>CM056058.1:62881253-64081253 GCA_029574335.1 Rana kukunoris | reverse complement strand
GAACAAATGTCAATGATCAGAGCCTGGAAAATACTCATATCACTGTTACAGTACTATGCTAGTAAGGCCATCATGATGACCTGGAAACAATCGACTCCCCCCTCTGTCAGATTCTGGAAAAGCCTAGTGAATGCCAGTTTGTCCCTATATAAAGCTACCTACTCAGGCAGGGGTTGTCCACAAAAATGTGAGAAGGTATGGACCTGCTGGCTAGATGATAATACCATGGCAACTTATGCGGTAACCACCTCCTACAGCAGGGGTCTCAAAACTTTTCAAACAAAGGGCCAGTTTATTGTCCTTCAGACTTTAGGAGGGCTGGATTGTGGCCAGCGGGGGTAAAAAAATTCCTGGGCCCAGCATCAGTGAGAATAAATATGGCCTCAGAGTTTGCAGTCAGTAGGATAAGGAGTAGTGTCCCTATTAGTAGGAGTAATTGTATCCTATCATTGGTATCAGTGAAAGAAATTGTGCCTCCTTGTTGGCGTCAGTGGAAGAATAGTGCCTCATATCAGTGGGAGAAATAAAGCCCCAAGGGCCGGATAAAGGCTAGCAAAGGGCCACATCTGGCCCTCAGGCTGCAGTTTGGAGACCCCTGTCCTAGAGTAATTTGTTAATATATTGACCCAATTATTCTCATGTTGCAGTATCCTGTCAGTACTAATTTAAGCACAGATTCCCTTGAAATTAACCGCTCCCCTCATTGGGGTTATAGTATAAGGCCTCGTACACACGATTAAATGTGTCTGTTCAAATCGGTCGGACCGACCGATTTGAACAGATCTGTCTGCTGGGATTTTGATTTGCTCGCGTGTACACACAAGCAAACCAAAATCCCCGCCAGCAGACAGCGCGCTGACGTGTCGGTGACGTGGCGGTGACGTTGACGGCGCCACGTCACCGCACCAGGAAGTAAAACACTTCCGCGCATGCGTCGAAACCATTCGGCGCGTGTGCGAGAAGACATGTCTGCTGGTTAGCGTACTAACCAGCAGACATGTCGGGCGGACGGGTTCCCAGCCGACAGATTTCAAAGCATGCTTTGAAATCTGTCGGGTGGCCAAATCCATCTGTTTGCCCGTACACACGATCGAATCTGTCTGCTGACTGTTTCCAGCAGACAGATTTGATCGTGTGTACGAGGCCTAAGTCGGTTTGTTTATGTTGTATGTTGTGCCCTGTTGTGGTATGTTGTCGCAATAGAGGAATTTCACCTGCGTGGGCAAATGTTTGGCCCCTGTGTGGGCTAGTTTCGTGTACTAATGAAAACTTCAATAAAAAAAGGTTTTGCAAAAAAATAAAATAAAATCTCTTTAATTTTAAAAATAGATCTGGAGTTTGTTGTTTTTCTTCCCTTGATGAAAATTCAAGTATCCAATGCACATTCTAACTAAATGTTACCAACTTTCTTTGGGATGAAATTTTAGGCCACTGTGGAATTTTATGTAATTGTTGAGTAATTATGTTTGTACCTCGCTTGAGAAACTCCTGTTGCTTCAAACTATTGTTTTTTTTTAACACTGACTTTGTTCAGATCCATCACAGTATGAGCCAGCTAAGTGCTGGAACGCATGGACAATTTTTAGTAAGTTAAGAACGGTACTAAATTACTCTATACATATCTACTGCTATAAATGCCCCAACGGGGATGAAGTGTTTATTCAAGGTGGGAACACATCCCAAACTACTCATAAAAGATTCCACCTAAGACAAAAAATAGACTTCTGGCTGATAAATAATATGCATTTATTGATTTCATATTTCACATCCAGCCAGTCTAAACTCAGTCAGTATACTAGATAGAGCTTATCAGGGAATCACACAGTCTGGTTGCTGGCTACGTGCTGGTAGGTGGTCACACTTGAAAGGCCATGAGAAGCCAAGTTGCTCGATTTGAGTCAGGCATAGTTGCATTGCATTCAAACACACTGAACGACAAGGCTGTAAAGCTCCACCATCAGATGAACAGCTGGGAACCAACAGGGCACACAGTAATGGGCGCATAGCAGGGAAACATGGCAGATCCTGCAGAATCTGTTGGAGAAAATAAGAATGGTTTAACCATTAATTAATAAAAATGTAAAAGGAAACTATAAATAAACGTATCTAAGATCAGCAGGCTGCATAATATATTAACGCATATCTATGCACTCCAGCACTTCATGGTTAAAAGTAAATATGTAAACCCAACATTTCATATTCCTGATATGTGACTGCTGTACCATTTACTTGTATGAAAAGTATTCTGTTTTCTTTGTATTGTTTCCCTTGTGTGAAATCCTTGGTGTTCCTACCAGTCCCTCTGCTTTCCTATTAAAAACTGACCACACTAAGCAGGAGAACACACCATTGTCAGTTCTCTAGTTCTGCTGGGAACTCGGCCTACTTTTCTCCAATGAGAAGACTTGTCCTTAGAGCCCCCACACAGCCTTTCACTTGGAAGATAAAACTGTGCCGCTGTTTCTCTTCCCCCTGCTCTTATGCAGCTGAGAACAGAGGGAATGTGATCACTTATATAAAAAGGGTAAAGGGGTATTTATAATGTTTTTTTTATATCTATACACACATGTTTTGTTGTTAATTTCTATTTCAAACTGAATGGGTTATTTTACAAGGTGATCGTTTATAATAACTTTAATGTACAGGTGTATTTTTCTATATAAAAAAAACCTATGTGTGTCCCCCCACCCCTTAGTTATTATAAGAATTCATTTTCCTCATTGTGCATGTACTGCTGTGTATACTGAACAGTTTATTTAACTCATCGTGACTATCAAGCTAATGCTTTAGTGCCCATCTGAATGAAATTACTATATAGTTATCAAAAAAGAAGAAAGAACATTAAAGAATGAATCTTTCCTTCAAGGCTTACATATCCAGTATGTCTATATCCATGTATCTGTTATGCCTCGTACACAGGATCATTTTCTCTGGCAGGAAAACTGCCAGGACAGCTTTTGGCCAGGAAAACTGGCCGTGTGTATGCTCCATGGCAGTTTTCCCGACAGGAAAACCTTTGGGAATCCCGACAGGAAAAATGAGAGCATGTCTTCTATTTTCCTGCCAGGATTCCTGGCGGTATTTTTCTCAGCAGTTTCCCTATGGGGAAAGCCTGCAGTGGAGCACACACACGGCAGGGATTCCCGGCCAAAGCTCTCATGGCAGTTTTCCTGCCAGGAAAACCGGCCGTGCGTGGGGGGGAGCTGCCGAGCAGGTTCTCGGCTTTCCCCTCGGTTTACCGGCGGTAAAAAGTGCCCTGGGAAAACCGATCGTGTGTATGAGGCATAAGGGAATTAAAATTCTGATTTACAAATTTAACCTAGGCTTTCCTCATGTATTCTCTTTATGCAGCAATGGCTCTACCCACAAACGTTAACAGTCTCCAAGTGGAAGTAGCCCTCCCTCTGGCTAATGTTTTTCTTTCTGATATAATATTGCAACAGTTCATCCTTTTCTGTCATTGCAATTCCATGAAAGCAGAATACGATCCTAACCCTAACACTAATACCAACACTATACCCGACCAGTTTCTCTCAGAGTTGCCCTTAGATTAAAGGAGCTTTTTAGGCTGGGCTTCTCCTAAGGGTCACAGGAGTGCAAATCGCTTTGCATTCCTGCAACCTGTTTTCAGTGGAGAGCGGTCTGAAGTCCGCTCTCTGATGACGTCACAGGAATCAATCCAGGCACCACGTCATCCCGACTTCCGAAGTCTGGATCCGCCAGCTGCCTTTACTGATGGCCATCTCAGCCTCTCAGCAAGCCGCTGAGAGCCTGAGACGGCCACTCCCCGCCCCTTCATAGCTGAGCGCTCCAGTGAGCATGAAGGAGCACCGGTCTGATGCTCCATCCACCAAGGTAAGTAGCCAAAAAAAGAAAACCCATACTTATTCTTTAAGGATTTCTCACTAAACACAAACCTACACACCTGGCTTGATCTTTTGTTTCTCGGAGAATCTTCATATTCCAGGACAATGGGTTTGATCATCGCTTACAATGTTAATACAAATAAAATGATAAACAGTTTCATGCACTGTGAGAAGGTGCTCCAAACAAAATAAAGTGATGAAGTGCTCTGAATATATTTCTGTGCCATGTGCCACACTTCCCTCTTGTGACCCCACTCACCAAAGTTAATGGACCCTCAGCTTTGCAGTCTGTGGGTCAAACACACTAGTGATCTAGTGATCTGGTATTGTAGGGTAAACATTGGGACTCTTCAGACAGCTCTCCACACTTAAAATGGTCTTGAGGATGACCAAATAGATCCACCAGGTGCAATAATAAAAAAAAAATGCTGATAGTGAAGTACTGTTAGATACAGATTGATTGCGCACTCAGAGTGTCACTTACAAAATTGCTGGTAAAAACAGGCATCAGTACAGAGAATGGTCTCATTCGGGTTCGCGGCTAGACAGTGTGCATTCCACAGAGGGCGGAAGTAACGTCAATGTTTGGAAAACCAGAAATGCGTCAACGCGTTTCGTCCCTTCTCCAGGGCGTTATCAAAAGACTAAGGTGTGAACCTAGCGTTATTCCAAATGTATTTCAATGAAAATGGAGTAGGAGTGTCTTCATTGAATCATCTATACTGCTGTTCTTCCTGAAGCCCTGAGGCTGTTAACCACTGCAGTGTCTGAGGTTCAGAGACAGGAAGAGGACAGGTATACCTGCAGTGAAAATTTCTCCAGGACCCAACTGCCTGCACAACAGGGACATACTTCATCACAGGTAACTGACGTGACTAAAGCTGCAGGAATGTTTTTTAAACTTTAAATTGAATGCGCTAAAAATTGGACATGCATATTTGAATGCAACAAACCGCAATGCACAGAATGTGTATTCTGATGCTCTGCAGTGCAGATGCACAGCTCACTGGTGTAACTAGTGTGTTGGGGTACTGTTCAAAAATACCACTGCAACACGTGCAAATCAGTCCACATGCATTTTACAATGCTCTAGGGCAGGGATCCTCAAACTACGGCCCTCCAGATGTTGTAGAACTACACATCCCATGAGGCATTGTAACACACTGACATTCACAGACATGACTAGGCATGATGGGAATTGTAGTTCCTGAACAACTGGAGGGCCGTAGTTTGAAGACCCATGCTCTAGGGAAACCAAAATGAATGAAAACAAAATTACGGTGCATTCCTCTGGACATTTTCTAAGTTGTGCGCAACTGCTCTACCAGTTTAGATCGGGGTCACCAAACCCTTCAGCTCATCAACATTGGAAAGCAGAGCAGTCCCTGTTTTTTGTGGCTCCCTCATCCCCCTCCTATGCCACCATTATAGCACATGTACAGATATGCTAAAAGCCTCTGTCTGGCTGTTGGGTTCTGGCAGATCCCTATGGCACATCCGAACATGCACAAGGTAATTCCAGCACATGCGCAAAGATGAGTAGCATGGAACTGACAAAACGACCCCATCTTTACCAAAGCACAAGGAAAAACCCATGTGTGTGCAGATGTGCCACAGGGCTGTCAAGACCTGAAGCCTTGCAGCATATCTGCGAACATGCAGAATCTGGGAGGGGAGCTGACGACCATTGCAGAACAATACATTTTTAAAATAATATAGTAAGAAATATATACAATTTAATGAGTGGGAGGTGGAAGAAGCAAGACAAGAGGAGATTTGGGGTGAAGGTACGCTTAAAACAAAGCACTAAATTGTACATTTACCCCAAAGCATTTCTTATGAAAAAAGTCCATCCAGTTCAACCATAAAAAAATTAAACAATAATAATATCATACAATCCCATATATCCAATTCTATACGACCATCAATGAAGTTCTTTACACATACCATTTGCAGAGACAGTGTTTCATTAGTAAATGAAGCTATAAATCCAAGTTGTAAATATTCTTAATAGTGGCAAAACTTCCAGCAGCTGCCATTATGGTTACAATGTTGACAGTTTAGTAAATGCACAGCAATGAGTTCTTTGCAGCACTCTTTTCGCTATGGATGTACTCACTAGCTCTCTAACAGAGTTTGAAGTAGGTGTATGGTAAGATAGCACAGGGGGCTAATGCTCCTTGCAGCCGTCTGTGATTGCCTGTGTCCCAAGGGTTGCATGTTCGATCCTGGCGGGGTCCACTCAGCCTTTCATCCTTCCGAAGTCGGTAAAATAAGTACCATTGAGTTGGGTAATAATGACAACCATTATCAGCGCTTAGACGCAGCGGCATCGCTGCAATTGGCGCTATATAAGTGTAAACATTATTATTATTATTATGGTACTCACTGGCCCTCCAACAGCATTTGGGCAGTGTTGTAAGTAACGGCGTTTAAATAAACGCCGTTACCTAATGGAAGCCTGTTTGAGGGTAACGAGTAATCTACCAGATTACAATTACCCTCGCGGAAACGCCGTTCCCATTACAATGGCGGCGTTACATCCATGTACCTGTAACCGTCGGCGGCCATCCTCCATTATTAAAAAAGCGTGCCTCCCCCTCTGACTGTTCCTGACCGTCCGTGATAGGCGGAACACATCAGTGCCTCTGTTTAGTGTTCAGCCTATCACGGATGCCTTCTCATTCTCAGCCTCGGACGAGAGGACATCCGTGATAGGCCGAACACTGAACAGATGGTCTGCTGGGAAAATTGCTGTTCCGCCTTTCACGGACAGTCTGGAACAGTCAGAGGGGGTGGCGCGCATTTTTAATAATGGACGATTGCCGCCGACGGTGACAGGGAGGACACTCAGGACGGAACGGTGCGGCTTTTAAATAATGGAGGATGGCCTAAGGAGAAGGTAGGGAGATAACATGCCTCACCACTGTGCCTGCTGTAACATGCCTCACCACCGTGCCTGCTGTAACATGCCTCGCCAATGTGCCTGTAACATGCCTCGCCACCGTGCCTGTAACATGCCTCTCCACCGTGCCTGTAACATACCTCACCACCGTGCCTGTAACATGCCTCACCACCGTGCCTGTAACATGCCTCACCACCGTGCCTGTAACATGCTTCACCACCGTGCCTGTAACATACCTCACCACCGTGCCTGTAACATGCCTCACCACCGTGCCTGTAACATGCCTCACCACCGTGCCTGTAACATGCCTCACCACCGTGCCTGTAACATGCTTCACCACCGTGCCTGTAACATGCCTCACCACCGTGCCTGTAACATGCCTCACTCACTGTGCCTGTAACATGCCTCACTCACTGTGCCTGTAACATGCCTCACTGTATCTGTAACATGCCTCACTCACTGTGCCTGTAACATGCCTCACTGTATCTGTAACATGCCTCACTCACTGTGCCTGTAACATGCCTCACTCACTGTGCCTGTAACATGCCTCACCACCGTGCCTGTAACATGCTTCACCACCGTGCCTGTAACATGCCTCACCACCGTGCCTGTAACATGCCTCACTCACTGTGCCTGTAACATGCCTCACTGTATCTGTAACATGCCTCACTCACTGTGCCTGTAACATGCCTCACTCACTGTGCCTGTAACATGCCTCACTCACTGTGCCTGTAACATGCCTCACTCACCGTGCCTATAACATGCCTCACTCACCGTGCCTGTAACATGCCTCACCACCGTGCCTGTAACATGCCTCACTCACTGTGCCTGTAACATGCCTCACTCACTGTGCCTGTAACATGCCTCACTCACTGTGCCTGTAACATGCCTCACCACCGTGTCTGTAACATGCCTCACCACCGTGCCTGTAACATGCCTCACCACCATGCCTGTAACATGCCTCACCACTGTGCCTGTAACATGCCTCACCACCGTGCCTGTAACATGCCTCACCACCGTGCCTGTAACATGCCTCACCACTGTGCCTGTAACATGCCTCATTCACTGTGCCTGTAATATGCCTCACTCACTGTGCCTGTAACATGGCTTACTGTCAGTGAGGCATGTTACAGATGGCACAGTGAGGCATGTTACAGATGGCACAGTAAGGGGTCGTCTAATACATTAAGTATATCCCAAAACCAAAATTTTAGCTGGAAAATTAGGGGGTCGTCATACGCCGGCAAAAAAAAAAAAGTTACTTTGCTGAGTAACTAATTACTTTGCCAATGTAGTAACTGAGTCACTAACTCAATTACTTTTTCGGACAAGTAATTTGTAACTGTAACTAATTACTTTTTTAAAGGACGATGAGCAACACTGCATTTGGGATGGGTGTAATCACTACCTCTCTAACTGAGTTTTAGGTGGGTGTCAGCACAGGTTCTCTGATGCCCCGTCCACACGATCGGATTTTCCGACGGAAAAAGTCAGACAGACTTTTTCCACCGGAAATTCCGACCGTGTGTATACCCATCAGAGTTTTTCCATCGGATATTCAGAGGAATTCCATCTTACTGCAATGTGTTTGGTCGGGCAAAAGCCTATTAGTTTGAGTTAAGGGAGTATCCTTAGTAAGTGAGCATGTGAGCATATCCTTCCGGTCAGAGGAAAGTTGGAGAGTCATAGACACAATGCAAAAAATTCAGATAAACAAATCCAGTGACAACACACAGCTGATACAACTCAAGGATACTCTTGCCATCCATCTCGAAGTGACTTGAGGCTAGCCAGCTTACCTTTAAGACTACAGGCTGGTACAGCGTTCTATAGAGAGCTTAAATTATTATATGACCTCCATCAACCTTCCATCGTATATTGACTGATTGATCTCTAGAAATGCACTAACCCTGTTTTACCCCAAGCCATTTTATTGATCCCTAGAACAACCCCCTAGAATAGCCCAAATCCAGCTACAAGGGATGATGTAAGCTAAAAAATGGCCTTTGGCCAACCAGAAAGTAGACTAAAACACCCCTTGTAAACCTGAAACGTTAATCACACTACATAGGACGGCACTTTTGTGTCTCCTTGATGAGTTTGTCTATCTTCTTGTGATCTTGTCAGACAATATATTCTTCATACAGATAGGGCCCTTTTGGGTACTGGTAGGTGGACCACTTTTTACCAATTCAGTAATACAGAAAAAAAATGGCACCGATTCTGCTGAATAGCCAGTGGAGTGGATTTTCAATTTTGCATACAAAGTTTAAACTAATATTTAGTTAAATTTAAAAATGGCGAACCACACTACCTTATATCCTTTGAGCAGCTCACTGGCAGCTGGTTGTTCCAGAAGAGACACCCAGAGATTAGGAAACACCGTGAGAGAATAAGATAGACCTTGACATAATGGAACATTCAGTGGGCGACATGGGTTCTCTAGGACAAAAGAGAAAATAAGAAACAAAGTTAAAGGGGTTGTAAAGGTTTGTTTTTTATTTTCTAAATAGGTTTCTTTAGGCTAGTGCATTGTTGGTTCACTTACCTTTTCCTTTGATTTTCCTTCTAAATGTTTTTTTTTCTCTGTCTGAATTTCTCACTTCCTGTTCCTCCTCAGTAAGCTTGCCCCTATCATCCGAGCCGTTCTGGCTGGGGGTTAGTCAGTGTGCTTGCCCTGCCTTGGGACTACATTCTGTCTCCCTGCAGGGATATAGTCCCTAGGCAGGGGGCGAGCACGCTGACTAACCCCCAGCCAGAACGGCTTGGATGATGGGGCAAGCTTACTGAGGAGGAACAGGAAGTGAGAAATTCAGACAAAGAAAAAAACATTTTAGAAGGGAAATCGCAGGAAAAGATAAGTGAATCAACAATGCACTAGCTTAAAGGAAGCCATTTAGAAAATAAAAAACAAACCTTTACAACCCCTTTAATTATAGACGGTCATTAGAAATATCAGAAACAAATGTGTGTTTTGAAATCGGCATACAGTAACTAACTGATAGCCAGAGTATGAAATCTTTACCTGATTCAGGATCCGGTACCTCGGGACAGTCCAGTTCATCTCTCCCGTCAGAGCAGTCCTGCCATCCATCACAAGCCCATTGCAGAGATACACATTTTCCATCTCCACATCTCAAATCCATGGAACTGCATTCAACTAACACAAGAAAGAAGACATTTGGCACAATTCTCTACGCTGCAAGAACATTTAAAGCGGAGGTTCACCGCTAAAACAACTCTGTGCCATCCCATCCAGCATACTGGCGTCAGCGCCAGTATGCTGTTTTTTTTTTTTTTAAATCTTTGTACTTACTATTCAATTGATCATTTTATTTTGTCCCTACCGCGGGTGAATGGCGCGTCTATGGAGCGTCACGGCTTCTGAAAATAGCCGACTAGCACTCGGGTATTCCCGTCGCTATACGGCGCCTGCGCACGGACCTAGGAGCTGACTGCGCAGGCGGCGTATATATCCGAGTCCTATTTCGGCTTTTTTCTTGGGCGTGAAGCGCCATAGCCATTGGACTCGGATATATACGGCGCCTGCGCACAGACCTAGGAGCTGACTGCGCAGGCGGCGTATATAGCAGAGTCCTATTTCGGCTTTTTTCTTGGGCGTGAAGCACCATAGCCATTGGACTCAGATATATACGGCGCCTGCGCAGTCAGCTCCTAGGTCTGTGCGCAGGCGCCGTATAGCGACGGGAATACCCGAGTGCTAGTCGGCTATTTTCGAAAGCCGTGACGCTCCATAGACGCGCCATTCACCCGCGGTAGGGACAAAATAAAATGATCAATTAAATAGTAAGTACAAAGATTTAAAAAAAAAAAACAGCATACTGGAGCTGACGCCAGTATGCTGGATGGGATGACACAGAGTTGTTTTAAGGGTGAACCCCCTCTTTAATTGTAAACACTAATATCTTATACAAGCTATAGCATGGTAAAATATTTCAAAAGAAAATGTCAATCTTTGTAATCTGCAGCTCTCAGTGACATTATAATTCATTATCCTGTCAGGAAGCTCCTGTGCGCCATCAAAGTACGCAGAGAGAGGAGTGGGGGTGATTGGTCGCTAACTTACCGTAATTTTTAGCTTTAACCAGTTTAATACCGGACACTTTCACCCCCTTCCTGCATAGGCCAATTTTCAGATTTCAGTGCTCGCACAATTTGAATAACATTTACTTCGTCATGCAACACTGTACCCAAATTACATTTTTATAATTTTTTGAGACAGATAGAGTTTTATTTAGTGGTATTTAATCACCAATGTTTTATTTTATTTATTGCTGTATAGACAATGGCTGAACACACTGATCAGTGTGTCCTGGCAGGTCCCCCTATCAGACCACAATATCACAGTCGGGGAGATCGCTGTACTAACATCACTTGTGTTAGTACAGTAATCTGTCAAAAAAAAATTCGTTCAGCCTACTGGGTTGACGGAAAAAAAAAAAACATAGGGCCAGATTCAGGTAGATGGGAGCATCTTTGCTCTGGAGTAACGCTTCTCATTTACGTTACTCTGACGACCCTTTCAGCGCAAGTACTGTTATTCACATAGCAGTTGCGCGTAAACTTGCGCCAGAGTAACGATAATGCGCTGGCGTAACCCGACGCAAGTGGAAGTGGGTGTGATCATATGTAAATGATGGGCGGAGCCCAGCGGAGAGGCTTACGTTCAGCGCATCATCCACGGAGCATGCGCAGTGAGTGCGGCTCCACTCGCCCCCTTGTGCGCATGCTCACAACTTCCGTCGGCACCACTTCCCGGGAAACGTCAGCGCAATGCCTTCCGTTGGGCGCTTAAAAGCGCAGGCGGAAACGCCATTCCGGCGCAAAAGTATATCCGTTTCCCCCCACCCCAGGGAAGATACTTTTGTGCTGTGATGGCTGCTCCCGCTACCCCCAGAGAGAGGAGGAACCTCAAATTTAATTCACAGGAGGTCTCAGTGATCATATCCGCGGTGGAGACTTTTAATCATTTTCTCCATGGGAAAAAGAGCCGTAAGACCAGCCGGGAGAGGAAGCAGGGCATCCTGGACACCATTGCTGGCCGGGTCAATATTTTGGGGTACTCCACCCGGACTGCTTCTGACATTCAGAAAAAAATAAACGACCTGCGGCGCAAGGTCAGGGGCAAGGTGGCCACCATCAGGAGGCATGAGAGGGGCACAGGTGGTGGTCCCCCATGTCCGGTCACCCTGACCGCAGAGGAGGAAGTGGTCTCTCGCTGCCTGGAGAGGGAGCAGGTGGAGGGGGTCCCTGGCTATGACTCCATGGAGGAAGGCTCCAGGACAGGTAAGTGTTTTTTATCCCCTATTTGATGTGTTGCATTTGGGGGGGGAGGGTACATGTGCCAAGTGTGTGGGACCACCAACACGTGTCTGCTTTGTGTCATCCACAGATGACGGAGCTGGGCCATCATCTGTCAGCGTCCATTCCACCCCATCCCCCCAACGCCATCGTGTGCCCGAGCCCCTGGGTGGTGAAGACACCGAGGTGGAGGAGGAGAGTGCCCACACCACACCTGCCGAGGTGGTTGTGGAGGATCCTGCTGTGGCAGAGCAGGACTTTTCTTTAGTTTTGGAGGTCTCCTCCCCTTCTCCTGGGCCATCTGTCATCCCCTCCCCCATCCTTGGAAGCCCCTCAAGGGCGACTCCATCCCCCCGGGGACAACCATGTTCTGGCCCCAGGAAGGCGACCCAGAAGACCAGGGGGGTGTCGGATGTTGTCCAGGGCCAGTTGGCGAGGGATCACCCCAGACAGACTCAACAAATGGGGGAACTAGTTGGGCACTTAGAGAAAGTGGCTGACAGCCTGGGCTCCGTTGCCCAGATAAGCAACGCAGTGCAGGATGTCAGCTGCAACTGCGCTGCAGTGGTGACCAGTTTGGGGGAGGTGCAGGGGGATATTAGGCACCTCACTGCAGCCGTCCAGGCCAACAGTGCTGCCATCCGGGACCAGGGGAGGCTGAGTCGGCGGGCCCAGCACTACCAAGTGACCCGGCAGCTCATGACTATTGTAGTTTCAATGTGCAACCTTGCCCGTACCCCTCCCCTATTACCCTTCCCCTTTTAACCAACCACCCTTCTTCCCTCCCCCATTTTCTTCCTTCCCAGTAACAAGACCGACACAGTATATTGGAGTAAAATTGGCCACAACAGCCATTTATTTTTATAACCAAATAAATATATATATTACCAAATCTTAGATAATAGGAATTTCCAACAATTCCAAACTTTATTAACAAACTCTTTACCAAAACACTTTTATTATTAACACCAGCCCCTATTGGTCTTTGACGGTAACTCCCATTAACCCTTTCCTTTTTACCACTGCACTGCGGTACTATTTACCATACCAAGGCCCCCAGCCGACTCCAGCCCGGAGACACCCCTTTTAACCCACGGTGCACCGTCACCGTATTGCAGCAGACACCGTTCCACTGCAATAAACCCCATACGGGGCCCATCCCACCGATGAGCCCCCCGAACCATTTCCATTCCATCAGTTAACTGTCACCATCAAAGACCAAGGACACCGCTTCCGCTGTCGTGACGCACCTTTTCCAACCTGCAAAATAAGAAAACAAACGCACAACACCACATAAAACAACACAAGGGAGGGTGGGTGGGAAAACCTGCCTCCCTGTGTCTAAAATTCCTGCCGTGTGCACGCGGCAGGCCCCGCCCCCTGTATATATATGGTCACTCCCCTCCTCTGGAAATGATCCTACAGCCACTCCCCTGAATGCACCTCCCTACCTTAACCCTTTGTTGCTCCTGATTCCACTCAGTCATGGCCAGCCCTCCGTTATTTTCCTCTCTGTCCTTGTCACTCCGGGCTTCACTTGACTATTGTAGTTTCAATGTGCAACCTTGCCCGTACCCCTCCCCTATTACCCTTCCCCTTTTAACCAACCACCCTTCTTCCCTCCCCCATTTTCTTCCTTCCCAGTAACAAGACCGACACAGTATATTGGAGTAAAATTGGCCACAACAGCCATTTATTTTTATAACCAAATAAATATATATATTACCAAATCTTAGATAATAGGAATTTCCAACAATTCCAAACTTTATTAACAAACTCTTTACCAAAACACTTTTATTATTAACACCAGCCCCTATTGGTCTTTGACGGTAACTCCCATTAACCCTTTCCTTTTTACCACCGCACTGCGGTACTATTTACCATACCAAGGCCCCCAGCCGACTCCAGCCCGGAGACACCCCTTTTAACCCACGGTGCACCGTCACCGTATTGCAGCAGACACCGTTCCACTGCAATAAACCCCATACGGGGCCCATCCCACCGATGAGCCCCCCGAACCATTTCCATTCCATCAGTTAACTGTCACCATCAAAGACCAAGGACACCGCCACAGCCCGTAATGAAAACCCCCCTTTTCCTTACGGGCCCCTCCACACCCGCAGGGCCCTCTGAATACCCTCCTGTACACCTAACATCCACAAATCCGTACCCACGTCAGTTAGGTGAACACCATCCCTGAGCAGGTACAGACCCACATTCAACTCCAACTCCCTGTGCCGGACCACTAACCCCCCGTGCTGAGCCACAAACCTCCCAAGAACCTTATTCACCTTAATTCTCGCCTTATTGACCCGATCTACGGACCTTGCCATGCGCCACGTGGTTCGCGCAACAATGTCCGACCAGATGATCAACATTTTTGGGAAGGATGCCCGCAAAGTCAAGACATCCGCCTTAACCGCCGACATCAAATCCCCTATCGGCCGAATTCCCAGGTCGTTCCCCCCGACGTGTATAAACAACACATCCGGGGGTCGGTCGAGCTGAGTAAAGCGCTGTACTTCTGGCAGCACCCTGCCCCAACCCATCCCGGGGAAACCTAACCACCTAACCGTAGCCTCCCTCCTGGAAATTCCCAACTGCCTTCCTCCCGGCTTACCATCTGCCCTCCTGGCCCCCCTACAAACATAAGAATGCCCCATGATCCACACGAGGCATGCTTGCCTTCCATCTGAAAAACAAAACATAGCCATAACCATTAATGAACAAAAAATCCCCCCACAATCCCCATCCAGGCATTTTTTAAGCATTCGACCGCCGTCCCCCCCCCTTACTCACCGAGCACCAGATGCGGGCGTACGTAAGAACGGAATCGCCTTGATTCCCACCTCCCAATCTTTTTTACTGCTGCCTCATCCAACCCACACCGGGCCGCCTCGGTCGCCGCCCCGATGCGGAAGGAGTGCGAGGCAAACAATCGCTCGTCCAACCCCGCTTTCTTTAAACATTTTTTAAAAATCGCTATAAATTGGAAGCGCGACAAAAACGAACCGTCTTCATGCATCCAGCACGGCCCCCCACCCCCGGGGCGCCCTCGAAAAAATTCCCTCACCGCCCTTACCGGACACATATCTGAACCCGGTAGCGGATACAAGAATACATCCACCCCTTTCCCCTTCTGATCCGTCTTTGATCGTCTCAGCCGGAGAACCAACCTGTCTTCCGACGCCTGTATATCTTCCATCAAGAACCCACCGGCAACCCGTTTAGAGGGACTGACTATCTCCCCCACCCGAAACGCCCCAAAAAATGCTACCGAAAAAAACGCACGAAACAGCCGTACTTCGTAATCCGACGCACAAACATCCCCCAAAACACCAAAAATCCTGTGCAAAATTAGAAAGGACACCGGCCTCCTTGTATCCCGACTCTGATGCCCCCTCCTGTAACCCTTAACTGCCTGCTTCACCCAAAAAATTTTTGTGAAATCCTCCCGACCTTCCAGTTTGAACAAAAATGCCAAGGCCGCTAATTTTTTCTCTAAGGAAGACACAGACCCGCCCTTCTCCATGTGCCTCGACACAAAGTACATCACCAACCAACCCATTTGTTCCGCTTCCAGCTCTGCTTCCGCCAGCCGTCTCAAACCTGCCCATTCCTCCCATACCTTTGAGTACGCGGTCCACGTCTGCCCACTCACCGACCTCTTGATCCACTCTGCCGCTACTCCACATCCACCCCGGGCAAGGGACCCCGTCCGCATGTGCCCCCGGTGCCAGCTCCCTGAACCTGTCCCACTGAAACCGAGACAAAGCATCAGCGAGTCTGTTGTCCACTCCCGGGATGTGCACTGCATACAGAAATATGTTCCATTGCAAACAGCGCAACACGAGATGGCGCAGTAACCGAACCACCGGTAATGATGAACCGGAAATCCGATTAATTACTTGAACCACACCCATGTTGTCGCAGTTCAACCTGATTTTTAAATCCCTGCATTCTGCACCCCATAGTTCGATCGCCACCACCACCGGGAACAGCTCCAGCAGCACCAGGTTTTTCACGAAACCCGCCGCCAGCCAAGACTCCGGCCACGCCTCCACGCTCCATCGCCCCTTGAAAAAGGCCCCATAGCCCGTGGACCCGGCCGCGTCAGTAACTAAGTCCAAATCAAAGTTGCTGACGGGCCCAGACATCCAAATTGCCCTTCCATTGTACGTCTCCAGAAATGTGTGCCATACCTGCAAATCAGCCTTCAGTTCCCCCGTTAGGCGGATGTAATGTGTGGGCACCTTTACGCCCGCCGTTGCTGCCGACAGCCGTCGGCAGAAGACTCTTCCCATAGGGATGATGCGACAAGCAAAATTCAACTTGCCCAGCAGGGACTGCAAAGCCCGCAACTGAACCTTGTCCCGCCCCAGCATCCCCCGAATCTCCAGCCGGAGATTCACCACTTTGTCTTCCGGAAGCCTACACTCCATCGCCTCGGAATCAATCATTATACCTAAAAAACTCAACGCTGTGGTCGGGCCCTCCGTCTTGTCGGACGCCAACGGCACTCCAAACCTGTCCGCCACGTGCTGCAACGTTCCCAACAGGATCGCGCACACATTAGCTGACGGAGGGCCCACGCACAGGAAGTCATCCAGATAATGAATAACTGAGTCCAAGCCTGCTACATCCCTGACCACCCACTCCAGGAAGGAACTAAACGTTTCGAACAACGCGCAGGAGATCGAGCAGCCCATCGGCAAGCATCGATCCACGTAAAACTCCTCCCGCCACCGGCAACCCAACAGCCGGAAACTGTCCGGGTGCACCGGCAGCAAGCGGAACGCCGACTCGATGTCCGATTTCGCCATCAGGGCCCCCTTTCCGTAACGCCGCACCCACCGCACCGCCGCGTCAAAAGACGTGTACGACACCGTGCATGCCCCAGGGTCTATAGCATCGTTCACTGACCCCCCCTTTGGAAAGGACAGGTGGTGAATGAGGCGAAACTTGTTTGGCTCCTTCTTGGGCACCACCCCCAAAGGCGACACCACCAAATCTGGCAATGGCGCCTCCGTAAATGGTCCCGCCATCCTACCCAACTCTACCTCCTTTGCTAATTTTGCTGCTACCACAGCCGGGTTCTCCAAGGCAGACCGCAGATTCTTCGCCAAGGGAGGCACCTTCGACAAAGAACAGGGAATGACAAAACCCTCGGAAAACCCCGCCGCGAGCAGCCGCGCCGCCGCCCTGTCCGGGTACCTATTTAGAAAAGGTCTCATCCTTTCCTCCCTCACTGGCGTTGCCCCCTTTGTTAGCAGCATCCCCCGCCCGCTTTCCTTTTTTGAAGCACCGCGACAGGGGGTGATTACCCCCGCATCCAGAGCACTCGTGCTTAAAACGACAGGTTCCCCCAAACTTGCAGGAACCCTCGTTATACTGCCAACAGACCCCCCATTTTTTTCCGGCCGGCGATCCCGAGGTGGTGGTACCCCCGGCCCCGCCCTGAAAAAACGGAGTATTCGTCCTGGGCGCGGACATCATCCGCATCCACAGAACAATATCCTTGTGGTCCCATCGCAGCGTAGGGCGTACGGCCCGCCGCTGGCGAAATTGCTCGTCATATCCCAACCACCCAGTCCCCCCATATACCCGATATGCTTCACCTATAGCGTCCATATACCCAAAAAGCGCAGAACAATGTTCTGGGCTCTTCTGCCCTATGACACTGGCCATTATAGCAAACGCTTGCCACCAATTACTGAATGTGCGTGGAATCAACCTGTAACGTCTCTTCTCCTCGTCCTCCTTTTTTGAACTGTCCGGCTTCACCCTATCTAAATTGAACTTCTCTAATGGCAATAGGGAAAATTTTTCCACATACTCACCTTTTTCGATTTTTTCCCTAACCTCCTGCTTCAAATGAGACCCCAGCGGGCCATCAAAGCATACATATACTTCACCTCTTGCCGAATCTGCCAACCGCACTACGTCCGTCCTGACCCCCCCGGTTTTCTCACCCCCAGCATCACTACTGAGACTGACCTCCTGTAGCACCCCAGTACCCCCCACCGCCGGGGCAGTTGCCCCATCCGTCATAAGAACTCCCCCCTTGTCTGATCCTCCAAGCCAAGGAGCAGCCAGGGGCGGCGTGCTAGGCCCCCCCCCTCCGGTAAAACGCTGCATCAAATCCCTCAAACCGCCCAACAAATCCTGCAAGCCCCCAGGGGAACCCTGGGCAGCAGGTGAAACGCCCACCACCACGGGGGCCCCGGTTTGCGGCAAACAATTAGCCCCCCCAATAACAGTAGGACCCCCACCCCCAACCCCCAACAATGTACATAACATGGCAGCAAAATCCCCAGAAGAAACATTAGTGGACTTACCAGGCTGGCCGGGAATGTCCCCCACAGCCGACACCGGCACCTCCACCGCAGGCGATCCTTCCACTAGAACATCTTCCTCCGATCCAGACGCCTCCCCCTCCGAACGATCTTCCGAGGCCGGCATCCTCAGCGATGTCTGCCTCCCAGGCGCAGGAGGCCTGGAGGCCGCAGATCCCAGCCTTACGGCGGATCGTCCTCTCCCACTGGACCCGGCCGTGGACGTCACTCCTCTGCTGCTACCCCCGGTGGACCTGCGATCCGGGGACTCCGGCCTCCCCCCTGCTCCAGAACCGGTGGTCGTGATCCTGGACGACCCCCCGGCTGTTCCTCCGCCTTTGCCTCGCCGCGATCCCCCCCGAGCCGCCGACCCAGTAGATGGGGGGACCGATCGTTCCACACTGCTCCGCCGCATGTCTGCGCTCCGGGCGCCATTTTGGCCCGAAGCCCCGCCCACTGCGTCCCGCTCCGCCGTCGCCACATGTCTACCCTTACCTCCGGCCCCAGCATGCTGTCGCTTGGCCGGAGGGGGGCCCGCGTCCTCCCTGGGGCTCCTACTAGGCCTGCTGGTGGGGGTAGGCGAATAACGCTCCGGTGGTCGCGACCGCCGAGCGCGTGGGGACCCCCGCGATCCGTCTTGTGACCCCCCCGCCTCGTCCACTAAAAGATCCCCCACCTGTGCTTCGAGCCATCCTGGCTCCTTGCTGGCTGCCGCAGCCCTCAATCGCGCCAAGACTAAATCCACCTCCATGCTTGCTAGGCCTTGTTACAGGGAGCAGAGAAGAAAACCTGCCTCCCTGTGTCTAAACTTCCTGCCGTGTGCACGCAGCAGGCCCCGCCCCCTGTATATATATGGTCACTCCCCTCCTCTGGAAATGATCCTACAGCCACTCCCCTGAATGCACCTCCCTACCTTAACCCTTTGTTGCTCCTGATTCCACTCAGTCATGGCCAGCCCTCCGTTATTTTCCTCTCTGTCCTTGTCACTCCGGGCTTCACTGGATGCAGGCCCAGTAGCTGAGGATGCAGGGCCAGACAAACAATTTGCTCGGCCGGATAGCCATGGCCTTGGAGGGCATGCAGGTCACACCTGCCAGGAGTGGCCCACCCGGGGATCAGCCACCTCCAGATGCCCCCCCACCCCCACCCACTCCATCCAGGCAGCTGAGGAGCCAGAGAGGTTCTGCAAGAAAGAGCCCCCGGCATCCCCGATGATTTTATTTTTTTTTGATTTCTGATTTATACTCAGGTTATGAGATTTTTATTTTTGATTTCTGATTTATACTCAGGTTATGAGATTTTTATTTTTGATACTGCACACGTTGCAGTGTGAATGGTGTGTGAATGTGAGGGGGTGGCACTCCTGCCAGTAAGGGGTGTCACCCTCGGCCGTGGTGGTGAAGTTAACCCCACGGCTGTATGAATGACGTGTGAAAGGTGTATGAATGGACAGTGACATCATTGGGGCCTTGACGCTGGCGTTGCTGCTCCCAAGTCCTACATGCTGGACTTGGGCTAATCCAATGCGATGTGCATGTGGTGTGTGTGATCTAGGGACATCAGTGGTGTACACGCGTGCATTGTCTGTGTGATTAATGTTTTGGTTTATTGTCCAAAGATGCCTACGGCGAGGGCCCTCCTGACTGCTCTTCCATCAGCAGACTGGGTGTCCTCTGGCAGGTGGGGACTGTGTGGGTCGGGGGTCAGGTCATCACGTATGTCAATCTGCAGGCCTTTTCTCATAGCAAAGTTGTGCAGAATACAACATGCACCGATGATCTGACACACAAAGGTAGGGGAATACAATAGGGTCCCCCCAGACTTATCCAGGCAGCGGAAACGGGACTTCAGGAGCCCAAATGTTTGCTCCACCACTGCACGGGTTTTGATGTGTGCTTCATTGTATTTTCTCTCTCCTCTGGTTTGGGGGTTCCAGAAAGGAGTCATTAGATGGGGTCCCAGTGCATATGCAGAGTCACCTGGAAGGGAAAAGACAGGAGGATGTTAGTCATGCATGTGCCACTTCTGTTGTGCATCACGGGAGGGGATAGTCATGCCTGCCACCCATGTCACTCACCAACCAGCCAGCTGTCCCCATACATGTTCTGTTCAAATTCTGCTGGGATGGGACTCTGATTGTATATGAAGCTGTCATGGCTGGACCCGGGGTGTTTAGCACGGACGTGCCATATGAGGCGTTGGGCATCGGCTATCACCTGTACGTTTATGGAGTGCCAATGCTTCTGATTGCGGTATATGTGCTCTGTGGCACTGGGGGGCTGGAGTGCCACATGTGTGCAATCAATGGCCCCGATGGTGCGTGGGAATCTGGCAATGTTGTAGAAATCTGTCATTGCCTTCAGCCGCAGCTCCTCAGTGGTGGGTCTGATGAACTGGTTGGACATGCGTCTGAGGATTGCAGGGACAACCTGGTGCACACATCTGCTCATGGAGGATTGTGACATCCCAGCCACCACTCCACTTGTACGCTGGAATGATCCACTTGCAAGGAAATGGAGTGTTGCCAGGACCTTCACCAGTGGCTGCACTGCTTGTGAGCGGTGTGTCTTGCTGGTGATGTCATCCTGCAGGGTTGTGGTTAGTTCAAGTATTGCAACAGGGCTGAATCTGAAGAGGCGATACACCTCCTCATCCCCCATGCCAAAGAGGCTCATGCGTGTGCGGTATATCCTCTCACGTGCCAGCCTCCTTCGTTCCGGGGGACCCATCAGTAGTTCTAGGACCACGATTGCCCCTGGCATGTTGGCACACAGAGGTGTTGTCCTTGCAAGTGTGGGTGCTCAGCTTCCTAGTTTCGTCGGTAACGCTGCTGTAGCTGCTCTCCTGCTGACCTGTGACCGTCTGGAGTAAAGATAAAGCAGCCTTTTGTAGAAATAACTTTGCGCCGGATGGACGAGATACGCGCGGCGCATGTAGCCAGCGTATGGTGCTAATCCGTTCGCGAATTGGGAAATCTCCCTCATTTGCATATTTGCAGGGGAAATCAATAGGCGCGACTGATGCGCCAAGCGAAATTAAGCGCTGGCGATACTCTGGCGTCGGAACGTTCCGCCGGTCGGAAATGGCCCGTTATTGGGCGCATCTAGTTTGGTGGGTACGGGCACATAGAAACGACGGCGCATCTTCACAGTTACGCGGCGCATATCGAATTACTCCAGCGCAAGTGTTGCTGAATCTGGCTTATAATCTGTAGTAGGCTTTATACAACCTTATACAACAAGTGATATTTTTTGCGCTGTGGTGGTGATGCCTAAAGGGTGATGGGAAAGGGGAAGTGAAGTAGTAAACTAGGTGAATACAATAAGTGACAAAAATGTATAAATATATAGAAAAAATTCTATAAAACACAATGTGAACAAAGTAACAGTAAATAACAGTGACCGTGTCATCTATAAAGATGTGTGGTGGACATAATAGAATGCATGGTCAAACTCAGTCATGCAGACAAAACCAAATAAAAGAAGAGAGTCCAACTTAATCATGCAACTCGGTGCAGCAAGTGAAATCTGGTGTGAAGTCAAAAGGAGATGTTCCAGCAGCCAAATGAGTGAAGGTGCAGGAACATCTCCTTTTGACTTCACACCAGATTTCACTTGCTGCACCGAGTTGCATGATTAAGTTGGACTCTCTTCTTTTATTTGGTTTTGTCTGCAGGACTGAGTTTGACCATGCATTCTATTATGTCCACCACACATCTTTATAGATGACACGGTCACTGTTATTTACTGTTACTTTGTTCACATTGTGTTTTATAGAATTTTTTCTATATATTTATACATTTTTGTCACTTATTGTATTCACCTAGTTTACTACTTCACTTCCCCTTTCCCATCACCCTTTAGGCATCACCACCACAGCGCAAACAATATCACTTGTTGTATACCTTTTATTGTCCATTTGGATAGACCTATTCTTTGTTTGCTGCAGTATACCTCCCGTGCCCCTTTCCCACGGCCCCTTTCCCACGGTCCAATCCCTTTTCACCCATTTCAGCGCAGGAGTTTCACCTATCACCTCTTTATACAACCTTGATAGTTGCATAAGCAATCATTTCTGACAGTCCTTGGCAACATTCATGCAGCTGTTGAAAACTACTGTGAGGCCGCGTACACAGGATCAAATTTATCTGCTGAAACCCTTCCGACGGACCATTTCAGCAGACAAATCCGATCATGTGTACGGGCGAGCAGACAGGTTTTTCCAGCAGACAAGTTTTAAAGCATGCTTTAAAACTTGTCTGCTGGAAACCCGTCCTTCCGACATGTCCGCTAGTTAGTACACTAAGGCCTCGTACACACGATCAAATCTGTCCACTGGAAACGATCCGCTGGACCGTTTTAGCAGACAGATTCGATCGTGTGTACGGCCGAGCCGACGGATTTGGCCACCCGACAGATTTCAAAGCATGCTTTGAAATCTATCGGGTGGGAATCCGCCCGCCCGACATGTCTGCTGGTTAGTACACTTACCAGCAGACATGTCGCCTCGCACCGCCGCCGAATGGATTCGGCGCATGCGCGGAAGTGTTTTACTTCCTGGTGCGGTGACGTGGCGGCGTCAACGTCACCACCACGTCACCGACACGTCAGCGCGCTCTCTGCTGGCGGGGATTTTGGTTTGCTCGTGTGTACACGCGAGCAAACCAAAATCCCAGCAGACAGATTTGTTCAAATCTGTCTGCTGGGATTTTGAACAAATCTATTGCCTCGTGTGTACGAGGCCTAACCAGCGGACATATCTGTCCGCACATGCGTCGAATGGATTAGACGCATGCGTGGAAGTATTTTACTTCCTGGTTTAGTGACGTGGCAGCGTCAACGTCAGCGCCACGTCACCGCGCTGTCTGCCGGCGGGGACTTTAGTTTGATGGTGTGTACAGCGATCAAACCAAAACAGCCCAGCAGACATATCCGATGAAAACAGTCCGACGGACCATTTTCATCGGATAAGTTTGAGCGTGTGTACGCGGCCTAAGAGCTGTGATTTGCTACAGCTATTACATGGTGCAGGGAGTCTGTGCTTGGTCCTGTACCATGTGATCACTGTCACCAATCATAGAGATCACATTAGTTCTCAATGGCTGTAGGAATGGTAGCCATTTATACTACTGGACATGTGATCACTGTGATTGGTCACAGTGATCACATGGTACCAGGGCAGAGCACTGCTGCTTGGTACTCAGTTTGATAATCCGCTGTGTCTGGTGGACACAGCCGACACAGGGTTGTCCCACTGCCCCCCCCCCCCCCCGGAGCACACACAAGGCACAATTCTGGGAGGAGTGGAGAGGGATAAGAAAACAAGTCAAGTTTTATTGCTGTCTGTGCTCCCTCTCTATTTGTCATGTATACTGTTATTACTGAAAATTTAAGAAAATCACAAAAACTTAACAGACCTACTCACCCAGGATATACTTTAACATGTCTGCCTTAATCTCCATTACATTGGGTGGAATGAATAGTTTACTGTACTGTTGTTTTGCTTTTAGTCTCACAGGGAGTGACAAAGACATTTCTGACACGATCAACATGGATTTTCTGTAATTGCTGAAAATGTCCTGAAAAGGGAAAATAAATGCAGCCACCATATCTAAGGACTTGTAAGCTGCAATATTTTACATTTTTGTTCTTGGGTTTAGTTATCTTTAAACTCTTTCACTTTTTTTACACACTATGGCTATGATACAAAAAAACGATGGTAGTGTTAACAGACAATGCTTTACAAATTGTACAGCTTTTTAATTTAGAGTTAACCCTAAATGATCTACTTAGAATTATTCTTCTGCCGGTGTGTACACAATGCCTGATACGTATTGTGCAATCGGCATTTACCTAGAAATGTCTTATGTAAAGCAGGCTCTAGTACTGTATGCAAAGCATTCCGGAGTGTACTTCTCGGTTGCTTGGATGTAAGTACTGCAGGTCTCAAAGACCTCAGCCCTATGACTGTGCCTCGCCTCCCTCTCCTCCCTCTCCTCCAGGCTATTCACAAAACACATATATCCAGGTGAATGGGCAGAATATACTTTAGGGTAGGGCTGTTCATCTAACTATTCTATCGCCATAATACAAACAAACCGATTCAAAAATGTTACATAAAAAAACAAAAAAAAAAAGATTCCCTTTATTATTCACAGCAATGTTTTATTAAAAATGTGTTTAATGTACAGTTTTTCCTTAACCACTTCCTGCCCATAGGACTTACCCTTACGTTCTTGGGTTGAAGTGGTTATACCAGGTCCATGGCTGTTGCTGCAGTCATCACCCCGGTAGCTTGTTTTTCAGCCAGTGATGCCGAATAATAGATATCTTTTCCATGCAGTGGAAGGGGGTCCCCCACTTGCCGCCATCACAGCCGCTCTCGGTACCAGGTAGCCCGGTACTGTTGCCCACAGTTCTGTCGGTTTACCGTAGAGATGACAGAGGAAAGGAACTTCCCAGATCATCTCTATGGTCTGAGAAACTGGAAGCAACGAGTATTTTGTTACTTCTGGTTTTGATCTAAAGTGAACAGGCCATTACCAGCCCATGAAAGCATCCGATTTCAGTTTAATCAGATGCTATTAGGGTAGGGTGACCAGACATCCCCAGTTTCAGGGGACAGTCCCTGGATTGAGGACACTGTCCCCAGACCAAGTCTGTCCCCGGTTTTGTCCCCGGATTGGATTTGAACAGGGGCTGGGGCAATTTCAAAGACAGTCAGTGCAAAATAAAAATAAAAAAAAATCTGAATTGCACCCCCCCTGCTGCACCGCTAGCATAGGGGTGTATTTTTTCTGTGCTCCTTTCTGATGATCATGTGCTGGTCGAAGCGGAGGGAATTTTTCTTCAGTTTCGGGTGCATGCCCATTCAGCTCCACTCGCATGTTCTTCTGCCTTGGCTCAAGTCCCGCCCAACCGCCTGCCTGCTTATCTCCTTGGCTTTCCTTTGTGATCTTCCTCTGCTCCCCACCCAGTAGTAGCCGGGACTCGGAGAGTAAGACTGGACAGGCTGTGAGGTGGTGCAGCAGTGGAGATGGGGATTGAGTCACTTATTGCCACCATTCTTAAAAAAAAAATGTCCCTGGTTTTCATTTTAAAAATCTGGTCACCTTATATTAGGAGTAGAGGAGAGACCTGGGGCCTAAGATCCCTTTTTTCACTAGAGGATCGATCAAGTCCATCTGTCTGTTTTTCATTTGGACCCAATCAGACCACCCATTGTTCTTTATGGAGCAGCAGATGTCAGCGGACATCTGTCCACTGAAACACCCGTTGGCATCTGATCCGGTCTGCTAAAAACAGATGGATGGGGATATGTTTGCCATCCGTGCAGAGGTTTGGATGGCAGCCAGGTGAAAACGGAAAGACAGTTCGTTTCCATTAGATCGCCCCATAGAGAAAAGTGAGCTGTGTCCGTGTCCGCTCTGCATAGTGGAGCAGACACAGACCTGCCATTCACTCTTCTGTAAAGAAGAGTGGACCTAAATCCCTCCTAAGATGTGTGCAAACCTGGTCGCCAACTACAAGCAATGTCTTACCACTGTGCTTGCCAACAAGGATTTCTCCACCAAGTACTAAGTCATGTTTTCCTTGGGGATCAAATAATTATTTTACTCACTGAACTGCAAATTAATTTATAACATTTGTTTTATGTGTTTTTTCTGGATTTCTGGTTGATATTCTGTTTATATCATTTAAAAACACCTCTGATTAAAATTATAGACCCTTCTTTTTTTTGTAAGTGGGCAAACATACAAAATCTGTAGGTGAGCAAATAATTATTTTCCCTACTGTCTATATACAGTAAAACTTCAGACTCGTATATCAAAGTGAATTTTCCCATAAAAAATTATGGAAACTCGAATGATTCGGTCCACAACTATTTATTCATAAATCCTTCAGTTTACAGTCAATATAAAAAGGAATTATAGCAATGCGATAGGTTGTGAAGCCATAAAATGTGCATCTACAAATGGAAGCTTCCACAAGGGGATTAGAAGCAAAATCCAGCAGGAGCTACAGAGTATAAAAGAGAAGAGAGGTGCCTTTAAAGCCCTGTACACACGATTGGTTTGTCCGATGAAAACAAACCGATGGATTGTTTTCATCGGACAAACCGATCGTGTATGCGCCCCATCGGTCTTTTTTCCATCGGTATTAAAAAATACAACATGTTTTAAATTGTTGCTATGGATAAAAAAAACGAAAGAAAAATCCAATCGTCTGTGTTGTAACTCCATCGGAGAAAAATCCACGCATGCTCAGAATCAAGTCGACGCATGCTCGGAAGCATTGAACTTCATTTTTTTCAGTTCGTCGTAGTGTTGTACATCACCGGGTTTTGGCACGGTCGGATTTCTGACTGATGGTGTGTAGGCAAGACTGATTAAAGTTAGCTTCATCGGATATCTGACGAAAAAATCTTTTGGATTAGATTCCATCAGATATCCGATTGTGTGTACGCGGCTTTAGTGTAGCAATATGGTTACATTTAGAGCAGGTAAAACATTTAGCAACTCACGTGATTGATGAATAAAAGAGGCACATCTAAGTATGCAGGGATCCAGAGTAAAGCTGTCCACATAGACCGTCCTCCTCAATGCACGCCCCCTGAGTCTATGAGACTCGGCTGATCACAGATTGGAGTCCCAAACTCCTTACTATGTATCAGCTGTCAGCCAATGATAGATCATGTAATGTAAACAGAGTCGGTAATCGGCTACTTTTTCTCCTCACGCTGATAACGTGAGGAGAAAAAAAGGAAAGCTGATCACCTGCAGCTGTCAGAGGGACATCGGTCCCCTTCAAGGAGAGCAGCAGCGGAGTCATCTGTGCCCACCAGTGCCATCTACCAGTCCCCACAGTGCCACCCATCAGTGCCAGCCTATCAGTGCCCACAGTACCACCTATCAGTGTCCACAGTGCTACCTATCAATGTCACCAATTAGTGCCTCATCATCCGAAGTGCTGTCCATCAGTGTCACCTACCAGTGCCCATCAGTGGCACCTATTAATGCCCATCAGTGCCATCTATCAGTGCTACCTATCAGTGATCATCAGTCGCACCTATCAGTGCCACCTTATCAGTGCCCATCAGTGCCACCTTATCTGTGCCTATCAGTGAGCCTCATCAGCGCATATCAATGAAAGAGAAAAATTACCTGTTTGCAAAATTTTATAACAAACTATGAAATATGTTTATTTTTGTTTGTTTAGCAAAAAATAAAACCCCCAAGAGGGGATCAAATATCACCAAAAGAAAAGCTCTATTTGTGTGAATTTTTTTTTTTTATAAAAATGTCATTTGGGTACAGCGTTGCATGACCACGCAATTGTCATTCAAAGTGTGACAGCGCTGAAAGCTAAAAATTGGCCTGGGCAGGAAGGGAGTTTAAGTGCCCAGTAAGCAAGTGGTTAAGACTCGGTTTACACACTGCAACAAGGGACCAGACTTGAAAGACCCCAAACTGCATGGCATGTCAAAATTCAATGTTTCCCAATGAGAGCTGTCTTAGCTACACAAGTCGCTTTGACTTTAGAAGAGGTTTCTGCACCAGTTTGGTCCAACATGGGTACCATTTCAGCCCGTGTATGAGCTCATAAATAGCATCCAAGTCAGATCAAGTCGGAAGGAAGTCGCAGGCAATGTTGTATGATTTTGCCATCGCAGCAGCATGAACTAAGCCTTATGCCTTATACACACAACCGGTTTTCATGACAAGAAATCTTTTATTTTAAAATATTTTATATTGGTCGTGTGTATGCTCCCTATCTGTTTTCTCGACTAAAAAACTGCCTGCAAATAAATTGAAACCAGCTCTCTTTTTTTTGACGTGTGTATGCTTTTCCGAGGGGAAAAAAACGCGTTTGTTCAAAACCAAGTATGCAGCCCAAAGGGTGGCGCCATTTGAAAGGAACTTCCCTTTTATAGCTCCGTCATACATGTTGTACGTCACTGTGCTATGGTCAGACTTTTTTTGCATAAGGTGTGTATGCAAGTCAGGCTGGAGAGGAACCACGTCAGGAAAAACATTGGTTTTTTTTTCCTGCCGAGAAAAATTGTCGTGTGTAAGAGGCATAAGACTTTGGGCCAGATTCTCAGCATCGCTACGACGGAGTATCTCAGATACCCCGTCGTATCGCCGTTTTTTTTTGCCTCGTTCCTAGAATCACTTTGGCATAGATACGGCTGAAGATCCGACAAGTGTAATACCATTACACTTGCGGATCGTAGTTGTAATGACAACTCCGGCCACTAGGTGGCCTTTACATTGTTTTCTCATTTGCCTATGCAAATGAGGCTACTACGCCGATTCCCGATCGCTTTTACGCCGCCCCGTCGTCGCGTATGTCGTTTTCGTCTGCGTAAGGTTACCCCTGCTAATATGAGGGTTAACTTTACGCAGTACCGTCGGATGCCGTCGGGTGCCGTCGGATGCCATGTTAAGTATGGCGTCGGGTCAGCGTCGGCTTTTTCCGTCGCTTAAGTCGTTTTACTAACTCGGTCGCGAATAGGGCATTGCGTAGTGTCGATCACGCCGTTTTGACGTCGGTTTCCACAACGCTTTCCGACGTGAGCTGGAGCATGCGCACTGGGCTTTTTCCCCGGCCGGCGCATGCGCAGTTCGTTCCACGTGGGGGCGCGCTTAATTTAAATACAAGCCGCCCCCTTTGAATTACGCGGGCTTACGCTGGGCGATTAACTCTACGCCTCCGCAAACTACCGAGCAAATACATGGAGAATACGGCACTAGCTCTGTTACGTTGCGGCGGCGTAGTGTAAATAGCTTACGCTACGCCGGCGAATTTGTATGAGAATCTGGCCCTTTGTGTTCGCACCCTTTTCTTTCTAAATAGCGAATAATTATGGCAATAAACATATAATACTAAAACAGTTCAGAAAAAAACAAAAAGCAGTATATACTGTGAAAGAACAATAAACTTACTTTCTGTAGCATTTAAAGCTTCATATGTTGCGAAGAATCCTATATCTGATACTGTACTGGACACAAATAGAATAGTCATCTGAGCCCCAGAAGAAGTAAGGGTTGGAGGGATTTCAGAACCACAGAACCTAAATAAACAGATTAGTATATAATATTGTGCACACTGTGGGAGAGCAATATTTAAGGTGCCTGATTTATTGTGGTTATTTGACTTCAAGGACAATAAGCACACAATTTAAAGGCCTGTCCATACAGGATTACAGTGATCTAAAATATAGTCATACTTATTTTTAAGTTAAAATCATATGTCTGGCTTTTAAAAAAAAAAAAAAAAGAAAGTAATATACCATCTTAATAAGGAATAACTACTGTATGTTTAAAGGCAAAAATATTGAAAAAGTGATCATTTTTTAAAATATATTAGTAGTTTACGATATATTTGATTCCTTTAGAACCAAAAAATTATCGAAGTATTTTTAGTTGATTATTTATGAAATACTGCATATTATTATTATTAACTCTTATTTTTAGCCAACAGGTAGAGCTTTATGTTTCTTTTCACATGTTTTCCTCTGTGTCCTTTATTAATTTGTTGTATAAAGCCTTGATAGAGGTCAATAGCTAAAGCTGAAATTCACACACACACATGCAATTAAGTCAGGACATTGACGTCTCCTTTATTGGACAGCTCTGTCTTTGGTTTTAAAGTGGATGTAAACCCCCCAAATCTTTTTTTTTATGTCACAGTGTAGAGTATAAGATTTCCTATCATCTGTGCCCAGTCTTGCCATACAGAGTTAATCCAGATCTGAGAAATCCTCTTTCAATGTTCAGTAAAATTAACAGCCTTCCAGATAAAAACCTGCCTAAATACAAAGTCAGTTTTCTCTCTTCTTGATTTGAGTGACAGGTTATTTACATATCTAGCTCAGACATGTTTATCATATGTTATGTTATGTTTATCATAACATGAGGTATAAAAAGTAAGAAATCCACCCCTCCCCCACATAACACATCCTGGTCATATACAATGAACTTTGGATCACCTCATGTTATGATAAACAAAACATAACATATGATAAACATGTCCAAGCTAGATATGCAAATAACCTGTCACTGAAAGCAAAAACAGAGAAACGGACTTTATAATTTGGCAAGTTTTTATCTGGAATTCTGTTAATTTGCACTGAACATTACAAGAGGATTACTCAGTGCTGGATTAACTCTGTGTGGCAAGACTGGGCACAGATGATAGGAAATCTTATACTCTACATTGTGACATCAAAAAAATAATAATTTGGGGGGTTTACATCCACTTTAATGGTTTGGTGTCTATGGACAAAGCTAGTCACACTACAGGCAGCTTCTGCTGTGTGCTATCTTTAGCTAACCCATAGTGCTTTGGGACTCATTTGTCACACATTTGTCAGAAATATCGCTCCTTTCTGTCCCACAGGAGTCACCATGGAGATGCTGGCTGAAGCCCACAGGAAGCAGAAGTAGTTGGTGGACCCTTGGAAGAGCGCCCAGAGCAAATACAACTCCAAGTTCGGCAGAAGATGCTGGAGAAGATGGTCTGATCCAAGGGCAAGATAACATTTGAAGTATAGTAGAAGAGTTGGTCGTGGAATCTGGATTCTATGGAAAAAAAGGCCTGGAGGCTGCAGTGATCCATTGTCCTTCCAGGATACTTCCACTGAGGAGGAAGATAGAACAACCTTTTGGGAACAAAGATCTTTAACGCACGACTAGACCCGTTGGGGTCTATCCTTAAGGTGAGAGGTTAGAACACACTTGGTGCGAATTATAGAAGGTCATCTACAAGCTATTACCTTTTTATATACACCTGGACGCCCCTTCCCCTCTCTTTCCCCCTCTACCTTTTTGCACGCAATTTTTTTGCACTTTTATATCTAAATAGACAATTTTTTGCAATTGTTTGAGATTTTAGATGTACTTTATTATTATTATTGAACTATAAATATTTAAATATTTGTTTGATTCAACTTTTGATGTCATTTGATTGCACTTTTGCACATTGGGATAAGATATATATGTATATCCATTTGCACTTTAGATTTTAGTATTGGTCACAGTATTTAGCGCTGCTTCACTTTATTACATACAACAAGACATCATTGCTACACAAGGCACACAGATGCTGGAGCTGAAGTTTTTCCCACTCTGCAATAAAACTTCTAGAACCACTGTGAAGAAATTTATGACAAACTAACATCCTAAAATGAAAAAACATAAAAAACACTTATGCCGCGTACACACGACCGTTTTTCATGTCATGGGGAAAAAAATGTGTTTTTCTCGACGTGATTCCTCTCAAGCCTGCCTTGCATACACACGATCGTGATAAAAAATGCTTGCGCATAGCACGGTGACATACAACAGGTACGACGGCACTATAAAGGGGAAGTTCCATTCGAATGGCGCCACCCTTTGGGCTGATTATGTAAATTTCCCTTCTCAGAACTTGCTTCTGAGCATGCACGTTTTTTTCCCCCTCGTTAAAGCGTACGCAGGTCCATTTTTCACGACGTGAAAAACGTTGAGAAAAAATAGAGCATGTTCTAAATTTTTAATGGCCATTTTTCACGTTGAGAAAAATGCTCTGGAGCCTACACACGATCGTTTTTAATGACCAATTTTAAAAATTGTGTGTGTAAGCGGCATTAGTGCTAAAATGTTGTACTCTGCACACAAAAATCTGTAAATACAAACATTCTAGTCTATTAGCAGATTGTTTCTACTAAGGCATATACTTACCTGGCAGGGGAGACACCATGATCATGAAGGTGGTTCTCCCAGGGCGAGGCTCGGCCATTGCACTCTGGCTGAGCTGATCGTGGTGTCATCCCTGCCACTGCTCGGCCTTTTGGCTAAGATCAGGTGTGGTATCCGTTCTCGTCAGTTGCTAGAGGAGCGCTGAAGCACCTCCTATTTGTGGAGGGTGGATGCAATCCAATAGCGTCATTGCACCTGGAAGGGTGGTTTCAGCAGGGACTACAGTATGCCGTGCTGCCTGGTCTGGTCTTTTTGCCGGGTTCTAGTCTGGCCTTCTGGCTGGCTGGTGCAAGTGCTGTCCCTGTCGGAGATCTGGTAGGAGGAGCTGGAACTGCCCTGATGGAAAGACCGGGTAGGGCCATGCAAATCCTGCTGGGTTAACAGGGAGTCTGGAAGGGTTAGTATTGGTGGAGGCTGCTAGATGGGGGCAGCTTCTTCCCAAGAAAACCTGGAAGGGCTCTCTTTCTGGCAGGGGTGGAGGGCTGCACTGGCTGGTCGGGGGGTTAGATTTGGAACAGAAAAGCCTATGGTGCATGTGCCCCTGGAGTGGCAGTCCAGGGGTGTCTGAGAATCACTGTGAGTGAGGGTCACTTTGATTTAACGACACCATGGTCACTGCACCAGCTACACGCTTTTTTTAGCACCTGCCTCCTGGGCCAGGCCTTTTGGCCAGGACCGGAGGAATTTTTATTCCTGGCCGGAGGGCCTGGTCATTGTTGATCACAATGACCACTTCTTCACTCTCCTCTCCACTATCCCTTTCCCCCACTTTATTTTATTTATTAGCCTATGTTTGTCACCTTTTTGTCTTTTTTTGTTGTGCACGTTTTGTACACAGTGTGATTAGTAGGGTGCCGGTCCTCGGGCCAGCCCTGAACGTCTTGGGAGTGGGTGGACATGGCCTTTTGGCTTAGTTCACCTGCTCTCATGGGGTCTCCCTTCGGGGGAGTCCCACCTAGTACTTGGAGGGTTCTGTTTCGGCAGTCCCTCCAGGGAAGTTGGGTCCGAGTCGGCTTCGGTTGCTCGGGCCATAGTAACTCAGTCCCCGTCTGGAGCCTAACGCCCCGGGGGATCAGGGTTTGGGTCCCTTCCGCACAGAAGGACCACTTGACGTTGCACCCGTCTGCACGTTTTTGTGAACACTCTTTATGTGTGTGCACATTTTTTCTGCACCGGGTGGAGTTTTTGAGTGTGTTTCACACGCCATAGGCTTTTCAAAAAAAAAAAAAAAAGGCATATACAGTAACTCAGTGTATGTACAATGCATTATTTGACCAACAAAAATACACAAACTGTGCAACCGTGAGGATCCTGATAGTTGCACAGTAATGGCAGCGGCATGGAACTTTTTGTTATACATTGATGTGTTACCAGGGCCCCACTTCTCAATTCGCGGCAACCCCCCCCCCGCTTCTCAATTTTCAGGCGGCAGCACCCCCCCCCCCCCCCAGTTCTCTGCTCCAGGGGGCCCATGCCTGAAGCTGTGTTGTGTAAGGGGCCCCATAATTCCTGTTACTGACAATCATAAACATGATTTTTAGTTGTTTTTTTAAGCAAGTATACATGTAGCCTGATTAGACCAAACTTAATACACACAGTAAGAAGGAACTCCAAATTACTCAAATTGTCCTGTCTAGCAGAATTTACCTACCTTCCCATCAAACTGGCAATTCCAAATCCAGCACTGTCATGGACCTCAACATAATCATAATTGCAGCCTTTCTGGGACACCAGGCTAAAGTTGTGGAACTGAAGCTGGATAGTCAGTCCATCCGATATAGAGATAAGCCACCGACAAACAGTCTTACCGGGATAAAGTTCAGGATGGCTGGGGGAGAAGAGAGACCCTTGGAGTTCATTTAAAGAGCCCCCACAGTCTGAAAGAACAGAAATAAATTACTGAATAAGTGGTGTATACTGTGTTAGCGGCAATTAGGTGTCAGTTCATTTTAGTTCACTGTCAATCCAGACATCATGGGGAGAGGAGGAGGGGAACTGTTCCTTGAGATGGTCCAGCACTTCAATGGGAAACAGAAGGGAGCAGGTCTGGTGTAGTAAAAGTAGGATTCAATTGACAGAATAGCATTAAATCACTTACATCAAAAGTAATACTTGAGCACTTGCACCAGGACAATCAGGACAGCAGCCAGTTTCTGTAAAGATCCGCATCAGCGGTAGTGTGAGATAAAGCCAGCCTCCAGCTTGTACAGTATCTTCCTAGTATGATCCACTTAAAAGGTGTCAACAAATCTCTTGGCCAATAAGGAATGTTGGCCATTTTGGGGCTCTGCCCTTTTCTCAAGCCTCCGGCCCCGTACACACGACCGAGAAACTCGTCGGGCGAAACACATCGTTTTTCTCGACGAGTTTCTAGTTCGGCTGTCCAAAAACTCGTTGAGCCAAATTTTCCCATTGCCGTCGAGGAAATAGAGAACATGCTCTCTTTTTAGCTCCACGAGTTTCTCGACGGTTTTCTTGGCGAAAAGTGTAAACAAGACCGGTTTTCTCGGCAGAATACGTCTCCCATCAAGTTTCTTGATGGATTCTGCCGAGAAAACCAGTCGTGTGTACGGGGCCTAATGAGTAGGCAGCCGAAGGCTGTTTTAACTCTAATTAGCATGGGGAACACAACAGCATACAATACAGCTTGGTAAGCAATTTGGAAAGTGAGAATAATTGTAAATAAGGCTTAAACCCATTTTTTTTATATACAAAATAAATTGTGAAAATGGAAGGAAAATCCTATATGTACCATGCAATTCCCAGAACAGATATTAGTGGACATACTATAGTTTATATGTGACACGCATATAAACACGCATCCAACAAATGGGACCCCAACTATACATGGCTGTCATTAGATGTAAATTCTCGTTATACCTCTATTCACCATGAGGTAGGCCTTACAGCTTTTAATCAGTTCCTGGCCACTTATCTGGACACCAACTACAACAATCTTAGTTTAAACATGATTGTACAAAGGTTGCCCTTGAACACAATAACTTTTTAAGATGAATACAGTATTAGCTATAGGTAAGTAAGGCACAGTGATGAGCATTAGTTAAGCCTCGTACGCATGACCGTTTTTTCCAGCAGGAAAACTGCCAGGAGAGTATTTGGCTGGGAATGCCGGCCGTCTGTATGCTCCCTAGCAGTTTTCCTGACAGGAAAACTGCTGTTAAAAAATAGAGGACCTGCTCTCTATTTTCCCGTTGGGATTCACGGCAGAGTGTTTCCTGCCGAGAAAACCGGTCACCTGTATGCTTACCTGAAGGAAAAATAAACCGTGCATGTTCGATAACAATTTGATACGTGCGCGGTAGCATAGAACGTCATTTAGTCTTTCACATCACCATGTTCTTGCCATTCAAAATAATGACGGGTCTTTTGTGTGGCCGTGTGTATATGGCTTTTCAAGGCAAGCTTGGCAGGAATCCCATTGGGAAAACTGACGGTTTTCAAACAGACGGGATTTCCGGTTGTGTGTACAGGGCTGTAGAGAGTATGGGGTATTGGGAATGTCTGTACATCACCAAAAACAATCCTTTACTTCTCATGCTGTTTTTTTCATTGGCGCTACATTGATGATATCCTAGTTATTCAGATCATATCCCTTTATTTGTAGAATTGTATCATATTAACATACTTGGTCTTACTCTTAGCTTTACATGTACTATATATAGTAAAGAATATGGGCCAGATTCAGGTAGAAGATAAGTGGGCTTATCTCCAGATATCTTATCTCTGCGTTTTAGGCCTCCAATCTATGCCACTGATTCATAAAATCAGTTTAGCATAGATTTTCCTTAAATCTCTTACGCTGTCTAATCTTATTTTCATATTTTAGGCTGGCCGCTAGGTGGCGTTCCCATCTAAAATATGTAAATGAGCCTTTTACGTTGTTTGCGTTAGAGTAGTACCGTCGTAATGTTATTCCTGCTATATGAGGCGCAGCCAATGTTAAGTATGGACGGCGTGCCAGCGTTTTTTTTTTCACGTCGTTTACGTAAAACATTCGCGAATAGGGCTTTGTGTAAGTGCAGTTCACGTAGTTTACACGTCGTATTGACGTCTATATTTGGAGCATGCGCACTGGGATCACTTCACGGCTTGCGCATGTGCAGTTCCTTCTGCGCGGAGATGCACTTCATTTAAATAATACACGCCCCCTACCTGCCGAATTTGAATTCGGCTGGGTCTTTTACGCTACGCTGCCTCAACTTTACTTTTTTGCCTGAAAAAGTTGCGGCGGCCTAGTTTAAAATCCAGACACTAGGCATGCCTAAAGATAGGCATTTCTACCTGAATCTGGCCCTATGTTCCTTGACTTAGGCTGCATACAGTGGTTGACCGCGATATTGTGTCAATCTCGCTCCCTTTCTCGGCGAGATTGAGCACTTGTGAGCCCCATCGCAGGAGCCAGCGCCGAGCTGGCTTGCCGCGATGGAGACAAAGCCGTCATAGAAGTGACGGGGATCCGACGCGGATTCCCACCAATTCCACCCGTGGGCGGAGTTTGTTATGAATCCTGAGAAGGAAGTCCCCGCCGGATTTTAAATAAAAATCCGGCATGGGTTCCCCCCTCAGGAGCATAACGAGAATCAGCGCGATGCTGTCGTGCTAAAAACACATTCTCGGCGGCAGGCACTGCACACACCTAGGCATTTGTCGCCTGAAGCGCGACGCTACAATACGCTGGAGGGGAGAAATAACATTATTCTCTATGGAGATGGTTCACATCTCCACGCCGAACGCCTGAAGCTCAAACAAGCCCAGGACCCTTTTTTGTCGCGCGTATCGGGCGGCTTCGGCGTTCGGCATAGCCGACAATGACCTGTACAAAACCGGGGTTAAAAACAACGTGCTTTGTCGCAGCAAATCGCGGTACAAAACGCCGCAATTTGACACCGCAAATCGCGGTACAAAACGCCTATGCTAAGGTGTGAATGCAGCCTAAGGCGGCGTACACACGATCAAATCTATCTGCTGGAAACGGTCGGCATGCTTTGAAATCTGTCGGCTGGGAACCCGTCGGCCCGATATGTCTGCTGGTTAGTACGCTAACCAGCAGACATATCTTCTCGCACATGCGCGGAAGTAATTCACTTCCTGGTACGGTGACGTGGCGGCGTCAACGTCACCGCCACGTCACCGACACGTCAGTGTGCCGTCTGCCAGCGGGGATTTTGGTTTGATCGTGTGTACACAATCAAAGAAATCTGGCTGCTCGTGTGTACAAGGCCTTAGGCCTCGTACACACGAGGCAATAGATTTGTTCAAAGCGGTCTGTCCGACCGATTTGAACAAATCTGTCTGTTTGGATTTTGGTTTGCTCGCGTGTACACACGAGCAAACCAAAATCCCCGCCAGCAGACGGCGCGCTGACGTGTCGGTGACGTGGCGGTGACGTTGACGCCGCCACGTCACCGCACCAGGAAGTAAAACACTTCCGCGCATGCGCCGAATCCATTCGGCGCCGGTGCGAGACGACATGTCTGCTGGTAAGTGTACTAACCAGCAGACATGTCGGGCGGACGGGTTCCCACCCGATAGATTTCAAAGCATGCTTTGAAATCTGTCGGGTGGCCAAATCCGTCGGCTCGCCCGTAACACGATCGAATCTGTCTGCTGGGACGGTCTAGCAGACCGTTTCCAGCAGACAGATTTGATCGTGTGTACGCGGCCTTAGAGTTTAGTCATCAAAACACCAATGTAACATCTGATAAGGAACTCTTATCCCAAATTTGTCACTATCCCAAGTGGAAATAAAACAACCCGAAATACACTTATTCCAACTACATTAAAAATGCACTAAAAAGGGAGATCCCCTTGAAGTTGGCCAGTTTATTAAAAAATACTGCTCTATACAACGCATTATCAGGAAATATTGTCACATTTTCCTCCAAGATCCAAAATGAGGTCCTATTCCACCACAAAACCTAGATTTATTTATAGGAAAGCCCCCACCATAAACAAAGCTGCACTCATTCAGGCTGGGTTCACACTACTGCCGCATGTGGCTCCCAGCAGGGGTTCGGTGCGTCCTGGTTCACCATTTCAGGTCCGATTTCAGCTCGGATTGTGGGCTGAATTCGGACCTGAGACGGATCAAAGAGAGCCAGTGAAAATCTCTTGCGGGGAAGCCCCATCTAATTCGCAATAGTGTGAACCCGGCCTAAAGTTAAAATAAGTACAAAAATCAAGCATCCACCACTAATCTCTTTTGCAGTCACCCACAGGTGTGTACGAATGTAGAAAACTGGTGTATTCTCCACTATGCTACATAGCACACATACAAATCCACAAATAGTTTCAGGATTACCATAAAATAATCCATTCTTCCATACTCTTCATTATCATAAAAGTTTAAAACTATAACACAGGGACATTTTTTTATTAACCACTTGAGGCCCGCGCTACCGTCGGATGACGGCAACAGCGCGGGCCTGAAAATCCAACATGCCGTCATTTGACGGCATGTCATTCTGGCTTTCCCAGCGCGCGCTGTACAGCGCGCTGCGGGGAAGCCCTGTGTTGTCCGTGTCCCTTGGACACGGCCAATCACAGATCGCGGCAAACGGCCAATCAGAGCGGCCGTTTGTGATGCGATCTGTGGGCGAATGAGAGATGATCTCTCATAGATCATCTCTCATTGCCGGCTCACACAGAGACAATGTCCTGTCTCTGGAAGGGAGGAGCCCGATCTGTGTTCCTTCCTACATAGGGACACAGATCGGTCACCCCCCCAGTCACCCCCCCCCTCCCCCTACAGTTAGAACACACCTAGCATACACATTTAACCCCTTCCTCACCCCCTAGTGTTAACCCCTTCAATGCCAGTCACATTTATACTGTAATTAGTGCATATTTATAGCACTGATCGCAGAATAAATGTGAATGGCGCCAAAAATGTGTCAAAAGTATCCGATGTGTCCGCCATAACGTCGCAGTACCAATAAAAATCGCAGATCGCCGCCATTTCTAGTAAAATAAAAATAATAAAAAATAATAATTCTCTCCCCTATTTTGTAAGCGCTATAACTTTTGCGCAAACCAGTCGCTTATTGCGATTTTTTTTCTTTTTTTTACCAAAAATATGTAGAAGAATACGTATCGCCCTAAACTGAGAAAAAATATTTTTTTTTTTTTTTAATTGGGATATTTATTATAGCAACAAGTAAAAAATATTGTATTTTTCTTCAAGATTGTCGCTCTTTTTTGTTTATAGCGCAAAAAATAAAAATCGCACAGGCGATCAAATACCACCAAAAGAAATCTCTACTTGTGGGGAAAAAAGGACGTAAATTTTGTTTGGGAGCCACGTCGCACGACCGCGCAATTGTCAGTTAAAGCGACGCAGTGCCGGAAGCTGAAATTTTACCTGGGCAGGAGGGGGGTGTAAGTGCCCAGTAAGCAAGTGGTTAATATCTTGAACACCTAACGCAAATCTTTTAGCTGCATTTTTATAATGAACTATGTCTCCCCCCAGTGGGTCCCTTCTACAATTGCAGGGTATCTGGCACGGAATTTTCAACATTAGTTCTCCTCCCAGTTTTTACTAGTTTTGTATAATTTTTGTTATTATTTTAGCTTTATTGACAATGAACCCTCACCTTGCAAAACAACCCATACCCTTTCAAATAGGAATCAAAGGTAAAACATTGGTGTATAGATATAAAAAACATTATAAATACCTTTATTCACCTTTTTACACGTGATCACCCTCTGGGACAGACAAGAACACCAGGGATTTTATACAAAGGAAACAAAGAGAACAAAATAATTTCTCATACAAGTACAGTAAAAGCTTGGTTTGAGAGTAACTTGGTTTGAGAGCGTTTTGCAAGATGAGCAAAATGTTTTAATACATTTTGCCTTGATATACAAGCGATGTCTTGATATAAGAGTAGCGTCACGTCACAACTGAGTATAAAAAAGAAGAGAGGGGCCTCTAAGTGTAGCAATATGGTTACATTTAATGAAGGTACAACATTTAGCAACTTATTGCTACACTTAGAGGTGCCTCTCTTCTTTTTTATACCCTGTAAAAAAATGCTTTGATATACAAGTGCTTTGCATTACAAGCATGTTTCTGGAACAAATAATGCTCACAAACCAAGGTTTTACTATACATGGTACAGCAGAAACATATCAGGAATAGGAAATGCTGGGTTTACATATTCTAAGGCAGCTGTTTGTTGTCTTCCCATCAGGCTTGAGAAACGCATTACCTTGTTTGACCAATTCTGATCAGATTGAAGCCATGTGAATGCTGACTGTTTAACCCTGTAAGCAAGGCCGGATTTGCTCTCCCTGCCGCCCCAAGGCCAGGTTCCACAATGCACCCCCTCCCCACCAACCTTGTTTTTTTACTGCTTTCATCAATATAGACATAAGAAAAAATGGGGAAAGGTTGGAATATCAGGGCAGTTGCTAAAGCTGACCAAAAAACATTGCCACCTAAAATTGAAGTGGACTATCTCGGTACTGATTAACAAAAATGTAATTGTTAGAAAAAATTAATTATTAATTCCATATAAAAAATGACATGAGAATAAATCAATATTTAAAACGTGTGGCGTGCATTTGCATTCAGCCAACTTTACTCCAAAACCCCAGTGTGTAATTTAACCACTCGACCACTGGGCACTTAAACCCCCTTAATAACCAGACCAATTTTCAGCTTTTGGTGCTCTCACAGTTTGAATGACAATAACTCAGTCATACAACACTGTAACCAAATGAATTTTTTGTCCTTTTTTTCCCCACAAATAGAGCTTTCTTTTGGTGGTATTTGATCACCTCTGCGTGTTTTTTTTGCTATAAATGAAAAAAGAACGAAAATTTTGCAAAAAATAATAATTTTTCTTCATTTCTATTATAAAATTTTGCAAAAAAGTAATTTTTCTTCATAAATTTGGCCTAAAATGTATACTGCATCTTTGGTAAAAAAAAAAAAAAAAAAATGTTGGATATTATTTAGTCTGGGTGAAAGTTATGGGGTCTACAAACTATGGTACCAATTACTGAAAATTTATGAATTTCATCACACCTAATGTACTGACAGCCTCTCTCATTTCTTGAGACCCCAACATGCCAGAAAAGTACAAATACCCCCCAAATTACCCCTTTTTGGAAAGAAAGAAGACACTCCAAGGTATTTAGAAAGAGGCCTGGTGAGTTTTTTAAAGTTGTCATTTTTTCCCACAATTCTTTGCAAAATCAAGATTTTTTTTTCCCATCAAATTTTCATATTATTAGGTTATTTCTCACACACAGCATATGCATACCACAAATTACACCCCAAAACACATTCTGCTATTCCTCCCGAGTATGGCGATACCCCATGTGTGAGACTTTTACACAGTGAGGCCACATACAGAGGCCCAACATGCAGGGAGCACCCAGGCCAATTCTGGCATTTCTCTCCTACATGTAAAAATCATCATTTATTTGCTTGAAAATTACATAAAACCCCAAAACATGATATAAAGATACCTCACATGTGTGGTTTGAACACCGTTTTTATATGTGGGCGGGACTTGCGTATGCGTTCACTTCTGCATGCGAGCTCACGGGGACAGGGGCGCTGTATGCCCAGAGTATTGCGGAGTATGCCCAGAGTATTGCGGAGTATGCCCAGAGTATGCCCAGAATATGCCCAGAGTATGCCCAGAGTATTGCCAGAGTATGCCCAGAGTATTGCCAGAGTATGCCCAGAGTATTGCAGAGTATGCCCAGAGTATTGCAGAGTATGCCCAGAGTATTGCAGAGTATGCCCAGAGTATGCCCAGAGTATTGCGGAGTATGCCCAGAGTATTGCGGAGTATGCCCAGAGTATTGCCCAGAGTATTGCCCAGAGTATTGCCCAGAGTATTGCAGAGTATGCCCAGAGTATTGCAGAGTATGCCCAGAGTATGCCCAGAGTATTGCCAGAGTATGCCCAGAGTATTGCCAGAGTATGCCCAGAGTATTGCAGAGTATGCCCAGAGTATGCCCAGAGTATTGCCCAAAGTATTGCCCAGAGTATTGCAGAGTATGCCCAGAGTATTGCAGAGTATTGCAGAGTATTGCAGAGTATTGCAGAGTATGCCCAGAGTATGCCCAGAGTATTGCAGAGTATGCCCAGAGTATTGCCAGAGTATTGCCCAGAGTATTGCCAGAGTATTGCCAGAGTATGCCCAGAGCAATGCCCAGAGCAATGCCCAGAGTAATGCCCAGAGTATGCTCAGAGTATTGCCAGAGTATTGCCCGAGTATTGCAGAGTATGCCCAGCTGAGGTATTGCCGAGTATTGCAGAGTATTGCAGCAGGGATGGCTGAGCAGGGAGGGATGGATGGATGGATCTGTGACTACATTTGTCACAGATCCAGCCCGCAGCACTGCCGCTGCCAACCGCTCCCTCCCCTCTCCTCTCACACTGTACCGATCGGTACAGAGAGAGGAGGGAGGAACCGGCGTCAGCACATGACGCCGCTTTGTTGACAAGTGATTGCGCCGTCATTGGACGGCGCGATCACGTGGTAAACCGCCGCTATCAGCGGCGATTTACCGTGATCCGTGATGCGCCGGGTCCTCTGGACCCGGCGGTCACGGATGTTCCCGTGTGCGCGCCTCAGGGGGCGCGCGGGAGCGCGATTCTAAAAGGCCGTTAATTAACGGCCACTTAGAATCAAGCAACCGCCCTATAGCCGTACTTTCGGTATAGGGCGGTTGCAAAGTGGTTAATCTCAGTATAAATACAGCTGTTCTGTGAAGCCATCAGAAGTTTGTTAGAAAACCTTAGTAAACAAACAGCATCATGAAGGCCAAGAAACACACAAGACAGGTCAGGGATAAAGTGAAGGGCAGGGTTAGGTTATAAAAAAATATTCCAAGCTTGGAACATCTCACAGAGCACCATTAAATCCATCACCCAAAAAATGAAAGAGTATGGCACAACTGCAAACCTACCAAGACACAGCCGTCCACCTAAACTGAAAGGCCAGGTAAGGAGATAATTAATCAGAGAAGCAGCCAAGAGGTCCATGGTAACTTTGGAGGAGCTGCAGAGATCCACAGCTCATGTGGGAGAATCTATTGTGTACGCATACACACGATCGGAAATTACGGCAAGAAAAGTCCGATGTCAGCTTTCGTCGGAAATTCCGACCGTGTGTAGGCTGCATCAGAATTTTTCTGTCAGAGTTTCCGCCAAGAAAAATTTGAGAGCTGGTTATCAAATTTTCCGACAAGGAAAGTTTTTGGAGGAAATTCCGATCGTCTGTATGCAATTCCCACGCACCAAAAACCACACAAGCTGGGAATCAAGTCAACCCATGCTCGGAAGCATTTAGCTTAACCACTTAAGGACCGCCGCACGCCTATGTACGTCCACAACATGGCTCGTACAGGCACAAGGGCGTAAATTTACGTCCTCGCCTTTGTGCGGTTCAGGGGTCCCGATCGGGACCCCCTCCGCGGCGTGTGGTGGTCCCCCTGGATCGCCGACGAGCGGGCGGATGTCCGTTTTTCCCCCCCCCCCGCGATCGCTCCCAGCCAATGGGAGCGCTCCCCCTTCGTGTCACTTCCTCCTCCTGTGTTTACACAGGAGGAGGAAATGATGTCATCTCTCATCCAGCTCATTTGAGAACCAGCTCTCAAGTGTTTCCCACCGCTGCTGATGAGAGAAGACATCCACAGTAAGTGTGCACCAACACAACACTGACACACACACATAGGCACATTAACCCCTTGTGATCACCCCCCCCCCCCGTCACAGTGTCACTGAATGCAGTGTTCTAATCACTGCATTTAGTGTCAGTGTGACAGGCAGTGTTAGGTTCAGGATAGCCACCGTACCCCCCCTAATAAAGTTTTAACCCCCTGATCACTGCCCTAGTTAACCCTTTCACTCCCTATTGCCAGCGTCACTAAGCGATAATTTTTCTGATCGCTGTATTAGTGTCGCTGTTCCCGCTAGGTAGCTTCTTTTTTATTTATTTTTTTATTGCGATTTTTTTTTTTTACTAAAGACATGTGGCTGAATTAATTTTGGCCTAAATGTTTTACTAAAATTTAGTTTATTTGATTTTTTTTATAGCAAAAAGTAAAAAATAGTGTGTTTTTTCAAAATTGTCGCTCTATTTTAGTTTATAGCGCAAAAAATTTAAATCGCAGAGGCGATCAAATACCACCAAAAGAAAGCTCTATTTGTGGGAAGAAAAGGACGCGAATTTTGTTTGGGAGCCATGTCGCACGACCGCGCAATTGTCTGTTAAAGCGACGCAGCGCCGAATTGTAAAAACACCTTGGGTCATTTAGCAGCGTATGTGTCCGGGTCTTAAGTGGTTACATTTTTTTTTCTCAAATAACTTTTTATTGAAAATAATTGCTTACAACATACCAAAGCATGGGATATATCATTGAGGAAGATGTACAAAATAGGACACAGCCTGCATACGGTACTAGCTTAATTTTTATTGGATCGTCGTAGTGTTGTACGTCACTGCGTTCTTGACGGTTGGAATTTGGTGCGACATGGTGAAACATGGTGGTGGCAGCTTCATGTTGTGGGTATACTTTTCTTCAGCAGGGACAGAGACGCTGGTCAGAGTTGATGGGAAGATGGATGGAGCCAAATACAGGGCAATCTTAGAAGAAAAACTGTTAGAGTCTGCAAAAGACTTGAGACTGGGATGGAGGTTCACCTTCCAGCAGGACAATGACCCTAAACATTCAGCCAGATCTACAATTGAATGGTTTAGATCAAAGAATGCTCATATGTTAAAATGGCTCAGTCAAAGTCCAGACCTAAATCCAATGCTCTCTATCCAATCTGACAGAACTTGAGCTATTTTGTAAAGAAAAATGGGCAAAAATGTCACTCTCTAGATGTGCAAAGCTGGTAGAGACATCCCCAAAAAGACTTGCAGCTGTAATTGCAGTGAAAGGTGGTTCTACAAAGTATTGACTCAGGGGGGCTGAATACAAATGCACACCACACGTTTCACATATTTATTTGTAAATTCATTATTTTTGCCACTTCGAGTTGGTCTATCAGACAAAATCCCAATAAAATACATTTACGTTTGACAAAATGTGGAAAGTTTTAAGGGGTATGAATACTTTGTCAAGGCACTGTACCTGACAATAGGTTGGTGTAATATGATCACAAATGTATTGTAAACTAAGTTTAAAAGATGTTATAGGCAGTAAAACCACACACTGCCCATCGGTCATACATGCTGTGAACAGGGCACATAGAAAACAGTTATTAAAGGAAAAGTCCAGCCTGAGTTTTCTAGGCTGGGCTCCTCCGAAGGGTCACAGGAGTGCAGTTGGGATGCTCATCTTGAGTTTTTGGCACCAAGGTCACTGCTCCATGTACACATTTTTTTCACACCCGCCTTTGCTAGGACCAGAGGAATTTTGTACTCCAGGCCGAAGGGCCTGCCAATGTTTCTCACTATGGCATATGCACTTATCCACTTCTCCCTTTTTTTTTAATGTGTGTGTTTGTCACTGTACTTTTTGCACAGCAAGTATGCACTTTCTCACCTCCCGGTTAGTAGGATGTAGGGCCTCGGGCCTGTCCTGAAAGTCTTGGAGTGGAGGGCGCGTGGCCTTTTGGTTAGGTTCTCCCCCTTCGAGGGAGCCCACCTAGTACTTGGTTGGTCTGTTTCAGCAGGCCTCACAGAGAACGGGGTCTGCCTGGTTTCGGGCAGGTGGGCCAATGAGTACTCCAGTCCCTCTCGGGACCCTTGCGCCCTGGGGGATCGGGGCAAGGTCATTTCTCTTTAAAGGACGACCATGTGTACACCCTATGCACTTTTTGTGTTCTCACTTTTGTGTGAGCACTTTGGTGTGAAGTTTTCGAGTGTGTTCACTACACCACAAGACTGGGTGCGAGGGGGAGACTGCTTGGAGCAGCTTGTATGTGGCTATTTATCAGAGACATACCCCACTGGCTCTGACTGCAGTTCTCTTCATCTGTCCTGTCAATGCAGTCAAAGATTCCATCACAGAGGGCTGGAAGCAAGACACAACGTCTTCCATCACATAAGAATTCATCCCAGGAACAGCTTCCTACCAAAACACAAAGGTCCACATTCTGAAAAGTACCTCAAACACATTTAAAAGATTTTAGATGACGTTTAAGCTTGCCATATGTCACTGTTCACTGGGGTAGAGAAAATGAAGGCCTAGTTCACACTGGGAATACAAAACCGTATGGCTGTTAAAGCTGTGTTTACCTGTACAAGGATGCACAGATGTTCAGGCAGTTCTGTTGCTGTCAATTGTGACACAGCCGCTTCTCCCTACCTAATATCCATGTGCATGCAGGGCCAGGGCCACAAACACATGAGGCAGTGCAGCCACTGCGTCCCAATTGACAGCAGTGGGACTGTCTGTACAGGGATGCATGGAATAAGGGTAAACATATATGCTTATGTACATGTAAACAAGGCCTAAAACTCATAATTCGTTCAATTATTAAGAATTAAACTGTAACCTTGGACTTGTATCTAGTATTAAAAGACTAGAAGAATTAATGCAAAAATTTCACCACCTTGAGGATCTTTTTGTTCAGATATGGTGTCTAGTAACGTTTACTGGAATTAGCTTTCAGCACACGGCTACTACAAATCCTAACATTTTGATTATGAGATGTTTCTCTGTTTTATTGTATGTCATTTAAGATTTACCTTTGACATACAATATAATGTATTTCCAAACGCTGCCATTAATTCAGACACCTTTTGTTTTACTCTGGTTAGATGCTGTGTAATAATATGAATTTATAAATTTATTTACTCATTATGCAGTCAAAATTCTAACTTTAAAGCGGTATTAAACTCCAAAACAAAAAAGTTATACTCTATTTACCTGATATTTGGGCCTGTAACACACTTCCTGTCTTAAACTGGCTTTGCACTGGTAGTTATTCAAACAAACATTCGTTCAATAATTCTCTGTACATTCAATGACTTGAATGTTGTTCAAAAGTACCTAAAAATGTAGTTTTCTTTTAAAGTGGTTCTAAAGGCTTAAGGTTTTTCACCTTAATATGCCTCTTATACTTCCGTGAGCCCATCGTGATCCATCGATGTGTACAAGAGCCTCTGCTTTCTGGGGGACTCTCCCTTCTCATTGATTGAGACATCAACATTAGCCAATCACAGCAAGTGAGTCAATGAGAAGAGAGAGAGGGTGGGCTGAGCCGCAGCTCTGTGTCTGAGTGGGCACGTAGAGCAGGGGTTTCAAAGCAAGCCTGCTAGCGTGCCCCCATAGCAAGCTGTTTTCTCTGGGGGCACTTGGCAGGAGGGAGGGGCCAGTAGTGTCGGTGGAACACCAAAGAAAAGGAGGATCGGGGGACGCTCTGTACAAAACCACTGCACAGAGCTGGTAAGTATAGCATGTTTGTTATTCAATAGACATGTGCATTAGTTTTCGTTAGAAAATTTTCGTCCCAAAATCTGTTTTTTTCGTTATCGTTTTCACAAACGATAACGAAAGTGCAAGAAAACGAAAACCAAAAGATCCAACATAAAAAATGCTTTATTTTCGTTTTCGTTGCGGTAAAAATTCAATATAGAGAGATTCGACATCATAGAGAAAAGATTCGACATTATAGAGAAAAGATTCGACACTATAGAAATAATAGATTTGACATTACAAAGAATAGATTTCGATTTATGAGAAAATAGAATCGACATTATAGAAAATAGATTCGACATTATTACTAGTCATACAACATTAGAATTCTTGTATTCAACGTAAGGATTCGACGTTCCGTCAAATATTCTTGATCATTCGACAGCAACCAAAAAGATTCGACGTTCCGTCGAATATTCTTTTGACCATTCGACAGAAACCAAGTATTATTGGATTTTCGGACGAAAGCTATTCCCCAACGAAAAACGAAATAAATCAAAACGATTTTCGGGAGTAACTAAATAAATGTATTTTCCAAACGAAAACAAAAAAACAAAACAAAATATTCCAGTCTGCACATGTCTATTATTTAGAAAAAATAAAATTGCCTTTAATATCACTTTAAACTTGACTAGTAAAGAACTGTGAGCAGGCTTGGCTGTCAGCACTAAACAAAAATTACTAGTGTACACCCGCTGCATGTTTTTGTGTCACCGCTTTATGTTGTGCACATTTTTTTGGCACCAGGTGATGTTTTTTGAGTGTGTTTCGCACGTCATGGGCTTTTGATAAAAATAAATAAAAATTTAAACTATAGCACTCTAGCAACGCTGGGGGGTGCTCCATTTTTTTTTTTTTACAAAAGGTTAACTTAGTCTTTAAGTACACTTTCCTATGGCTAATTTAATACAATTCACAGACATTTGTAAAAACTGCCTATAAAGTCAAATAACGTACCTTGGTTAGGTTCAATCATTTGGTATTTTGCAAAGAAGCCTACTCCTTCATTAAGGTAATCAGATACAAACTGGACTTGTAACCAATGTGAGCTAGAAATAAATGTAGTGGGAGTGACAGAGCCACAGTACCTGCAGCAATGGAGAAAGCCACCATGAATCATTTCATTTATCTGAGTCCTTTAATGAAATGCTACTGTGTAGTGTCTGAGAGCATACCTGCTTGATGTGTTACCATCTCTGAGCTCCAACCAGTCGAAAAGACAAAATCCATAGCGTTCCACATCTAAGTATTGCACTTTAATCTGGACGAGCCTTCCTTCTCCTGCATCCAGCATCCAGGAGCAGTGAGAGTTGGGTGGGTAATGAAATGGATAATTCGGAGAACTTAATATTCCCTCTGAGGCACTCAGGAATCCTCCACACACTATGGGGAAAAGGCACACAAAATGTCATCAATCATATAATGGAAAAAGTATGCTTGTTAGTAGAGGGGCTTACGAAGTTAGAGTTTAGTCCTTAACAATGTATAAAATACAAAAGAAGGTGCAGCGATAACCGGGTTTTCGACAAAAAGTCTCTGATATAAAAATCTCTATGATAAAATACATATAACAATCCCAAATAATGGATAGTGTAGAGCCCACCAGCTTCCTTGGAATAGAAGTACATGCACACTCGTCACCACTATGAGGGAGGCAAGTGCACAGTGGAGTTGTTGAATTTTTGGCCGGTCATATTCGGATTATTTGTTATATATACTGTGCTTACGTCTGCCCACCACTGAAGACGTCAAAATATGACGAAACGTGTAAGGAGGGACTGGATCTTATGATGTAAGCATACCACTTGGTGTGGTCATCTTTGAAATGTGTTTGCTGTGCCTGTATATTTTTTATTGCATGTGAGTGTATTTCCTTTAATAAATAGTGGCTTTTAACTTCTTCAATGTACTGTACTATGGTTGTGTCATTTACATCCCTCTGAGATACTAGTGATGCTGTTGATCATATTGATTCATAATTTGGATCTCCTTGGGTGATAACTAGAGTTGAGCGGACACCTGGATGTTCGGGTTCGACGGGTTCGGCCGAACTTCGGAAAAAAGTCCGGGTTCGGGACCCGAACTTGACCCCGAACCCGAACCCCATTGAAGTCAATGGGGACCCGGACTTTTGACTACTAAAATGTCTCTACAAAACTAAGGGAAAGGGCTAGAGGGCTGCAAATGCCAGCAAAATGTCGATGAGAGCATGGCAAGTACTCTGCAAATAAATGTGGATAGGGAAATAACTTAAAATAACATAAAAATAATAAAAAATTTAAATAAAATAATTTTGACCGGTGCAATATGCAGACTATCTGACAGGAACATATGCAGTGCTGCTGCAATTAGATTTGTTAAGTAGGACTGACTCCTATCTAATTCTCTCCCTATAAGCACAATCAGGAACCTTCCTCTAAATTATCTAATGCAGAGTATGTCACGGGAACATATGCAGTGCTGGTGCAATATGCAGAGTATCTCACAGGAACATATGCAGTGCTGGTGCAATATGCAGAGTATCTCACAGGAACATATGCATTGCTGGTGCAATATGCAGAGTATCTGACAGGAACATATGCAGTGCTGATGTAATATGCAGAGTATCTGACAGGAACATATGCAGTGATGATGTAATATGCAGAGTATCTCACAGGAACATATGCAGTGCTGGTGCAATATGCAGAGTATCTGACAGGAACATATGCATTGCTGGTGCAATATGCAGAGTATCTGACAGGAACATATGCAGTGCTGATGTAATATGCAGAGTATCTGACAGGAACATATGCAGTGATGATGTAATATGCAGAGTATCTCACAGGAACATATGCAGTGCTGCTGCAATTAGATTTGTGAAGTAGGACTGACTCCTAATTCTCCCCCTATAAGCACAATCAGGAACCTTTCCCTACAGTAGCTAATGCTATGTAGATCGCTGAGTATTGTAATTCGATTTCTGAAGCAGGACAATCCTATCTAAATCTCTCCCTGAGAGCAGCACCAGCAGCTTTTCCCTACCCTAGCTAAAGCAGAGTGACGAGCTGTGCGCCTCTAGCTTACATAGAGGCTGGGTCACATGCTCGGTCACATGCTGCACTGGCCAATCACAGCCATGCCATTAGTAGGCATGGCTGTGATGGCTTCTAGGTCACACAAGTAAAACAAATGCTGATTGGCTGCCCTGCAGCGTGCCGTTACATAGCCGAACACCGGACCCAAACCCGAACTTACAGCAAATTGTTCGGGTTTGGGTCTGGGTCCAAAAAATCCAAAAGTCCGGTACGAACCCGATCTTTACAGTTTGGGTTCGCTCAACCATAGTGATGACCATTATCCCAACATACCACAGTGACGGATGATGCGATCTAGGTGGGATTCTGGCTGATGCCCAATTATGAATGGACAGAGTCAGTGATCACTGACTCTCTTCATTTAGAAAAGAAAGGAGTGGGTAAATTACATATTTACTGGCCCCTTCCTCTGCTCTCCAGCCTTACAGATCTGGGATGGGGGACTGAAGGAGGACACAGAGGACCCGGGGAGCACAGAGGGTGACCCAGAGGAAGACACGGATGGGGACTGGAGGAGGGCACAGAGGACCCAGGAAGCACAGATGGGGACTGGAGGAAGACATGGATGGGGACTGGAGGAGGGCACGGAGGACCCAGGGAGCACAGATGGGGACTGGAGGAAGACAAAGAGGGGGACCAGAGGAGGACACGGAGGACCTGGGGAGCACAGAGGGGGACCCGGAAGGAGACACGAATGGGGACTGGAGGAAGACACGGTTGGGGACCAGAGGAGGACACAGAGCACAGAGGACACAGGGGGTAGTTGGAGGTGATCGGTGCGGCGGTGGAGAGGAGGAGAAAAGGCTGTCAGCTGCTGTATTAAAAGCCACACAGTGAGATCTGTAATTGTAACTCCCCCCACCGCAGCACCGATCATCTGTGAGGCTGCCCAGGTACCGGCACCAATACCGATACTAGAATCCGTTTCAGCGCAACCCTAGCCACTGGTCCCCAAAATGTGTAAAAAATGTCACTTAGTGTCCCAACAGTCCACCACAATATTGTAAGTCATTGATAGCCGCCATTACTACTACTAGTATAAAATGTTTTTTTTTTTTAAATAAATAAAAATATCCCATAGTTTGAAGACACGATAACTTTTGCGCAAACCAATCAGTATACGCTTATTGGGATTTTTTTACCAAAAATATGTAGCAATAAACATATTTGCCAATTGATGAAGAAATTAGACTTTTTTTCATTTTTTCAATTGAATATGTTTTATAGCAGAAAATTATTTTTTTTTCTTTTTTCAAAATTGACGTTTTTTTTGTTTATAGTGCAAAAAAAAAAACTGCAGAGGTGATCAAATACCACCAAAAGAAAGCTCTATTTATGGGGGGAAAAGGACATACATTTTCTTTGGGTACACCATCACATGACCGCGCAATTGTCAGTTAAAGTAACGCAGGGCCATATTGCATAAATGTCCTGGTCATTAAGGGGATAAATCTTCTGGAGGGCAAGCGGTTAAACAACGCGTGTTTAGTATCACTTTGGTGCAATTCTTGCGTCAAGGTAAAAACTCACCACTATTTATCCTACCTCCCCAACACTTACCTGACTCCTCTTACTGCTCCAGCCCTGTCCTGGTGGCAGCATCACTCTCCTCCTGGTCTCACAGTAGGCAGTGGGAGCCATTGGCTGCTGCTGCCAGTCAAATCTAGTTGGGACTTGGGAGGAAGCAGGGGTGGGGCTGAGCTGTGCTGTGTGTGTGTATATGGATGCACACAGCCCGGTTTGAGAGTGTGGGGCTTACCATGGGGGCACCCGCAGGAAAGGAGGAGTGGACAGCGCTGGCGGGAGGAAGATCGGGCTGCTCTGTGCGATATTGTTGCACAGAGAAGGTAAGTATTCCTTTTTTATATTAATTTAAATGAAAACCTTTAGCATCACTTTAAGTACAAACTTTTAATAAATGCACAATTGCTCTGTTTTGTTAATGTGGAAGAATTTATTATTAGTGTGCACAGGGTATACTGTGCCTTTATGAACTCTGAGTCAGTAATGAAAACCCTCCAATAAGAAGGTAGATATTGTACGGAGCCGACCATCCATGCTGGACCTGAATTGGGAGAAGGATTTGGTTGTTCCATCGGATTTGGCGACCCGTCAGAATTGGTGACAAGGAGTGCCGTTCCGTCGCCACCATGTTGCTACACCCCGCACTCGCCCACAGTAACGATGCACCAAGATGGGGATGTTCTGTCAGATTAGGCAACCATCAGAATTGGTAATGGAAGTGACGTTGTCGCCACCATCTTGCTACACCCCGTACTCTTCCACAGCAACAATACACAGAGAAGCGGACATCTTGTTACACCACATAACTGTGAAATGTTTTGCATTTCAATTATTTTTAACAGGAAACAGAGCATATATGGTGTAATACAGTATTTATAAATCTGACGGGTTGTTTTGATGTTGAATTATAAAAGCAGAGGTGTTCTGTCACATTAGCAAACCTGTGAGATCAGCAGGTTTGCCGCTGCTTTAAAAATTCAACATCCATAAACAGTCCGGCCGATTTATAAATCCTGTATTTCACCTTATAAGCTCCGCTTTATGGTAAAAAAATAACTGTAAAATGCAAAACTCCGGTGGGTGTAACAGGATGTCCGCTTGCCCCCCTTCTCGGTGTATCATTACAGTGGAAGAGTGCGGGGTGTAGCAAGATGGCGGCGACGAAACATCACTTCCGTTACCAAGTCTGACGGATCACCATATCTGACGGAACACCGTACAGCGAAGGCTAAAGAATTCCGTACAGACACCAACATTGTGAATGATGACACACGCAATCACCGTTCTGTTTATTGTGGAATGCAGCAAAGGTGATGACCTAGATGTATTACACGTGACAGAAAACAAGCACTTAATATACGTCATACATCCATCATGTGCTCCGGAAAGAACAAACCAAGTGGCACAGAACACAATGCTGTATATATCAGACCCGCACCCCGCCTCCGGTCACTACACACCCCGCTGTGATTTGTTCCCTCTTTATCATTGTGTTTACCGACACGCCCGCCATGTTGTAGACCAAAACAAATCCCTCCCCCATTCTAATAGGTACTACGTATCTGGTGACGACACGACGTATTCAAATTTAGAAATACTTGGGACCATAATGCTTCTCACTCAAATAAATTCTTCACAGACCTTGTGTGGAAACAATATAAGGCGCTTATTACTTTTTAATGTGTGTTCTCATAGTAAAACCGAGAAGAGGAAGCCTTTAGAGTAGTGTCTGATATATGTACATATTGAGAGGTTTTGGTTTTCTCTCTCTCTCCATAATGTGAGTGAAGGTAAAGTACAGAGGGGGTTCTTGTCTGTGCTGGTTGGAAGGTATGCCTTAAACTAATGAGTAAGGAAAATAACGAACTGGGGTGATGCCTGGTTCCTCACTACTTGTGAGAGGAATTTTTGAACGGGTAAAGGTCTCCCTGTGGAGGATCTGCTTACTTTGCAGGACCTTCTGGTGCCGAGATCTCCCCGCCCCCCTCATACGGTCTAATAATAGATGAATAGTAACCTCTTCTCTTCCGGTTTTTATCATTATCGGTGTGGCTATTTACCTGATTCTGCATTCTACTGGACATAGGAGTGCGCTGCCAAGTCTCTGTGTGTATGGTGTGTATGGATATATATATATATATATATATATATAAGTAGGCGTTCACACACAGAGAACCCTTCGTTTGTTGTATTGTCTTTTTATATTTTTTAATTATTAAAAAATACATTTTCGGAGGAGCTTTGGTGAAATATAAGGAGTCCGGTGTTCAGATGAGAAATGCCCTTTTCGAATATTGCCGGCCGGTACTTGCGCAGGAAAAGAGCCGTCGAAAGCCTCGGAACATCAAAATTTATGATCAGCTGTAGACGGCGCCTGCGCACAATAACTGACATTGTGCCACACGCTCCTGATGCCAGTGCAAGTCTGCAAGGGGCGGATTTCTTCATGATGGGCATGTGTGAGGGGCGGATGCCTACAGGAATTTTTCACGAAACTCAAACACATCTCCTAAACAAATATATCTCTGCTATTCTTCCTACACGTGTTTGCCGGGCGTGTTTAGCCAAGTGAAGGGCGGAGTTTTCAATGTTGATGGGAGGGGTTTGCAGGGCCTATTTAGTTGGTAACACAATACGCCCTCTTCTGTAGCTATCCGCCCCTCACACGCGCCCATCAAGAAGAAATCCACCCCTAGCAGACTTGAACGAGTATCGGGAGAGTGTGGCACAATGCACAATGCCGGCTATTGTGCGCAGGCGCCGTCTACAGCTGGTCGTAAATTCTGATGTTCAGGCCAAATGAGGTACTGCAGGCCAATGTTCGACATTTCCCAGTTCCTGCGCCCCCGTACCTCAGGCCAAATGAGGTACTGCAGGCCAATGTTCGGCTTTTCTCAGCTTCTGCGCCCCCGTACCTCAGGCCAAATGAGGTACTGCAGGCCAATGTTCGACATTTCCCAGTTCCTGCGCCCCCGTACCTCAGGCCAAATGAGGTACTGCAGGCCAATGTTCGGCTTTTCTCAGCTTCTGCGACCCTGTACCTCAGGCCAAATGAGGTACTGCAGGCCAATGTTCGGCTTTTCTCAGCTTCTGAGCCCCCGTACCTCAGGCCAAATGAGGTACTGCAGGCCAATGTTCGGCTTTTCTCAGCTTCTGCGCCCCTGTACCTCAGGCCAAATGAGGTACTGCAGGCCAATGTTCGACTTTTCTCAGCTTCTGAGCCCCCGTACCTCAGGCCAAATGAGGTACCGCAGGCCAATGTTCGACATTTCTCAGTTCCTACGCCCCGGTACTTCAGGCCAAATGAGGTACCACAGGCCAATGTTCAGCTTTTCTCAGTTCCTGCGCCCCCGTACCTCAGGCCAAATGAGGTACCGCAGGCCAATGTTCGACATTTCTCAGTTCCTGCGCCCTGGTACTTCAGGCCAAATGAGGTACCACAGGCCAATTTTCAGCTTTTCTCAGTTCCTGCGCCCCCGTACCTCAGGCCAAATGAGGTACCGCAGGCCAATGTTCGGCTTTTCTCAGTTCCTGCGCCCCCCGTACTTCAGGACAAATGAGGTACTGCAGGCCAATGTTCGGCTTTTCTCAGGTTCTGCGCCCCTGTACCTCAGGCCAAATGAGGTACTGCAGGCCTATTTAGCTTGAATTCTGCTTGTCCTGCGAGTCAACACTCGTAAACCCAGTCAGAATTTAAAAAAAAAGTTGCTCGCAAATCAAAACGCTCTCAAACCAAGTTACTCTTAAACCGAGGTTCCACTGTAGTAGGTATTCAGCTTTACACATACAGTGGTTAGCCATACACCTGCCTGTACTTTATATCAGTTGTACATTTCGGTCTACTTTCCTTTGTTCCTATTGTCCTGCACAACATTAACAATGCAAATTACATACCGAGGACCATCATGTATTCCACTACAGCTAATCATCTGCAAACATCCTGTAGTAAAAATATTGTGCACATCACATTTTTTTATTTTTGGCAAAAATTTAAAGCAGGAACATTTCTGAGTAATAATTGATACACATCGGTAAAGATATTTACATCTGTTTTTTTCTCCCCATAACTTGGATTGAGGTGAAGCACAGGGGGGTCTTGTATACACCATCCTGACTGTATGCCTTAAACTAATGAGTAAGGAAAATAACAAACTGGGGTGATGCCTGGTTTCCTCATCCAAGTGTGAGAAGAATTTTTGAATGGGTACAGGTTTCCCCTTGGAGGATCTGCTTACTTTGCAGGACCTTCAGGTGATGAGATTTGCCCTTCCCCTTATAGGTTTAATAATAGATAAATCTGAAGTCTTATTAGGTTCTAGGACTTTTGTTTACCCATTTTGGTAAAGTCTAAGCTCTGCACACGTTTTGCAGTCTACTCTAAATTAATATATATTAACTTGTCAATACTATTCTAACTGTATGCCTTAAACTAATAAGTAAGGAAAATAACAAACTGGGGTGATGCCTGGTTTCCTCACTAAGTATGAGATGAATTTTTGAATGGGTACAGGTTTCCCCTTGGAGGATCTGCTTACTTTGCAGGACCTTCAGGTGATGAGATCTGCCCAACCCTTTAATTAGTTTAATAATAGATACATATGAAATTCTTTGGTCTTTAGAAGTTTTTATCATTCTAAAACCTTGTACACGCGATCACATTTTCAGATGAGCGAATATCTGTGTTTTGTGACGTGCAGATCCAGCGCTGTGCCCAAGAGCGGCAGCTCTCTCTCTCCTCACAGAGCCATTGGTTCCTGCTGCTGTCAATCAAATCCTGTGATAAGAGAGCGGATTTTGGGGGATGTGAGACTGCTCTGTGTGTCTATGGACACAGGCAGTGTGGCTCGGGATCAAGTCCCCAAGTGTGTCACAATAGGAAACAGCTTATTATAGTGGCAAACTGAGAAGAGAAGGAGCCAGTTGCACCTGCAGGGGACACCAGAAAAGGAGGATCAGGGCTGCTCTGTGCAAAACCATTGCACAGAGCAGGTAAATATAACATGTTTTTTTGAAAAAAAATACCCTTTACAACCACTTTAGAAGAGCTTATTTCCCTTTTCTCCCTTTATGCTAGCCATACGTTATAGATGTATTTTCAACTATGTAGTGCAAGACTTTGGCTGATTGGATGCAAATTGGAAGTGTTTTTTTTAGGTTTGGCCTTATATTATATGTTTTTTGGTAAATCTAAAGCAAAATTGTACAATAAGATTGTATAATGTATGACCAGATTTAGACATAAAATGGTTTGCAATACATCTGCTTGTACTTTATGTCGGTTGTACATTTTGGCCTATTCTTCTTTGTTCCTATTGTCCTGCTGATGTGACAACATTAACAATGCAAATGACATACTGAGGACCATCACGTGTTCCACTACAGCTAATCATCTATAAACATCCTGTAGTAAAATTATTTTGCCTATCGTATTTGTTTTATTTTAGTTTTTTGGCAAAAACTCAAAGAAGCAAAAGTTCAGCATAATAATTGATACACATCGGTAAAGATAACTATGAAATTCTTATTTTTTTCTCTCCATATCTTGGATTGAGGTGAAGCACAGGGGGGTCTTGTATACACCATCCTGACTGTATGCCTTAAACTAATGAGTAAGGAAAATAACAAACTGGGGTGATGCCTGGTTTCCTCATCCAAGTGTGAGAAGAATTTTTGAATGGGTACAGGTTTCCCCTTGGAGGATCTGCTTACTTTGCAGGACCTTCAGGTGATGAGATCTGCCCATCCCCAAATATGTTTAATAATAGATACTTTGAGGCTCGGTTCTTTCAATCCCCCACTGACAGCTGAAACGTAAACAGAAAAAATACTGGTTGTTAAGGAGCGGAGCCTTACGCTTCCTTAACCACTTCACTTTCCACCCATAGACATATATCGTCCACAGATGGGATCTCCCATCCTGGGTGGATGCCATATGATGTCCTGGGCTCCCATCTAGAGGGTGTGCGCGTGCCCGAGGCCTGTGATATCTGTATCAAAAAACTTCCATGTGCAGCTCCCCTTGCCAACCCCTCTGTTACTTACCTTAACCTGACCTTGATCCAGTGCTGTGCCCAAGAGCAGCAGCTCTCTCCCTCCTCACAGAGCCATTGGTTCCTGCTGCTGTCAATCAAATCCTGTGATGAGAGAGCAGATTTTGGGGGATGTGAGCCTGCTGTCTGTGTCTATGGACACAGGCAGTGTGGCTCAGGATCAAGACCCCAAGTGTGTCACAATAGGAAACAACTTATTATGGTGGCACACTGAGAAGAGAAGGAGCCAGGAGCACCTGCAAGGGGACTTCAAAGGAGGAGGATCACGACTGCTCTGTGCAAAACCATTGCACAGAGCAGGTAAATATAACTTATATATATATATATATATATATATATATATATATATATATATATATATATATATATATATATATATATATATATATATATATATATATATATATATATATATATATATAAAATACCCTTTACAACCACTTTAGGAGAGTTGATTTCCCTTTGTTCCTTTATGCTAGCCATACGTTATAGATTTATTTTCAACTATGTAGTGCAGGAGTTTGGCTGATTGGATACAAATTTTGTGTTTTGTTTGGCCTCATATTATGTGTTTTTTGGTAAATGTAGGAAAATTGTCCAGATTTAGACATAAAATGGTTTGCAATACATCTGCCTGTACTTTATGTCGGTTGTACATTTTGGCCTATTCTCCTTTGTTCCTATTGTGCTGCTGATGCGACAACATTAACAATGCAAATGACATACTGAGGACCATCATGTGTTCCACTACAGCTAATCATCTATAAACATCCTGTAGTAAAATTATTTTGCCTATTGTATTTGTTTTATTTTTGTTTTTTGGCAAAAACTCAAAGAAGCAAAAGTTCAGCATAATATTTGATACACATCGGTAAAGATAATTATGAAATTCTTATTTTTTCTCTCTATATCTTGGATTGAGGTGAAGCACAGGGGGGTCTTGTATACACCATCCTGACTGTATGCCTTAAACTAATGAGTAAGGAAAATAACAAACTGGGGTGATGCCTGGTTTCCTCATCCAAGTGTGAGAAGAATTTTTGAATGGGTACAGGTTTCCCCTTGGAGGATCTGCTTACTTTGCAGGACCTTCAGGTGATGAGATCTGCCCAACCCTTTAATTAGTTTAATAATAGATACATATGAAATTCTTTGGTCTTTAGAAGTTTTTATCATTCTAAAACCTTGTACACGTGATCACATTTTCAGATGAGCGAATATCTGTGTTTTGTGGCGTGCAGATCCAGCGCTGTGCCCAAGAGCGGCAGCTCTCTCTCTCCTCACAGAGCCATTGGTCCTTGCTGCTGTCAATCAAATCCTGTGATGAGAGAGCGGATTTTGGGGGATGTGAGCCTGCTGTGTGTGTCTATGGACACAGGCAGTGTGGCTCGGGATCAAGTCCCCAAGTGTGTCACAATAGGAAACAGCTTATTATAGTGGCAAACTGAGAAGAGAAGGAGCCAGTTGCACCTGCAGGGGACACCAGAAAAGGAGGATCAGGGCTGCTCTGTGCAAAACCATTGCACAGAGCAGGTAAATATAACATGTTTTTTTGAAAAAAAATACCCTTTACAACCACTTTAGAAGAGCTTATTTCCCTTTTCTCCCTTTATGCTAGCCATACGTTATAGATGTATTTTCAACTATGTAGTGCAAGACTTTGGCTGATTGGATGCAAATTGGAAGTGTTTTTTTTAGGTTTGGCCTTATATTATATGTTTTTTGGTAAATCTAAAGCAAAATTGTACAATAAGATTGTATAATGTATGACCAGATTTAGACATAAAATGGTTTGCAATACATCTGCTTGTACTTTATGTCGGTTGTACATTTTGGCCTATTCTCCTTTGTTCCTATTGTCCTGCTGATGCAACAACATTAACAATGCAAATGACATACTGAGGACCATCACGTGTTCCACTACAGCTAATCATCTATAAACATCCTGTAGTAAAATTATTTTGCCTATCGTATTTGTTTTATTTTAGTTTTTTGGCAAAAACTCAAAGAAGCAAAAGTTCAGCATAATAATTGATACACATCGGTAAAGATAATTATGAAATTCTTATTTTTTTCTCTCCATATCTTGGATTGAGGTGAAGCACAGGGGGGTCTTGTATACACCATCCTGACTGTATGCCTTAAACTAATGAGTAAGGAAAATAACAAACTGGGGTGATGCCTGGTTTCCTCATCCAAGTGTGAGAAGAATTTTTGAATGGGTACAGGTTTCCCCTTGGAGTATCTGCTTACTTTGCAGGACCTTCAGGTGATAAGATCTGCCTTTCCCAAATATGTTTAATAATAGATACTTTGAGGCTCGGTTTTTTCAATCCCCCACTGACAGCTGAAATGTAAACAGAAAAAACACTGGTTGTTAAGGAGCGGGGCCTTACGCTTCCTTAACCACTTCACTTCCCGCCCATAGACATATATTGTCCACAGATGGGATATCCCATCCTGGGTGGACGTCATATGATGTCCTGGGCTCCCATCTAGAGGGTGTGCGCGTGCCCGGGGCCTGTGATATCTGTATCAAAAAACTTCCATGTGCAGCTCCCCTTGCCAACCCCTCTGTTACTTACCTGAGCCTGCGGCTGGCTCTCCCCAACCTCTTCTCCTACCTTCCTGGCTGGGAAGGGTGCTGTCGGTCCGGACCGGGGGTCAGGGTCCGTTGAAAAGTCTGTGGAGATAGTGCCCCTGGAGTGGCAGTCCAGGGGTGCCATACATTGCACTGAGTGTTTGAGGGGCACTCAACGTGTGGCACCTTAGGTCACATATCTCCACCACACCTTTTTAGCACCTGCCTCTAGGGCCGAGCCTTTTGGCTAGGACCAGAGGAATTTTTGTTCCTGGCCGGAGGGCCGGCCATTGTATTGCACAATGGCCACTTTCCACTCACCTTCCCACCTTCCTTTTCCCCCACTTTCTTTTTTATTTTACCCCCTGTCTGTCTTGTTTTGTCACTTTTTTTGTTGCACTTTAGTGTGGCGAGTAGGGTGCTGGTCCTCGGGCCTGACTCTGAAAGTCTTGGGAGTAGGTGGACATGGCCTTCTGGCTTGGTTCACCTGCTCTCGTGGGGTCTCCCTTCGGGGGAGCCTCACCGAGGAGGGTTCTGTTTCGGCAGTCCCTCTGAGGATGTTAGGCCATGTGGTTTCGGCTGCATGGGCCTTAGTGGGGTCCTAGTGGTTTCGGCTGCTAGGATTCCAATAACTCTTTTCCCTGTCTGGAGCCTAACGCCCCGGGGGATCAGAGCTGGGTCCTCTTAGGAGGACCAATTGACGATGGCACCCATCGCAGTTTTTTGTGTTTCACTCTTTATGTGTGTGCACATTTTTTCCTGCACCGGGTGAAGTTTTTGGGTTGTGTTTTGCACGCCACAGACTTTTCAATAGAAAAAAAAAAATGGGGTGATGCCTGGTTTCCTCATCCAAGTGTGAGAAGAATTTTTGAATGGGTACAGGTTTCCCCTTGGAGTATCTGCTTACTTTGCAGGACCTTCAGGTGATAAGATCTGCCCATCCCCAAATATGTTTAATAATAGATACTTTGAGGCTCGGTTTTTTCAATCCCCCACTGACAGCTGAAATGTAAACAGAAAAAACACTGGTTGTTAAGGAGCGGGGCCTTACGCTTCCTTAACCACTTCACTTCCCGCCCATAGACATATATTGTCCACAGATGGGATATCCCATCCTGGGTGGACGTCATATGATGTCCTGGGCTCCCATCTAGAGGGTGTGCGCGTGCCCGGGGCCTGTGATATCTGTATCAAAAAACTTCCATGTGCAGCTCCCCTTGCCAACCCCTCTGTTACTTACCTGAGCCTGACCTTGATCCAGTGCTGTGCCCAATCCCCCACTGACAGCTGAAATGTAAACAGAAAAAATACTGGTTGTTAAGGAGCGGAGCCTTGCGCTTCCTTAACCACTTCACTTTCCACCCATAGACATATATCGTCCACAGATGGGATCTCCCATCCTGGGTGGACATCATATGATGCCTGGTTTCCTCATCCAAGTGTGAGAAGAATTTTTGAATGGGTACAGGTTTCCCCTTGGAGGATCTGCTTACTTTGCAGGACCTTCAGGTGATGAGATCTGCCCAACCCTTATGGGTTTAATAATAGATACATCTGAAATTCTTGGTTCTTTTCTTTCTAAGTCTTATTAGGTTCTAGGACTTTTGTTTACCCATTTTGGTAAAGTCTAAGCTCTGCACACATGTTTTGCAGTCTACTCTAAATTAATATATATTAACTTGTCAATACTATTCTTACTGTATGCCTTAAACTAATAAGTAAGGGAAATAACAAACTGAGGTGATGCCTGGTTTCCTCACTAACTCTGAGATATGTTTTTAAATGGGTAGAAGTTTTCCCTTGGAAGCTCTCCCTAATTTGTAGGGTCATCAGGTGGTGAGATCTACCCACAATGAAATTTCAAACATGATATGGAAATTAAGCATGTAAAATTACATTGTACAAATCTTTGGAAATTTTTTTTTTTTTTTTCAAATGCAGAAATGTTACTATGTATATCATTTTTAAGTTTAAATAAAATGTTTTAATAAATAATAAAAATAAATTCTCTAACAGTTTTATTCACAGACAAAAATGAAATTGTTGGTTCCTTAAAGTATTTTCTTTCTAAGTTCCGTTGGGCTGCTGAACTTTTTTGACAATGCCTGTCAGAGTTCTGCGCTTTATATATTTGAGGTTTAGTGGTCCACACTAGGGATGAGCTTCGAGTTCGAGTAGAACTCATGTTCGACTCGAACATTGCCTGTTCGCCGAACAGCGAACTATTTGGGGTGTTCGCAGCAAGTTCGTGTGAACTTTAGAACCCTGTTAAAGTCTATGGGACTGCTCATTTTAAAGGCTAATATGCAAGTTATTGTAATAAAAAGTGTTTGGGGACCTGGATCCTGCCCCAGGGGACATGTATCAATACAAAACAATAAAAGTAAAATATACCTTTAAATTTCGCACCTAGGAGGGGTGTATAGTATGCCTGTAAAGTGGCGCTTGTTTCCCATGCTTAGAACTGCACAAAGTTTAATTTCTGAAGGAAAAAAAGTAATTTAAAATTACTTGTGGTTATAATGAATTGTCGGCTCCCGGCAATACAGAGAAAAGTCATTCATAAAAAAAAATGCGTGGGGGTCCACGGCATGTTTTTTTATTTATTTGGGGTGGAGTTCCCCTTAAAATCCATACCAGACCTGAAAGGTTTGGAATAGATATTTGGGGGCAACCCCACATCATTTTTATTTTATTTGACGCAGGGTTCCTCTTAATATCCATACCAGACCTGAAGGGCCTGGTAATTGAATTTGGGGGGACCCCCACGCATTTTTTTTTATGAATGACTTTTGTCTGTATTGCTGCTATCCGACAATTCATTATAGCCATGAGTGATTTTAAATTAAGTTTTTCCTTCAGAAATTACATTTTGTGCAGGGACAGTTCTAAGCACAGGAAACAAGTGCTACTTTACAGGCATACTATACACACCCCCCTAGGTACGAAATTTAAAGAAATATTTAACTTTTCACTTTAAGCAATATTAAAATCACTGCTCCTGAAAAAACGGCCGTTTTTTAAAACTTTTTTTGCATTGATACATGTCCCCTGGGGCAGGACTCAGGTCCCCAAACACTCCCCTGGGGCAGGACCCGGGTCCCCAAACACTTTTTAGGACAATAACTTGCATATTAGCCTTTAAAATTAGTACTTTAGATTTCAAACGTTCGATTCCAATAGACTTTAACAGGGTTCTAAAGTTCACACAAACTTTTGGTCTGTTCGCAGGTTCTGGTGCGAACCAAACCCAGGGGTGTTCGGCTCATCCCTAGTCCACACCAATTTACTATACTTTAAAGAGCAGATAGACCGCTAATTTAGTAGTAAATATAGATAAATATAATTTAATTTCTTTGGGGATAAATAGTATTAAATTAGAAAAAAATGAATTTTCCTGTAATTTTTTTAAATACATTTACATAATTTGCACAGACCTGTATATTTACCACAAAATAATCGACAAAGTCTGCTGAATAAAATGATGTCACATTAGTGCAACTTATTATGTGGTGTAAATGGTAAAGAGAATGTGTGTGTTTACTTTATGGGCCAGATTCATGAAAGGTTACGCTGGCGGATCGAGTGATCCGCCAGCGTAACAGTGGCTTTGAGCCGGCGTTTCTGTTTTCTGTAACCAGAAAACAAGAAACGCCGGGTTGAAGTTCCGATGCGAGCAGCGTAACTGAGTTTCGCCATCGCATTGTTACTTCAACTTAAAAATGGCGCCGGGGGCGTTCCTGCCGATTTACGCTCAAAAAATATGTTAATGAGCGGAAATCGTCAATTCACGATCGAAATCCGGCGCGACGCAGTGACGTTACGACGTTTCCGGACGGGATACGCGGCGCATAGATATACCTACATGGGGTTGGAGTATCCTATGTTAGGTATAGGCGTCGTCATCGCGTCGGGAAAAAAAAAAAAAAAACGTTGCTTGCGTAAAACGGTCATGAATGGGAATGTGACGTCATTGACGTTCATTCACAGATTTTGGAGCATGCGCACGGGGATGTTTTGACACTCGACGCATGCGCAGTACGTCGGCGGCGGGATCGCGCGTAGTTAGCATACTACACGCCCCGTACCCGCGACATTTGAATTCCGCCGGCTCATTTGCGATGCGCTGCCGCAACTTTAGGAGCAAGTGCTTCGTGAATGACAGCACTTGCTCCTAAAAATTCGGCAGCGCAACGCAAATCAGAAGCGTTACTCCAGAGCAAAGATGCTCTGGAATACGTGAATCTGGCCCTATGTGTGCTTCATTCCCCTTCTAGTGCTGCATTGAAACACATAGGGCCAGATTCAGGTAATTGAGAGCATCTTTGCTCTGAAGTAACGCTTCTCATTTACGTTACTCTGCCGAAATTTTAGGAGCAAGTGCTGTTATTCATGAAGCACTTGCTCCTAAAGTTGCGGCAGCGCATCACAAATGAGCCGGCGGAATTCAAATTGGGCGGGTACGGGGCGTGTATTATTTAAACTATGCGCGATCCCGTGGCGAACGTACTGCGCATGCGTCGAGTGTCAATGCATCCCAGTGCGCATGCTCCAAATTCTGTCAGTGAACGTCAATGACGTCACATCCCCATTCATGAATGTTTTACGCAAGCAACGCGATTTTTTTTTCCCGACGCGAGATATCCATCTTTAAAAAAAATATCTGCGTGAGCAGGTCCTTAAAGCGGAGGTTCACCCTCAAAATCAAGTTTCCAGCATCCTTAACCTACAGCCTATCTAAGCATCATAGCGTTGACATTTTTTTTTTTCAATGATCCCTTACCTGTAATCTGCCGTACTTCCGGGTTTCCATCCCTGCGGGGAGTGGGCGTGTCTCGATTTTCCCCGACGGCGCTGTGCATTGTGGGCGCTGATTTCTTGCTCTTCATGCAGTGACGTGCGGGCCAATCAAAGCACATCAACAGAACTAGCTGCGAGTGTAGTCTTGCGCTAGCTGGGCTGTCACGTGATGCGGGAAGCGGGTCACATGACCCGCAAAGCGTGTCATGTGATGAGGGCGGATACATATTCGCCATTGAAAACACTAGACTAGTGTAACATCACAGCGGGGCGTGTCCTTTTCAGGACGCCGCCGGCCGTTGTGATTGCAACTGTGCAGTGTTGACGGCGCAGCTCGCCGTCAAAACACTGCGCATGCGCGGGATTACGTGGTGAATGCCGGGACATCAGCATTCGTCGCATCCCGGAAGAGGAAACAGGAGGGCTTCAAAGTGACCACAATGAAGATGGCAATGTCCATCACAGAATTATATAAAATATTCTTTGCTGGCAAACCAAGATCGTGGAGGCTGCAAGAACGGCACTAGTAAGTAAAGCAATGTTTATGTGAACAGCAGCAGATTAGTGTTAAAAAAAAACGTTTTCCAGGAGAACCTCCGCTTTAAGTGGTTAAATCTGTATTTTTTTTTTTAAACTATATTTCTTTATTATATTTTCATGAACGACATCTTTTCATTAACAATTGTCTCTTATAATATAAAACTTACATATATGAAAAAGCATCAAACATAATGAAATCCCCAGCCCCCCGCCCCACCTCCCCTCTTTCCTTACCCCCTCCCCCACCCAAACCTGAACCGCCAGGCCCCTTTTCTTTTCTCTCCTCAAAACAATCTTACTTTCTTATGCTCCCATTATTTCTGCATATTTCATTGTCTGCTTAAAATCTATCCATTGTTTCCATTTCTACTTGTACTCTTCTAAACCTTCTGTATCACAGAGCCTTAAATATTCTAAGTTTTGCATTACATTTATTTTATTGCGCCAATTTCCCATCGAGGGGCTATCCCTATCTTGCCAACGTCTGGCATGTTTTCTAACAAAAAACAAAAACCGCAGAGGTGATCAAATACCACCAAAAGAAAACTCTATTTGTGGGGGAAAAATTATAAAAATCATTTGGATACAGTGTTGTATGACCGCGCAATTGTCATTTAAAGTGCTTTAGCGCTAAAAGCTGAAAATTGGTCAGGGCAGGAGGGAGGTTTAGGTGCCCAGTAGGCAAGAGGTTAAAAAAAAATTCCAACCTTAAGGCTGCATTCACATCTAGGCGACAAAACGCCTGTCGCCCGACGCTCGTGCCGCTGGAGGGGAAAATTCCCATTGATGTCTATAGAGATGGTTCACATCTCTGAAACGCTGAACGCCTGTCGCCTGAAAAAAAGTCCCGGACCCTTTTTTTCAGGCGACATTGGCGTTCGGCTATAGACATCAATAGAGATAATTTGTAAAAAAAATAAAATGAAACGAATCGCGGCAAGTAATGCCGCGTACGCGGCGTTACTTGCCGCCTAGATGTGAATGCAGCCTTAGTGTCACGTTAACAAATAATGTCAGAATTCTACTAGTCCATATTCATGTATCACAATCTGCAGCATAAATGGTTACCTTAAACAAATCCACCCAACCCTCACAGAGATCTATTTTTAACATTTCTATACTAAGTAATTCCACTGAATAAGATAGAGCGGAATATACTGAATATAGTACAATGAAACAGCAAACATGAATGATAACAGAACAGGTAAGAAAGAAAATAAAAAACAGGAAAGTTCCAGTAACTCAATAGAATGAGTTGTGTGTGGCGACATGAAGGGTGCAAACTCCATGTAGCAGCAGTATAATGTGCGCAGAGAAGCCCTTCTAGTTTAGGGCCTATAAAAATTGTTGCATTCTAAGGCTCCATGCACACTGAAGCTGATAAACTGCAGTTTATTGGTGTTTTGGCTTTTTTTTTAAAGCCCATAAACTGAACTCTATGTTAGCCTATGTGCCTGTGCACACCGGGGCGTTTTTCAGTGTTAATGAGCTTTGGAATTTATTGGCTTTTTTCTAAACACCCGAAATTTGCGTTCAAAGTGCTGTTTTTTGGCATGAAAAAACGCTGACAAACGCACAACGCTGAAAAACGCTGAAAAACGCTCAAAAAAGGTAAAAAAAAAAAAAGCTGATAAAAGCTACACTGAAAAACGCTGATTAAAGCTATTGCAAAAACGCTAAAAAACTTTGCAAGGCTCCCTGCAAAGCTACTGGCATTTTTTATAGCTTTTATCAGCTTCAGTGTGCATGGAGCCTAATGTCATAGAACTAGGGCAGCGAAAGTAGGCTAACCTTTTTACTTTTCCATTCAAAATTGGGAAGTGGGGGGGGGCTAATAAAGGAAGAAGAAAGAGGGAGTGTTATGGACCTATTGGTAGTGGTACTTATCAAAAGTCTTGGGAAGCCTGCCTTTACACTCTGATGAACTTTAATGGCACCCCAGTCTTAGGCCTTGTACACACGAGCAAATTAATCTGTTCAAATCGGTCAGACCGACCGATTTGAACAGATTTGTCTGTTGGCTGTTTTGGTTTGATCGCTGTACACACGATCAAACCAAAATCCCCGCCAGCAGATAGCGTGGTGACGTGGCGGTGATGTTGACGCCGCCACGTCACCGCACCAGGAAGTAAATCACTTCCGCGCATGCGTCGAATCCATTCGATGCATGTGCGTGCAGCTATGTCTGCTGGTTAGCGTACTAACCAGCAGACATATCGGTCCGACGGGTTCTCAGCAGACAGATTTTAAAGCATGCTTTAAAATCTGTCTGCTGGGAAAATCCGTCGGCTCGCCCGTACACACGACCGAATCTGTCTGCTGTTTCCAGCAGATAGATTTGATCGTGTGTACGCGGCCTTAGCCTTTAGGGTTCAATATTGAGTTGGCCCACCTCTTGTAGCTAAAATTCGACGCTGTCCCAACGTCTATACTTAACATTGGCTACGCCTCCTATAACAGGGGTAACTTTACGCCGGCAAAAGCCTTACGCAAACAACGCGTAAATCAACGGAAGCGCCACCTAGCGGCCAGCGTAAATATGCAACTTAGATACGACGGCGTAAGAGACTTACGCTGCTCGTATCTTAGCAAAATTCCGGCGTAACTTGCTTTCTGAATACAGAAAAAAGATACGCCGGCGCATCCTAGATACGCCGACGTAAGTTCTTTCTGAATCTAGCCCACAGTTTTTATCAGCATTGCCTCTCGATCTTTTGTGTTCATTTCACTTTCTGTGATCCGAAATAAAAGCACAGACATTCTTCTCTGCCTTCCAAGCTTTTTTTCGGTAAATTACTAATTCTTCCAACCTTGTAATGGAGAACCAAAAAGATAGAGCTATACGTAGTCCAAATTGAGAGAGCACACTGGACGACATTTATGGTTCCTTCCATAGATACAGTGGAGGAGTGAACATTGCCACCCAAGGACAGAAAGTGTGTTATTAGCAGGATTACCAATTTTTTTTTTTGGATTAACCGCTTGCCGACTGCCGCGCGACTATTAACGTCGACAGAATGACACGGGCAGGCAGATTGGCGTACATGTATGTCCCTTTAAATCTGCCGCCCAGTGGGTGTGCGCGCGTGCCGCATGCCTCACAAGTGCGGCCGCGGGACTACCGGGAACATCGAGTTCCTGGGAGTCCCGCGTTTGCGAACGGCAATGGCAGAACAGGGGGGTGCCTTTGTAAACAAGGCATTCCCCTATTCTGCCTAGTAACACTGTCACTGATGACCGTTCCCCGTGATCGGGAACGGTCATCAGTGACGTGTAGCCACGCCCCTAACAGTAAGAATCACTTCCTAGGGAACACTTAACTCCTGCAGCGCCACCTAGAGGTTAACCCCTTCACTGGCAGTGTCATTTTTACAATAATCAGTGCATTTTTATAGCACTGTTCGCTGTAAAAATGACAATGGTCCCAAAATGGTGTCAAAAGTGTTTGATGTGTCCGCCATAATGTCACAGTCCTGATAAAGATTGCTGCCATAACTAGTAAAAAATGTAATATTAATAAAAATACCATAAAACAGTCGCTATAACTTTTGTGCAAACCAATCAATAAACTCTTATTGCGATTTTTTTTTACCAAAAATATGTAGAAGAATATGTATCGGCCTAAACTGAGGAAAACATTTTTTTATATATATATATTTATTATAGCAAAAAGAAAAAAACATTGAATTCTTTTTAAAATTGTCACACTTTTTTGTTTATAGCGCAAAAAATAAAAATTGCAGAGGTGATCAAATACCACCAAAAGAAATCTCTATTTCTGGAAAAAAAGGGACATCAATTTTGTGTGGGAGCCACGTCGCATGACCGCGCAATTGTCAGTTAAAGCGACGCTGTGCCGAATCGCAAAAAGTGGCCCGGTCTTTGACCACCAAAATGGTCCGGGGCTGAAGCGGTTAAATACACTTTATGTTTTATTAAATAAATGTCTGTCTTGCCATGTTACAGATTTGTCACTCACCAGGAGGAGATTCCGTTTCCATGACAACTCCAGTAGAAAGTACACTGGTATTGGTCAGTGTTGCTGTTTTCAGATCATTCTTCTTATACTCTATAGTAGAAATGTAAGCATATTATAAATAACAGTTTTGGGGTAATAATGAAATTTATATATGGAAACAGTTTACCTTGCCAACGTTATCTAGCAATTCCTAAGCCCCTCACACAGCACAGCCAGGTGGGTGACACCACTTACAGTTAAAGCGCTAAAAAAACCTAATGCAAACATTTATTATATTGCAGCTCACCAATTCTTAGATATGATATTAGTTCTCTTTTTAGGCTTGTATTAGAAAACCAATACAACCCCCACATCTAATGAATGGTAAACTGCAATTTAATATTTTTTTTGCTTTTGGATTTAATACCACTTTAAAGGGGTTGTAAAGGTACAATTTTGTTTTCCTAAGTGCATTAATCTTAGTGCAGTCCTCCTTCACTTACCTCATCCTTCCATTTTTGCTTTTAAATGCCCTTATTTCTTCTGAGAAATCCTCACTTCCTGTTTTTCTGTCTGTAACTACACACAGTAATGCAAGGCTTTCTCCCTGGTGTGGAGTGTCGTGCTCACCCCCTCCCTTGAGGGGACGAGCAGGAGAGTCAGGACGCTCTCTACGTTGCAGATAGAGAAAGGAGCTGTGTGTTAGTGGGTGTCCTGACTCTCCTGCTCACCCCCTCCCCCTCAAGGACGACACTCCACTCCAGGAAGAAAGCCTCGCATTACTGTGTGTAGTTACAGACAGAAGAACAGGAAGTGAGGATATCTCAGAAGAAATAAGGACATTTAAAAGCAAAATGGAAGGATGAGGTAAGTGAAGGAGGACTGCACTAAGGTAAAGGAAGCTATTTAGGGAACAAAAAAAATTACCTTTACAACCCCTTTAAGGATCCCACTCCTAACATTCAGAATGGACCGTGAAGGAGCAGCAGCAGACCGAGGTCCTCCCTCTTTTCATCATGACATTTTCAACACATTTTCATGCAACCAACAACAAAAAAAGAACACTGCACTACACCCAATATAATCCAAAATAAACTAATAAATTAGTTGAATATGAAGGCCTAAAATAAAATAATAAATATATATTAGTCAGAGCTTTTTTCTCAGAAAATAGGTGCAGGAACTCAACCACAACCCCGTTCAGATTTCACAAACAGTAGAAGGGTCTTAAAGGGGCATTAAATACCAGGATTGCATTACATACAGAATGCAGAGTTCAGGGGGTTACACACAGAGTGCAGAGCTGTCACTTGTAAACACAGAAACCAGACTTCTGTGTTTACAAGTGATTTTGGTGAGCAGGCACCAAAGGGTCTGAGCCAGAGGTGGTGGAACTGAGTTCCCCCAAGTCCCCCCTGAAAAAAAGGTTCCCACACCAAACCATATATAAGAAAATAGTGCAGGGAAACCCAAAAAGTCTCAACACTCCATTTTCCATATATTAATTCTAATGAACACCACCGTTCCTATAAATGATCATAAATGTATAAATCCCACATTGCTAAATTTGTATAGTGAATACAAATTATATATGACCATATATATATATACATACATACACACACACATACATTTCTTGAAAAATATAATATCATGAAATGATAAATACATCAGTGCCTAAATAATTCATGCAAATCATGTGAAGGTCCACCAAATATAATATTATAGAATGATGAATAAATCAGTATATAACAAATTCATATGAACCATATACAGTGAAACCTCGGATTGAGAGTAACTTGGTATGAGAGCATTTTTCAAGCCAACATTTTTTTTAAATACATTTTGACTTGATAAAAGAGCGATGTCTTGATATACGAGTAGCGTCATGTCACAACTGGGTATAAAAGAGAAGTAGCAATATGGTTACATTTAAGGTACATCACTTTAAGTCCTTTCACACTGCCAGTGCGGGGGCATCAGCGGTAAATCGCCGCTAGTTTTAGCAGCGCTTTACCATCGTTCTTCGGCCGTTAAAGAGTCAAAAGTGCCCGCAAAGCGCAGCTGACGAGGAGCTTTGCAGGCGCTTCAGCGGTGCTGCCCATTGATTTCAATAGGCAGGGGCCCTTTAGACCCCTTTCACACTGGAGGCGTTTTTCAGGTGCTATTTTTATGAGCACTAAAGCGCTAAAAAGCATCATCTGCAATCCCAGTGTAAAGCCTGAGTGCTTTCACAATGGGGCGCTGCGCTGGCAGGACATCAAAAAAAGTCATTCAGCAGCTTCTTTGAGGCGCTTTAGGAGTGGTGTATACACTGGTCCTAAAGCGCCCCTTACCATTGAAATCAATGGGCAGCTTCGCCAAAGCGCCTCGGCAGCGGTGCTTTTAACCCTTTATTTGGGTGGTAGCAGGGGTTAAAAGCGCCCCCTAGCACCCAAACAATGCCGGTTAAGCGCTGCTAGTTTTAGCTGTGCTTTACCTGCGTTTTTTGTGCGCTGGGAGTGTGAAAGGGCTCATGAGAGTGGTGTATACACCGCTCTTAAAGCACCTCAAAAAAGCTGCTTGCAGGATTTTTTTGACGTCCTGCACTCGGCTTTCACACTGGGATAGCAGGTGAGGCATTTTTAGGGGCTTTGCAGGCGCTATTTTTTTAGCACTAAAGCGCCTGAAAAACACCTCCAGTGTGAAAGGGGTTTTAGCAACATACTCCTCCGCACCGCCATCAATGTCATATTTTCATGTTGTTCTCCACGAGCAGTTCAAGCTTCGCTTTCAGATCACTCTACTGCAGGGTAGTCTTCCTGGTCATGATTGCAGACTGACAGTGGAGAGAGCCAGCGATACGGAGGACGGTCTATGTGGACCGATTTACCCCGGATGCCTGCATACTTAGATGTGCCTGTTTTAATCATCAACCAATGATGACAGTGCAGGTAAACGGACATCAAGTAGGTAGGAAGCAGACTGCCTCCCCTGTGTATCTATCACTCTCAGTGCCATCATGGGGCCCCCAATTTCGGGGTAGCGTGGGCTCAAGGACCAGCTGGTTTGGGGAAAGTGCAGGGGCCCCCATGCAGTTGGGGCCCCTGGACAGTGCCCAGGTGTGCCATCTCATTAAAGGGTCACTAAAGGAAAAAAAAATTGCTGAAATTACTGTTTACAGGGTATAGAGACATAAAAGTTAACTGATTCATTTTCAAAATGATTAAAAATAGATAAAAATCAATCATATAATGTGCCTGCAGGTTAGTTTCACTTTTGAACTGGCTTCATGTTTCTGCAAAGTAGAAATAGAAACACAGAACAAAAACAAACACATCCAGGGCAGTGTTTTGTTTTTAAAATTAATCTGATTGGTTCTGGGAAGTTTTAGACACACAGTAATGACAGCTCAGACCACCGTGAGAAAGCTCCCAGTATGGTGGTGATAAGGAAACAAGCAGGAAGTGTGGAGAACAGAGCAGGATTACAGCAACTTTAAAGCAAAAACAAACAATAAGGACATGAAACAAGTACTGCAGTAAGGTAAAGGAAGCTATTTAGCTAAAAAAAAAAAAAATCCTTTACTGATCCTTTAAGACAGCCCTGGGCCCTTTCCATGACACCCTCTTGATTGCTGGAGAACTGGGAAAGCCACTTATAACCCTGTCCTTTTTACTCACACTTGCAGGCACCTCTGTAATCGATCTTTTCAGTTAACAGGTAAAAAGGGAAAAGTTGTAATAATATTTCCAAATGAAGATACTCACTAGACATCACAATTCCAAGCGTCAGACTGAAAATCAACACCATGACCAGGATAACTGCTACGAAGATGAGTACAGTAAGACGATTATGATGAGGCCGTCTACTCTGTAGAGAAACTGAAGACAACACAAATCATTATTATTACACTGAGATCATACTTCTAAGTTTAAGATTTTACCTGAGAAAAACATGGATCTGGCCAGAGCAGACTTCACATCCCCCTGCTGAAAAGTCAGGCTAACATAAATTACCCACCAAAAAGTGCAATCACTAGATAGAAAACGCCTGGCACACACGGATTTTCCACAGACAAAGCGTAGGACCTTTGTCCGAAGGGCGTTGGCCATGAACTTGTCTTGAATACAAACAGCAAAGAACTGTCAGCCAACAAACACCAAACAACATGGTTTTTCAGCTCTTTAGTGCCACCCTTTGGGCAACTTCTGCTAATGTAGGCTTATGGTGAGCATTGCTTCCGAGCATGCGTGTTTCTACTTTGGAGTTTTTTCCGACAGACTTGTGTACACACACTCGGAAAATCCGACAACACACAATTGTTGGCGGAAAATGTTAAAGCATGATATCCAACATCTGTCCGCGGAAAATCCAACAGTTGTCCGAGGGAGCGTGCAAACGGTCGGATTTTCCACCAACGGTCTGTCATCACACAATTCCCATCGGAAAATCTGATCGTGTGTACAAGGCTTCAGTAGTTCTATTAGCAAGTTGAGATGTCTGCAGCAAGAGTGGTATAGAAAAACTACGACTCCACCCTTATCAGATGGTCATATGTGTGATGGTTGGCGCAGGGTGTTTCTTGGTTATGGCATTTAGTTCCATTCAACACATTAGGCATCATACCGCTGAGTGAATGTAATTTATTGTGTATTTAAAACCGCTTCCCAACCAACGTACGCACATATATGTCGACACAATGGCACTCCTGGGCAGAAGGATGTATATATAAGTCCAGTGGCGGTGCGTTTATAGGGATGCCGGAGCGCCGCCCCCTCTGGATCGCTCACAGCCAGTAAAATATACAGTTTTATACACTGTATGAATCTGTATATTTTCGCCGCTGCCGCCCACTATTCAGCTGACCGGACATTGAGCGCCGGTCAGCTGAATAGCGGCAGTTGACTGGCTGTGTGGAAGTGCCGATCAGAGCCGCTGAGGCTGTAGTCGGCTTCCTGATGCTTATCCTCGGGACGTACCGGCCGTGCGTCCCGAGGATAAGACTGACAGGCGTCTCAGCCAATCAGGTAATCTGATTCTGGTAATCAGTAACCTGATTGGCTGAAGCGTCATTGAGGGCGGGACGAGGGACATCGAGGGACGGTAGAAACCAGAAAGGTAAGTGCCAGGGGGGTACTGGGCACAGTGGCTACAAGTGGGGGCACAGTGGCGACAATTGCTGTGTTTGATGGCATAGTGGTAAAAATGTATAGCATGGCACAGTGGCGACAATTGGGGGCACAGTGGTGACAATTGATGGCACAGTGGCTGCGTTTGATGGCATGACACAGTGACTGCATTTGATGGCATGTCACAGTGGCTGTATTTTGATGCCATGGCACAGTGGCTCTGTTTTGATGGCATGGCACAGTGGCTGCGTTTGATGGCATGGCACAGTGGTTGCATTTGATGGCACAGTGACTGCATTTGATGGTATGGCACAGTGGTGACAATTGCTGGCACAGTGGTTATGTTTGATGACATGGCACAGTGACTGTGTTTGATGGCATGGCACAGTGACTGTGTTTGATGGCATGGCACAGTGGTGACAATTGATGGCACAGTGGCTGCGTTTGATAGGTACAGTGAGGCTGCAATTGTTTTTTTGTTTTTTTTCGTTTGCGCCTCCCCTAAAATTTTGAGCACCAGCTGCCACTGTATACGTCCCCTTTAAGGAAGCGCAATTGTGCGTGTGCCCGCCACGAGCTCCGTGAACCCGACCATGGGTCCCTGCAATCATCTCACGGAGAAAGATAGAGCTGGGAGATGCTAATGTAAACAAGCATATCCCAGCTTTGCCTAGTGACAATGACACTGATCTCCACTCCGTGTACTTGGAGCGGAGATCAGTGTAATGTCACACACAGCCCATTCCCCCTACAGTAAGAAACACTCACTAGGGCACACTTAACACATACAGCGCCACCTAGTGGTTAACCCCTTTATTGCCAGTGTCTTTTTTTACAGTAATCAGTACATATTAATAGGACTGCTCGCTGTAAAAATTACAATGGTCCTAAAAATGTTTAAAAGTGTCTGATGTGTCCGCCATAAAGTCGCAGTCAAGATAAAAATCGCTGATCGCCGCCACCAGTAAAAAAAATAATAATAATAAAAATGCCATAAAATTATCCCCTATTTTGTAGATTCTATAACTTTTGTGCAAAACAATCAATAAATGCTTATTGCGATATTTTTTATACCAAAAATATGTAGAATAATACATTTTGGCCTAAACTGTGGAAAAGTTTTTTTTTTTTTATAGTTTTTTTGGAGGATATATATTATAGCAAAATGTAAAAAATATTGCATTTTTTTTTCAAAATTGTCGCTCTATTTTTGTTTATAGCACAAAAAATAAAAACCACAGATGTGATCAAATACCACCAAAATAAAGCTCTATTTGTGGGGAAAAAAGGACGTCAATTTTGTTTGGGAGCCACGTCGCATGACCACTCAATTGTCAGTTAAGAAAAGGGGGAAATTCCGAATCGCAAAAAGTGTCCCGATCATTTAGCAACAAAATGGTCCGGGGCTTAAGTGGTTAAAAAAAATGTCCATCTTTGGCACTTTTTTCTCTGTCCTGTGTTTTCATGGTTGCATTTTTTGGTTTACAAGGTTTAGACAACACCATAACGCAGAGCTCTGGGATAAAAAAATTAAATAAAATAGATTTAAAACTGCACATCAGAATTAAGAAACACTGGTATTTATTATGTAAATTGTAATCTTCTCCCATTCTGAGATGTACTGTATATTTATAAAAAAAAATGCATAGCAACTTACCCAGTAAAAGTCCATGTATATTAGTTCGGTGAGAATGGGGCAAAAAAATAAATAAATGTTATTGGGCCATTGTCTGTGCTGGATGAAAGTTTTCAATGATTTAAAATGGAAATACTGCCTTTGGCTTTCATTTTGTTAAGCGCTGTCCAAACTGTTGGCGCTATATGAATCCTGTATAATAATAATATTAATATAATAATCATGATCCAGCGATATGCACGAGAGCCTCGACACTCCCTCCTCATTGGCTAAGGCAGCCAATGACTTCCGCTGCTGTAAGTCACAGCCAGTGAGCCAAAGAGGAGAGAGAGGGGCTGGGGACGAGCCGCAGCTCTGTGTGTGAATGGACACGCAGAGCCGTGGTTCGGGAGCGAGCCTGCCAGGGTACCCCCATTGCAAGCTGCTTGCTCTGTGGGCACTGGGCAGAAGGGAAGGGCCAGGAATGTTGGCGAGGGGACACGAGAAGAGGAGGATTTGGGCAGAGTAGGTACGTATGACAAAAAAAGGCCTTTAACTGGTTCCTGACCGTCTCCTGTACATATATGTCGGCAGAATGGCATGGCTGGGCAGAATATATATGTCACTTTGAAATTCCCCTGACTGTGAGTGCCTGTAGGACCCGCAGATTCGATGTATGCCGGTGTCTCGCGACTGTGTCACAGAGCTGCAGAACGGGGAGAGGGTTTGCCAGTTTATAATTTGATTTGCAAAAACAATATGGAAAAGTATGTAAAATGGCATTGTGCAAATCTTTGTAAATAGTTTTTTTTTTTTTCAAATGTAATGTAATGTGATTATGTATATATGTGAAAGTTTTAAATAAAGCTTTAAAAAAAAAAAATCTCCCTGTTCTGCCTAGTGACACTGTCACTGATCATCTGTTCCCTCTCATCAGGAACAGCGATCAGTGATGTGTCACTTGTAGCCACGCCCCCTAACAGTTATAAGCACTCCCTAGGACACACTTAACCCCTTCAGCGTTACCTAGTGGTTAACCCCATTCACTGCCAGTGTAATTTTCACAGTAATCAGTACATCTTTATAGCACTGATCGCTGTAAAAATGACAATGGTCCCAAAAATGTGTCAAAAGTGTCCGATGTGTCCTCCATAAAGTCGCAGTCATGATAAAAATCACTGATCATAGCCAAATAGTAGAAAAAATAAAATAATACAAATGTCATAAAACTATCCCCTATTTTGTAGACACTATGGCCCGGATTTACAGAGATGGGCGCATATTTACCAGGCGTAGCACACACATAGTACGCTACGCCGGCGCAGCGCGGAGAGGCTTGCACTGAATTCAGCAAGCTATTGCTCCCAACTCTGCGCCGGTGTAGCATATATATATGGAAGTAGGTGGAAGTGGGCTGGAAGTGGGTGTGATCCATGCTAATGAAGCGTGACCCCATGCAAATGATGGGCCGGGCGCCAGACAAGTACTTAAAACGAACTCCATATGAGTCGAGACGTGGACGTATCCCCGTGCGCATGCTCACAACCACATCAGAACAACTGCCTAAGATACGCCGGATCACTGTGTATGCCGTTAATGTAACCTACGCGCAGCCAGACCCATGTCCTACGTAAAATACATAGGCTTGAGTTCCCTGGTGCAGACCTTTGCCTGTCTGGTGCTGACTTACACCTCCTTTATGGGGAATAACTTCACGCCGGACAAAAAACTTTTGCGCGTTGCGTAGAGCCTGCGCTGGGCGCACGTACGTTTGCCTCATTTGAATATTTGAATGGCTAATCAATGGGAGCAGCAACATGCGTCCATAAGAAAAATGCACCCACGTTACGCCGGGGGAAGGAAGATACGTTGGCGTAGGGTGGCCAGTTTATAGGCGTATATTGGTTTGTGACTCAGGCGCACAGATACGCCGGCGCACATTTGCACTTATGTCGGTGTAACTTTATGCCGGCGCAAGTGCTTTGTGAATCCTGGCCTATAACTTTTGCGTAAACCAATCAATATACACTTATTGCGATTTTGTTTACCAAAAATACTTTACCTAAATTGTGGAATAAGTATTTTTATATATTTTTTGGGGATATTTATTATAGCAAAAAGTAAAAAATATTGTTTTGTTTTCAAAACTGACGCTCAATTTTTGTTTATAGGACAAAAAAATAAAAACTGAAAGAAAGCTCTATTTGTGGGAAAAAGAGGACGTAAATTTTTGAGGGACTTGAGCCAAGGCAGAAGAACATGCGAGCGGAGCTGGATGGCCATGCACTCAAAATATTCCCTCCGCTCCGACCAGAACATGATCATCAGAAAAGGGCACAGATAATGAAAAATATACCCCCCCCCCCAAGCTAGAGCAGGGGGGTGTTATATATATTTTTTTATTATTATTCTGCACTGACTGTCTTTAAAATTGCCCCAGCTTCTGTTCAAGTCCCATCCGGGGACAAAACCGGGGACAGACTTGGTCCGGGGACAGTGTCTTTAATCCGGGGGCTGTCCTCTGAAACCGGGGATGTCTGGTCACCCTACTTTCTAGAACACCTTAACCAGTTTAGTAAAATGCATTTTGGTGTACATACGTAAGGCCATTTACTTTTCCAGATATTTTTTTTGTTCTTACCAGTACTGACTTGCAAGGACCGTGTGACAAAATCTATGTCTGTAAAGGCTCCCGATGAGATGAACTCTGTTCCATTGTCAAAGTTAGGATTACAGAACATCACCTGTCCGGGACAGAAGATCACTTTATTTTGTGTTTATGGAGCCAACAAATTCTTCATTTTTTTTCCAGAATACATGGGCCAATCATTCCAGTCCCTAACCCCTATAATTCAGGACAAAACACTCCTACAACTGTCACACAGACACATAAATTAGGTACAGTTTGGGAGGATCCTATTATTTGGGCTGTTGGAGGAAAACAGATCATATGGAAAAACCCAAGTAAGCATGGAAAGAACATTATTAGGTTATTAGGTAAATAGTTCTTCTAACTCTAGGCTGCCATTCTAGCAGCTTATCATTTACCTAAATGAGAAGTTCCCTCTGGGGTGGGACTATACCGGCACTAAGGAAGTACAATAGGAGTTTAAAAATTCTATTTTTTTGGTACAAAAGATTAAAAACTAGAAGTATTGTGGGACACGGGTCATAAAAATAGGGCATACAACATTTTTTTTTTTTTTTTTTTTCTATTGAAAAGCCTGTGGCGTGCAAAACACAACCCAAAAACTTCACCCGGTGCAGGAAAAAATGTGCACACACATAAAGAGTGACACAAAAAACTGCGATGGGTGCCATCGTCAATTGGTCCTCCTAAGAGGACCCAGCTCTGATCCCCCGGGGCGTTAGGCTCCAGACAGGGACAAGAGTATTGGAGTCCAAGCAGCCGAAACCACTTGGACCCCACTAAGGCCCATGCAGCCGAAGCCACATGGCCTAACATCCTCGGAGGGACTGCCGAAACAGAACCCTCCTCGGTGGGGCTCCCCCGAAGGGAGACCCCATGAGAGCAGGTGAACTAAACCAGAAGGCCATGTCCACCTACTCCCAAGGCTTTCAGAGTCAGGCCCGAGGACCAGCACCCTACTCGCCACACAAAAGTGCAACAAAAAAAGTGACAAAACAAGACAGACAGGGGGTAAAATAAAAAAGAAAGTGGGGGAAAAGGAAGGTGGGAATGGTGAGTGGAAAGTGGCCATTGTGCAATACAATGGCCGGCCCTCCGGCCAGGAACAAAAATTCCTCTGGTCCTAGCCAAAAGGCTCGGCCCTAGAGGCAGGTTCTAAAAAGGTGTATGTGGAGATCAGTGACCTAAGGTGCCACACGTTGAGTGCCCCTCAACACTCAGTGCAATGTATGGCACCCCTGGACTGCCACTCCAGGGGCACTATCTCCACAGGCTTTTCAACGGACCCTGACCCCCGGTCCGGACCAGCAGCACCCTTCCCAGCCAGGAAGGTAGGAGAAGAGGTTGGGGAGAGCCAGCCGCAGCCGACTACTACCCACAACCCCCATCTCTCCCACCTAATTACATTCGGGAAGTACTACCCGCCTCTCCCCGAAAGGATTAGCAAAGGTTCCCTCGCCGAACAACTGACTGGGGCAGACACCACCGGATCCAGGCCAAAGGCCAGGGGCCCAGCCCTTCAGCTTCGACCTCATGCCTCTCTGCCCCGATCAGAAGGCTTTCGCCTCTACGCCAATAGGCTTTGCGTCCACCGACTGCCATCCCTTTCCCCCTCGCCGAGTACTGGGGACAGTCGGTTTAGCGCCACCTACTGGCAACTGATAAGAACAGATACTACACTTGATCTTAGCCAAAAGGCCGAGAAGCGACATTATATATCTGTTGAAACAGTCCAGTCACGCTAACACGTTTCGGGATTCCTTCTTCAGAGGTGTCCCGAACAACAATACAGGTAATTCTTAGGTAATGGAGATCACTAAAATTATGCCACTATGTTAAACATTTGCAAGGACAGTGGCCGGAGACTGCACACCGCCAACAGCTTTAAATATGGACCCTAACTGTAACCTTGAGTCAGGGTCCATATTTAAAGCTGTTGCGCTGATGGTTGGCAGCAGGTTGGCTGCTGTCTGGACACTAGGTTAATCAGCCTTCTGTGCTTGTTCCCTCTCTGGATAATTGGGTTATCTCTACCCGGCAGAGACCCACAGGACTTCCATCAATCCACATTTTTATCATAACCGCTTACCGCCCGGCGCACGCAGATATATACGTCTGCAGAATGGCACGGGCAAGCAGAAGGACGTATATATACGTCCCCTTTAAGATGTGGTTGTTGTGGATGCAGACGCGCACCGCAATCTCCATGAGCCTGCAGGTCCCCAGGCTTGATCGCTGCGGGCATACCTGCGATCGTCTCACGGAGAGATAGAATGGGGAGATGTTAGTCTGTTAGTCTAAACATAATCCCTGTTCTGCCCACCTTGGTTACGTCACCATATGACACTTTTTAACACCTACCTCTAGGGCCGGGCCTTTTGGCTAGGACCAGAGGAATTTTTGATTCCTGGCCGGAGGGCCGGCCATTGTATTACACAATGGTCACCTTTCACTCTCCCTCATCTCTTTTTCTCCCCCACTTTTTATTATTTATTCCCCGTGTTTGTCACGTTTTTGTCTTTTTTTTGTTTGGTGCATGTTATTTGTTCACTATGTGATTAGTAGGGTGCCGGTCCTCGGGCCAGCCCTGAACGTCGTGGGAGTAGGTGGACATGGCCTTCTGGCTTAGTTTGCCTGCTCTCATGGGGTCTCCCTTCGGGGGAGCCACACCTAGTACTGGGGGGGTTCTGTTTCAGCAGACCCTCCAAGGAAGTTGGGTCCGTGTCGGCTTTGGCTGCTTGGACTACTGAGTACCTTAGTCCCCGTCTGGAGCCTAACGCCCCAGCGGATCAGAGTTGGGTCCTTCCTCACAGGAGGACCACTTGACCTTTGCACCCGTCGCACTTTTTTGTGAATCACTCTTTATGTGTGTGCACATTTTTTCTGCACGGGGTGGAGTTTTTTTGGGTGTGTTTTGCACGCCATTGGATTTTCAATAGAAAACTATTCCCCGTTCTGCCTAGAGACACTGTAACTGATTGAGTTCCCTGTCATCGGGAACAACGATCAGTGACGTGTCACAGAAAGCCACGCCCCCTACAGTAAGAATCACTCCCTAGGGCCCCTACAGCGCCACCTAGTGGTTAACGCCTTCACAGCCAGTGTCATTTTCACAGTAATCATTGCATTTTCATAGCACTGATCGCTGTAAAGACAGCAATGGTCCCAAAATAGTGTCAAAAGTGTCTGATGTGTCCACCATAATTTCGCCATTATAGTAAAATAAAAAATATTAATAAAAATGCTATAAAACTATCTCCTATATTGTAGACGCTATAACTTTTGCGCAAACCAATCAATAAACGCTTATTGCGATTTTTTTTTACTAAAAATATGTAGAAGAATATGTATCAGCCTTATCTAAGGACAAAAAAGTTTTTTTATACATTTTTTGGGGATATTTATACTTTTTTCAAAATTGTCACTCTATTTTTGTTTATAGCGCAAAAAATAATAACCGCAGAGGTAATCAAATACCACAAAAAGAAAGCTCTATTGGTGGGGAAAAAAGGATGTCAATTTTGTTTGGGAGCCACGTCGCACGACCGCGCAATTGTTAGTCAAACTGATTGTAACGGATGACCACCGCTTACAACCTTCCATCCAACCACGACAAGCTTATCTGACACACTCCGACAATATTGCATACACGATCCATATCCTTTCCCAGAATAAACGAGACAGCGCTCCGTTCTTGCTTCCAAAGATATGACAATTTATTAGTATTTTCTCAGCTTCTTATATCCAGTACAGCATAATACAGTTAATCACAGGACAATGCAATCTCCACCCCCCTATTCACTCACTGAGGATAATTCTTTAATTGGTAGCTAGACATGACGGCACCGTATTATCAATAGGGTTCAATTAACCCTGAATAGTAACACAGACATCTTTATCACACAATGGCAGTGAGAGTGGGTGCAATCCACACCTTCAGATATTTCAATAGCATATTATACAAAGGTATGACTCACTCTGGTCTTGTACACCTGGATTAACACCTTTCAAAAGCATGTGTGCCCAGATTGCATAGCTAACCGCTTTTGATATTTGAAGACATCCTGCAAACCTGGATTATTATTAATGTCCCTTATTAATGTCTTCTGTAACATATGAATTATGATTCTTTGTCACCCTATGGCCCTAGTGGACATAAGGTGACCCTAGACATAGGAATATCTCAGTCTGTCACGGTGCATTCTGTTACACTGATGCAGTGCAGAATCGCAAAAAGTGGCCCGTTAATTTAGCAACAAAATGGTCCAGGGGCTTAAGTGGTTAAACACCTTGGCTCTTTATTGCATCTCAGACTGTTCCTTAGAAGATTGGTGTCTTTCCTGATCTCCTCTATTATAATTTTCAAGATTCACTGTCTTCGTCTTTCTGGTCACCACATGAGGGAGCTTTTGTATGGTGATATCCGAGAGGCCTGGCTAGCCTGGCAGTGGACGTCTGTGGTGGTGCCGGTGATAGTGCAGTCTCCGGCCTCTGTCCTTGTGAATGTTTAGCATACTGGCATATGCTAGTGTTTATAGTGATCTCCATTACCTGGGAATTATCCTGAAACACATTAGATGTCCTTGGACTGTTTCAACATATATGTAATGCTTATTGCCCTATTTTCATGACCCATGTACAATACTTCTCGTTTTTAATATTTTGTACCAATAAGTTAACTTTTTATACTCCCATTGTACTTCCTTAGTGTCAGTATAGTCCCACCCCCAGAGGGTACATCCCATTTGTCTATACACAGGGATGATGGCACCCTACCCACAGTAACAAGCTTTATCCACTTATCATTTACCTCGTCCTCCGAGCACACATGTTGGGAGACACGGGTGTTCTCACTCAGTGATTGTTCTTGTTGTATCAGTATTGTACCTCCGGGTCCCCCTGGTTTTGGGTTTAAATGGTGCATTGACACGCAGCTTTTGATATGTTGAGTTATTGTCATTGGGGTGCGCAAGGATTCTGCTGGGAGAAATATTAAAAAATGTAATCAAGGCTGATACCAATACTTGAACATGCAATTATTTTAAAGACAATGGGCCAGATTCAGGTACACGTACATTTGCGCAGCGAATCCGAGATACGCTACGCAGCCGTATTTTACCAGGCTCTACACCGAATTCTGGTAGATTTTTGCCCGTACGATACGGCGGCGTAGTCTATTTCTCGCCTCGTAATCGAAATACGCGATTAGGGGGCATGACGCATTTAAATTAGGCGCGTCCCCGCGGCAATCGAACTGCGCATGCTCCGTTCACAAATTTCCCGCCGTGCATTGCGCAAAATAACGTCGAAAAGTCATTCGTTGTTTGAGTAGCGTCGTTTAGGGACATTCCTATTCCCGGACGTTTTATGTCAAAAATAAAAAAAGACGTCGGAAAACGTTGATATTCGACGCGGGAACGACGGCCATACTTAACATGGGCTGTCTAATATTAGACCAGCAAAAAGCTGGTATAGTTTTACGCAGCAAAAAGATGACTAAAGATGCCGTAAGAGATTGCGATAGACGTTCGTAATTTGTGGATAGTCGGCAAAAGCTCATTTGCATACCCCGACGCGGAAAACGGCGGGAACTCCACCCAGCGGCCGCAATTTTATTGCAGCGTAGATCCGAAGGCGTACGAACACCTAAGCCAGTCGGATTGAAGCGCAAAGCCGTCTTTTCATGGTTTGAGGATTCAAACTAGTGAAAAAACGCGCGTAATTCGAAAGTACTCCAGTCTAACACCAGTTAGACAGGAGTTACGGCTCTCTGAATCTGGCCCAATATACTTAGATATTTGGCAGATAAAAGAGAAATTGATCTTATAAGTGTAGCCAGGTGCTTTACAGGGGGGGCGTTTTTGTTTTTTTAATCATCGATTAGAGCCAGAGACTCTAAAAGGCTTAAATATAGCCTGGGCTCAGGTCACAGAGAGTGCGCTTCGATCCCAAACAGGTCCTTTACAACAGCGATTGAATATCCACTGTTGTAACACAGATCCTCCTCCCAGCCAATCAGGGAGCGGCTTTTGACATCGGTCACCCAATTGGCTGAAAGGGCAGACGATCCTATTGGATGGGGTAAGTGCCAGACCGACCGGCAAACAGCAGGATGGGTGGTTGTTTGACGCACCACCCAAAAAATAAAACACCAGCTGCCACTGACTGTGACACTGTAACACTGTAATAACCACACCAAACAGAGGTACAGCTAGACACCCCTACATTTACACATAGCTTCTCCTGTCCTATAGACATTTATGCACAGGAGAACTCGGAATACTGATGGCTCAGTGGGGCGATTTTAAGTAAGGGGTCTGGAGTTGCAGCTCTAATAGTCCCTACGTTAATCCTGCCCTGGACGCGCTGTGCACATATGTATTTTATCTGGTCTGTTAATTATTTTTTCGATAAAACCATATTTTATTTAAAAAAAAATGACTGTATATACAGTAGAAAATCATAAGATTGCACTTACAATTAAGTGACTTGATAAGGGTATAACACCAAAGTATAGTATCCACAGGACCACCAGGTCTTGCCACCAATCAGGGTGAATATAAATCAATGATTTCAAAAATCGATTTTTTTTTATTTAAATCGATTTTTTTTTGATTTTTATCAAATTTATTTTAAGAAAATGCTTTTGGTTGTAAAAATCTATCTAAATTGTTTTTCTATTTAAGATATATTAATAATTTTGTTTATTCAGCATGGAATGGAGCTTAGTTATGTAGCATGAGGCTGTATATTCTGCAATATTACATTTTTGTAAACTCATTCAATGAATCCAAGCTCTGCAAGCTGAGATAACATGCACTGCATTGATGCATTTACACAATGTCACAGTAATCATGAGATAAAACAAAGTTCAGAAATATTCCTTTATTCCATTGTTTTGCAAATCTATGTACACTACAAACTGTATGATTGAATTGGTTCTGATATTGTTGTTTTACTAACCTGACAGCTTATTACTCTAAATAGGAAACCTTCATTTAGTTTACAAATATTAAAGATTCTAACTACCAGCAAGAATAAGTCCTTACATTTAAAGAGCACCTGTAATTTCAGATCCATCATGGCAGTGCCTGTTAGCGGCCATCCACTCATTTGCTGTCACCACGTCCCTCACCTTGTTGTGTCACTGCCGCATCACCAGCCGTCCCATTAAAGTGAATAGGACTGTCGGTGAATCAGCAGTGTTGCTCATCTTACTTTAAAAAAGTAATTAGTTACAGTTACAAATTACTTCTCCGAAAAAGTAATTGTGTTAGTGACTCAGTTACTACATTGAAAAAGGAATTAGTTACTCAGCAAAGTAACTGATTTTTTTTTTAATATTCTGCAATGCTTTGTTGAGAAGCAGATGACGGGCGCTTGCCAGGGAGCAGTGAGTTAATAATCCAAGACAAAAGAATGGCAGATCCTTGAGAGAAGAAACCTGGAAACAAATGGTGATCTCGTGTATATCCCAGCCTAGGTGCATCCGTCCCACCATGTATGTGCAGCTAATAGGACTTAAAACCCTTATCCATCTGCTACATATTACATCCAAATTATAAGCTGGATTAAAATTTATGTTTATAATATACATTCCCTTGACGTTTACAGAGTCTGTAATTTAAAATCTTATATTAGGCTTTATTAGAATTTTCTATAGTTTATTGCTTATTATTTTATTTATCTTATATAAGCTTTATTGGATGCAAGGGATCTGGAATGGGGATGTCAGATTTTTCTTTGTTGTCTGATGAAGAGATGAAATCACTGACCAAAAATAGCCTGCTGATCATTGGTCTGTATAGGTGTCCTGCACTTACCATGTTGACCACTAGATGTCGCTGTGTACACTGTATTGTATAGGGAACGTTTGTTCTGTGGAACATTTTGTTTCGGCCATGTGTTCCCCGGATCATTGATCAGGTTGCGCACACGATGTGAGTTGTTCCCCGGTGATAGGTCAGTGTGAGGCGGATGGGGCTCATTGTATCCAGGGCTCCTTGTGATTGGGAGTTTTCAGACCGCTGTGACAGGCCATCACAGCGGTCACATGACTATTTATGTTCACAGCAGAAGCAATTACTCTAGTCTAGTGGCGGTAGATGTAATTGCGGTAATGCCAACCCAAGTAATGGTAACTGCGTTACCGTGAGGGGAAGAGTAATCAGGTAGATTACTCGTTACCCTCAAAAGGGGCTGTGTTAGGTAACTGCGTTTATTGTAACTCTGTTACTTACAACTAGGGTTGTCCCGATACCGATACCAGTATCGGTATCGGGACCGATACTGAGTATTTGCGGGAGTACTTGTACTCCCGAAAATACCCCCGATACCTAAATAGAATACTTACCCCCCCGCCGCATTGCGCCGCCGCATCGAAAAGCCGCCACATGGGTTAAACGGCGTGCGGGAACATCACATCTTTCATTTGAATAGCTGTAGTGTTCCCGCGCGTATAGACACTCCCCCTTGCTCGGGATTGGATGGGTGATCGTGATCTGTCCAATCCTGAGCAAGGGGGGGTGTCTATACGCGCAGGCAAAACAGCTATTCAAATGAATGCTGTGATTTTCTCAATGCGGCGGCGCGGCGGCTTTCGGCGGCAAAGGTATGGGGGACATGGCTGAAGGGACATGGCTGCATATGTGAGGGACATGGCTAGAGGGACATGGCTGCATATGTGAGGGACATGGCTAGAGGGACATGGCTGAAGGGACATGGCTGCATATGTGAGGGACATGGCTAGAGGGACATGGCTGAAGGGACATGGCTGCATATGTGAGGGACATGGCTAGAGGGACATGGCTGAAGGGACATGGCTGCATATGTGAGGGACATGGCTAGAGGGACATGTCTGAAGGGACATGGCTGCATATGTGAGGGACATGGCTGAAGGGACATGGCTGTATATGTGAGGGACATGGCTGAAGGGACATGGCTGCATATGTAAGGGACATGGCTAGAGGGACATGGCTAGAGGGACATGGCTGGAGGGACATGGCTGGAGGGACATGGCTGGAGGGACATGGCTGCATATGTAAGGGACATGGCTAGAGGGACATGGCTAGAGGGACATGGCTGGAGGGACATGGCTAGAGGGACATGGCTGGAGGGACATGGCTGGAGGGACATGGCTGCATATGTAAGGGACATGGCTAGAGGGACATGGCTAGAGGGACATGGCTGGAGGGACATGGCTGGAGGGACATGGCTGCATATGTGGGGGACATGGCTGGGGGGACATGGCTGCATATGTGGGGGACTTGGCTGGGGGGACATGGCTACATATGTTGGGGACATGGCTGCATTTGGGGATAAATGCCATTTTTTTTTAAAAAGTATCGGTATTAGGTATCGGCGACTACTTGAAAAAAAGTATCGGTACTTGTACTCGGTCCTAAAAAAGTGGTATCGGGACAACCCTACTTACAACACTGGTCAATAGCGGGTCAGAGGGGGAGCCACTGCAGTACAGAGATGACAGTTGCTCTTTAAAAATTATGATTTAAATCAAACTATTTTACTAGTGATTTAGAGGTAAATATGTCTTTATTATTATTTTTCAGAATATTTAAAAAAAAAATACAGTATATATATTACTAGTGATTTAAATCATGATTTAAATTGTGATTTAATCAACTTGATTTGAATTAAATCCACCCTGCCACTATTTGCTGAATAGGAGAGGTTTCATGGCAAGATGATTTGGCTCACAAAAAGGAGCAGGGCCCCAAAACATGTCAGGCAGCGTACACACGACCGAGGTTCTCGCTGGAAACCAGTGAGAACCTCATTGGAAGCTGCATTCCAGCGAGGACCTCGGCCGTGTGTACTCTCCTGGCTCGCCCCGCCCGTCGGGAAGCCCGTCGAGCAGAAATAGAGAGCATGCTCTCTATTTGCTCGACGGCCCGCCTGGATGAATGGCTGGTTGCCATTCCCGACTGGCGGGTCGCCGATTTCGACGGCCGGCAGAGAACCTTGACGGGCGGAACGATGTGTTCTGCCCGTCGAGGTTCTCTGCCGTGTGTACGCGGCCTCAGAGTTTAGGGAAGGTAGCTTTTTCACCATGGAAGAACACCTCTTTGGTCCCTCTCTTAAGCCTCATACACACAATTGGATTTCCATCGGACAAAGCATAGGACTTTTGTCCGAAGGGCGTTGGCCGTGAACTTGTATTGCATACAAACTGCAAAGAATTGTTGGCCAACAAACACAAAACCATGTGGTTTTTCAGCTCTTTAGCGCCACCCTTTGGGCAACTTCTGCTAATGTTGTGTTATGGTGAGCTTTGCTTCTGAGCATGTGTGTTTATACTTTGGATTTTTTTTCGACGGATTTGTGTACACACGATTGGAAAATCTGACATCACATATTTGCTGTCGGCAAATTTTAAAGCATGCTATCCCAGCTTTGAAACAACAATTGTCCGATGGAGCATACAAATGGTCGGATTTTCCAACAACAGCCTGTCATCACACAATTCCAATATTGTGTACGAGGCTTTATTCTCTTCTATTGCTGGCTTACAGTCAGAGACTAATCAGCAACCGCTGGAGAGATCAGGTCTTCCAGTAGATTTCATTTTAGTAGAATTGTGTTTGCCTGAATGCACATGTACATTTCAGTACTGCAGTGCTTGTACTTGTATATACATTTTATGATGATGGTTATTCTCATATGACAGTATGTCAGCAATAATGGTGAACGCAAAGTTCAACCCATTTCTCGAAATCTTCATCATCCACAGACTCCGTAGCATTTATAAACAGATCATTTCCAACAAATGGCATGTATTGCGCCTTATCATCAGTATCCTTATAAATCTGTGCATTCCGCAACATTAGCTACAGTTTATTAGCATTCCTTGCCTTGCAGCTACTGACTGCTACATTTACTATTGCTGGCTAATTGGCTGTGCTATCTAGTCACTAACATCACTTGCCTGATTTGTTTCTGCTGATTATACACTATGATGTGATGATGTAGTAGTGGGGAAGCGGGGTAGAGCTTGTTAGCAATGATATTCTAGGAATAGGAGTAAAATGAAAATAATAGGGATGGAGTTAGGACATCAATATTAGTGCCGGTTCATACTACAGCGACCTGGGATCCGACTTGTCAGACCTCAAGCCGCTTGACGTAAGAAATTCCATTGTAGTCAACATGGGCGTCCACTCCATAGGGCAAGGGGGGTCGTTTGCCCCCCCCCCCCCCCCGGGATCGCCAGGGAGAGCCAGGAGCAGGGCCACTTTAAGCGGTGACTGCAACTGGACTGAAGTTGGAAAAAACCGGACTAGATAAAAAAAAAACTGGACTGGAGTTGAAAAAAAAACCCGGACTGGATTTAAATAAAAACTGGACTAGAGTTGAAAAAAAAAACCCGACTGGATTTAAAAAAAAACTGGACTGGAGTTGAAAAAAAACCCGGACTGGATTTTAAAAAACCCGGACTGGAGTTGAAAAAAACCCGGACTGGATTAAAAAAAAACAGGACTGGATTAAAAAAAACAGGACTGGAGTTAAAAAAAAAACCCGGACTGGATTAAAAAAAAAAACTGGACTGGAGTTAAAAAAAATGGACTGGAGTTGGAAAAAAAACCCGGACTGGATTTAAAAAAAACTGGACTGGAGTTAAAAAAAACCCGGACTGGATTTAAAAAAAAACTGGACTGGAGTTGAAAAAAACCCGGACTGGATTAAAAAAAACTGGACTGGAGTTGAAAAAAAACCCGGACTGGATAAAAAAAAAAAACTGGACTGGAGTTGAAAAAAAACCCGGACTGGATTAAAAAAAACTGGACTGGAGTTGAAAAAAAAACCCGGACTGGATTAAAAAAAAAAACTGGACTGGAGTTGAAAAAAAAACAGGACTGGATTTACAGTTTTTCTCTATTGTTTTGGCTCATTTCTTGAAACCGAAATGACATTCTCAAAACTCTAAGATCATTTGGCAAAACAGTCTTACAGTTCAGCACAACACTATAATTCACTTGCAAAAGCTCATATCTTTCCCAAAACTGTTCACTCGTGCTTCAAAACCATATTCCTTTCCCATATAAAGAGTCAGTGCCTCCAAAATGGCAAAGATTCTTCTCAATTGCTTTGGCTCATTTCTTGAAACAGACCAGACAGACATTCTCAGCTATTTTGGTGCTTTTGTCAAAATAACCTGGATGGTTCGGCACAACACCATGGTTCACCTTCAAAAGTTCATATCTTTCCCAAAACAGTTCACTCATGTGTCAAAACTAAATTTATTTTTCATTCAACTAGTCAGTGCCCCCAAAATGCATCATCCCTTTGGCATTGTGTAAGCACTGCAAGTCAAAATGTTTAGATGTTTTATCTCTATGGCAGAGGACCATTGAAATATCCCTCATGTCCACCTTTCAGTCTTAGCCCAGTCCTTCATTGCCAATGGTTACTGTACAATTTTTGTCTAGCTAACTGAATACAATTGTGTATAAAACTGAAAAATAAGAAAAGTTTTTAGGGTAAGAGTAGCCTCCAAGGTTTGACATCACACATTGCACTCATACTGCAAAGGAAAAATTACTTTACAGTATTGTAACCATTATCATTCACACACAAAGTAACTTCCATACATGAGACTAAAAAGAAAACGTACACAGCATAATATATGGAAATATAAACACACAAACAAAAAACAAGGACAATTAGGGCCCTTTCACACGTGCGGACGAACAGTCCGTAAACAGACTTAGAATGGGGCCCTATGGGAGCGGATCCGTTAGCGGATGATGCATCCGCTAACGTCCGCCTAAGATCCGCGTCCGTCTGGATCCGTTTTGCGGACGGAAGAAAACCCTATTTTTCTTCTGTCCGGTGGATCGGATCGGATGCAAACGGACAGACGGTCCGTTTTCATCCGATTCCCCATAGGGGATAGCGGAGGAGAGACAGGGCGGTCCCTGCACAGTGTGAGAGACAGGGCGGTCCCTGCACAGAGCCGACGGACACACACGGAGCGGACCGAAAAAAGGTCCGCACCGTGTGAAAGAGGCCTTACTGTAAACAATGCTGTAAATAAAGCTCGAGTTTCCCAACTACTGTAAGGCCCCTTTCACACGGGGCGGATCAGTAATTATCCGCCCCGTGAACCTCCACTTGCTCAGCGGGGATCGCTCCATTGATCCCCGCTAAGCCGGCGGATGACAGGGAGGTCCTCGCACACTGTACAGGGACTGCCCTGCCAGCTATCGGCTCTCTCCTATGGCGGGATCGGATGAACACGGACCGTCTGTCCGTGTTCACCCAATCCAATCCGCCAGACGGATGGAAAAGTAGGTTTTTCCTCTGTCACACTTTGGTGGACCGGAGCGGGTCGGATGTCAGTGGGCATGTCACCCCTGACATCCGCAGCTCCATAGAGGAGCACAGAGTGCCCATTCAGGTCCGCCTAAAAAACTGGCAGTTGGACCTGAATAGGCCACCCGTGTGAAAGAGCCCTAACATCTCTTCACTGGTCGCTGTTCTCACTCTCCCTCTCCTGGGTACTGTCCTCACCCTCCTGCCCATCCACACGCTGCTGACTGTCTGGCCACAGATTCCCATCAACATTGCAGCGTATATCCTCCCTTGCGATGCATTGAGGGAAGAAACAAGGGAGATGTCGCAACCATCGCCTACACTGATCTCCTGTAATATTCCCACAGGCAGCGTCTATTGCATGGAACGGGGACCTCTGATCTTGAGCCTGATGCTCATACACTCTCCACCTCCAAGCGCAGGAAGACTCCATAATAGGATTGAGGAAAGGAGAGTAAGGTGGTAGGAACACAATATCCATCCTTGGATGAGCAGTGAACCAGGCCCTGATAAGCGGGCCACGGTGGAAATTCACATTGTCCCATACAATTATATATTGTGGTAGGTGAGGCCCTATGAGACCTCTCTCATTTTCTGGGATCAAATCCAAATGAAAGTGGTCCAAGAAGATGAGGAGCTTCTGTGTATTGTATGGGCCAAGACTGGGCATGTGAGTGGCCACACCATTCTCAGAAATGGCAGCACACATCGTTATATTGCCCCCACTCTGGCCTGGAACATCCACCATGGCCCAGTGGCCAATAAAATTACGGCCACGTCTTTGGCCCTTGGCCAGGTTGAAGCCAGCCTCATCCCCATACAATACAGTTACAGACAGCTACATAGGAATGTTCTATGTTCTGCACAAGTTCAATATACTACTGGCCAGTATTCCAGTGGATCCAAACCTGGGGTACATGTACCCTATGCAGAGGTACTACAGGGGGTATTGACAGAAAGGGGAGGGGAAAAATGATGAAATTACTGAAATGTTACAGTAACATTATTAGATAGATTTCCATGGGAGGCACTACTGTAATTGCAGCTCTTTGACCCTTTTACTTACTGTATTGTAGGTTATATTCTTCAAAATAAGGATTATAATGATAATTGCATCATACAGTAAGCTGCAGTTTTTACTGTAATACTGGAATACTACTGTAAACTGTATTATCAATATTGTAGAAAATAAATTATTCCATACTATTCCATAGTTTATTTTCTACAATATTTTTCTTGTCATGGTTAGTATCATACGTAACATCCCACTGAAGTAAGATACTGTAATACTGTAGGCCTATCACACACACACACACTAAATGAATACGCAAATGAGTAAATAAACATATTTGTTGCTCTATGCACAGTGTCCTGTCCTATACATTATATAATTCCATCATTGATTGTGAGGGCATGGTTGATGACATGGTCTATAATTGTCGCCCAAATTTCATTAGGGACAGCATGGTGTCTTCGTGCTCCTCAGCTTCTTCCCCCTATTCCACCATCACGCACCCTTACTCCTCCTCCTCCTCTTCCTCGGACAGTTGCCCGTGTTCATCTACTTGGCCAGGTCCCTTCATGTTCAGACATTGTACTGCATGGTCAATCTCTATATATACATGTTTGGCAGCATTCACAATACAGTAATGGACAGTACCTGTCAGGTAACTAAACATACTGTTTGATTGGTCATCTGAGACCAACTTCTCCTTCGTTCAAGTTCTAGTTTTACCTGACTCTCAATTGCTGTAATGATTTTATCAAATGTTCCAAGAGATTCATATATGGTATTCATGGTATTGTTTTCCTGAATAATTTTGACAATTGAACAGACTATTGTGCATGTGATGACTTAAACAATGAAATGACGCTGACACGTTTTGGAGAGAACGACCATTTAGACTGAGAAATGACAATCAGTTTGGATCAACAAGATCTATTCAATTGGAAATTGTGCTAAATGTAGGTTACTTGTACTAAATCATTTGAGAAATGTACTGAGACATTGAGACATGTACTGAGACATTTGCAATTTGATAAAATGAGTGAGAAATGCCATTCAGTTGTGAACAATTGCCAAGTGGTTTGGAGATTTGTCCATGTTGTTTTGAGAATGTCATTTCTGTTTCAAGAAACGAGCCAAACCAATAGAGAAAAACTGTAAAAAAAAAAAGGACTGGAGTTGAAAAAAAAACCCGGACTGGATTTTTAAAAAAAACCCGGACTGGAGTTGAAAAAAAACCCGGACTGGATTTAAAAAAAACTGGACTGGAGTTTAAAAAAAGCCAGACTGGAGTTAAAAAAAAACTGGACTGGAGTTGAAAAAAAAAAGCCGGACTGGATTTTTAAAAAAAAACTGGGCTGGAGTTGAAAAAAAACCCGGACTGGATTTAAAAAAAAACTGGACTGGAGTTTAAAAAAAGGCGGACCGGATTTAAAAAAAACTGGTTGCTCCAACGTGTCGTAGCTCCTTTTCATGGATTCCTAATGGATCACCTGGGTTCCTGAAGTGTGTCCTTGGTGTAAGTAATTAGTGATATGGGGTTCAATAAGTTCTCAGCATGGGAACGGTGTGCGTTCCATACACAATACGCTGGCTAACCCGGAAGTGCGTGTAGGTGTGTGTGTGGCCGCTTTGCGCACATTTCGTATTCCTTACGTCTTCGAAAGCCGCTAGGTGATCCATTAGGAATCCATGAAAAGGAGCTACGACACGTTGGAGCAACCGTTTGATTGACACGCATTCTACCCCAGCAGGGGTGAGTGCCTCTGGTGAGTGGGGACCCATAAGGGGGAGCACCGGACCCACTGCGATATTCACTTGATGTACTGTCCACCACCTATTCATATAGGTGCACCTTGATTTTCAAACCACTTATATTTACCTGCCTTATGATTTATGGACTATTTAATGTGAACTTTTTTGCTGCAAAATAGATCATGGTGTTTTTATGTTTTTATGCACTCATTTAGATTTGTAAACAAGTTTTTCCATTGTATTGTAGTACGGCATGGTCAGTCAGACCAGTTACTGTAGAAAATATTTACTTACATATCACTTCTACATCTGTGACACCTAAACCACTGGTGGCATATAGAGGTACTACCACTCTTGTTCACACACACTCAATTTTATTTATTTACTTTTCATTATATATATTGCTTTAGGGAATGTTGTCCCACTAGAGCCTACCCACTAACCTATTGGGTCCGTTTATTGGTTCAGTTAACAACATATTAGTGACAGTGCCACCACCCCCACCACCTTTTTACTTTCTTCTCATATACACCCTTCGGGGAGTTATATTTAGGGAGGGCTGCAGTCGCACACTTATACTCGTCCTATTACCCTCAATTAGACTATCCTAAGTGCAGATTCTCTTTTCTATATCTGGAGTTGAAAAAAACCCGGACTGGAACCTCTAGCAAGCAATCAATGAGTGGTAATCATGGGCGTCCGCTCCATAGGGCAAGGGGGGCCGTTTGCCCCCCTGGAATCGCCAGGGAGAGCCAGGAGCAGGGCCGAACTGGCCCTAGGGCCACTTTAAGCGGTGACTGCAGCGCTTCCCTCCTTCTGTCCTCGTATGTCATAGAGCTGGGTCTGTGTGCCCCCTAGTTCGGCTCGTCTGGTAGTCTTCTAGTGTTCCGCCTATCACACGAGCTGAACTAGGGGGGGCGGGACCTTGCACACAGATCCAGCTCTGTGACATATGATATTTGATATTGTTTACCTTTGTTTGTTCCAACATCTGTTGCCACAGGTAACACTAGACTATTTTCTGATGTGTTTTTAGCAAGTCTGGAAATGCAGAGCAAACACAACACAGAGTTGTAGCCTACAGCATAGTTTCTAGTTGTCCCTTATTTTGAGTGCCTGTCCATCTTATGGAATGCTGTGTAATATAAAGGGGGCCAGTGATGCAGGGTGCTGTGTAATGTAAAGGGGTCCAGTGATGCAGGGTGCTGTGTAATGTAAAGGGGTCCAGAAGTGCAGGGTGATGTTTAATGTAAAGGGGTCCAGTGATGCAGGGTGCTGTGTAATGTAAAGGGGTCCAGAGGTGCAGGGTGCTGTGTAATGTAAAGGGGTCCAGAGATGCAGGGTGCTGTGTAATGTAAAGGGGTCCAGAGATGCAGGATGCTGTGTAATGTAAAGGGGTTCAGAGGTGCAGGGTGCTGTGTAATGTTAAGGGGTCCAGTGGTGCAGGGTGCTGTGTAATGTAAAGGGGTCCAGTGATGCAGGGTGCTGTGTAATGTAAAGGGGTCCAGAGATGCAGGATGCTGTGTAATGTAAAGTGGTCCAGTGGTGCAGTGTGCTGTGTAATGTAAAGTGGTCCAGTGGTGCAGGGTGGGCGGGGTGGGAAAGGGACGGGGGAAAGGGAAGAGGGAAAGGGAATGGGAATCATTTTCCACATAGCTAAAAAAACTGGACTGGAGTTGAAAAAAAAGCTCGGAAAATCAAGTCCGTGTTTTTTTTCACTTCAGTCCAGTTTTTTTTTAATCCAGTCCATTTTTTTTTCAACTCCAGTCCGTTTTTTTTAATCCAGTCTGAGTTTTTTTTTCAACTTCAGTCCATTTTTTTTTTAAATCCAGTCAGTTTTTTTCCAACTCCAGTCCATTTTTTTTAATCCATTCCGTATTTTTTTAATAAAAACCCGGACTGGATTTAAAAAAAAACTGGACTGGAGTTGAAAAAAACCCCGGACTGGGTTAAAAAAAAAAATGGACTGGAGTTAAAAAACCCGGACTGGATTTGAAAAAAACTGGACTGGAGTTAAAAAAAACACGGACTGGATTTAAAAAAAACTGGACTGGAGTTGAAAAAAACCCCGGACTGGGTTAAAAAAAAACTGGACTGGAGTTGGAAAAAAAACCCGGACTGGATTTGAAAAAAAAACTGGACTGGAGTTGAAAAAAATCCGGACTTGATTTTTAAAAAAATGGACTGGAGTTGAATAAAAAACCCGGACTGGATTTACAAAAAAACTGGACTGGAGTTGAAAAAAAACCCGGACTGGATTTAAAAAAAACTGGACTGGAGTTGAAAAAAACCCGGACTGGATTTGAAAAAAACTGGACTGGAGTTGAAAAAAACTCGGACTGGATTTTTTAAAAAATGGACTTGAGTTGAATAAAAAACCCAGACTGGATTTACAAAAAAACTGGACTGGAGTTGGAAAAAACCGGACTGGATAAAAAAAAAACCCAGACTGGATTAGAAAAAAAAACTGGACTGGAGTTGAAAAAAAACCCCGGACTGAAATTAAAAAAAAAACTGGACTGGAGTTGAAAAAAAGCCGGACTGGATTTTAAAAAAAACCCGGACTGGAGTTGAAAAAAAACCCGGACTGGATTAAAAAAAACTGTACTGGAGTTGTAAAAAAAAAGCTCGGACTGGATTTTAAAAAAAATGGACTGGAGTTGAAAAAAACCCGGACTGGATTTAAAAAAAAAACTGGACTGTAGTTGAAAAAAACCCCGGACTGGATTTAAAAAAAAAACTGGACTGGAGTTGAAAAAAAACTGGACTGGATTTAAAAAAAAAAACTGGACTGGAGTTGAAAAAAACCCAGACTGGATTTAAAAAAATATGGACTGGAGTTGAGTAAAAAACCCGGACTGGATTTACAAAAAAAAACTGGAGTGGAGTTGGAAAAAAACTGGACTGGATTAAAAAAAACTAGACTGGAGTTGAAAAAAACCGGACTGGATAAAAAAAAAACCCAGACTGGATTAGAAAAAAAACTGGACTGGAGTTGTAAAAAAAAAAGCTCGGACTGGATTTAAAAAAAACTGGCCTGGGGTTGAATAAAACCCGGAATCGCCAGGGAGAGCCAGGAGCAGGGCCGAACTGGCCCTGGGGCCACTTTAAGCGGTGACTGCAGCACTCCCCTCCTTCTGTCCTCCGGCGCTCGTATCGTATGTCATAGAGCTGGGTCTGTGTGCAAGGTCCTGCCCCCTAGTTCAGCTCGTCTGGTAGTCTTCTAGTGTTCCGCCTATCACACGAGTTGAACTAGGGGGGGCGGGACCTTGCACACAGATCCAGCTCCGTGACATATGATATTTGATATTGTTTACCTTTGTTTGTTCCAACATCTGTTGCCACAGGTAACACTGGACTATTTTCTGTTGTGTTTTTAGAAAGTCTGGAAATGCAGAGCAAACGCAACACAGAGTTGTAGCCTACAGCATAGTTTCTAGTTGTCCCTTATTTAGAGTGCCTGTCCCTCTTCTGGAATGCTGTGTAATGTAAAGGGGGCCAGTGATGCAGGGTGCTGTGTAATGTAAAGGGGTCCAGTGATGCAGGGTGCTGTGTAATGTAAAGGGGCCAGTGATGCAGAGTGCTGTGTAATGTAAAGGGGTCCAGTGATGCAGGGTGCTGTGTAATGTAAAGGGGTCCAGAAGTGCAGGGTGATGTTTAATGTAAAGGGGTCCAGAGATGCGGGGTGCTGTGTAATGTAAAGGGGGCCAGTGATGCAGGGTGCTGTGTAATGTAAAGGGGTCCAGTGATGCAGGATGCTGTGTAATGTAAAGGGGTCCAGAGGTGCAGGGTGCTGTGTAATGTAAAGGGGTCCAGTGGTGCAGGGTGCTGTGTAATGTAAAGGGGGCCAGTGATGCAGGGTGCTGTGTAATGTAAAGAGGTCCAGAGGTGCAGGGTGCTGTGTAATGTAAAGGGGTCCAGAGGTGCAGGGTGCTGTGTAATGTAAAGGGGTCCAGAGGTGCAGGGTGCTGTGTAATGTAAAGGGGTCCAGTGGTGCAGGGTGCTGTGTAATGTAAAGGGGGTCGGTGATGCAGGGTGCTGTGTAATGTAAAGGTGTCCACAGGTGCAGGGTGCTGTGTAATGTAAAGGGGGCCAGTGATGCAGGGTGATGTGTAATGTAAAGGGGTCCAGTGGTGCAGGATGCTGTGTAATGTAAAGGGGTCTAGTGGTGCAGGATGCTGTGTAATGTAAAGGGGTCCAGTGGTGCAGGGTGCTGTGTAATGTAAAGGGGTCCAGTGATGCAGGGTGCTGTATAATGTAAAGGGGTCCAGTGGTGCAGGATGTTGTGTAATGTAAAGGGGTTCAGTGATGCAGGGTGATGTGTAATGTAAAGGGGGCCAGTGATGCAGGGTGCTGTGTAATGTAAAGGGGTCTAGAGGTGCAGGTTGCTGTGTAATGTAAAGGGGTCCAGAGCTGTGGGGTGCTGTGTAATGTAAAGGGGTTCAGAGCTGTGGGGTGCTGTGTAATGTAAAGGGATCCAGAGGTCCAGTTGTGGAGAGGGGGTACACAGTAGTGACAAAGAGATATTGAAAGATGCAGGGGGCACAGTGGGGTGTTTTTACATTTTAATGTGGGGGGGCGCTTTTAACCCCCACTAGCGGTCGAAGAAAGGGTAAAATGTGACTGTGTATCGCTGCTGCCGAAGCGCCCCCCTCTGAAAAAATGTCAGCGGACGCCCATGGTAGGGTGCTGTGTAATGTAAAGGGGTCCAGTGGTGCAGGATGCTGTGTAATGTAAAGGGGTCCAGTGGTGCAGGATGCTGTGTAATGTAAAGGGGTCCAGTGGTGCAAGGTGATGTGTAATATAAAGGGGGCCAGTGATGTAGGGTGATGTGTAATGTAGAGGAGTCCAGTGGTGCAGGATGCTGTGTAATGTAAAGGGGTCCAGTGGTGCAGGATGCTGTGTAATGTAAAGGGGTCCAGTGGTGCAAGGTGATGTGTAATATAAAGGGGGCCAGTGATGTAGGGTGATGTGTAATATAAAGGGGTCCAGTGATGCAGGGTGCTGTGTAATGTAAAGAGGTTCAGTGATGCAGGGTGCTGTATAATGTAAAGGGGTCCAGAGGTGCAGGGTGCTGTGTAATGTAAAGGGGTCCAGTGATGCAGGGTGCTGTGTAATGTAAAGGGGGCCAGTGATGCAGGGTGCTGTGTAATGTAAAGGGGGCCAGAGGTGCAGGGTGCTGTGTAATGTAAAGGGGTCCAGTGCTGCAGGGTGCTGTGTAATGTAAAGGGGTCCAGAAGTGCAGGGTGATGTTTAATGTAAAGGGGTCCAGAGATGCAGGATGCTGTGTAATGTACAGGGGTCCAGAGATGCAGGATGCTGTGTAATGTAAAGGGGTCCAGTGGTGCAGGATGCTGTGTAATGTAAAGGGGTCCAGTGGTGCAGGATGCTGTGTAATGTAAAGGGGTCCAGTGATGCAGGGTGCTGTGTAATATAAAGGGGGCCAGTGATGCAGGGTGCTGTGTAATGTAAAGGGGGCCAGTGATGCAGGGTGCTGTGTAATGTAAAGGGGGCCAGAGGTGCAGGGTGCTGTGTAATATAAAGGGGGCCAGTGATGCAGGGTGCTGTGTAATGTAAAGGGGGCCAGTGATGCAGGGTGATGTGTAATGTAAAGGGGGCCAGTAATGCAGGGTGCTGTGTAGTGTAAAGGGGTCCAGTGATGCAGGGTGCTGTGTAATGTAAAGGGGGCCAGTGATGCAGGGTGATGTGTAATGTAAAGGGGTCCAGTGATGCAGGGTGCTGTGTAATGTAAAGGGGTCCAGTGATACAGGGTGCTGTGTAATGTAAAGGGGTCCAGTGATGCAGGGTGATGTGTAATGTAAAGGGGTCCAGTGATGCAGGGTGCTGTGTAATGTAAAGGGATCCAGAGCTGTGAGGTGCTGTGTAATGTAAAGGGATCCAGAGGTGCAGTTGTGGAGAGGGGGTACACAGTAGTGACAAAGAGATATTGAAAGATGCAGGGGGCACAGTGGGGTGTTTTTACATTTTAATGTGGGGGTCGCTTTTAACTCTCGCGGTCTAAAAAAGGGTAAAATGTGACTGTGTATCGCTGCTGCCGAAGCGCCCCCCTCTGAAAAAATGTCAGCAAACGCCCATGGTAGTCAACGAGAGCCGTCTTAATGCACACTACTGAAGTCGCTCCAACTTCAGAAAAGGATCCTGTACTACTTCAAGGCGACTTCTAGGCAACTTGTACCCATAGATTTTAATGGAAGTCGCCTCCAAAGTCAGATCACTGTCTTAACTGAAGCAACTTTACAGGAAAATAAAATAGTTTACTCAGGCAAACCCCTCCCTCCCACAGAGCTGATAATTCTGTGATTGGCCACAGCCAAAGTCGCCTGTCCTGGAGGCAACTTTAAGTCGCGTTGTAAGTTGCTCAAAGTCATGCTGAAGACGCCTTCAAATCTCCTTGCAAAGTCGCGCTTTAAATCGAGTCAGGTTGCCCCTGTGTGAACCGATACTTAGTGTTCTGCATTCTGCAGATGCCCTGGACACTGGAAATCACTGTCATTCACCTTTTTCTTGTTAACTGGCCACTGGCTGACATAAAAAACTGGGACCTTCCATTGTGGTGTTCCAATGGCCACAAATTTTCGACTCCACCAGTTTAGATGGCAGATGGCAACACTATTGTCTGCAGAGCACACGTTAATAAAAAGCCCACACTGCGGAGCCATGGGTCGGCGTTCTGGGAGCGCCAGATGTGACCGTACATGGTTGATGGCTCGGATGCAGAATGCAGCACTTCCAAGCCTTGCTTCGAGAAATTGCATTCTGCTTTTGCATCCGCTGGCAGAGGAATTTCCACTCACAGAGAAATCGTTTTGAGTACCAATCCAACAGAAGAGGGCGGTTTGAAGATGTCTTAGTCACTAATCTTTCAGCCGACCCATCGACAGCTGTCCTCTGGATCCAGCATCAGGGGACGCCTAGATCGACAGGTGTCCGACTACATCAGGTTAACGGTCAATGTGGACGCACTGAGAAGTGATGAACCCCTGGACTACTGGGTGGGCAGGCTTGACCTCTGGCCAGAGCTTGCACAATTTGCAGTGGAACTGTTGGTTTGCCCCTCATCCAGTGTCCTGTCTGAAAGGACGTTCAGCGAAGAAGGGGGGGTCGTGACTGATAAGCGCACTCGCCTAGCTCACAACAGATTTGACTACCTCACACTTATAGAAATGAACGAAGCATGGATCTCGGAGGAATTCAACACATGTGACCAGTAGACCATATTTCATTTAAATTCTGGTGAACACCTGTGGGCTAATTTTTGGGGCCTGTAATGGCCGACACTTCTGTATCCAGTGAATGCCTAATGTACCACCAGCCACAGAATACAAAATTGTTTGCTGTCCGGTGAACGCCTGTGGCCGTACGCTAATTTTTGGGGCCTGTAATGGCCGACACTTACTTCTATATCCGGTGAATGTCTATTGTACCACCAGCCACAGAATACAAGGTTGTTTGCTGTCAGGTGAATGCCTGTGGGCTAATTTTTAGGGCCTGTAATGGCCAACACTTACTTCTGTATCCGGTGAATGGCTTAATGTACCACCAGCCACAGAATACAAAGTTGTTTGCTGTCAGGTGAACGCCTGTCGGCAAATTTTTGGGACTTGTTATGGCCGGCACTTACTTATGTATCCGGGTTTACACTTAATACTTCTGGTAGGTCAGTGTCCATGTTGTGGGACTATTTGTGCACAGCTAGTAAGTATTTTGTGGTTGCAAATATGACCTGAAGGTTTTTAATGTTCGCCTGCAATTAAAGTCAATGGGGCCCGCCGCAAACTTGTGGTTTGTGGATATTTGCGATCGTTCGCGGTTAGCGTTCGCGAACCATCCCGTCGGATGTTCATCCATCACTAGCGGTGGACCAACCGGCAGATGGCTGGCTAAGTGCCACCGCCCCTACTGGCATGGAGATGAATCAGATGTCAGCCTCATCTTCATAGGCACGCCACACTGCAGCGATTGAGAGGGCAGTACATGGGGGTACTGGAGGTGGACAAAAGGAGAAGTATGGGTGGGGGGAGTAGATCATTGGGGCTAGTTAGAGAGAACCAGAAGCTTGCAGTAAAAGGTCTGCTTATAATGTCTGCCCCCCTCCATTTGTAAAAGTCTCTTAGAATAAAAAAAGGTGCCTTTTTAAAAGAAAGAGTTGCGTTTTATACTTACCTCAATTCTGTCTTCTGATCAAGGTGTCTAGGTGAGTGTGACATCACACTACCTCCAGAAAAGGAAGAAATAGAATAGAAAATAAACCTCAAGATCAGGCTATGGACCTCTGTAACGCAGGTTTGGTTCTGGTTGCTATTGGAAACCAACCACTAGGGAGGGAGCCAGACATTGACCCCCTCACTACTGGAGAACCTGTCAACCTTACTAGGTACCATGCCTTACAACTAGTTTTTTGTAGTGTAGTCTAGTGTTTGGTTACCCATAACAACTACTTTACTCCTCCTGCTTGACTTGCCTCCTTGTAGCAACTGAGCTTCATTCCCCTTTGTGCTTTACGAACCCTGGTTCTTTAGATACACCAGAACCAACATGCACTGCTTTAATAACTTTAGACCAGGCTTAGAACAGTTGATGCAACTGAAGAGATTTTAATGTTACAGTCCAATATGAACAGATCACAATCCCTAACCCTAACTACAACTGGATAGCTGCCCAGGCATACCCCTGTAAGGTAGTATGTTGGCATTCTCCATGTGCTGGCTGTTCTCCGTATCATTGGTAGTCCTCCTTCATAGTGCAGGCCAAGAGCGAGCCTTGTACCGGCGCCTTCCACTTTTTTTTTATCACAAGACCGCTTCTCGGCCTTTTGGCTAAGATCAAGTGTAGTATCTGTTCTTATCAGTTGCCAATAGGTGGTGCTAAACTGACTGTCCCCAGTACTCGGCGAGGGGGAAAGGGATGGCAGTCGGTGGACGCTAAGCCTGTTGGCGTAGAGGCGAAAGCCTTCTGATCGGGGCAGAGAGGCATGAGGTCGAAGCTGAAGGGCCGGGACCCTGGCCTTTGGCCTGGATTCGGTGGTGTCTGCCCCAGTCAGTTGTTCGGCGAGGGAACCTTTGCTAATCCTTTCGGGGAGAGGCGGGTAGTACTTCCCGAATGTAATTAGGTGGGAGAGATGGGGGTTGTGGGTAGTAGTCGGCTGCGGCTGGCTCTCCCCAACCTCTTCTCCTACCTTCCTGGCTGGGAAGGGTGCTGCCGGTCCGGACCGGGGGTCAGGGTCCGTTGAAAAGCCTGTGGAGATAGTGCCCCTGGAGTGGCAGTCCAGGGGTGCCATACATTGCACTGAGTGTTGAGGGGCACTCAATGTGTGGCACCTTAGGTCACATATCTCCACATACACCTTTTTAACACCTGCCTCTAGGGCCGAGCCTTTTGGCTAGGACCAGAGGAATTTTTGTTCCTGGCCGGAGGGCCGGCCATTGTATTGCACAATGGCCACTTTCCACTCACCATTCCCACCTTCCTTTTCCCCCACTTTCTTTTTTATTTTACCCCCTGTTTGTCTTGTTTGTCACTTTTTTTTGGTTGGTGCACTTTATGTGTGGCGAGTAGGGTGCTGGTCCTCGGGCCTGACTCTGAAAGTCTTGGGAGTAGGTGGACATGGCCTTCTGGCTTAGTTCACCTGCTCTCATGGGGTCTCCCTTCGGGGGAGCCTTACCGAGGAGGGTTCTGTTTCGGCAGTCCCTCCGAGGATGTAGGCCATGTGGTTTCAGCTGCATGGGCCATAGTGGGGTCCTAGTGGTTTCGGCTGCTTGGACTCCAATACTCTTTTCCCTGCCTGGAGCCTAACGCCTCGGGGGATCAGAGCTGGGTCCTCTTCGGAGGACCAATTGACGATGGCACCCATCGCAGTTTTTTATGTTTCACTCTTTATGTGTGTGCACATTTTTTCCTGCACCGGGTGAAGTTTTTGGGTTGTGTTTTGCACGCCACAGTCTTTTCAATAGAAAAAAAAAAAAAAGTTATCACCAAAGATCCCAGGAACTGAACACACGCATATTTAACTTACCCCCCTCCCCCCCAGCTTGAGCCGGCCTTTAACTAGTTAAGGCAGAAATTACACTGCCTGCCTACAATCTTCTTCTATCAGCCTATCTAATAACAGAACCACCTCCTGTCTACACAGATTTGTTTGAAAGACACAGTGCCTTGAAAAAGTATTCACACCCCTTTAAATTTTCCACATTTTGTCATGTTACAACCAAAAACTTAAATGTATATTTAATTGGGATTTTATGTGATAGATCAACACAAAGTGGCACATAATTGTGAAGTGGAAGAAAAATTATAAATGGGTTTCATTTTTTTTTCACAAATAAATACCTGAGAAGTGTGGTGTGCATTTGTTTTGAGCCTTCTTTACTCTGATACCTCTAACTAAAATAAAGTGGAACCAATTGCCTTCAGAAGTCACCTAATTAGTAAATAGAGTCCATCTACATGTAATTTAATCTCAGTATAAATACAGCTGTTTTTTTCAAGCCCTCATAGTTTGTTAGAGAACCTTAGTGAACAAATAGCATCATGAAGGTCAAGGAACACACCGGACAGGTCAGGGATAAAGTTGTGGAGAAGTTTAGAGCAGGGTATAAAAAAATATCCCCCAGTATTCAACATCTTATGGAGCACTGTTCAATCCATCATCCAAGATTTTGAAAGAGCATGGCACAACTGCAAACCAACCAAGACAGGGCCGTCCACCTAAACTGACAGGCCAGTAGAGCATTGAAGGAGAAGCATCCAAGAGGTCCATGGTAACTCTGGAGGAGCTGCAGAGATCCACAGCTCAGGTGGGAGAATCTGTCCACAGGACAGCTATTAATTGTGCACTCTTTCAAGCCATTGTTAAAAGAAAGCCAAAAGAGGTCCAGTTTGTAATTTGCAAAAAGCCATGTGGGGGGCACAGCAAACGTGGAAGAAGGTGCTCTGGTCAGTAGCGATCAAAAAAGTTTAATTTTGGCCTAAAAGCAAAACACTATGTGTGGTGGAAAACTAACACTGCACATCACATTGAACACACCATCCTCACTGTGAAACATGGTGGTGGTAGCTTGATGTTGTGAGGATGCTTTTCTTCAACAGGGCCAGGGAAGCTTATCAGAATTGATGGGGAAATGGATGGAGCCAAATACAGGGCAATCTTAAAGCGGAGGTTTACCCAAAAATCAACTTTCTGACATTAGATCCAGCATACTGCCAACATCTGCAGTATGCTGTTTTTTTTTTTGTACTTATCGTTTTATGAGCCGTTGTTATCCGGCTCCGAGCGGGTAATCCTGCGGGGAATGGGCTGTCAGGGAGAAATGGCCATAGAAGAAGTACTGGCACTCTAGCCAGTAGAAGAAATGGAAGCCATAGGCTCATCATGTGACAGGAAGATCCTCCTGCTGGTCTATAAATGGCTGCCACTGTCTGATCCAAATTGCTGGATTGTCGTCAGCCTTCCTGAGTTCCTGAGTCTCTGTATTATTACTGTTTGGATTTCCTGTTGTGACCTGGCTTGTTCCTGACCTGTCTGATCCGATCTCCTGGTTTGACCCCCTGGCTTGCTTTACTGACTTGTTACCTTCTCCAGCACCTGATCACGGCTTGTTTCACAGACTTCGCTTCAGTTATCTGTTCCTGCCTATTTTCCAACACCAGATCTTAGCTTGTCTCCATTCCTGCAAACCTGCATCTCCTGCCTGGATCCACAGTGTTTGATCCCCAGCCGGCTTCCACTGTTGCTCCTTGTGCACACCCTGCCAAGTATTACCAAGGACTTCTAGAGACTGCAGCCCAGCGGTGTTTACTGTATTCTCCAGCATTTCACTCACCAGCTCTCTCTTCTGGATCCTTTTGGCAACCTGTGCTTCTCTGGGCACTACACCCTCTGTACCCAACCTCAGGGGTGTACTGCACTTAGCCGCAAGGGGAGCCCTCTCGGCATTTCGGCCTCCAACCAGGTACGTGACATGGGCATTCCTAAGCCAAGAGGAGTTGATTGACGGGCTGCTAAGGCATGTCACACCTTTTGAAATTACCGAGTGTCACTTTGGGTATTTTCGGAAGGCGTGACACGGATAACAACGGCTCATAAAACGATAAGTACAAAAAAAAAACCCAGCATACTGCAGATGTTAGCAGTATGCTGGATCTAATGTCAGAAATTTAATTTTTGGGTGAACCTCCGCTTTAAGGTAAGGAGGCCTGTTTTTTTCCTGGGCATTCCCCAGGTTTTGTTGTTATCAATCTTAGAAGAAAACCTGTTAGGGCCCTTTCACACGTACGGACCGTATGTCCGCATTTTCATCCGTCCGTTTGCGGATGAAAACGGAAAAAACATGGGTCCCTATGTGATTACGGGTGTCAGCGGATAAACATCCGCTGACACCTGTAATTTGTCCGCCTCCACAAAGATCCGCATTCGCAGACGAAAGAAATCCTTTCCTTTATTTTTCTTCCGTCTGCCGGATCGGATCAGATGAACACGGACATACGGTCTGTGTTCATCCGATCCCCCATAGGGGAGAGTGGAGGAAAGACAGGGCGGTCCCTGCACAGTGTGCGGGGACCTCCCTGTCAGCTGCCAGCTCAGCGGGGATTTTACGGAGGATCCCCGCTGAGCTTTGCGGACACACGGAGCGGATCAATACTGATCCGCCCCGTGTGAAAGGGCCCTTAGAGTCTCCAAAAGACTTGAGACTGGGGTGGAGGTTCACCTTCCAGCAGGACAATGACCCTAAACATACAGCCAGAACTACAATAGAATGGTTTAGGTCAAAGCATATTCATGTGTTAGAATGGCCCAGTCAAAGTCCAGACCTAAATCCAATTGAGAATCTGTGGCAAAACTTGAAAATTGCTGTTCACAGACGCTCTACATCAAATCTGACAGGCTTGAGCTATTTTGCAAAGAAGAATGGGCAAAAGTTTCACTTTAGATGTGCAAAATTGGTAGAGACATCCCTAAAAAGACTTGCAGCTGTAATTGCAGTGGCAGGTAGTTCTACAAAGTATTTACTCAAGGGGGGCTGAATACAAATGCATGCCACACTTTTCACTTATGTATTTGTAAAAAAAATGTAAAACCATTTATTATTTTACTAGCACTAGATTTTAGTTAGTGGTGTCAGAGTAAAGGAGGCTGAATACAAATGCACACCAAACTTTTCAGATATTTATTTGTAAAAAAAAAATTGAAAGCCATTTATCATTTTCCTTCCACAATTATATGCCACTTTGTGTTGGCCTAGCACATAAAATCCCAATAAAATACATTTATGGTTTTGCTTGTAACATGACAAAATGTGCAAAATTTCAAGGGGTATGAATACTTTTTCAAGCCACCGTATAAAGTGACACTTGGTACAGACAATAAGGGAGGGGGGTGTTCTGGGGAATTGACTAGTCACATTTTCTAGAAAGTTCTAAGGCAGTAAATTAAAAATAAAGACTAAAAAGCAAAACATTTAAAATACTTAATTTTTTGTACAGGACCTATATGCAATGTGATCCAATCAGTACCTCATATTATGTTAATTATCAACAAAACCTGTATCTGTCATTAAATAAAACGTATTACAGCTGTTACTGGTGAGCTTCAATGTGTGGCATAGGTGTGCGCACAGGGTGTGCCGGGTGTGCCTTGGCACGCCCCAATCACCCTGTTTACCCCTGACATTTCAGCAAAGCACCCTAAGAGGGCTCCTATAAAATTTGTATAAAAAAAAAAGTAAAGTTGTAAAAAATAAAATAAAATAATAAAAATAAAAATTACTGACACTATCCACTGCCCTTCTGACACCAATCTCTGCCCTACTGACGCCATCTACTGCTCTACTGGCACTGGCTGATATACACATGCGTGTGTTTGAGCTTTAAAGTGAAAACCCTAATGCAATAGGCTGAGCACACCTAGGATTTGTGAGTATTTTTATACAATTAGCTGTTATTAGCCAAGAAAGCATCAAATGGTATTGTGTATGCATTCACATGACAGAAGGTGCAACTGAGAATAATAAAATGAATAGAAAATAAGTAAATAAATAAAAGTTCAACATACTAACATGCCCCTTAAAACAGTGTTCCTACAGTGTACAGTTATACAGAACGACATGGTACTACAAAACAGATTGTGTGCTGAGTATAGCAAACAATGAACGCTTTTTACATTGTGATAAATGCACAGCATAAGGATTACATACCTGTTGTGATGCCAAGTGTTTCTTTTTCCTATTGTGAAACTTTGTAAGCTTGAAGCAGAGCGCCAAAGCAGAGAGGGGGCTGCTAGAAAATGTGCCAGACAATCTAATCCGAGTCAGGTGAGTGACCCTCCCTGTAATGCCAAGAAATCCACCTCAAGCATGTTAAATTCTTTTTTTTTTTTTTCTTTAACAGAAGCTTTAAGGCCCGGTTCACACTTGTATGAGTTCATAACGAATGCGATACGTCAAAAACACTTGCATGTCATCCCTAAAGTCATTGGGGCAGATTCACAGAGAATTAGATTCTCGTAGAGTATCAGAAATACACTACGCTGCCGTTTTTTACCTGGCTCTACGTGGAATCCAGGTAGATTTTGTCCAGTAAACGACGGTGGCGTAGTGTATTTCTCCCGTCGCAATCCATCTGCGTGAGTAGGGGGCGCGAAGCATTTAAAATAGGCGCGTTCCCGCAGCGATCGAACTGCGCATGCTCCGTTCGCAAATTTCCCGCCGTGCATAGTAGCGTCGTTTACGTACATTCCTATTCCCGAACGAGTTACGTTAAAAAAAAAAAAATATTTTAAAATCGACGCGGGAACGACGGCCATACTTTACATGGGTTACGCACTGTTAGACCAGCAAAAAGCTCCTCCAACATTACGTAGCCAAAATATGACGTAGGCGATTGCGAGGGACACTCGTACCTTCGTGGATCGCCGTAAAAAGTCATTTGCATATCCCGACGCATGAAAACAACGCAAACTCCTCCCAGCGGCCGCAAAAATATCGCAGTATAGATCCGAAGGCTTACGAGGACGTAAGCCTCTCGGATCGAAGCCCGAAGCCGCCGTATCATGGTTTGAGGATTCAAACTAGTGATACGGCGAGCGAAATTTGAAATTACTCCTGTCTAACACCAGTTAGACAGGCGTAATTGCTCTGTGAATCTGGGCTATTGTTTTCAATGACGGTTGTTCACATACATGCGCTGTAATTCCTCTACGAATGCGATAAGAAAAAGGGTCTTGTCCTACTTTACTGCGTAGCGAATTTAGTCTCCATAGACATCAATGTAAATCATTCTGGAATCGCAATGATGGTTCACATATGTGCGAATTCCACCATGCAATTCTCCACAAAAAACAGGAAGTACACAGGAAGTTAACCCCTTTTTATTTTTACACTATGTTTTCATTGGCTAGAACATTAATCGCAGCTATGTCCCACTCCTGAAATTCGCGGTAAAATCACTGTAAAATTTGCACCTCAGAATGGACAAAAAACTGACCAAATTCACAGCGCATCAGTGTGAACCGGGCCGGAATGACATTACAGCATGCATGTTATAATTTTGCTATGGGTTGGGCCTAAAATTGTACAGAATGCATGTACGGTGCAAATAATGTTCATTTGTGCGATGCCAGACATGCATCTAATTCGCAACGCACTGCTGTCCACATTACATGTGATGTCTTTGCGGTGCGATATGAGCCATACAGATAGTATGGCTCATATCGCACCGCATTTGGTCCAAAGACGCACAGGAACCTTTTTTTCTGTTCGTACCAGAATCAGATCGCATGTGTATTCCCACATATGTGATCTGATTCATGTCCGAACTGTCAGTTCACACTGCGATACGTGAGCTGAAATGGGTGTGTCGTTAAGATATAATGACACTCCCCTAGGGAGTGACCACGTGTCCCAGATTGCCCGGGATAGTCCCGCATTTTTCAGGTCTGTCCCAGGCACCTTCATTCCAGGACAATACAGTGTCTGGGAATGAAACTGACACAGCCTCCGCCCCCCCCCCCCCCGGGCCAATCTGATACCCTAAAAAAAGGCAGCCACATCCCTGCTTTACTCACTGACAGTACTTGTCCTGGCCGGGAATGCCCGGAGAAACACAATCTCTGCCCCCTGCTTGTAATTGGAGAAATCATAAATCCCACCTCTTGTGTCCAATCACTGTGCTGTGATTCGTTGCAGCACAAGGTGATTTTTTAGAAAGGGGGGTGTCCCTGAATGGCAGTTTGGAAATGTAGTCAACCTATCCCCAGCAGTTCGCATATGGCAGTGTGAACTACCGTGCGTGTCGGGTGCTATGCGGGAACCCGCAGTGGATTTGCGGTGTTCTCAAATCGCACAAGTGTGAACCGGGCCTTAGCTATTTATTCTTCTGCGCACATTACATGAGTTTTGGCATGTCTATATAAAGTGACAACTTACAAAATTAAAAATGAAAGAAACAAGATGTTATCCTTGATATTTGTGTTTTCACCTTGTCTGATATATAGGGGCACAGCAGCAGAGATAAATCAAAGCAACCTGAAGTCCCAATGGCCAACAACACCCTATAGCAGTGATGGCGAAACTTGGCACCCCAGATGTTTTGGAACTATATTTCCCATGATGCTCATGCAGTGTAGTGGAGCATCATGGGAAATGTACTTCCAAAACATCTGGGGTGCCAAAGTTCACCATCACTTCCCTATAGTAACAACATTACACAGTTCAAAGGTAAAAAGACCTCTTTCACACTGGGGTGGTTTGCAGGCATTATTGCGCTAAAAATAGCACCTGCAAACCGACCTGAAACAGCGGCTGCTGTTTCTACAGTGTGAAAACCCGAGGGCTTTCACACTGGAGTGGTGAGCTGGCAGGACTGAAAAAAAAGTCCTGCTAGCCCCATCTTTGGAGCAGTGAAGGAGCTGTGTGTATACTGCTCCTCCACCACTCCTGGACATTGAAATCCATGGGACACCGCGGCTATACCGCCGGCAATGCGCCTCTGCAGAGGCACTCATGAATGTCTTTATGGACCTTGCTTTGTGCACTGGTCAGGTAAACTCTTGCAGGAAGTATTGGGCCTGACTGTGGGTACGTGGCCTCCAGGCTGGCACTGATAAGCTCCCAGTTGGAGTTACAGGTAACCTGTGTATGGCCTACCCCTGGAAGGGCTTCTGAGAATAAACCAATAAACCATGGTCTCCTAATGTAGTACAGTGGCTGTCAGTCACCAGTGGTGGCTTGTGCTCAATATTTGGGGGAGGGCGGCAAACACCTCTCACTTATACCACAACCCCCCCCCCCACGAGACAGACGGCGGCGATCAGTGGACCCCCACAGGACATGGTCGGCGGCGATCAGTGCCCCCCCCGCGGGAGAGACGAACGGTGGCAATCAGTGGCCTCATCCTAGTAGGTCAATGCTGCTCCTGGCTCCAGCTTGCCTGGCCAAATAGGAAGTGGGTCCTGAGCCCCATTCGGTCGGGAGTCCTTAGACTCCCTGGCCAATCAGGTCTCAGAACCTGCTTCCTGATTAGCCAGGATTAAAAGCAGGAAGAGATTAGCGAATTTTAATCTACTAACATCACACAACTGGGTAGATTCAGGGCGCAGTGCTCTGCGCCCTAAGGCTACCCTTTTTTAAGCCAATTAGAGCCTCAGTGCTTCGATGAGGCTTCGATTAGGCTTTGGTAAAGCTACGATGGGGCTTTGATGAGGCTTTGCATTTCTTCATTTACTCTGGTTCCCAAGGGTAGGCAGATTCCAGGAAGTAAATTCTACATGAATCATCTGCCCTTACTCAGGGCCGCCAATAAGCCAGTACAACTGGCCCTGTTGTACCAGGCCCGGCTAGGAGGGGGGCCAGGGCAAACTAGGATGAAAGCATGTCAGTGCTGGCTCAAGTCCCGGTCTGCAGATTGCCTTCCTCCTAGGCTGAGACTTGGGAAGAAGCAGTGGCGAACGGCGGCGGCAGCAGAGTAATCATCTCATCATCTGAGTGCAGGGAGCAACAGGATCAGAGAGAAAGTGGTTGGTGGTGGGGGCTGACACAGGTGTGTGCTTAGTGCTTGCTTGGGGGTGATGCATTGTGATTGGGGTGATGTATTGTGCTTGTGGGTGATGATTGATAACACACTATCTGTCTTTGCAACATCTACACTTTATGGCATCGGCACTGCAGCATGGGTGGCTCTGTTTCTGCAGGCAGCACATTAGTTATGGCATTGGCAGTGCCACCCATGCTGCAAATGCCATAATGCAAGTGCTGCCTGCAGAGACAGTGCCACCCATGCTGAAAATGCCATAACACATGTGCTGCCTGCAGAGACAGTGCCACCCATGCTGAAAATACCATGTGCTCAGGGCTGCTGATAGGGGGGGGATCACCAGACCTCCTGTAGGGGGCCTGGGCACATAGGGGGGCCCAAACAACAGGAGGAATGGGTGTGGTTGGGCAGAGGTGCAATTACAGAAAGATGCCCTGTGCGGCTCTCTACAGCTGCTGAAAGTCGGTTTCTCTCCCTCCCGCTGGCTTTCAGCTGCTGCAGGGAGAGACAAAGACACAGGGCATCGTTCCTGTAATTCCTTCCCCTGCATCAATCTCCTTCCTTGTTCTTCCTACTTCTGATCCCCCCATGTGCCCCATGTCACTGTGATGCACCACCCCCTTCCCCATGGCACTGTTGGCCTCATTGTCCTGTTAAAAAAAAAAATTTGTAAACATTTTTAAAATGTAAAAAAAAAAGAAACAATTAAAAGGCTAATTCACACATGTTCTCTATTAGTTTGTGTCTGCTAATAATGATTGTTGTGTATATTTTTGGTGAAAATATTCTTTTGATATATTGGTGGGGGCCCCGCCAGGTAGGCTATATGGGGCCTCGTGATTTCTATCAGCAGCCCTGCATGTGCTGCCTGCAGAGGCAGTGCCACCCATGCTGAAAATGCCATAACACATGTGCTGCCTGCAGAGACAGTGCCACCCATGCTGAAAATGCCATAACACATGTGCTGCCTGCAGAGACAGTGCCACCCATGCTGAAAATGCCATAACACATGTGCTGCCTGCAGAGACAGTGCCACCCATGCTGAAAATGCCATAACACATGTTCTGCCTGCAGAGACAGTGCCACCCATGCTGCCAATGCCATAACAGCATTGGCAGCATGGGTGGCACTGTCTCTGCAGGCAGGACATGCATTATGGCATTGGCAAGCATGGGTGGCACATTTGTCACTGCAGGCAGCACATGCGTTATGGAACTGGCAAGCATGGCACTGTCTGCAGCACATAATGGCATTGGCATGTCCCACTGTCAAGTCGCCACCATTACCTGTACTTTGTTTCAAGGCAGGGTCTGGGGAGGGACCAAGGGTGTGGCCAGGGGTGGGGCTGACTGACGGCAGCCCCGTCAGGTAGGCTGTACGGGGCCCCGTGATTTCTATCAGCGGCCCTGCCCTTACTCAAGATTCCCATGGCCAGAAATTCTAGAAGGTGCTTTTTTCTCAACAAAATAAAGCATGGAGATATGCATGGATGAAGGGAAATTGCATTTTTAGTTTGTGGTGCTCAGATGAAGTTCCACTTTAAGCATTTTTGCGTCAGTGTGCACGAGGCCTTAAAGCGACAGTAACTTTAAATTCACCGTATCAAGTCTCTCCTTTCCTTTGTTACGTTAAGTTTATTCCTTTAAGCGATCGAATGTAAAGCAGCAAAATAATTGTAGTGCTGGTTGTAACCTTGTTATCCCATCCATAGCCCCAGAGCTGCTTCAGTGAAAACATGACATAAACAAGCGATTAGCACAGCCAGTCCCCAATTTAGCACTCGGGCCCCAAGTGAAACATTCAGAAACTACGCAAACAGTCTGTTTGGGCCTTCGTTGTTGCCAAGAAAACTAGTCAGGTAACCTCTGCTGCTTAATACGGGATTTCAAAGCGCATTCTCAGCCTTGTTAAGACTTAATTTCTCAACATGATTCTGCTAATAACATATCAGGAATTTTCCTGGTGTTTTTTGCCTACACTGTAAGTCCAATACAATCACTGTGATCCCCCACTGAACTCTTCACCGCTAAATGTCCAAATGACGCAGGAACACTGCCAACCAAAATATCACCACTGCCAACTAGAGCTGCCCATACCACGGGAGTCCCGATCTTGCTGTGTACCCCCATCAAAATACAAGCAAATGGGGAGACTGTAAATTAATTTAATTGTAAAATCAAGTGAAAAAAAAAAAAACATCCACATAATAGTGGAGTGTACCAATATATAATAATAGTAATATATATAGAAAATAGTGAAGTCAATGATATGAATATGTAAGGATTGAGAGAAACTTTTAAAAGAAAAAGTGGACTTTGCAAGCACATCATGAGGCAGTGATTATACAAAAATAATTGTATTACAAAGATTGGTTAAAAAACATATAAACAATGGAACAACACCCTAATATTTGACAAGTTGAACAGATACCCAATACAGTGGAACCTCGGTTTAAGAGTAACTTGGTTTGAGAGCGGTTTGATTTGCGAGCAACTTTTTTTTTTATTCTGACTCGGTTTGCGAGTGTTGACTCGCAAGACAAGCAGAATTTAAGCTAAATAGGCCTGCAATACCTAATTTGGCCTGAGGTGCGGGGGCGCAGAAGCCGAGCAGAGCCAAAAAAAGGCCTGCAGTTCCTCATTTAGCCTGAGGTACGGGGGCACCACAAGCCAAGCAGAGCTGAAAATAGGCCTGCAGAACCTCATTTGGCCTGAGGTACAGGGGCGCAGGAGTGTCCTCTGACCTTTTCAGCAGTTTTCAGTGCTCTCTGGCGACCCCCACCTTTGGCCACATTCGGTATTGCATCCCATTGAAGTTAATGCGGAACAAATCATTTTCATTTCCATTGACTTCAATGGGAAAACTCCCTTTGATATGCGAGTACTTTGGATTATGAGCATACTCCTGGAACAGATTATGATTGTAATCCAAGGTTCAACTGTACAATAAACATGAAGGTAGGATGCTTTCATATGTGAGTCGAAAATTCATAAATATATAGATAGTTATGATCCAACAAATCCTCCACACTTGCTTGTCAACGTGTTTCACAATTTAGTAGCTTCCTCAGGACACTGAGTAGTGCTGATAGACCTTCATATGTTGGATCATATTTTCTATACAGATACAACTATCTATATATTTATGAATTTTCTACTTGCATATGAAAGGATTCTACCTTCATGTTTAGTGTATTCCTGTGGCCTGTATATCAAAACTAGGGCCTCTCAGAGGTTTGTTGGCAAATAAGCAAATATTTCTGAATGTTGTTAATACGGGTGGCACAGTGGTGTAGTGGGTATCACTCTTGCCTAGCAGTAAAAAGGGTCACTGGTTCAAGTCCCAACCATGACACTACCTGCATGGAGTTTGCGTGTTCTCCCTGTGCCTGCGTGGGTTTCCTTCGGGTACTCTGGTTTCCTCCAACACTCCAAAGACATGCTGGTAGGTTAATTGGCTTCTGTCTAAATTTGACCTAGTATATGAATGTGAGTTAGGGACCTTAGATTGTAAGCTCCTTGAGGAAGAAACACACTTGAGTTTTTATTTGTGCTGATTGTAGGGGGGGCCAGCTTTCGCTGAGCTCCTTGAGGGTAGGGGCTGATGTGACTGTACAGTAAAACCTTGGTTTGAAAGCGTTTTGCAAGACAAGCAACATTTTTAAATACATTTTGACTTTATATAAAAGCGATGTCTTGATATAAGAGTAGCGTCATGTCACAACTGAGTATAAAATAGAAGAGAGGCGTCTCCAAGTGTAGCAATATGGTTACATTTAATGAAGGTACAACATTTATAAACTCACATGTTTGATGATTAAAAAAGGCACATCTAAGTATGTAGGCATCCAGGGGAAAACTGTCCACATAGACCGTCCTCCGCACCGACATTGATGTCATCCCTTCCACGAGCGGTTCAAGCCTCGCTTTCAGATCGCTCTACTGCGGGGCAGTCTTCTTGGTCACAATTGCAGACTGACATTGGTGCGAGCCGTCGGTGAGGATGGTCTATGTGGATCGCTTTAGCCCAGATCCCTGCATACTTAGATGTGCTTCTTTTAACCACTTCAGGCCGGCGCTATCGTCAAAAGACGTCTACAGCGCCGACCTGAGGTGCCAGGTGGACGTCTTTGGACGGCTTTTGTGTGCATTACCCGTGCGCGCCACCCAGCGTCGCATTGCTGGGAAGTGCCGTTGCATCGCTGGGGAGCCGATGCGTGTGCCTGGCGGCCGCGATGTCCGCGGGTGATTGCGATCGGCAGTCCCAGCAGGTGACAGCAGGGACGTGGAGCTCTGTGTGTAAACACAGAGCTCCACGTGCTGTCAGGGAGAGAGGAGACCGATCTGTGTCCCTTGTACATAGGGACACAGCGTCGGTCACCTTCCCCAGTCACCCCCCTCCCCCCACACAGTTAGAATACACCCAGGATACACACTTAACCCCTTCCTCACCCCCTAGTGTTAACCCCTTCCCTGCCAGTCACATTTATACAGTAATTAGTGCATTTTTATAGCACTGATCGCTGTATAAATGTGAATGGTCCCAAAATTGTGTCAAAAGTGTCTGATATGTCCACCGCATAATCGCAGGCCTGACAAAAAAAATTGCAGATCTCCGCCATTACTAGTATGGTAGGTGCTATAACTTTTGCGCAAACCAATCAATAAACGCTTATTGCGATTTTTTTTAACAAAAATATGTAGAAGAATACGTATCAGCCTAAACTGAGGGAAAAATATTTTTTATATTTTTATATTTTATATATTTTTATATTTTATAGCACAACAAATAAAAATCGCAGAGATGATCAAATACCACCAAAAGAAAGCTCTATTTGTGGGGAAAAAATGATAAAAATATAATTTGGGTACAGTGTTGTATGACTGCACAATTGTCATTCAAAATGCGTCAGCGCTGAAAGCTGAAAATCGGTCTGGGCACGAAGGGGGTTTAAGCGCCCAGTAATGAAGTGGTTAATCATCAACCATGTGAGTTGCTAAATGTTGTACCTTCATTCAATGTAACCATATTGCTACACTTGAACCGCGTATACACACGATCAATCCATCCGATGAGACCGGTCCGAAGGCCTTTTAACCGATGCTTTTGCATACTAACGATCGGTTTTGACCCATCTGTCAGGCGTCCATCGGTCAAATTTTAAAGCAAGTTCTCTTTTTTTTGACCGAAGGATAACTGACCGATGGGGCCCACACACGATCGGTTTGGACCGATGAAACGGTCCTTCAGTCTGTTTTCATCGGTTTTGACCGATCGAGTGTACGCGGCCTTAGAGGCGCCTCTCTTCTCTTTTATACTCTGTAGCTGGATTTTGCTTCTAATCCCCTACATGGAGGCTGACATTTGTGGATAGACATTTTATGGTTACACAACCATTGCTATAATCTTTTTATATGGACTATAAACTGAAGGACTTGTGAATAAATAGTTGTGAAATGAATCATTTGCGTTTCCATTATTTTTAATGGGAAAATTTGCTTTGACATACAAGTGCTTTGGATTACAAGCATGTTTCCGGAATGAATTATGTTTGCAATCCAAGGTTTTACTGTATATGTAAAGCGCAATGTAAATGTAAATGGTGCTATATAAGTACCTTAAATAATAATACAAGTAATTTAATAAACTAAATAACTTCACTATTCCTTTATGTTGGGCTGCAAAGTATTTTTTTTCTTTTTCCGTGGCCTGCTTTTACTCCATCGCCATAAAGGTTGTTAGGCTTTCTTGGTTTCCATAGCAGAGTCCTAACAATGACTCTCCAGTCCTTCTCCTGTACCTGCATTGGCCAGTGTGTGAGAGGTGTGGGCTCATATAATGAAATCCTCCACTGCTTGTGCTGCCTGTCATTCTCCTCTCACTCCTTCCTAAGCAACAACTATACCCCTGGTGAGTTATTGTTATTGACTTACTCTACAAAGCCTATATAATCCTATTATAAAGCACGCTGATAGCTATTCCTGCTGCTTACCTAACCTTGAAGATTTTATATTTTAAAGTCCCTTATGTTTCTTATAGATTTATTTAATCATTTGTTTTCAGAGAGTGCAAGGATGTTTTTTTGGATCATCTTGAACCCACCAAGTCTTAAAAGCTATGAAAGATGTGTGTGCAAAAAGTTCCAAGAGTGACCACCAGGGCTTTTTTTCTGGTGGAACTTGGGGGAACTCAGTTCCACCACCTTTGGCCCAGACCCTTTGGTGCCTGCTCAACACAATTACTTGTAAACACAGAAGTCTGGTTTCTGTGTTTACAAGTGACAGCTCTGCACTCTGTGTGTAACCCCCCTGAACTCTGCACTCTGTATGTAGTGCAATTCTGGTATTTAATGCCCCTTTAAGACCCTTCTACTGTTTGTGAAATCTGAACGGGGTTGTGGTTGAGTTCCTGCACCTATTTTCTGAGAAAAAAAGCTCTGGTGACCACTTAATATATATATATATATATATATTTATAAATGTATATATATATCTATCTATCTATAAATATATAAATAAATATATATATATATATATATATATATATATATATATATATATATATATATAACATGTACAGTAAACATATAAACAGGTGGATTGAGCACAGTGGGTTCCCTTAAGGAATGGATGGTGAATCACTGGTTGATAAAATGGCAACAATTATTAAACGCAAGAATAATGCCGCGTACACACGATCACTTTTTGTGATGAAAAAAAACGTCATTTTATCTGACGAAACAAAACGACGTTTTTCAAACTTAATTTTCAAAAACGACATTGCATACACACCATCGTTTTTCCAGAATGCTCTTGCAAACCGCGGTTACGTAAGACACTTTCGACGGCACTCTGTTCCATTGAAGCTCCCATCTCATAACTTGCTTCTAAGCATGCGCGGGTTTAGAAACGTCGTATTAAACTATGTTTTGCCCACACACGGTCACTTTTTATGACACAAAAAACGACATTTTGAAAAACGACACAAAAAATTCAAGCATGTTGGAATTATTTTTTGGTCGTTTCTTTGAAGACAGAAAACAACGTTTTGCCCACACACGATCATTTTAAATGACGTTTTTTAAAACGTCGTTTTTTTTCATCACAAAAAGTGATCGTGTGTACGCGGCATGAGATAATCAATTTGTGTGTGTTAAATATTGCAGCAATTCCAGCTTTCTGAATAATAAGCCACCTGTAGTTCCATGACCTATGCCATTTTTGAAGTATGTGTGCACTTGTTGTCACTATGGCAAAACGTTGGTTTTCCTGAAGGGATTCCTGGCAAGCTTGGCTAGCCAAACCGTGCATACAGACGGCCATTCAAAAGAACCGCTGTTCTTTTGAATGGCAAGAACGCGGTGACGTCATCGACTTTGACGGGTCGGCGCTCGTCACATTTGATGCCGTCGTCGCCATCTTGCTACAGTCCACACTATCGTTGTATGCTACCGCGCATGCGTCAACGTCGTTTACCATGGACAGGTAAGCAAACAGATGAACGGTTTTCTCGACAGGAAACACTCTGCTGGGAATCTCGACGAGAAAATAGAGAGCCAGGTTCTCTATTTTCCCGTCGGAATTTCCGGCTGTTTTCCTGACGGGAAAACTGCTAGGGAGCATACACACAGTCGGGATTTCCGGCCAAATGCTCTCCTGGCAGTTTTCCTGCCGGGAAAACCAGTCGTGTGTATGGCCGCGTACACACGTCTGAGAACCTCGTCGGGCTAAACTCATAGTCCCACCCGACGAGGTTCTCGAACGGCCGTCTAGTTCGTCGACCAGGCTGTCGAAAAAGGCGTCAAGCCATTAGTCCCGATGGCCCGTCGAGCAAATAGAGAACCTGCTCTCTATTTTGGTTCGACGAGCTTCCCGGCGGGACGCTCGACGAAAGTGTACACACGATCAAGCTTCTCGGCAGAATATGGATCCCAGCGAGCTTCTCGCTGGATTCTGCCGAGAAACTCGGTCGTTGAGGCTTGAGTCTTAGGGCCAGATTCAGGTAGAGTTATGCCGGCGTATCAGTGATACGCCGGCATAACTCTGACTTGCACCGGTGTATCTATTTTCTGTATTCAGAAAACAAGATACACAGGTTTGCAGGAAAGATCCGACAGGTGTAATTGTATTACGCCGTCAGATCTTAAATGCATTTTTAAAATGGCCGCCAGTGGCGTTCCCGCTGATTTACCGTAAGAGGTTTCCCGGCGTAAAGATAAAGCACCAAAAAGATGGCGCATCCTATGTTAAGTATGGACGTTGTGACTCCGGGAAATTTGTAAATGTTTACGTCGTTTGCGTAACTCGTCCGTGAATGGGGATTTACGTTGATTACGTTCATGTCGAAAACACCGTCATAATTCGGAGCATGCGCACTGGGATTTTTCAATGGTCGACGCATGCGCAGTACGTTCGGCGCAGGGATGCGCTTAATTTAAATAGCATATGCCCCCTACCCGCCCAATTTGAATTAGGCCGCCTAATTTACGCTACGCCGACGCATCTTTACACGCAAGTGCTTTGTGAATACACCAAAATGGAGCTTCGCTTGTGTAGGCAGAAATCCTTGCACTGGCCATGCCTACACACGATCGGTATTGACCGATGAAAACGGTCCATCAGACCGTTGTCCTCTGGCTAACCTATCATGTGTGTACGAGGCCTACAGGAACTAAAGGGCCAACCCCAGAAAAACAGCCCCACACCATAATCCCCCTTATACCAAATGATTTAGACCAGTGCACAAAGCAAGGTCCATAAAGACATGGATGAGCATGTTTGGGGTAGAGGAACTAGACTGGCATGCACAGAGTCCTGACCTCTTTTGGTGTTTTCTTATACTTTTGTAAATAGGACAATTAGACAGGGAGCATTTCCACAACGGACAGCAATAAAAACCTGACAGGTAATCCCTCTCCACTTTATGCAAACTTAAAAAAAAGTTTTGCCTTTAGTTATACTTTTAATTAATAAACCTTCCACTGCTTTTAAGATGTAGGTATCTGGTGACTTTATCGGCCATCTTCTCTTCTTATAGCAATGCCTCCCAAACTGAAGGGGAAGCTTCAGAATAAGAAGAAAATGAAAAAGCAGAAAGAATCAGGTACTGTAATACTGTGAATGCAATTGGGAATACATGAATCTTACCACCCACTGGTAATTTATTAGGATTTCATTGGTAAACTCAAAATAATTGTCATTTGAGTGGAGCCTACTTGAGTCCACGTAAAACAATGATATCTGCCCTTTTGATATCCAGTATCATGATTTTGCAGCATTTACAATAGGTAGTCTGAAGCCAACCCCCTTAAAGGGGCTTAAAGCCGAAAATACTTATTTTCTGGCACCCTGGGGGTTAAGATCAACCGCTGCAACTGTGGGCCACTCACCTGCCCATTCCTCCTTTTTTGCCCATTTACAAAACTCTTGGGGCCAGATTCACGTACCGGCCGTGTCGGCGTAGCGTATGCCATTTACACTATGCCGCCGCAACTTAAATGAGCAAGTGCCGTATTCTCAATGCACTTGCTCTGTAAGTTGTGGCGGCGTCGTGTAAATGGCCCGGCGTATCCCCGCGTAAATGAAAGGGGGCAGCTTGTATTTAAATTAAGCGCGCCCCCGCGTCCATCGAACTGCGCATGCTCCGGCCAGGAAAAAAGCCCAGTGCGCATGCTCCAGCTCACGTTAGAAAACGTTGTTGAAACCGACGTGAAAACGACGTGATCGTCATTTACGCAATGCCCTATTCGCGAACGACTTAGTAAAACTACGTAAACAACGGAAAAAGACGCTGCTGACCCGACGCCATACTTAACATGGCATACGACGGAACTTCGTAAGCCTACCCCTCATATAGCAGGGGTAGGTTTACGCTTACGTAAACGACGATGAGGCGGCGTAAAAACTTTTGGGAATCAGCGTATTAGGCTCATTTGCATAGGCAAATGAGAAATCAACGCAAAGGCCACCTAGCGGCCAGCGAAGGAATTACATCTAAGATCCGACGATGTAAGTGTCTTACACCTGTCGGATCTACGCCGTATCTATGCGTAAGTGATTCTAGGAATCACACGCATAGATACCCAGACAAAAAAACAGAGATATGACGGTGTTTCCTGCGATACACCATCGTATCTCTTTTGAGAATCTGGCCCTTGGTATTTTTTCTCCCCAGAATACAAAGTGCTATATAATTGGAGGAGGTGGACCCTGTCATCCATCCATCACTCCTCCATTCACAGGACGTTTTGCATTTTTTCCTGATATCTGCGTTCTGTGATCTCCTGTAGAACAGCACTCACAATAAGATAGGGAGGGTTACCTCTCTAACGTAATCAGGTCATGATTGCTTTGCAGAGGGTTGTTAGGCCTCATTCACACAGGCGGACTCCGTCGCAACGGAGTCCGCCTGTATTCGCCAGCTCAGCAGGAGATCTGTCCGCAGATCTCCGCTGAGCCGAAGGATGACAAGCTCCTCTCTGCTCACTGAGCGGGAAGGAGCTTGTGCAACGCCGCTGTCCTCTATAGAGCGATCTGAAGAAAACGGACAGCATGTCCGTTTTCATCAGATCTTACCTGATCAGATCCGTATGGACGGATGGGGACGTATCCCCCATACGTCTGTTTTTAGCGGATCGGATCAGGTCGGATGTCAGTGGACATGTCTCCGCTGACATCCGACGCTCCATAGAGATGCATGGACGTTCAGGTCCTCCTGAAAAACTGACAGACGGACCTGAACGGATCCAAGTGTGAATGAGGCCTTAGTCTCCCTTTTTAAATGTGCTTACAGGAGGGCAGCATGGCTCATATTTTGCTGGACTTGAGGAATACCTGATCATCAGGGACTGTGAAAAACTTTGCATTTCCTTTGGAAATCAAGGTATCAGACAGTGGCGGTGCGTCCATAGAGGCTGCAGGAGTGGCACCCCCTCTCATCTGCACCCTTCAATCAACAATAAATAGATTCATGCATTGCATGAATCTATCTATTGTCGCCGCTGCCGTCCACTATTCAGGTGTCCAGCCTCTTGTCAAGTGCCGGCCATCTGAATTACAGTGGTGGGGGTGTTTTGGAAGTGCCTGATTAGAGCCGTCGGCTCTAATAGGCTTCCTGATTAGAGCCTGTGGGCTCTAATAGGCTTCTAAATTGTAAAAACGTGGGAGCACTGCTGTGCGTTCACTGTTTACACAGAGCTGTGTTAGGGAATCGCTTCCCTAATACTGACCCGCATCTCAGCCAATCAGGTGCACCGGGTCTGGTTACCGGTCCTCTGATTGACTGAAGCGACAGGTGCTGTGATTGGACGCCTATCAGGCATCCAATCATAGCAGAGATGGCATGAAGAGGATGGGGGAAGATATCGGGGACTCGGAGGGAGCGTGGAGAATGGCGCTGACCCGAGAAAGGTAAGTGCCTGGTCCCAGAGTCTGAAGAAAGAGTGGAGAGGCACAGAATCCAAGTTCATAGTTTCCACAGTCAGTGATGATTTTGGGAGCCATGTCACCTGCTGGTGTTGGTTCACTGTATTTTATCAAGTCCAAAGTCAGCACAGCCCTCCACCAGGAAAATCTGGAGCACTTCATGCTTCTCTCTGCTGACCAGCTTTATGGAGATGCTGATTTTATTTTCCAGCAGGACTTGGCACCTCCCACACTGCCAAAAGTACCAATACCTGGTTTAATGATCATTGTATCACTGTGCTTGATTGGCCAGTAAACTCTACTGACCTAAACCCCATAGAGAATCTGTGGGGTATTGTGAAGAAAAGATGGGAGATACTAAAACCCAACAATACAGACGAGATGGAGGCCGCTATCATATCAACCTGGCTCTCATAACACCTCAGCAGTGCCACAGGCTGAGCACCTCCATACCACTGCCCATTAATTCAGTATTTCCTGCAAAATGAGACCCGACCAAGTATTGAGTGCCTAATATACTGCACATGGTTAGCCAACATGTCTGTATTAAAAATCCTGTTTTTTTATGTTTTTTTTATTGGTCTTATCATGTAATGTTCAATTTTTCCGAGATACTGAATTTTGGGTTTTCACTAGCTGTAAGCAAATTAATCAAAATTAAAAGAAATAAATGCTTGAAATATGTCACTCTGTGTAAAGCATCTATATAAAATATATGAGTTTAATTTTTTTAATTGAATTACTGAAATAAATTAACTTTTTGACGATATTCCAATTTTATGAGATGCAGTATATGTATATGCAGTATATATTGAGATGAATAGGTATCTCCACTGTACATTGTAGGGAGTATAGATAATTACTTTATCTATTTATACATACAGTATGTGTGTGTTGTAATCCTTTAAAAAGTGACTTCATTCTGATAGGTCTGATGGAAGATAAACACAAAAAAGCCACTATAGAGGTAGATGTCTTAAAGGATCACCTTGGTAAGTAATATCTAATTTGTTACAAGTTTAACAGAACCTATTTATTTATAGTATAGCATATGTATGTATATACTATGTATGTGTGTGTATGTATATACTATGTATGTGTGTGTATTTATATACAATATATGTGTGTGTATGTATATACTATGTATGTGTGTGTATGTATATACATGTATGTGTGTGCGTGTGTGTATATATATATATATATATATATATATACACACACACACACATACAGTATATATATATATATATATATATATATATTAAAAAATAATATTTGTATATTTTGTAAGTAATATCAGCCCAGTGCTTCTTACTATTTGTGTACTTTTGTGTTTAGTATTTTTCACAAGGCATGTCCACATCGGGGTACTTAAGCATATACCTGTACAAAGGGATGTTTTTGGTGACACAGGATGTAGAGGTTTTCCATGCATCCAAATGCAGGAAGTCCTATTCATGTCTATTGGGACATAGAGTCTGCAACTATAAAGCCACTGCTCCAGATTTGTCATCTGTGGGGGTGTGGGCAGGGGCGGACTGACCATTGGGGCACTCGGGGACTGTGCGAGGACCCCAAGGCCAGTAGGGGGCCCCATGAGCAGGGACAGTCACACGCTTTAATAAGGTGTTCCGTTACAGCTCAATCCAAGGGTTTGTCAATAGAATTTTCATTGCGTCTAAATACACATACTGACAGCGGTATATGTATTTAGAAGTTCAGAGTCTTCTTTCTGTCTTCCCGTTCAGTTTTCTACTGCACACTTGCTCTGTGTTTCCCTCAGTCAGATCCCTCCTTCAGTGCCATGTGATGGGAGAACACAGAGAAAGGGCATAGCTACTGCAGACTACCGCCCGACCTTCAGAGTCCGTGCTGTTAAGGTGGCACTGCCCACGAGAGGCTCCACGTACATTTATTGGGTCACCAGCTTTAAGTTTCCTGCCACTCTTCATGTCATTAAGCTAGGTGCCACTCCACAAAGGCAGTGCCGCATTAATGTTGCATCAGAAAGATGGCTGCTTAGTGGTGGCCATCTTCAAAACTTGGGGGCCCCATGATCCCCTAGTGCCTGGGGGCCCCATGAGTTGTCAGTCCACCCCTGGGTGTGGGTGCGTGTCCTCGAACACAGACCGCGTGAGCAGCAGTGGTCACAGGTTTTGTATAGGAGGACCTCTCAAGAGCCCTTACAGAGATTGACCCAGAGGATTGTATTAATCCTAGTGAAGACCCATATACACAAGTATTGAACCTCATGGCAGGTCCTCCGTATGTACAGCATATTCTCTGTTTGAGTACTCTGAAAAACAAGCAGCTGTATTTGACAGTATATATTTAGCATTTTTTTGGGGGGGTAATAAGAGCGAGACAATTCCTTGTATGAATTTTCTAAGTCCTGCACACTATGGCAGCTTTAAAAAGTGTCAGGAGGGAGGTAGTAGTTGAATAATTCAATGTTCAGGATTTTGTAAGATCGTTTAAGTTGCTGGAAAGTGTGAGTCCCTTGTCTACAGTAGGTTAAAGTAGACCATAACAAAGCCACCAACAATGGCTAGGGGATCCTCCAGACAAGGAGGAAACAAGGGGCAATTAGAAATGGGGAGAAGTGAAAGGTGAGAGGAGAGAGGGCCTGCAAAATTTTTCAACAGAAGCCCAAATAGACAAACATGAGTCAACACTGGTTTGAGAGTTCCTGTGCATAAGGAAGGGGGGATCCAAATAAGAGGAGGGAAGGGGATGGATTGAACATTCAGCATGTCTGGCAAGGTCCCCAAAGGTGCATTTTATCAAGAGTATAGTTCGATCAGTTGGGCAATTTGGGCGCTTTGTAATACTAAGATATGTTGGGTAGCCTCCCCCACCACCTCCCTGCTTATGAAGCCTATTTCTAGTCGTGTCTGATTGAGCCCCATATAAATGTGAAGACCTGGAGCTGTAGGAAACGTAGCGTTATTATCAATGGTATAAAGACAGGTAAGACTCAGGATGGCTACCGTAGTTAACAATAAAAATGATTTAATTTGTATCATTATACCGAAACCATAAGATTTTAGTATGGTCCCTGTATGTTAATAGATTCCAAAGATGTTTAGTAATAGGGGATGTTTTCCTTGTATAAAGAGCTAAAGGTAGCAGAGGGTATAATGTTGAGGTGTGGAATAATGGGGAATAATTGAAAAAGAAACAAGGTCTGTAAAGATTGTTGAAAAGATAGGGGTGGGGTAACATTCAAAGCATTCGATTTTGAACGATGTGGAGACCAAAAATAGATTGCATGAGGAGAGATAGCAAGTTAGGGAGCATAATATGGGAGGAAGTTTCAATATTATTGCGATAAGATGTCATCCATAAATAGGGCAGTCTTGTGGGGAACACCCGCGATCTCCAAGCCCTTGATATCTTTGTTAGCAAGTGGCTTTAATGCAAGAACAAAAAAATAATGGTGATAAGGAGCACCCCTGCTTCTTCCTACAATGAATCAGGAAATGAGACTCAGACCCATTGTATTTTACCATGACATGTGGGGTGTCATATGACTCACCAACCAATTTCCGAAAAGCATCACCAAGACTAATAGTGCCTTTTTGTCATGTTACATCCAAAAACGTATATTTATTTTATTGGGATTTTATGTGATAGACCAACACGAAGTGGCATATAATTGTGAAGTGGAAAAAAAAATTATAAATGGTTTTCAACATTTGTTACAAATATGTGAAAAGTGTGGCATGCATTTGTATTCAGCCCCCCTTACTCGGATACCCTTAACCAAAATCTAGTGGAACCAATTGCCTTCAGAAGTCACCAAATTAGTAAATAGAGTCCATCTGTGTGTAATTTATTCTCAGTATAAATACAGCTGTTCTCTTTTCAACATTTATCGAATAGGTGCTATAGTGTGTGTCTGAAATGTCTAACATATGGTACCTGCCATTTTAAAATAAGCGATTGGTGATCAAGCAGGATACGGGGTACAAGAGATATCCTTGATCCCTAAGGCCGCGTACAGACGATCGAATTTATCTGCTGAAACCGGTCCGACAGACTGTTTCAGCAGACAAATTTGATCGTGTGTACGGGCGAGCAGACAGGTTTTTCCAGCAGACAAGTTTTAAAGCATGCTTTAAAACTTGCCTGCTGGAAACCCGTCTGTCTGACATCTCCGCTGGTTAGTACGCCTAACCAGCGGACAAAAATCTCCCGCATGCACCGAATAGATTCGACGCATGCGTGGAAGTATTTTACTTCCTGGAGTGGTGACGTGGCGGCATCAACGTCACCGCCACCTCATCGCACTGTCTGTCTGCAGAGATTTTGGTTTGATCGTGTGTACACTGATCAAACCAAAATAGCCCAGCAGACATATCCGATGAAAACGGTCTGTCCGACCGTTTTCATCGGATTTGTTTAGTCGTGTGTACGCGGCCTAATACATACGACCAGGATTCTCAACTGGAAAAGGTCCGTCAGAAATCCCGAGGGGGAATCCGAGAACCTGCTCTCTACTTTTCCTCTGTACAGACGATCGGTTTTCCCATCGGGAAAACTCAGACGAGAGCTTTTCCTTGGGAATCCCGACCGTGTTTATGCTCCACAGGAAAACGGCCAAAAATGGCCGTTTTCTGCCACACACGGCCAGGTTTTCTGACGGGAAAAAGTCAGTCGGGAATCCCGGCAGGAAAAAAGAGAGCTGATTCTCTTTTTTGTCCGGAGGGTTTGGCAGTTTTCCAAGGGAGCGTACACATGGCTGGGATTCCCGGCCAAAAGCTCTCCTTGCAGTTTTCCCATCAAAAACCTGGTCGTGTGTACGGGGCATTAGATACTTAGCTCAACAAACTTAAATTGGCAGTATTAAATATTTTCAGCCAGTTTGGCTTTGTTCATCGGGTTCCTAACATTCTATGCCAACAATAATACCTATTTTTCATGTTTGTATATTAAAATCTCTAGCTTTGCAAAGGCAAGTGATGCGCCAGGCACAATTCCACAAACAGGAAATACGGGGACAACTCCATGAGATATTAGAAGACCTACAGGAAGAAAGAGATACAAAACAAGCTATTTATAGTGGTAAGCACTCACCTGTATTATATAGTGTAATAAAAGAATGATGCAATAATACAATTTACTTGCACTAATATTAATATTTTTTGTAAGTAAACTATTTTAACTGGTATAAATAGTATAGTTTTAAAGCTCAATTCCTGCCAAAACATTTTATTTTGTTTTGGGAAAGGGGGGGTGGGAGTGTTGAGGCCTGCTCCATGTGTTGGGGCCTCTGCCCCTCATCTAAACTCTGCCCAACTTATATAGGGCCCCCCCAAAATTCCCCATCCAACAAAAATATGCCTAAAACTGTGCATGCAGAGAGCGTGCAGGAACAGTCACATGGAAGTGTGCTGACATGGAGCATACGGTAAGTATGACACCTTACACCTCCACTGCTAGGCTAAATGAACATTGTGGGGGGGGGGGTCGCACTGCAAGGCTAGATTTTGTCTAATTACTGGAGTTCAGCTTTAAATTGCATATATAATCCCTGAAGGCCTCATCAAGATTGAGCCTAAAGTGATGGGTCTCTGAAACCTGCCTAGCGGGCAAAAAGCAAAATTAAAACAACAAAAAAAAATATTTAAATTTCAGAGGGTGGTGTTGAGGGTAGAGCAACGATGCCCAGTGCATCCAGTGGGTGAGAGTAACGTAATATTTTTTTAAACCAAATCTTGTAAAATAAATGGATCATAAATAGCACCAACAAACTGTTTCTTGCTTCTGTATGACTTATTGTCTTTATTTACTATTTTTCATCTAACAGAAATGACTCGTCAGCATCAAGATTTGGAACAGCAGAGCTCATCATGTATACAGGCCCTGGAGGAAGAGGTGGCAAAATTAAAACTACAACTGTGTATGTCAAAAATAAACCCATTAACATATAATATGTGCATATAATACAAATGCTGCATTTAAAAGAGAACGTAATGTTATTTTGCCGATATTTTCTTTATCTGTTTATGTAGCCCCCCTGTCCTACGCAGGGGATAATACGTCAATTTAGTTTTTGGTTGGGCTGTACTTAGCTCAGGCTGATTGTATAATCTTTCACCTGGTTTTTCCCTAAGCTTAAAGAGGATCTTCACCCTGTAAACAAAAATGTAAAAGTCAGCAGCTACACATACTGTAGCTGCTGACTTTAAAAAAAAGCACAGACACCTAATCTGACCTGCCTCTTTGCTGATCTTGCAGTTTTACAGGCAGGCCACCCCGCGCTCAATGAATCGCCCCACTGAGACCTGTAACATGTCTAAAGCGGCTGCAGAGGAAGGAAGGGCTACCGAACCTCCGCTCAGATCGGCACATTGATCTGACCAGAAGCTGGAGCGGGTACCTATCAAAATCAAGTACCTGCTCCTACCGCCAGAAAAAACATCCCAAATATGAGAGGGGGTGAGGAGGAGGAAAAGTGGAACTTCCCCTTTTGGGTGAAGTTTCGCTTTAAATTGGCTTGTGATTTCTCACTGTTGCCAGTAGAGGTCACTGTTATAGAGATTTCACAAACAAAACTAAGATGAATATTTATATTTTCAGCCAATCCAGTAGGAGGTTTGGCCCACTGGTGCATGCTGGGGGGGATATAAATATTTGGGACAAGCCATGTGCTCTCTCTCTCTCTCTCTTGCCTTAGGTTGAGGAGGTGCTGCTGGATGGAGCTTGGCTGTTTGGCCCAATAGCCTGTTTTGGGGCCCAATGTGCTGAAGATGTATTGCCTGCTCTGAAGAAAACTGTGGCAAGGAGAAGACCCAGGGGACGCCCCTTGCTGGAGAGACCCAGCAAGCAGACTGATCTCTCAGAAGTGTCTGGTGACTCACTTAGAGGACTCACCGAGATTTTGAAACGTGCTTAAAGTGTTGCCAAGTCGGCTGTAAATAATCTGCTACGGCAGGGGTGGCCAACCAGTGGCCCGGGGGGGGGGGGGGGCCACATGTGGCCCGTGAAGCCTTTTGATGTGGCCTGCGACCTCCCACTCTGGAATGGTGGAGTGGCAAGCCCAGATCTCAGGTTGTCGACCCGTCATACCACAGCATCAGTTTGTAAATCAAGCTGGTGGTAGAGAAAGAGAAAATGTTTGCGGAGTAGAGCCCCATAAGCCGATGCTTCCTGTACAGCGCCGGCTTTTGCTAAAGGGCGGAGTCTATGGCAAAGTTCAACTAAACTGCAGGATAGACACAGGTGCACTGCGCTGCACCCGCGGTGTGGGTAAACCGCAGCACATCATTTTCACAAGATCGGCCCTACCTAATCGGACCCTCAATTCATCTCTACAGAGCGGAAGATTTAAACAGACTGTTGTCGGTTTATGCCCGCCTACCTCCAATCCGATCCTTTAAAAGAAAAAATCATCCCCTTCCATCTAGGTGGATCGGATCGGAGGGCCTATAGACCTGAAGACCAGTTTCATCGGACCAAATTGATCGTGTGTGCGGCCCATCAGACTGTTGTCCATCGGACTAAAGTTTTAAAACTTGCTTTAAATTCTGTCCGATGGACACCTGTCCGTCGGACCAAACCGATGGTTAGTACGCAAAAGCATCGGACCAAAAACCTGTGCATGGTCAGAATCAAGTCGACGCATGCTTGGAAGCATTGAACTTCGTTTTTTCAGCACATCGTTGTGTTCTACGTCACCGCGTTTTGGCCCGATGGGATTTTGGACTGGTAGTGTGTACGCACATCAGACCATCAGGCCACTTCAGCGGTGGTCCGATGAAAACGGTTCGTCGGACCAGTCTCATCGGTTTGGTCTGATCGTGTGTACGTGGGCTTATAGTCCAGATCTATTTGGACACAGGCACAATTTTTATACTTTTGTCTCTGTATGCCACCAGAATAAAATAAAACCATCCAAATGAATTTGAAACGCAGACTTTCAGCTTTAATTCAAGGTGTTGAACATAAATATCAAGTACAAATCTTAGGAATTGCAACCATTTTTATACACAGACCTTCATTTTCAGGGGCTGAAATGTGAATATAATCATAACTAAAATGTACATTTTTTATATTTTGTTGATAATCCTTTACTAGAAATGACTGCCTGAAGTCTGGAACCCATGGACATTACCAAAGACTGAGTTTCCTCCTTTCTGAGCCAGGCTCTAACTGCAGCTGTCCTTAGTTGTTCTTTGTTTGTGGGTCTTCCTGCCTTTAGTTTTGCCTTCAGCGAGTGAAATCAGGGCTGATGCAAGGATTTTTGACACCCAAGGAAAAAACTTATTTTGCTGCCCCCCATTGGCTCCACCCCTTTTGCCCTGCCCATGTATGCGGCGGGGGTGGAGTTTTTTTGTGTCACCTCTCCACCTATTTCCTCAGCCACCTGCGCCTCTGGAACCGGCCTGAAGACAAAGAGTGGCAATACAGCACCCCTTTGCAATACAGCAGCCCTCAAAATTTCCACTCACCTACTAGCATTTGCCGAGTGGATTTAGGCTGGGGGCGAGTGATGACAGGGCTGCATGACCAATCTCCCTGCAATCTGTGCCTACACTTAGAGTCCCGATGAGATTGGCGGCCGAAGAGGAAAGGTGCATGCTCAGGAAAAGTAGTCTGGTGAGCTGTGCACAGGCAGAGCAGTACACAGGTGCTCTCCTTACAATTCTCATTAAGCCATGGGACCTAACAGTATGACCTCTCTGAGCCTGCCCCCCGGGTCCCGACCAATGTAGCTGGAGAGCAGAAAGTAATGAGTGAGATGGAGGATTGCGAAAATCACCACTCCGGTGCAGCGCTCACTGAAAGTTGCCCTGACATGAGAGCGGCAGCCTTCCAGTTTGTGCAGTTTTCTTCTCCTTGTGCTCTATGTAATGCCTAGTTTCCACTGAGCGGATCGGTTCGATACGGTGCGCTATTTTGGGTGTTTCCATTATGAAAGCGTGCCATAAAAGCGAACCGTACCGGACCATTCTGGGTCCTGCTTCAGATGTGGGGCCATAGAAAATGGAACAGTTCGATTAGGGAGGACCTACAATATATCTCACTGATTGGTGGAAGTGCTAGGCATTTTTTCTAAACCTTGTTTGGTCCCAGATGGTCCGATTTGCAGTGGAAACGCTCAGCAGAATAGACCAAACCATTCTAATCGCTCCAAACTGTACCGACGCAAACCGTTCCGTTCAGTGGAAACGAGGCATAAGTGTCCAACAGTTATGCCTGAGCACTGTAAACAGACTGGTCTCAATGTGTGCTGTGCAGTGTCAGTGTGCGCTGTGCTATGGTGTCAATGGCTGTGCAGTTGTGTGGATCTCAGCGCTGGATTGTACTCCCTCCCGCTGTGCTGCAGCTCCTCTCCTCTCTGCCAGCCTGAATAAAAGGGGGAGGTGGGGACATGCAAGCGTGGAGGCGCACACACGGGCTCCTGATGATGAGATGAATGGGAGAGAGAGAGGATGGATGGGAGTTGCAGAGGAGACAGCAAGAGAATGGGGAAGAGACCCAGTTCTAGTGCCATGTCCCTCTGGTCTGCCCCCAGTGCCCTGTCCCTCTGGTCTGCCCCCAGTGCCCTGTCCCTCTGGTCCCCCAGTGCCCTGTCCCTCTGATCTGGCCCCAGTGCCCTGTCCCTCTGATCTGGCCCCAGTGCCCTGTCCCTCTGATCTGGCCCCAGTGCCCTGTCCCTCTGGTCTGCCCCCAGTGCCCTGTCCCATTTTGTTAAAGTTATTGTTGGTAATATTTAATTTTGTAACTTTATTCTGCATAAAACATTGTCATTCCATGAGATAATCTACAAGGGCGTGTTTACAGGTGCAATTAGGTGCAGGGCAGTGTATGAATTAGGTGGGGCAACTGGTGGCGAGTAACTCTTGAGGCCTGGCTAGTAGCTCAGGACTTGAAATTTTGAGCCCTGCAATACAGTGCCTGCTTTACATCACAGACCTCTTTGCATCCAAGTCCCCCAATGTCATCAATTACCTCTTTCCCCCCATTACATCCCTGTATACCAGTCCCCTCCACAGCCCCTCTCTCTGTATACCAGTCCCCTCCACAGCCCCTCTCTCTGTATACCCGTCTCCTCCACAGCCCCTCTCCCTGTATACCAGTCTCCTCCACAGCCCCTCTCCCTGTATACCAGTCTCCTCCACAGCCCCTCTCCCTGTATACCAGTCCCCCCCCACAGCCCCTCTCCCTGTATACCAGTCTCCTCCACAGCCCCTCTCCCTGCATACCAGTCTCCTCCACAGCCCCTCTCCCTGTATACCAGTCTTGTCCACAGCCCCTCTCCCTGTACACCAGTCTCCTCTACAGCCCCTCTCCCTGTATACCAGTCTCCTCCACAGCCCCTCTCCCTGTATACCAGTCCCCCCCCCCCACAGCCCCTCTCCCTGTATACCAGTCCCCCCACAGCCCCTCTCCCTGTCTACCAGTCTCCTCCACAGCCTCTCTCCCTGTCTACTAGTCTCCTCCACAGCCCCTCTCCCTGTTTTTTTTCCGGAAAAATCTAATCAGGCTTTTCTATTCATCAGGCTTATGAATAGTTTGCACCTTGTGGTGAACCCTCTGTATTTGCTCTTGTGAAGTTTTCTCTTGATTGTAGACTTTGAAAATGATACCTCCACCCCCTGGAGAGTGTCCTTCACTTGTCTGGATGTTGTGAATACGTTTTTCTTTACCATAAAAGGATCCTAAGATCATCAACCACTGTTGTCTTCCGTCTAGGCCTTTTAATGTTGCTGACCTCACCAGTGCGTTCTTCTTTCCTCAGAATTTACCAAACTGTTGATTTGGCCACTCCTAATGTTGCTGCTATCTGATGGATTTGCTTTGTTTTTGAAGCCTTGCAATGGCCTGTTTCATTTGCATTGACAGCTCCTTTGAACGCACAATGTAGGTTCACTGCAATAGATTCTAAATGCAAATACCAAAGCAGGAACAAAGATTGTCTCTGGACAGCCGCACTCTGAACAAATTGTAGCCTTTTATTAAAAGAAGGACAGCACTACAAGTCACAGCAAAATAAAACCTGTCCTCTGACGTGTTTCACACTGAAACTAGTGCTTAGTCATAGCCCATACCACACTTAGAATCAAATGCAAATACCACACTTAGAATCAACTCCATACCTTTTACCTGCTTAATTGATGAAGAAATAATGAAGGAGTAGCCTATATCTGACCATGAAACAGCTTTTGATTTAGTTGTCAATTTACTTTTGGATCCTTGAAAAAGGGGGATGGCTTTTCTTAAGAGCTGTACTTCTTAAAACCATTCCTCCAATTTGGATGTACAAACCTGAGAGTGCACTTCCAGTATATATATATATATATATATATATATATATATATATATACATACATACATGTATATAAAATAATTATTTAAAAATAACTATAGCATGAATATGTTTTGGTAAATACCTGAAAAAAACTAAAATTATGCCTGTGTCCAAATATATATGGACCTAACTGTATATGAGAAAGTGAAACACATTATATGAAAAAGGTAGTACTACTGACAGAAACATTACAACTTTATACATTTATCATTAGGTTGTGGTCATATCAGTCAAGACTTTAATGGTTAATTAAATGAATCAATGTAAAAAGAACTTAAAGTGGGAGTAAACTCCCATGCATGAATTTTACCTATAGGTATGCCTATAATGAGGCTTACCTAGAGGTACTGTAAGGTACGGTAAATATCTCCTAAAAATGCAGGAGATATTTACTGTACATGCAATCGGCAACGTCACCGGCGCATGCGCTCGGAAGGAACAGCATACCTGTGCTAATCCTTTTGAGTCATGTGAGTCCTGTGCCGTAAACGGCTGTTGCTGTGTTCATGCGCAGGAGTGACTTCAACGCGGCTCCAGCCACTCACACAGCCAGAGTCTGGGAACCCTGAAAGAAGACTGTGAAGATGACAGCACATCACTGGAAGACTTAATTTTCAGGTAAGTTTCACATAATGTGCTAGTATGCGATGCATACTAGCACATTATGACATTGTCTTTTAGGTTTAAAAAAAACACCCAATGGCTACAGCTTTAAACTCGCGAACAAAAATGTAATGTATAACATTTTCTCTAGATGGGCTTGTGTCTTTTTCATAACCTGAATAACTATGTAACTGCTCACCAGTCCTGTGATTGCTGTATCTGTTTCTTTTTTTTTTTTATCTGGTGATCCTGCCAGTAACACTCTGTTCTTCTGACTACAAACACCTCCCCCTCTCCATTACATAGGGGGAGGTGCCTTTTAGCCCACATGAGATAGCTAATAGTTCACAACAGATAAAAAATGTGAAGTCTGTGCACAGAAAGTCAACAAGATTTTATTAGTACTGGTTTGGCCCTGAATAAAAAGGAAACTAATGCACTAAACTGTGATAAATTGCATTTTTGTTTTTGAGATAAACTTTTAACAGCACAAGCAAAAATATTTCTGAATGAACAGTTGTCACATTTGAAATCTTTTCTTTATTTTTAACATCTACAGCCATAAGCCAAGAAGATCTGAAGACTCTTAAAGAGGAATCTGAGCACATGGCACAAGAGAAAGATACGGAAATCACAGAATTGAGGAGAGATCTTGAAAACATGGAGGCAGAATATCAGACAATACTGCATGTAAGTAATTGTTTCTACTACTATTACTGCAACATATAGAGAGATATTTAGTAGAAATAAGAAAAAAAATAGTTAAAGGGGTTGTAAAGGTAAATGTTTTTTCACCTTAGTGCATCCTATACATTAAGGTGAAAAAAATATAAAGGTAGAAGGGGGCTGGTTATTGGGGGCCAATGGAAAATGATATAGATAGGAGGGGCTGACAATTTGGGCCAGTGGAGAATTATATAGGTAGAAGAGGAATGGTTATAGGGGTCAATGGAGAATTATAAAAGGTAGAAGGGGTCTGGTTATTAGGGCCAATAGAGAGTTTTAATAGGTAGAAGGGGTCTGGTTATTAGGGCCAATTGAGAGTTTTAATAGGTAGAAGGGGTCTGGTTATTAAGGCCAATTGAGAGTTTTAATAGGTAGAAGGGGTCTGGTTATTAAGGCCAATGGAGAATGATATAAATAGTCTGGTTATTGGGGCCAATGAAAAATTATATTGATTAGTCTCAATGTAGAATTATTAGGGTAGGGAGCTATAAAAACATAATTTGCACACCAGGCATACCCACTGTGAAGCCTTTATATACAGAAAATTCTGTGAAAGAAGCAGAGCGTCACTGCAGGAAAACTATCCAAAGCACTCCTGTAGTGGTGCTTTCTGCCAGCTAATCATTGTGAGCCAAACCTAAACCAGTGTCAGAACGTAATGTTGCAGGAATCTATATGGGTGGTGTGAAGTTGTCTGATAACAAAAATTAAAAATGTCAGACAAATTTTATCTAATTGCTTCTGGTCTCTCTCTCTCTCTCTCATAGTCATGCTTGGATCAATTACTGCAAAAGCTTGCCCTGGCTGAGCAGAAGTGGACAAGTGAATCCCTTTCAATCCATCATCAATACAAACAGATGCTGCAGGACTGTGGATTAAATCCTCTTGACATCTAACAATTAATAATCACACTTTTTTCCTTACAACTGCATGCTAACCTCTATGTATTGCTTATTTACAAGTTACATGATTATGTAGGTAAAGCCTACTATACATAGGTTATTTCATAACAGAAGCATTTTCAATGCTATTGTGTAATCTCCTTGTGTATGGAGTGTGAACAACTAAACCTGCAGAATGCAGAAGATGCCAGTTTGTTCTGTTAGCAATCAGGCCGGTTATAACATTTCTACCAATCAGTGGCGGCCCGTCCATAGGGGGTGCCCGGGCGCCGCTCCCCCCATTCATGCTTTCAGCCCCCTGACCTACATGCAGGGTGCCGGAAGCATGGATTTCAATCAGGGTTTTTTTTTTTTTAAGCACGTGAATAAAGCCAGAGGCTCTAATAGGCTTCAAAAAAGCACTGCACCTGAAGCCCTACCAGTTGTGTGACAAAAGAGAATGAATATTCACTCTTGTAACACAAATTCTCCTCCCGGGCCAACCAGGAAGTGACCTGTCACCTGATTGGCCAAAAGGAGATCCGATCGGAGGAGGAAATAGGAGACACAGGGGAAGCGAGGAAGCAGCCGCCCGCAACCCGGAGAGAAACCGCCCACCGCCTGGAGCGCTGCCCGCGAGATGGGCTAAGTGCGGGCCCCGACTACTGACTGACTGACCGAGGTGGATTGTTTGACCCCCCCCAAAAAAATAACCCCCCAGCCGCCACTGTCTATTCATCTTTTCTGATAAGACAGACATGAACAGAGCTAGCCTGATATGCCAGATAACTGTCTCTATGTTCAACTTTAAAGTGGACTTGAACAAAAAAAGTGAAAATTTAACATGTTTAGGGAACATTCCGAAATGTTAATTGTGCCCAAGCAGTACCATAAAAAATTATCTGGAATTCTTACTGAAAACTAGCAGAGCACTTCCTGAAATGTGAGGGTGCCTAGGCACTTCTGTGTCTACAGCCTTATAACTGTGTATCTGCAGTGTGAAACCTACGGCACTGCTCCCAACTGGTAGTCTCAGGAAATTTGGAGTGATATTTGGTGACGTCAGTGCAAAATAACTCATTGCAAGTCAGTAATGAGGTAAAGAGCTGTTGGGAGACCATAGGCAATACAGGTGACAATAATAAGATCCTTCAAAGTGGAGCTCAGCACTCCTCCCCTCCTCCTATGCCACATTTTGGAAGGGGATACCGATTTTTGGCAGGTACCCACTCCCACTTCTGCTCAGAGCGCCTAGGCAATCCGAGCGGAAGTTCTCCTCTCCTCCTCCCTCTCTGCAATTTTCTGGGACACGTCACAGGTCCCAGAAGATTTCCTGCCCATTCAGGAGGCGCAGTGCACACCTGGTTGTGAAGCCATGTGCACACAGTTGTAATACTAACTAACACCAGTGAGAGGCAAGGGAGAGAATCAATGGTTCAGGCAGCCACATCACTAGATTGTGGGACAGGTGAGTGTGTGTTTATTAAAAGTCAGCAGCTACACGTTTTGAAACTACTGACTTTTAATAAACGCAAAAACGACTGTAGATCGGAAATTCCGACAAGAAAAACATGGATTTGTTCTGACGGAATGTTGGCTCAAACTAGTGTTGCATACACACGGTCACACAAATCTTGCCGGGAAATTCCAACCGTCAAGAACGCGGTGCCGTACAAGACGAGCCGAGATCAATGAAGTTCAATAGGCAGTTCGGCTCTTCTGCTTGATTCGGATCATGCGTGTTTTTTTGCATGTTGGAATTGCATACAGACGAGCGGATTTTCCAAATAGGAACTTTCTCCGTTGGAAAAATAGAGAACCTGCTCTCAATCTTTTGTTGGCGGAAATTCCGACAGCAAAAGTCAGATGGAGCATACACACGGTCGGAATTTCCAACAAAAAAATCACATCGGACTTTTCTTGTCGGAATTTCCAATTGTGTGTACGCGGCATTAGGAATAGGAAATAAAGGGTACTGTAACATGTGGAGATCTATATCAGACATACCGTATTTATCGGGGTATTGCACGCTCCGCCGTATAGCACGCACCCCTAAAGTGGACCCACATTCCTGTGGAAAAAAGATGTTTGTACTTACAGTTTTGGTGTCTTGCGCGGCGGCCTCGTCGGGTCCGGCGTCTGTCTGCGGCTTCGGGTGTCCTTTTCGTTGGGTCCGGCGTCCTTCTGCACCGTCCTCCCCGCTCGCTCCCCGCTTTCCCGTGCCGAGTTTGAATACTGCACCTGCATATACCGAGCGCAGTACACTCGTGTATAGTCGGGCAGGCTCAGCTACACTCACGCTCACGTCCTGTACGTCGGCGCGGGAAAGCGGGTATCGGCGTATATCGCGCACCCACTATTTTGCCCATTTTCAGGGCAAAAAAGTGAGCGGTATACGCCGATAAATACGGTAACTCCAACTAGCCCAGGCTTCCATTAGTGTGAATAGTGAGAGAGGCCCACACTAAAAATCACCTAAAAGATTGACGTCATTAAAAAAAGACCAAGTAAACCAAGTGAACCATCAAGTCTTTTTTTTCTTTATATGTATAGATTTAACTTTTTTGTCTGAGTCTAGATCTAGATTTGTCCCAAGCATGTTTGAATTCACTTACTGTTGACTGACTCACTGCCTCTACTGGAAGTCTGTTCCAAGCCTTACATCCTTTGGAAGCTTTCTTTAAATGCTTATGGTATAGCAGGGTCAATAAAATACTTTTCTCGTTGAGAAATTAAAATATCTGACTGGGAACTTCAGTGTGAATTTTTTTTTTAATTTATAGGTTAGATGGGAAAACATACAGAGAGGCCCAGATAAATAAAACATTTTGTCACATTATACAATGTCATAGTTCATTTGTTGGCAGCCTAAAAATATATTTTGGAATCAATAGCAATTGATGTTATTATCTTAAAGCGGGGTTCACCCAAAAATCAACTTTCTTACATTAGATCCAGCATACTGCTAACATCTGCAGTATGCTGGTTTTTATCCGGCTCCGAGCGGGGAATCCTGCGGAGAATGGGCGTTTCTAAGCCAAGAGGAGTTGATTGACGGGCTGCTAAGGCGTGTCAGGCCTTCCGAAAATTCCCGAAGTGACACTCGGGTATTTTCGGAAGGCGTGACTCGCCTTAGCAGCCCGTCAATTAACTCCTCTTGGCTTAGGAACGCCCATTCCCCGCCAGATTCCCCGCTCGAAGCCGGATAACAACGGCTCATAAAACGATAAGTACAAAAAAAACAAAAAAACAGCATACTGCAGATGTTAGCAGTATGCTGGATCTAATGTCAGAAAGTTGATTTTTGGGTGAACCTCCGCTTTAATGTAGAAGAAGTAGTTACAACGAACAATAACTTTATAACACAAAAAAATTGAATCACGTATGTGATCATTCCTCTTCTATCCAAAACTAAGCTAGAAAACTTGCTAAAATTGAAAACACAATGTTTAAAAGATTGCTGACATTTAAGATGCATGAGGATTAAATTAAATAAATTGTTTCTTCTCTCTCTCATGGTACATTCACACCAGGGGCAGTGGGACTGCGTTGAGCCGCTATTCCAGTGCAGACCCATTGCAAGACAAGGCAAAATGCCTGATCTCCGGGATGACCAGTTCATACCACTGGGGTGGTGTGCGGATGTTGTGGTCTGAAAAAAGTACTGTGATGTAACAGTCAAGGACTCCAAGGCCTCATGCACACGGACGTCTGGGTCTTTACAATGTAAAACGCTGAAGTATTTTTCTGCCTGTGAGCCACAGAAGCTGAATACAGCCACCCATAAAATCAATGGTTGTATGTGGGTATGTGGGTATACACCAGTACTTACCTAAACACGCACATGAATGCGAACATACACCACTGGGTGCAGTCTTCAACCAGAGTTGTATGTCTGTACACATGATCATGTTTACACAAGTAGCGGTGTATACCCGAGTACAGTCATTGATTTCTATCAACTGTATGCAGCACCTATGGCTCAGAGACGGGAAGATTTTATGTTGTACAGCCGCAGGTGCCTAACTTTGAGATCTTCCAGTTTTGTCCCTTCTTGCCATGGAGTCTCTCCCATGAAAACATCAGTTTCAGATGTATTGTCACTTTATCTTCACCATATAGTCTTTAGTTAATGAGTGATCTACGAAAAAGTGGCAATACTAGATATTGTAGTACGTATTACATATATTTAAATGAAATTACAGATACTGAATTTATTATTAATATAATACACTGTACATCAAGAGAATTAAATATAACATGTAAGGTGCAAATGCTTTTTTTTATTCTTCGCTATCCTGTGCCACTGTGCTTTCCTTGTGCATTTCAGACTGTGATGAAGATTCTGCCTGTATAAAAAAATAACATTTATTAAAGAAAACCTGTTTGCAATACATATATGTTTTAACAGATATAGCATAGTGCTATTTTCAGTAATACATTGAATATCCTACTTTAGCATAGTTCTATTTCAACTTTTTTCTATGTGTATTGAACTTATGAATAATAATATAACGACACACCAGTTACGACTTATCAATTATATGATATACCATACATCAATTATATGTAACATGTATAATCATATAAACAGATATAATATAGCAGTGTTTCTAAACTTTTTTCTGCATCACAAGATGAAGGAAAAATAAGAAGTGATATGGATGTCACATATGTGACTTCCATATTGTGTTTGTGAGCTGACTGAGGGATCAGTCTGAAATCCACTGCTGAGACAGAATGCAGGAAGCCTGTAATAATCCAGGACCGGAGAAAAAAATACTTTGCAGTGTGGAAAAGTACGTAGTTCACTTCCCTAACTTATGATAAATTGGCCCTTGACAATATCACCATCAGGCACACGGTTTTGTCATATAATGGTCAGAAGAGTCCTTAGCCTTGTGTAAGGTCCAATTGCAAATTGGAGCTTATACAATGTTTCCTTGCTACACCTTTGCCAAGGGAAATAGGTAGTGGGAGAGCAAAAAGAAGGTATGCAGTTGGCATGACCAGAGTTAATATGAAACCCTTGCCTCCTCTTCTGGAGTCCCCTGTCAGAACTGTTCACTCCTCATCTCTTGCGTGTGCATTCGTAGCGCACTCTGTCACACCCCTAGCTCCTTCCTCAATAGCCAATGGCTCCAGATGCTGCCTGAGTCTCCTGTTAGACCAGGAATAGAGAACACCTGTAGCTGGGTACCACACTGGATCACGGACAGCCTCAGGTAAGTGTTTAAACAAGGGTATGGAGAACAGTTAGTGGGGAGTTTGTTTGCTTTAATGCAGGGAATGCAATATGGTAAAAAGTCTTACACACGATCGGAAATTCCGATAAGAAAAGTCCGATGTGAGCTCTTGGACTGAAATTCCGAACGTGTGTATGCTCCATCGGACTTTTGCTGTCGGAATTTCCGCCAACAAAAGATTGAGAGCAGGTTCTCTATTTTTCCAACGGAAAAAGTTCCTATCGGAAAATCCGCTCGTCTGTATGCAATTCCGATGCGCAAAAGAACATGCACGCTCAGAATCAAGCAGAAGAACCGAAATGCCTATTGAACTTCATTGATCTCGGCTTGTCATACGTCTTGTACCTCACCGCGTTCTTGACGGTCGGAATTTCCAACAAGATTTGTGTGACCGTGCATATGCAACACAAGTTTGAGTCAACATTTCCGTCAGAAAAAATCCACGGTTTTCTTGTTGGAATTTCTGATCGTGTGTACGCAGTATTAGAATTTAGAACCACGTTAGGTACTTACATTTATTTTATTTGCTGCTCTTTTTCTCTGTTTTGTAAAATCATTTTTCCTGTAAATATTTTGTTTGCATTGTCTTCCATTTTCTTTTATTAAATAATAATTTTAAATAATTATAGATCTATAAATGCTTTTCAAAGAGCTACTATATTGTAAATCTCTGAAGTATCCCTGTCTGGTGTGACAGTGTGCATTACAGACATTTCTTAAAAGTCAGAATTGTTAACAAATATTGTAAGCAGCTTGTTTTTTCTGAAAAAACATGGGGTGGCAGTTGTTTTGTCAGTGAAAATGCGGTGTTAACCGACTCCAGCACCGCTCACTCAGTCTGCTACAAAGTTCAATTGTGGCCCCCCCCAGCTGGAAAATCTATGTGTGAGCCTATCATTACATCATATTGGTGGCTGTAATGTTAGTTAGACATACCTGGCAGGGGAGACACCATGATCATGAAGGTGGTTCTCCCAGGGCGAGGCTCGGCCATTGCACTCTGGCTGGGCTGATCGTGGTGTCATCCCTGCCACTGCTCTGCCTTTTGGCTAAGATCAGGTGTGGTATCTGTCCTTATCAGTTGTTAGCGGAGCGCTGAAGCACCTCCTATTTGTGGAGGGTGGATGCAATCCAATAACGTCATTGCACCTGGAAGGGTGGTTTCAGCAGGGACTATGCCGTGCTGCCCGACAGATACTGGGGGCCGGCCAATGGTTGCGTCTGAGCCACCTGGAAGGGTGCTTCTGGTGAGGATGGGTGGCTGCGCCTGGTCTGGTCTTTTTGCCGGGTTCTAGTCTGGCCTTCTGGCTGGCTGGTGCAAGTGCTGTCCCTGTCAGAGATCTGGTAGGAGGAGCTGGAACTGCCCTGATGGAAAGACGGGGTAGGGCCATGCAAATCCTGCTGGGTTGACAGGGAGTCTGGAAGGGTTAGTATTGGTGGAGGCTGCTAGATGAGGGCAGCTTCTTCCCAAGAAAACCTGGAAGGGCTCTCTTTCTGGCAGGGGTGGAGGGCTGCACTGGCCAGTCGGGGGGTTAGATTTGGAACGGAAAACCCTATGGTGCATGTGCCCCTGGAGTGGCAGTCCAGGGGTGTCTGAGAATCACTGTGAGTGAGGGTCACTTTGATTTAACGACACCACGGTCACTGCACCAGCTACACGCTTTTTTAGCACCTGCCTCCTGGGCCGGGCCTTTTGGCCAGGACCGGAGGAATTTTTTATTCCTGGCCGGAGGGCCTGGTCATTGTTGAACACAATGACCACTTCTTTCACTCTCCTCTCTCCTCTCCACTATCCCTTTCCCCCACTTTATTTAATTTATTGCCTATGTTTGTCACGTTTTTGTCTTTTTTTTTTGTTTGTGCACGTTTTGTACACAGTGTGATTAGTAGGGTGCCGGTCCTCGGGCCAGCCCTGAACGTCTTGGGAGTGGGTGGACATGGCCTTCTGGCGTAGTTTGCCCACTCTCATGGGGTCTCCCTTCGGGGGAGTCCCACCTAGTACTTGGAGGGTTCTGTTTCGGCAGTCCCTCCAAGGAAGTTGGGTCCGAGTCGGCTTCGGTTGCTCGGACCACAGTAACTCAGTCCCCGTCTGGAGCCTAACGCCCCGGGGGATCAGGGTTTGGGTCCCTTCTGCACAGGAGGACCACTTGACGTTGCATCCGTCTGTACGTTTTTGTGAACACACTTTATGTGTGTGCACATTTTTTCTGCACCGGGTGGAGTTTTTGAGTGTGTTTCACACGCCATATGTTTTTCAAAAAAAAAAGTTAGTTAGACATTGTATCATGTATTGGTGGCAGCACATTGATATCTGACCTGTCATTTGTTACAGCACACCTAAAACTTGAAAAGTTTGCTACAGTTGCAATTTTTTGCTGCTTTAAAGGGTCACTAAAGTCAGGGATTTTTAAAAAAAAAAATAACAAACATGTGATACTTACCTCCACTGTGCAGTTCGTTTTGCACAGAGTGGCCCGGAAACCTGTCTTCTGGTGTCCCTCGGCGGCTGTCTGGGCTCCTCCTCGCAAAAGCTTTCCTTCTTCATGCGAGGGCGCTCGCATGGAGGAAAGCTTTTGCGAGCGCGCTCCCGTGATACAGCGGCGGCCATAGCCGCCGACTGTATCACTCGGCTCCGCCCCCCAGCGCGCCGCGTCATCCACCCTGATTGACAGCAGCGCTAGCCAATGGCTGCGCTGCTATCAATCCGCCCAGCCTAGCCAATCAACGGCCAGGCTGGGAACCGAAGAGGACGACGTGGACGCGCCCGGGAGATTCGAACGGTCAGGTAAGTACAACGGGGGCTCGGGGGGGGCCGGTGCTGCTAGATGTTTTTTTACCTTCATGCATAGGATGCATGAAGGTAAAAAAACTTGTACCTTTAGAACCCCTTTAAGGTAATCAACACAACTGGCTGTAAGGCTTTGGCTACATTTCTGTGATTTTTTTAAAAGAATTACAATTTATTAGTAGTTCCTATTTTTTAGTTAATGAGTTAACTATATGGGCCAGATTCACAGAGCCATTACGCCTGTCTAACTGGTGTTAGACTGGAGTAATTTCAAATTACGCGCGTTTTCTAGCTAGTCGAAAACCTCAAACCATGAATAGACGGCTGCGGGCTTCAATTCGACTGGATTACGTGTTCGTACGCCTTCGGATCTACGCTGCAATAAAATAGCGGCCACTGGGTGGACTTCCCGTCATTTTCCGCGTCGGGGTATGCTAATGCGCTTTTGCCGGCGATCCCAAAAATTACGATCTTCAATCGCAATCTCTTACGGCACCTTTAGTCATCTTTTTTTTACGTAACACTATACCAGCTTTTTGCTGGTCTAATATTAGACAGCCCATGTTAAGTATGGCCGTCGTTCCCGCGTTGAATTTCTACGTTTTCCGACATCTTTATTATTTTTTACGTAAGTCGTCCGGGAATAGTAATGTTCGCAAACGACGCAACTCAAACAACGAATGACGTAACAACGTGATTTCGCACAATGCACAGCGGGAAATTTCTGAACGGAGCATGCGCAGTTTGATCGCTGCGGGGACGCGCTTAATTTAAATGCTTCACGCCCCCCAATCGCGTATTTCGATTACGCGGCGAGAAATAGACTATGCCGCCGTAGCGTACGGGCAAAAATCTATTAGGATTCGGTGTAGAGCCTGGTGAAATACGGCAGCGTAGAATATTTCGATTACGCAGCACAATATTAAGTGTATCTGAATCTGGCCCTATATTTTTAACCACTTAAGTCCCAGACCAATATGCAGGTTAAGGACCTTTCCCCTTTTTTGCGATTCGGCACTGCGTCACTTTAACTGACAATTGTCATGCGACGTGGCTACCAAACAAAATTGGCATCCTTTTTTTCCCACAAATAGTGCTTTCTTTTGGTGCCATTTGATCACCTCCTGCGGTTTTTATTTTTTGTGCTATAAACAAAAATAGAGCAACAATTTTGAAAAAAATGAAATATATTTACGTTTTGCTATAATAAATATCCCCAAAAAATCTATAAAAAAACATTTTTTTTCCTCAGTTTAGGCCGATACGTATTCTTCTACCTATTTTTGGTAAAAAAAATTGCAATAAGCGTTTATTGATTGGTCTGCGCAAAATTTATAGCGTTTACAAAATAGGGGATAGTTTTATGGCATTTTTATTAAGCTTTTTTTTTACTACTAATAGCGGCGATCGGCGATTTTCTTCGTTACTGATAATGGCAGACACGTCGGACACTTTTGACACATTTTTGGGAACATTGTCATTTTCACAGCGAAAAGTGCTATAAAAATGCACCGATTACTGTGAAAATTACAATTGCAGTGAAGGGGTTAACCACTAGGGGGCGCTGAAGGGGTTAAGTGTGACCTCATGTGTGTTTCTAACTGTAGAGGGTGGGGCTGGACGTGTGACGTCAGTGATCGTCGTTCCCTATATCAGGGAACAGACGATCACTGACATTGCCACAGAGAACGGTGGAAGGTTTGTTTACACTCACCTCTCCCTGTTCTTCAGGTCCAGTGACCCGATCGCTGGACACCCGCAGTGATCGGGTCCAGCTGGCGCGGTCACGGAGCTTCGGACCGCCTTTGGCACACTCGCTACCCACGGCTGGGCTTTTAAAGGGGACATATATATACGTCCATGTGCCCAGCCGTGCCATTCTGCCGACGTATATGGTCATGCGGTGGTCATTAGCTGGTTAAACATCTGGTTTTATCAGTACCCATTCATAGGTTATTAGTCCTTGCACTGGGCAGCAATGTGTGTTTCCATCATGTATCATACCTGTTTCATTTTGGATTCTTGCAAGATTTGTCCATTTGATTCTTTAACATGAGTAGATACAATGTCAACGGTTTGAGCTTCATAGAAAAGCAAAGGTGAAACACCAATCTGATTAAGAGAAAAACAGCATAAGGAAATATGGTAATTGCATCACTACTGCTATTAAATGCATTTCTTAGATGACGTTCCTGAGTATATTCTGGGTTTAATTTCCACCAAGGACATTATCTGCACAGAGCTGGTATCTCCTTGTTTCTGCATCCCTCTGGGTGATACAGGTTCCTCATACAATCCAGATACCAACATGTACATATTTGTAGTTGTTTCCTCCAAGACTGATCTTACTGCATGAGTGCATTAATGTGGTTGGGACATCAGAATGCAAGATCCAAGACCAATGTGAACGGTCCAATGTTCTTTGAAAAGTTTGTGCAAAAAATGGTCAACTGTGAGGAATATAATTTAGAAGACTGCACATTTTTGGTGCTAATAAGCATGGCAGTGATATCTTTCAACACAGAGCTATAAGGATTCATACCTCTGCTGCTGACCCCCTGAAAGGGTCACTTTAGACTCTAAAGTTTGGAGGAATTACCTCTCAGGCCTCGTACACACGACCAAGGAAGTCGTCGGGAAAGATACATCTTTTCCTCGACGAGTTCCTTGTTAGGCTTGTCGAGAAACTTGACAAGCTGTCTTTGCGTACACACTGTCAAGACCAAATCTCCTCGTTCTCAAACGTGGTGACTTCAACACATACAACATATGGGGAAGTTCGATTCCATTGGCGCCACCTTTGGGGCTGCTTTTGCTAATCTCATGTTACTGCGTGTTAGGTAAAAGTTTAGTAAGAGACATTTGCACTTTTCAGTCTGTTACAGCGTGACAAATGTGCTATCTCCATTACAAACGCTACTTTTACCGAAGGTGCGCGGGTTTCTAAGCATACACACCAACGTGTTTCTCGTCGAAAACCAGCCCGACAAGGAACACGACAAGGAAATTGAGACTCCCGTCGAGAAAAGAGAGAACTTGCTCTCTTTTTTCCTCGTCGAGTTTCTCAACAGTTTTCTCGATGAAAGGCATACACACGGCCGGTTTCCTCGGCAAAAAAGCTCTGCCACCAAGTTTCTTGATGGATTCTGTCGAGGAAACCGGTCGTGTGTATGCGGCCTTACAGGTGTCTGAGAACATAAGACATTGTATTTCCCATGTCAGAAGCTCAAGTTGCTGAGATTTGACACCTTTATAGAAACAAGTGTTACTTTCATATATGGCTGTATCCAATATTTGGTGTTGATGTACACGGTAGGTCTTGCTAAATTAATGAATTATGCCAAGAAATTGATTTTCCACCTGGCGATGTAATATATGTGTGCTGACGTGGCTTTACTTTACCATACACTATTTATCATTTCTGTGAAAGGCCCTGTAAGTGTTTATATGAAAATCTGAAATGGGATGAGGCACATTAAACCTTTATAGCATTATCAGTCCATTACCTCAGTGTAGAATCGGTCTCCTTCATTGCTGATAACAACCAGACTGACTTGATTTCCACTTTGCTGAATGAGGTTGACAATGTCTTCATGTTCCATGTCCTGCACACTCTGGCCATTTACTGCTAGCAGACGGTCTCCTTCTCGCATCCCAGAAACCTCTGCCGGCAGTCCTGGATCCAGCTCACGTAGGAATTGTCCTGGTTGGAAAAATAAGACACAATGCAAGGATACATTTTCTTGATAATATACAGTGCCTTGAAAAAATATTCATACCCACTGAAATTTTCCACATTTTGTCATGTTACAGCCAAACATGTAAAAAAACTTAATAAAAAGCATACATTTATTTTATTGGGGTTTTTTGTGATAAAGTAGACGAACACAAAGTGGCACATAGTTGTAAAGTGGAAGGAAAATGATAAATGGCTTTCACATTTTTATTCAAATAAATATGTGAAAAGTATGGTGTTTTTTTTTTTTGTTTTTTTTTCTATTGAAAAGCCTGTGGCGTGCAAAACACAACCCAAAAACTTCACCCGGTGCAGGAAAAAATGTGCACACACATAGAGAGTGAAACACAAAAAACTGCGATGGGTGCCTCTGATTAATGCTCTCCTTGTCTGGGAGGGGAAGAGAGGGAAGGAGAAGTAAGAGAATAAACTGAGGGTTCTCTTGAGGAGGGGGGGGGGGGTATTTATAAGTATTTTTTAAGTATTTTTATATATGTATGGTGTTTTTTTTTTTTTTTTTGTAATGTTATATGTATTGTGGTATATTATAATAAAGAAAAGAAGCAATTATAAAAATAAAAAAAATGCTCTCCTTGTCTGGCCTGTCAGTTTAGGTGGATGGCCATGTCTTGGTAGGTTTGCAGTTGTGCCATATTCTTTCCATTTTCGAATGATGTATGGAACAGTGTGAGATGTTCAAAGTTTGGGGTATTTGTTTTATAACCCAACCTTGTTTTAAACTTCACCACAACTTTATCCCTGACTTGTCTGGTGTGTTCCTTGGCCTTAATGATGCTGTTTGTACACTAAGGTTCTCAAACAAACCTCTGAGGGCTTCACAGAACAGCTGTATTTATACTGAGATTACACACAGTTGGACTCTATTTACTAATTAGGCGACTTCTGAAGGCAATTGGTTCCACTAGATTTTAGTTAGGGCTCTTTCACACGTCCGTTCCATTCGTCCGTTTTTTGGACGTCCGGTAACGGACCTCAATGCTTCCCTATGGGAGCGGATCCGTTAGCGGATGATGCATCCACTAACGTCCGCCAGATCCACATCCGTTTTTTCAGACGGAAGAATGTCCTATTTTTCTTCCGTCCGGCCAAACGGATCGGATGCAAACGGACAGACGGTCCGTTTCCATCCGATTCCCCATAGGGGATAGCAGAGGAGAGACAGGGCGGTCCCTGCACAGTGTGCGGGGACCGCCCTGTCCGCCCGAGAGCTTAGCGGAGACCCCCCCCGCTGAGCTGACAGACACACGGAGCGGACCGAAAAACGGAACGCACGTGTGAAAGAGCCCTTAGGGATATCAGAGGATATCAGAGTAAAGGGGACAGAATATAAATGCACGCCACACTTTTAAAATATTTATTTGTAAATAAAAAATGAAAAACATTTATCATTTTCCTTCCACTTCACATTCCACTTCACATTTATGTGCCACTTTGTGTTGGTATATCACATAAAATCCCAATAAAATACATTTACGTTTTTGGTTGCAACATGACAAAATGTGGAAAGGCAGTGTATTACAAATAGTGGTAAATTCCACATACTGTATGAAGCTGGCCACAAACTTTCCATTCTGTTTGAACAATCTCTGTATAATTTTCTTTGTATTTGTGAGTTGGTGTTTTGAGAGGGTCTCCCTAAAATGATATCCATATACCCATCAGTGGCCACAACTCCAGAAGAGGAGCAGGGGCGCCGTCCCCCCATCAATGCGTCCAGCTCCCAATTTACATGCAGGGCGCCGGACACATGGATTCCAATGTTTGTTTTTTTGAAGCACGTGATTTGAGCCAGAGGTTCTAATAGGCTTCAAAACAGGTTGGACACACCCACTTGTGTGACAATAGCAAATTAATATTCATTATTGTCTTCCTCATTCTCCTCTCGGCCAATCGGGAAGCCCCTATTGGCCAGGGAGGCTAAGGACCCTGCTGTCCATCTCTTGTGTGGGGGGGTTCGGGGGGTGTTGGTGCTAGTTTGTGCTGCCCCCCCCCCAAATAGTGAGCATTAGCTGCCAATGAGACCTATAGGACCCAGACCTAATAAAAGCTTGCCAGGGGTTTCAAAATCCCTTCCCCCTATTTTATTGAAAACAATAAAATGATGGCTTTAGATACAGCGGGTAAAATAAGTATTGAACACATCATTTTCTAGGTAAATATATTTCTTTTTTTTTTCTTTTTTTTTCACATCAGTCTAGACCCAAGATAGTACCGGTATGCCCAGCTCGCGGATCTTTCCGCCCTTAGCTTATCATCGTAGTCGTTGCATCATTTGTGTTTCTCTTTATCTTCGTTCTGTTTTAATTCCTCTTTTTTTTTTTCACCATACCATTTTAATTTAACTTGTGGATTCCCCCCCCCCCCGGCCCCCCCCTCTTCTCCCCCCCCTCTATCTCGTGATTCCACTATCTCTCCCACCCAAGTGTACCCCCCAAAGTTAAATCAATTTCCTTCTCTTTGTTCATGGAACTCTGAGATTTTGTGCATAACTCCAGTTTTTTTTTTAATCTCTCCATGTACCCCACCTCTTACGTATATCCTCGCTATCCCCTCCAGGTTTCAACTCCTCCCTCCTATAAGTTTCCTCCACTGAATCAATCCATTCCCATATTTGCGGGCTGTTCTTCTCCCTCCATTTTTTCGGAATTAACCGTTTTGCTGCATTAAGGAGGTGGGGTACCAATGACTTTTTATACTCCTTTAAGGGCACCACTCCTCCATGGAATAGGACTTCCCAAGGATCTTCTTTAATCTCTTTTTTGGTAATATCCTTAATTAGTGCAAGAATACTGTTCCAGAAGCTTTTAATTTTGGGGCATTTCCACCAAAGGTGGGCTATTGTCCCCGATGTTGAACAGCCTCTCCAGCATTCTCCTGTCTCCCCTTCTTTAAATTTACTGGTTTTGTCAGGGGTGGAGTACCATCCCGTAATAAGTTTGAAATTCATCTCGGCCGTTCTTACGTCAATTGCTGAAGAATGGGTTAGATTCAATATTCTTTCTACTGATGTTTTCCCCCTGGAGACCTCAAGTTCCCTTTCCCATTTCAGGATATACCTAGGCGTCCCCAGCTCTTCCGCCCTCATCAGGATTTTGTATAGTTTTGAAATATTTCCTTTTGAACTATTCACCAGGCTTAGTTGTTCCAAGGGTGTATAGTCCTTCTGCTCCCGGATGGGGCCTGGTAGGGTCCTGATGAAGGAGGATAGCTGTCTATATCGCCAATCATTCCACCCTGTGCATTCCCTCTTAACTTTAATTTCGTGAAGTGTCATTATTTTACCTTGCTGTGTTATATCTTTTATCCGGATCCGATTTTTAATCCAGTTCCCCCCCTCCTCTTTTAATCCTGGTGAAAAAAATACATTGTCTTTTAAATCAATAAGTGGTGAATTATAAACTGTTCCTAACTGTTTGTGTGTTCTATCCCATATCCTTAATGCTGTCCGTGTCATTTCATGGGTGGTTGTGTGTATCTTTCTATATTGTGGTGGATTCCATATCACTCTACCTAATTGTGTATTTGCTAGTGCACACTCGATCTGAACCCATCTTTTATCGTGCTTTTCTTTGGCCCACTCTATTATACGGGATATTATTGAGGCGGTGTAGTATTTTCTGATGTCCGGCACTCCTAAACCCCCCAGTTTTTTCCCCTGTTTTAAAACCTGGAAGGAGATCCTATGTTTTTTTTTATTCCATATAAAATTCAGTAGGAGGGAGTTAAGTATTCTAAAGTATCCTTGGGGTACATGGATTGGGATCATCTGGAACCTATACAGAATTTTCGGGACTAATATCATTTTTACTAAATTTACCCTTCCAAACCAGGAGATCGGTCGAATCTTTATTTTTCTGATTTCCCCTTTTATTTCCTCTAGTAGGGGGATATAATTTGATTTATATATATTTTTTAAGGATCTTGCTAGCTTTATTCCCAGATATTTGATCTCTTTCTGCCAAGTAAAATTGTATTCCTTTTTAAGAAATCTCACTTCGTCTTTATTAATGTTTACATTCAATATTTCTGTTTTGGCCATGTTCATCTTGAAATTAGAAATGTCTCCGTATTGTTTGATTTTCGCTATTAAGTGGGGGAGCGTGTCCCTTGGATTTCTCACGAAGAACAGCACGTCGTCAGCACAGGCTGCCAATATGTGTTCCTCGTCTCCTGCTCTGACCCCCTTTATATTGGGGTCGTTCCGTATCATGGCCAAAAGGGGCTCGAGTGCCAACACAAAGAGAAGGGGGGACAAAGGGCATCCCTGCCTAGTCCCATTCCCCATCTCAAAGGGAGACGATAAAGATCCGTTGATCCTAACTCTTGCTCGAGGGTGGCGATATAATGTTTGAATTCTCTCTCTCATCCTTGGGCCTATCCCTATATTTTCCAGTGTTGACATCATGAACCCCCAGTCTACCCTATCGAACGCTTTCTCGGCGTCTACTGAGAGGAGTAGACTGGGGGTTCGGTTTTCTTTGATTTGTTCTATGAGTAGGAGGGCTCTAGTTCCGTTGTCCTTCCCCTCTCTACCCGATATAAAGCCCACCTGGTCCGGATGGATAATGACCGTCATTATCTCCTTCATACGGTCTGCCAGAATTTTAGCATAAATCTTTATATCGACGTTCAATAATGAGATGGGTCTATACCCCGAGCATAACGTGTTATCTTTACCCTCTTTTTCTATGACGGTAATGTTTGCCATGGCAGCTTCTCTACTCAGCTCATAGTCCCTCCCCAGTCCATTATAGTACTGGCAGAGTCAAGGTATTAGTATAGTTCCGAACTTTTGTATATATCTGGTCGTAAAGCCATCGGGGCTGGGGCTTTTCCCTTTACTGGAGTTTTTTAAAGTTATCCTTATTTCCTCCTCAGTTATGGGCTGGTCTAGAATTTCAGCTACCTCGTTATCTATTCTAGGAAGTTTGCCTTTTCTCAGTACCTCCTCAATATTAGCTTCTTTCTCCCCTAATTTCCAGTTTTTTTGTTTTACATTATATAGGCCCTCGTAGTAACTTCTAAACTCTTCTGCGATATCACTGTTTTTATATGCTACATCCCCATTCTTTTTCCTTATTTTTTCTATATAGTTCCTACTTTTTTTTTTTTTGACCATTCTGGCCAGGGCTTTACCAGGTTTATCTCCCCAGATATATCTCTCTCTTTCAATAATATTTAGTTCTTTCTTAGTCTCTTGTTCTAATAGCGCTCTATACTCATCCCTTTTCATTTTTACTTTGTACCATGTTTCTATTTTTTGTCCTTTATTTTTATGTTCTTGTTCTAATAATGAGATAACCTTCACTAATTCCTTTAGCTCTTTTGTTTTTTCTTTCTTTTTCCTAGCCCCCTCCATAATAAAAATTCCTCTTATGTAGGCCTTATGGGCTTCCCACAGTGTAGCCCTAGAGATCCCCTCTGTATCGTTTTCTCTAAAGTAGCTTTCTAATTCTCCTTGCACTCTTTTTACAATTTCTTCATCATCCAATAGGCTCTCATCTATTCTCCACTCTGGGGGATTCGTTCTCTGGTCTGATATATTAAGCTTCATAGTTATAGGTGTATGGTCGGAGATTGTCATTGCTTCAATACCGGTCTCTACTACCCTTTCCAGGAGTCTATGATCGACCAAGGCATAATCGATCCTAGAGTACGTCCCGTGCACCGAGGAGTAAAACGTATAGTCTAATTTTTTAGGATGTTGCAGGCGCCAAATGTCTACCAACTGAGCCTGATGTAGTCTATGTTTTACTAATTTCAGCTGTACGTTTCTCGTCCCCTGTGCACGGGACGTACAATCCATTACAGGGTCCAGGCAAAAATTAAAATCTCCCATTATTATCAGATGCCCGGCCTTAAATTGTTCACGTTTTATCAGGGCTCTAGTCACATAGTTTGCAGAATTGTCATTAGGCGCATATATATTTGCTAGCGTATATTCCTCCCCTCTTAGTTTTCCTTTTAAAAAAAGGAATCTCCCTTCAGGATCCGTTACTCTGTCTCCCAGCTCGAAGCGTATGGAGCCTCGGATGCCGATTGCGACACCTCTGGCTCGTTTTGTAATTGTATCACCATAGTACCATATAGGGTGATATCAAGAAAACAATCTTATATTAGATTCCAACGTTAGGTGTGTCTCCTGCAAAAAGACTATGTCTGCTTTATAAAGTTGTAGTTCCTTAAGAATTGTATGTCTCTTTGCAGGAGAATTTAACCCTTAACGTTGTATGATAATAATTTAATTTCTGTCATCTGTACTTATTACAATTTTGTTTGCTTTGTTTACTTGTCTCGAACCAACCTCCCTTTCGTGGGGTCTTGCTTGGGTGGACAAAATAGATCGATGTGGAATCAACGAGATATCTCTGGGTCCCCTTTTTTCTGCCTGTTTGGGGTTCCCTATCCGATGCACCCTCTCAATTTTAATATGCTTGTCTTCTAATGATTTTCCCAACAAGGGTTTAAAGAGCATGTTTATAATCTCTCTTAAGTCCTCCCCCTGTACTTCCTCTATTGCGCGTATCCTAAGGTTCTGTCGCCTGTTGCGATTTTCCTGATCTTCTAGTCTATATGCCAGAATTTTTTGACTCTCTGTCAACGCCTGTACTTGTGATTTTAATTTAACCAGTTCTTGGTCATGGTCTACTATTCTTTTTTCCGCCCCCTCCACTCTTTCAAATAGACCCCCTAATTCAGTTCTTAAACTGTTGATCTCTGTTTTTATTAAATTTTCCATCCTCAGGAGCATCACGTTCATCTCTGCTTTTGATGGTGGTAGTGCGTCTTGGCTCAGGTCATCCAGTCTACTTTGCTCCAGATCTCCTTCAAGGGTTGTCTCCCCTTTAGACCGATTCACCATGTCTTCTCCTGTTCTTTTCTTATCCGTTTTCTTTGTGGTGCCTGGGCTTTTAGCAGAGGGTTCCTGTGTCATATACTGCTGTATCGAGCTGATACCCACATTGCTTTTAGGGGGTTTTGAGGTGTCACCCCTTGTTGACCTACTCATTTTAAATCTGTTGTTTGGTCTAATTCTTTTCCCCAGTTTGGCGTTTAAGAGTAAAAAGGGGGGGGGGATGCTCTATCACTTTACTTATTCTTCCTGGGTTCTAGAGGGTTCTTGCTAATATAATACAGGCGCTTACCTGCTCTTTAAATCTGTTAGTGCAATACTTACTGCAGCGCTTACTAATAAGGGGGTTGTTTACCTTTAGTATTTTTTTTTTTTTATCTCCCCTACTTGCCACCGTCCCCCAGTCTTTTTTTTACCAGAAAGGACTCCCCATCCCCATCCCTCAGGTGCTTAGAAACTTTTCCCAATAATTTTAGGGTAGGTCTTTTAAATCCTCTCTATTGAGTTACCTCCGAGCTTGGACCCAGGGTATCCCACTAGTCCCCTAGGGGGGCATACGGGCACACGGGCAGATAGGGAAGAGATTTCTAACTATCTGTTTTTACCCTCTTAATGTCCTTAATCACAGGGGTTGACTGCGATCCCTGACTCACAGTCGTGAGATATTCAGCGCAGGCTTTCTGCACATTCAAACTCTAAATCGCATTTGGTCGCATGGTCGGCATTGCAAGGACCTCCGGCTCTAAATCACTCAGTCTTCCCACACCGGGTTCAAAAGACATTCACAAGACATCCGCCTTTAAGGTTCCTAGGCCATCTTTCTCGGATTGCACTGCCCTGTACCAGCTCCATAGTCACATTTGTCTCAATGTTGTCAATTGTTATATCCAAGACTCAAAATTCCAAACCCACCTGGTTTCAGTGATTTTTAAACTCAAGTTTGCAATAAGCGCTTCCAAATGGTAGTTACCCCGAGCCTGAGCCAGGAATGCAGTACCCTCAGACTTTAACATCAGAGACAGTACAATTCGCCAAAGTTTTTCCCCTCCTTTGCTTAATAAAGCCAGACATCAGATGTTAAGACAGTAATATTGTGCACAGAACTACAGGCAATATTGCCTTACCCTACTCCCAACAATAATTTCTCCACGATAGGGGGGGGGGTGATTGCAGGGGGGGAGGGGTCACCAGACCCTATCTGTTCTCGGCTCCACAGAGCGCCTCACCCAATCCTTATTTCGTCTCCCGTTGGCGCTGTGGCCATGTTATACGGCGGCATCTCTGGCTCCGCAGGAGGCTGCGTGCACCTTTCCCCTCAGCGCCGCCGCCATTACACCCTGCGGACTCCAAGCGTTGCGGGCAGGATCGACATCCGAGCGGATCGCGGGTCGTGGGTCACGGTGATTCCGGGTAGGTTCCTCCTCGCTGTCGGAGGCAGCCCAGCCTCTCACGCCGGGTCAGTCACCTCGCGTCTCACGGAGCTTCCCCGTACCGCTCACAGCCACGGAGCATTCCAGCAGCCCCTCCCTCCTACACGCGTCACGTCCGCATCACGTGTGCATTGTCCGTTACAAATTCTGACGAGTCGCTAAATCTGATGAAACACTGACTGGGGTAAATATATTTCTAAAGGTGCTATTGACATGACATTTTCACTACATGTCAGTAACAACTCATGCAATCCAAAAATACAAAGAAACCAAAACAAATAAGCTCAGAAAATAAGTTATGTGTAAAAAAAAAAAAAATGGAATGACACAAGGAAAATGTATTGAACACACTAATTGAAATGTATTTAATACTTTGTACAAAATCCTTTGTTGGTAATGACAGCTTCAAGACACCTCCTGTATGGAGAAACTAGTCGAATGTGTTGCTCAGTTGTGATTTTGACCCATTCTTCCACACAAACAGTCTTCAAATCTTGAAGGTTCCGTGAGCCTCTTCTATGAACTCTGATCTTAATTTTTTTCCATAGATTTTCTATTGGATTCAAGTCAAGTGATTGGCTGGGCCATTCTAGCAGCTTTATTTTCTTTCTTTGAAACCAATTGAAAGTTTCCTTGGCTTTGTGTTTTGGATCATTGTCTTGCCGAAATGTCCCTATCGTTTCATCTTCATCATCCTGGTAGATGGCAGGAGATTTTTTATCAAGAATGCCTTGGTACATTTTTCCATTCATCCTTCCTTCAATGATAGGAAGTTTGCCAGTATCGTATGTTGAAAAAAAGCCCTACACCATGATTTTCCGACCTCCAAACCTCACTGTTGTTTTTGGGGTGATGTGCAGTGCCATTTAACCTCCATACATGAATGAATGAATGAATGAATGAAGAACTTGTATAGCGCAGCACATGCAAAATAAATCGCCTCTGGGCGCTTGTTGTTCCTTTCTCTTTTGAGATCAAAAGAGATGAGTCTTAATCTTTCTCCTGAAGACCAAGTAGTTCTCCTCCAGTCGAATGCTGGCTGGTAAGGCGTTCCATAGTCTGGGACCTTGGACAGCGAATCTCCTGTGGTGTGTATTATGGCATCCAAAGAGTTAATTTTTGTTCTCATCTGACCAGACTATATTCTCCCAGTATTACACAGGCTTATCTAAATGTTGTGCAGCAAACTTTAAATGAGCTTTAGCATGCTTTTTTTTCAGCAATGGAGTCTTGTGTAATCAGCGTGCACACAGGCCATGGCGGGTGAGTGCATCACTTATTGTTTTCTTTGAAACAATTTTACCTCCTAATTCCAGGTCTTTCCGAAGCTCTCCATACATTTATGGCTCTTGGACAAATTCTGATAACTGTTTTCACGCTGATAGAAATCTTGCGAGGAGCACCTGGTTGTGGCTGGTTTATGGTGAAATTATGCTCTTTCCACTTCTGGATTATGGCCCCCACAGCGCTCACTGGAACATTCAGAAGTTTATAAATCCTTCTGTAACCAATACCATCAGTATGTTTTGCATCAATAAGGATGCAAACGTCTTGAGAGAGCTCTTTTCTTTTACCTATCATGAGATGTTTTTGTGTGACACCTTGGTAATGAGACACCTTATTATAGGCCATCATTTGAGACTGAACCAGCTGATATTAATTTGCACTGACCAAGGGGCAGGATTGCTTTCAAATTACTGATAGATTTCAGCTGTGGCTTGGCTTTCAATGCCTTTTTGCACCTACTCTCTTCATGTGTTCAATACTTTTTCCCTGTGTCATTCAATTTTATTACACATAATTTAATTTCTGAACTTATTTGTTTTGGTTTCTTTGTATTTATGGGTATGTATGGGTTGTTTAGACATTTAGTAAAAAGTTAATGATAATCGCACCATTAGAAATATATTTACCTAGAAAAATGGTGACGTGTTCAATACTTATACAGCGGGTAAATATTTTAACTAATAATCTAAAACCATGCAGCTATGCACATTCCACTGGTATAAAGTTAACTGGTTTAATTAATGCAAACAACAGCCTGCTAAGAGCAAAATACAAAAACAATTATCAATCTAAATTTATTTTACTAAAGGCAGAAAAGATCTGTTCTGACTGGTTGGGATAGATATTATACTGTTTTTGTTCAATAATTTATTGAATAGCATTACAATAGGATTACAAAAAGCACTGCCACAGGTCTCTGAAAAGGCACAGGGTATGCATGAAATGCAGGAGAATTCCTGGTTCCTGTGCTCTTTGTCACTTTCTTACTAACTTAAACATTCACCAGATTGCTGTCGTCTCTAAGCCTTGAATTTCTTAAATGAGCCAGAATAAGTAAATGTTATCCTTTATATGCAAGAATAGAGCTGTATGTGAACCAGAAAGGTATCCAAAAATATTGTTTCTCTGTACTCATCATTTTGTGAACAGAAGTTAAAGAAGCATAACTTTAAAGTGATTGTAAAGTTTATTTTTTAAAAACAAACATGTTTTACTTACCCACTATCTGCAGTGGTTTTGCACAGATCTTCCTCATCATGGGTCCCCTGCCGACGCTCCTAGCTCCTCCTCTTCTCAGTATGCCACCATAGGAAGCCGATTTCTATGTTGGCACACATGCAGGCTCGATCCCAAATTGCACTGTGTGTGTCTATAGACACTCACAGTGCAGCTCAGCCCCACCACCTCTTCATTGAGAGCAGCTGGTACCAATAGCTACTGCAGCTCTCACGGAGTCCACTGAGGAGGGAGAGAGAGCAGTACCGCTGCTCTCAGGCACATCGCTGAATTTAGAATGGGCTCAGATAAGTATTGGGTGGGTGGGCTGACAATAGAAGGCTTTTTACCTTAATTCCGAGAACACATTAAGGTAAAAACCCTGAGGCTTTACAACCACTTTAAGTTTCTTTACACTAGGGTTGCCGATACCGAGCATTTGCATGAGTACTTGTACTCGTACATATGCTCCGATGCTTGTCCCGATACTTGGGAAGCCTCAGTGATGATCGGTGCAGAAGTTGGTGCAGTTACAAGCACCGATCTCCCAGCTTTTCTGACAGCTGCTTCTCCTCCTCTCCATCCTGTGGCTGTCAGGGAGATCGGTGCTTGTAACTGCCCCCACCGTCGCACCAATCACCTCCGGCTGTCCCCCTGTATGCTTCCTGAGTCCTTCCCTGTGTCCCCCTCTGTGCTCCCCATGTCCTGCTCAGGGTCCCGATATGTTTCGTCCTTGGGCCCCCCTCTGTGTCATCCTCTGGGTCCCTCTGCGTTCTCCCGGCTCTCTGTGTCCTCCTCTGGGTCCTGATGGATTTTGTTCTCTGGGCCCCCCTCTGTGTCATTCTCCGGTTCCCCCTGCGTCCTTCCTGGCTCTCCGTGTGCTCCTCCGGGCCCCGTCTGTCCTCCTCCAGTCCCCCCATGTTGTGGATATTTCAGGATGGAGAGCGGAGGAAGGAGCCAGTAAGTCTGTCATTTATCGGCTCCTTCCTTTTCTGAATGGACAGAGTCACTGATTCTGTCCATTCATAACTGAAACATCGTAACCTGTGTTTATGATGTTTCAGTTTATGAATGAACAGGAGTCGCTGTCTCCTGTTCATTCAACTTCAGTGCAGCTGAGGCTGCAGAGAAAGCGACTGGGAAATCTGTGTCTTCAGAAAAACTACTGTTACGTGTGCCACTGTCACATGAAAGTATCGGTACCGGCGAGTACTTAAAAAAAAAAGTATCGGTACTTGTACTTGGTCTTGGTATCGGTGCAATCCTACTTTATACCATTCATTTCTTCAATGGAACAAAATACTACAGTTACTTTGTCCCATCTTTCTAAGTGCCCTGTAATGTTAACTGTGATGTTGGACAGTCCCCCTTAGGAGCACAGTGGCCTGACATGGCAGACAAATACTGAGAGCCATCGAAAAGCGTTCTCCTCCATGTCCTTGCTAGTTTGGTAGGGCACCTTGAAAGACGGGACAAAGAACCTGAAGTATTTTGTTCCACTGGAGAACTGAATGGTGTAAAGACACTTAAAAATAGATTAAAAATGATTATTGTAATAATACCACATAGCACATTTTTTTGCAGGCCAAGTATTCAATACAAACTGTATGTTACATTTTAGTTTACCTTGTCCACCTAGGCACTTTTCTTGTCTTAAAAGGAATCCATAACCCTCTGGACTACGCACCAAGTGAAGATTTTTTGTATGATAAGGCACATAAAATATATCAGCAAATGCAATGCTTGGTGTAACTCCCTTCGCTTCATATATCTCCAATGCAGATGATTCCAAAACTAGCAGAACAACACGTGAACCACTATTTTGCAACTGCAAGATAAAGACAGAGAAAAACTTCAATATAAACAAATTGATGCAACCATGTAAAGGATGTTTTAAATGTTACATGTTAAAGAGTATTTAACCCCATTTCATATTCATGATATGTGCCTGCTATATGTGCCTGCTTTCATACATGTACCATGTACATGTATGAAAAAGTCTCTGACACTGACCACTCTAATTAGGAGAGCACACTGTGGTCAGTTCCCCCCCCAAGTTTTTTTTTATATTGGCAGCTTTCATTTAATTTATTCCCACAAATCTTGCCATTAGGGCCCTTGATCAGACACTTCTGGTTATGAGGTTAAACCAATAACCCTGTTTGTGCTCCTGTAACATGACCCCCTGGTTGCAAAGGAACTGGCAGAAAGAGACTGGAGGAGAACAGCAAAAAGAGGCTGGAGGAGAACAGCAGCAATGAGATACAATAAAGGGATGAAAGTGGTAAAAACTGTGCTTTAGAAACAAAAATGACAGTTGATATATAGGGAATTTGCACTTGGCACAGGGGAATTTGCCTTCCTTAGTGAATCATCCAATAATGTGCAAGCAAAGAATTAATTTTTTAATGTTTTTTTTTTAAATTGCACATTATTGGGTATTCTTTGAGTAGGGAAATTCTCTTGTAAAGTGCAAACTATCTTTCAAACAGTCTATTTGCTTTTGGTAAATCAACCCTCTAATGTACTAGCAAACCAAATGTTACAATAATAAACCTTTTTTAAGCAATCTTTCCCGTTTCACAGCTATTAGGATACATTCACAGACTACATGCTGTCTGCACACAGTGTGTGTGACCTGTCACATTCAAACTCAGTACATATCATTGAACAGTGTTGACGCTGTTCATAAGTACCGGATAATCTGAGCGGTTACATGCGAATAGAGCCTCCAATCAGAACAGAGCCTTGACGCAGATAGTGAACATCCAGGGGTGCGCGAGGACCATTTAAGCAAATTGGTAACAGGCCATGTCCACTGTGCATTGTGCATATGCACAGTGGACACAGCCTGATCGGATTGTAGGTAGGATACAAGTCGGTTTACATCTGCCACTCCTTAGAGATGAATGGACCGTGTGAAAAGGGCCCATGGCTGCTTTTACTCTGATGCGCTGCGGTTTACCCACACCGTGGGTGCAACACAGTGTACCTTTGGCTTAGTTTGAAAGCAGCCCAGTAACCACTGCAGAACAGATATGCCCATATATACACTGTGATTTTAGTAATAAACAGACAGCCCCGAATTAGGGGGAACCCAGGCGCAGGGGCCACATGACTGGGGGAACACTGTGTGGAGCGCACACAGGAAGAGGAAATGGCTGGTAAAAAGTCCGGCCGGGGGGCGGGGCTTAGGCACACGAGGAGGGTCACATAAAAGGAGGAGGGGGCGGGGCCAGTCATTCGGGAGTCATCTGCAGTTGTGGTAACAAACAGGCTGTTTTTCCTGTATTGTTACCTCAGCTATGGATCAGCTGGAGGGCATGCTGGAGTGGCTCCTGCGGCGGCCAGACTAAATGGGGCTCAATGGCATGAGGAGCGGCTGGATTGCTACTGGCGGGCCCGGGTGAAGGTACGTTCCAAGAAACCCCCCGCCTCGCCGCGCTGGGCCAGGCGTTCAAAGCCGCCGACTGGATACAGCCCTGGGGGTTTCATCGGGTGTCGGTCAGCGGGGGAGTAGCCCACAAGCACCCCCCCTCCCCGGGGGGCAAAAAACGGCAGGCGGCTGCGGCTTCGTGTGAGGCTGGAAAGAAGGCCAGGCAGCAAGGAAAAGCGGGTCGGCGGGTGTCATCCCCGTCGCCTGGCAGGGCATCTCGGGGGACTTCTAGAGCGGTGGCGCAGGCGGGTACTCCCGCCCCCACGTGTCGCTTCACGGCGGGGGAGATCGGGGTGTGCGGCTGGGAGCCCATCAATCAGAGCGGCTGCAGCTATCCAGGGGGAAGCGGAGGTCCAAGGCGTTGTGACGACAGCGATTCGGGAGCGGCTGCTGCTGGATCGCAGGGGGGCTCTGCGGGGGAGATCGTTAGACGTGGTGCGGCCTGATCGCAGGGCTTCTGGCTTCTCATCGGGCAGTGGATCGGTGGCCTTGTCGGCGGGCTCTGCATCCCTTGCGGTGCAAGGGGATCAACGTCGGAGGGTGAACTGTCGGTCACGGACTTGGATGGTCTAGAGGAAGTAGCGGGCCCGTCGGGGCGTCAGCTGGGAACTGGAGCAACGGCCAGTCGGACGGGTAAGTCGTCCTTTATATCACTGTCTGTTGTGTCTTCTGCAGCTGTTTCTTCTCCCCCTCTTTCCCTTACACTTCCTTCTGCTGTCTCTGCTGGGGGTTCTTGGCCGGGGGGGGGGGCATTGGGTTCTGGTGTACTTTAGTTGGGTGGGGTGGATCTGCCGGTGGGGGGGGTCCCTGGTGCGGGTGCGTTGTTGCTGCAGAAGCTGCTGTCATCCTTATTAAATGGTTGCAGGCCCCTGGTTGATGGGGGCCCGCTGGGCCCGCTCCGGCTGTCGCAGTACCTCCTTTGGCTGTGTGGTTGGTTCCGCCCGGGGTCGGGCTGGCTAATCCCAGTGCTGTGTGTGTTGGTTCAGGCCCTAGGCAGTTCTGTTGGGGGGCCCTAGGCAGTTCTGTTGGGGGGGGTGGTTACCCCCCCCCCTCTGTTCAGTTAGCGGGTGTGGGGACGGTGTCTGCGTCCCGGGTTGGCACGGGGGTGTTGCCACCTCTGCCAGCGCCACCGGTAGACGGTCCCGCTGAGGGTGTTTCTCCTGCTGGGGCTACTCCAGGTGGGGCGGTGACGGACATGGTGTCAGATTTAATGGCGGACGGGGTAAGGTTGGCGGACTGTGTTATGATGCGCCTCTGGGGGCTCATTTGAGGGTTGAGGTGAAGGAGTGGATTTGGAAGGGGGAGTATGTGGAAATAATTTCGCTGCTCCCCCTCAAAGTTTAATTTAGATAAAGTGATGCCAGACGAGAGCAAGAAGGAGGAGGAAGAGAAGCGGCGTTATTGCCTGATTCCTCGTACCTTTGCGAATTGGGCGCATGCGTTTTACATTCTAGCTAGCGTGATTGGGAAAAAGCAGCTGGACCAGTGCACGGGTTTATTTTGTTACATTCTGCGCTATGATGAGCAGTTTCGACAGAAAAAAGCTGTTCGTCCGGAGATACGGTGGAACCAAAAAGATATCACCCTTTGGATGAGACTAATGACTCAGGCCAGGGTTGTGCCGCAGCCCTTTCGGGAGGGGGCCGGGGGTGCTCGGGCTTCCTTGCTGCCGGCCGAAAAATGCAGGGGTTTCTGTTGGCAGTACAACGAGGGCTCCTGTAAGTTTGGGGGATCGTGTTGCTTCAGGCACGAGTGCTCCGGTTGTGGGGGAGCCCATCCCTTGTCGAAGTGTTTTAAGAGAGGAAAGAGGTTTGGGGACGCTGGCAAAAGGGAGGACGCCAGTGAGGGTGGACAAAATGGTGCCGTGCCTAAGTAGGTACCCGAATAGGGTAGCTGCGCCGGCGTTGTCGTTGGGCTTTAAGGATGGTTTCCCGATTCCGAGCATTTGGGTGTTATACCTTCCATGGCGGCTAACCTTAAGTCTGCGTTGACTCGCCCGGAGGTGGTGACTGAAAGGCTCCGGAAGGAGGTGGGTTTGGGCAGGATGGCGGGGCCATTTGATGCCCCGCCCGCGGGAGACTTGATGGTGTCACCGCTGGGGTGGTTCCTAAACGGGAGCCAAATCAGTTTTGATTCATCCACCACCTATCGTACCCGAAAAGGGGGCTTGGTGAACGAGGCCATTGATCCGGCATTGTGTACAGTGTGCTATGCATCTTTTATTGAGGCGGTGCGGTGGGTTCAACGTTTGGGCAGGGGGGCCTGGTTGGCCAAGACCGCCATTGAGTCGGCCTTTCGGCTCTTGCCGGTGCATCCAGACAGTGTGCGGTTGTTGGGATGTTGTTGGGAGGGTCAGTATTTTGTGGACCTGTGTTTTGCCCATGGGCTGCGCCATCTCATGTTCATATGTTGAGATGTTCAGTTCTTTTTTGGAATGGGTGGTTCAGGACCTGTCGGGTTTGGCCTCAGTGTTGCATCTAGATGATTTGATGCGTTTTCACTTCGACAATTTGGGTGTGGTTCAGGCTATTTCTTCATTGTCGGCTTCGTCGTTGCCAGTGGTTCGTTTTCTACGGGCTTTGGTTTTAAAATGCTTGGCTTTGAATATCGTTATTTGTGCTGTGCATGTCCCCGGGGTCAACAATGAGGTGGCTGATGCACTCTCTCGTTTGTGGTGGGACAGGTTCCGGCGGCTGGCTCCGGAGGCGGGTTCCGTGCCCCAGTGGCTTGTGGGGCCTCGTGTGGGGGCGGTGATGGAGTTGGTCCGGAGGTCAGTAGCTGACTCCACCTGGAGATCGTATGAACGGGTGTGGCAAGAATGGCATGATTGGTGAGTAAGCTCGGGGTGGGGTTCTCGGCTGAGGACCGGTTACATGTACTGTTGTATTTTTTGGGTAAGTGTTGTGAGGAGGGGCTGTCAGTTTCCTCCTTGGACACAAAAATGTCGAGCTTGGCATTCCTGTTTCAGTTGAATGGTGTCGAGGATGTGACCAAGTCGTTTGTGGTCTGCAAGGCTTTGCGCTGTTACCGGAAAGGTCGCGTGCGTCCACATTCTAGGAGGCCGGTTTCTCTTCACATGTTGGAGTCGTTGGTTGGTGTTTTGCAGGTGGTGTGTTCTTCACCTTTTGAGGCTCGTTTGTTTCGGGCGGCGTTTGTGTTGGCTTTTTTCGGGGCTTTGAGGGTTGGGGAACTGGTTGGCTCTTCTAAAAAGGTACCGGGTGGATTGCATGTGTCCGATGTGCGTGTCCTCGCTGACTCAGTTACGTTGCTTATTCGCAGGTCAAAAAAGAATCAAGTGGGCAAGGGCACCAAGGTGATCCAGGGTAAGGTGCCGGGGCTCGGGGTTTGTCTGGTGGAAGTTGTTCGCGAATGGTTGGGTTTGCGCCCGCCAGGGGTGGGCCCGTTCCTGGTTCATGCGGATGGGCTTCCGTTGACCAGGTACCAATTTGGGGCAGTTTTTTCAAACGTAGTTTGGTGGCGGGTGGTTTCTGTTCAGCGGAGCATTCCTCTCATTCTTTTCGGATCGGGGCAGCGACAGAAGGCCCACGGTGGGGCTTGTGAGATGAGGTCCTGCAGCGGATCGGTCGCTGGGAGCCCCGCCGGTTCAGGTTGTATATGCGTCCGCAGCTTTTGTGAGGGGGTGGGAGGTCAACGTTACTTTCTTTTCCTGTTCGTCAGTGTTCGTGATTTTGTTGGTCAATTCTTTGTCGGGATGTGGTGTGCTGGGGGGTGGTTTGTCTGTTCAGTGTTGATTCTCTGTTCTGGTGTTCCCCGTGTGCTTGGTCTGGATCTTGGGTCACTCCTATGTTCATTGGGGGGCAAAGAGGGCATTGGTCAGGAGTGAGGGCAGGCAGTTGGGTTTTTCGCGGGAGTAGGCTACTGTCCGTTGGATCGGCATCCCTGGTATGCTTTGGTCCAGGGTGGTGCCCGGAAGTTCAGCATTATGCTAGGCTGAACAGGGCCCCGGAAGTGCTAGTGCTGCATGTCGGGGGCAATGACCGGTGCGTTAGAGCTTCCCGAGATCTGATTCGGGACTTTATGCACCTCAGGAGCGCATTCCTCGACACTTTGGTGGTTTGGTCCGAAATGGTGGGGAGGTTGGCCTGGAGAGGCGCTCGGCCTGTAGACAGGGTTAATTGGGCCAGGATTAAGGCCAATAAGGCCGTCTCTAAGTTTGTCGCCCATCACGGGGGGTTGGTGGTTCGCCATTGCGAGCTATAAAGGGAGTTCCCCCTTTTCCTCAGGGGTGATGGGGTGCACTTGACCCCTGTGGGCATTGACTTGTGGGTCCTGGGGCTCCAGGACGGGTTGCAACGGGCCTTAGGGCTGTGGCGGGCCGCACACGTGTGAGGTGTCACTGTATGCGTCTGTGGCATTGGTTTTGGGGTTCCTAAAAATTGGGTGGGGGTGATATAGAGATATAAGATCGATATACCTGAGATGGTTGGTAGGAGTTGGGGCCTGTCATGGGATGGGCACCTTCCCTATCCGGTTAGGTGGGGGCTACTGGCAATCGGGCTGAAGAGTAAATGAAGGAGGAAGCTATGGTCTCTTGAGCTTATGACGTACGGCTAAAGGCCCGGACACTTTCTGTTGGAGGACAGCCCATTGCCTTGCACTTTTTATTTCCCTTTCTCTCAGGAACCTTTGTGTCTACAGTGTTGTGTCTACAGTGGTTGTTGTTTGGGTTAATTTATTCAAAAAGAATGTTGGTAAATGTTAAAAAGTTTATACGGTTATATATATTTTAAAATGGTTGTTTAAAAGTTAATTTTATATTTACCTTTTGGATTAATTAAAGGGGCCTTTGTTGGCCATTTAATCCAGAAGGTGTCGAGTGTTTAATGTAGGTGGTTAAGAGGTGGGTGGTTGGTTATTTAGCAAACACTAGTAGTACACCAGTCATGACCTTTAATAACAGTATTCTATTTTATTCCATCCCAGAGCAGGAGGTCGTGGGCCACATCAGATGGCTCTGCGGGCCGCATGTGGCCCCCGGGCCACTGGTTGGGCACCCCTGGTGTACACGCAGGGCCAGCATTTCAGTGGATTTCTGGCCAGGCACAAACTAGCCTTAGCTAATCAGTTAGTTTGTATATTCCCAAAGCGCAGTGTTGCCGTTTCCAGCAAAATGCCACCTCTGAACACAGTACTATCCAAGCATCCATGAATGTAGCCATAAAGTTATGAACCCTTTCTATCTGCAGTGGTTAAACCCCTTTCTTCGAGATGCAATGAGTGTCCTTAAACTTGGCAGTGAGCTGTCATTGATTCTCTGTATGGGACATTTATGTCTTTAATACTGTAAAATCAAACCGGCTTCCGGTTTTATAATCTGGGCATTCTGCCAGTATCTCTGGTTTTGCCTAATTGCAGTTTCAGCTGTCACTTTTGCTGGTCTATTTTTCTGCCTGTCCTCAGCTGCTCTCCTCCATATTGTCTGTGCCATCATGGCTCCTGCTCAATAGTACAGTCCTTTACTGGTATTTAGATCCCTGTGCTCCAGTGAACGACTTGTGACATAATGTATGAACTATACTGTTCTTTCTAATGTTCTGAATTTGCTTTGGTGTTTTCCCTGGAGAAATGGCATCTGGAATTGAGACATTCTAAATATTCTAAGTGAGAATTAATTAACATATAACTGGTAAGGAGTCCAAAAGCAAAAAAAATATATTTACTTGCACTTGTGCTTTTTTATTAGGAATAATATAATTTAGCTGGTAATCTAGGCGGGGTAGCATTCAGTTTCCGCATGGGTCACTATCTGCATTCAATTTATGTTCCTTGGTCTAACTACCAAAAACCTGCTTCAAATTCCTATACTGACTCCATCTCCTAAAATTCCTCATCTAAGTTCCTCTGTAGTTCAGAAGGCAGGCTCTGGGAAATGTGTGACACAGCAGCGCATATTCATAGGTCATACTGAATACATGTCACTGAATTCAAAGAAGTAAACGTGTGGAGATCTTCACAAAATAAGTTCACAAACTTCAAGATTGTTCAGATTTAGGCTCCATTCCCACTGCCGCGACTTGGAATCTAACCTGTGAGGTCCCAATTCGCATGACATGTGAAATCCCATGTTATGTAATGAGAACTGTCATAATTAGCACTACTAAGGTTCTTCCAACTTTAGATAAGGTTCCTGTACTACTTCAATGCGACTTCTATATGACTTCTATTCTATACTACGGTATTGTCAAAATAGTATACAAGATGCATGGAAGTTACCTGGCAAAGTTGCACCGTAAGTCATGCCAGTGTGAACCGAGCCTTAAAGGGTCACTAAATTATATTTTTTTTTAGCTAAATAGCTTCCTTTACCTTACTGCAGTGCTGTTTTCATGTCCTCATTGTTCATTTTTTACTTTGATGTTGCTGTAATCCTGCTCTGTTATGGACACTTCCTGGTTGTCTGTTTCCTCATAACCACAGTACTGGGAGCTTTCTCACTGTGGTTACTAATCAAGGAGGTGTGATTACTCTGTGTAAACTGAAACTAGATTGGGCTGAGGGGTTTTAGACAAACCATCACTGCCCTCTATTGGCTTTCTGGCTCTGTACATCAGAGAGACAGGAAACAACAGCAAAATTGAAACTGAAAGTGCAGGCACATTATATGATTGATTTTTATCTACTTTTAATCATTTTTAAAAGGAATCAGTTAACTATTATGTCTATATACCCTGTAAACAGTCATTTCAGCCCAATTTTTTTTTCTTTAGTGACCCTTTAAGGAGTAGGCTGGAAATAACTGAAATACAATGTGGCAATGAGTATATATGCCCCCCTTCACCTTCGTATCTTCCAGCCAGTTACTAGGGTTATTTACAGAACCGCCCATACTCTCATCCACTCGTTATCCAACAATCAATCCAGAAGTTTTTTTTTGTATTTATTATTTGAACGTGGATGGGAGAAGGGAGTAGTGGGATACTCCAAATGGAACTAATTACAGATGAGGACAACCCTCATTCGGCCTCACCAGGTTTAATGTGGTAGCAGACTTTCTGCCATACCGTACGACACTTGTACGTCAGGAATAAGTCTTTTGCTTGCTCTGGCAGCAGACTTGGTGAAACTGTTTATCTTCAGGACACACACTAGCATCCCCTTTAACTGACACTTGTCCACTGACTCTACTAGCTAAAGGGGTGGCCCTTGCAGGACAGGCCCCATGACATAGATCTGTACTCACTGTAGGCCGGAACATATCCTTCCATCTCCCTTCCAGTCTGCTCTGCAGGACATCTGATTTGCAGCTTTACTTGGATTTAGGCCCTCAGGTCAACCACCTGAGGCCACATGGCAGCTTGTGCAGAGAAGGTGCAGCTCCCCCTCCTTCCAGGACCCCGCCCCCCAGTCGAAGACCCTGAGCACATGTGCCCTTGGCATATATACAGTCCCCAGCATGTACTGAGACACTTTTCTCTGCCAATCGCTAGGGCTGTAACTATGCTTGTACTTTCATTTGTCCTCGTTCCTATTGGACCAGTGTAAAACATTCAATCAATGGATCCCTGCTTCGTGGTAGGCAGAGAGCATCTAAATTTACCTGGTAGCCTTCTTGGTAAGCAGAAAGACCCAAAACCTATACTCTCTTCTAGCACCTACCAAGAAGGGTGCTATATCTAATTTTACATTTTAATCATAGATACACTTTAAGAACTATTCGATAATTAGTATACAGTTTTGTGCAAAGATTTGTATAAACGAAAAAAGGATAGTATCACACCTTTTTAGACAGTTGACTCATTGTAAAGCTTGTGACATTTTCACCACTGACTTCAAGAAGACGGGCACCAGAGGGAACCCCAGCCTTTTGTGCTGCACCGCCATCTTCCACATTGAGAAGAAACGTACCACGGACACCTGGGTAACAACATTGTATATAGAAATATATAATGGTCACTAAACAGTAATATAACATTTATAGATGGAAAACAATTACTATGTTACAGTGCAAGCAATAGCGATGTTACTTTTTAAACTTGTCACAATCATTGAAATTGTTGATGCTGAAAATAGAAAGTAAATTACTAAGCATTTTAAGGTCCTTTTTATTTTGGATTATGTTATTTTAAAATGTAATATGATGAATGTAACTACAAGATCAAGTAAAGTTTGTTACATGGAGTGGTAGACATTGAAATACAGTAGGCATATGTGCAGGTCAGCTTTTTTCAACCAGGGTGCCCAGGCATCCTGGAGTGCCTTGAGGTTTCTTCAGGAGTACCTTGGCAAAATGCCTAAAAATTGCCCAAAAATGTATACAAGCCAGCAGGTGGATCAAGTCTGCTTTTTAGTTACACAAAGCTAAAAACAGTGATGTCATTAGTGTTGTTAAAGGGGTGTTCCAGCCAAATGTTATGTTTATTAAAAGTCAGCAGCTACAAAAAGTGTAGCTGCTGGCTTTTAATAAACATACACTTACCTGCTCCAGCGTTCCAGCGACGCGCCGGCCCGGAGCTCCGCTCCGCTCCCCCCCTCCCCGGCCGGCATCCTCATTGCTACTGTGGGCACCCGGCCGTGACAGCTTTCGGCTTCACAGCCGGGCGCCCACTGGGCATGCACGATCGGCACTGCGCATGCGCCTGTCAGTGTCCTAGGCCATCGCCTACAGGGAGGGGCTGCAATAAGGCGCTTAATCGCCTTACCAGCCCCTCAGCGGAAGGAGGAAGTGGGACAGAAAGTCCCACTCCTCCTGAAGCCCCCACTCCCCCCCCCAAAAAAAATTACATGCCAAATGTGGCATGTTAAGGGGGTGAGGAGTGGGATAAGCGGAAGTTCCATTTTTGGGTGGAACTCCGCTTTAAGAAGGTTATTGCTCGCCTGCGAGATTGACAACAATGCCTTCCTGGGAGGGGGGGGGGGGGTTGGGCTACTGAAATGGACTGTATCAGGGAACTGGAACCAGTGTTAATTTTGACTTCAATTTTTGATTTAGTTATAGTCTTAAAATGTCATTTAAGTTTTAGTCGTATTTTAGTCTTTTGACTAAAATGCCATTTTAGTTTTAGTCGTATTTTAGTCATCTTAATGATTTTTGTTCATATGATACCCATGTCGTCGATGTTGGTGCTTTGTACCTTTATATTTGTCCTGTTTTTCCATGTTTTACATACTGTATTTGCTGCCTTTAAGATCTGCGTTTATGAGCCTTTCGAAAAATCATATTTTACACATGTTACATTATGTATGATACTCTATGTTTACTTTGCGATTATACAACATGTATTGGTTACTTTGTCAATAAAACATGAAAAGATGTTGTACGTTTTTTCAGGCTGGCAAATACAGCCCATTCGGTGTCACCTTACTGATTTGGGATTTTTAATGCTGGATTGCAGGGGGCCCATATATAATAAAATGGCTATAAGTTCATATAGATAAGCATTGTAACAAAGATAAAATAATTGTACACATATGTGTACATGCTGTATGTATGTACACAGAACGAGATACATTAATGTAGCTTCAAAAAGGATAACTTACCACCAGTTGAGGTTGTAGTGAAGCCAAAGCCCCGACCCTCATCACGTACAAGGCAAAGCCGTGGCCTGGGACAGGACTCAGGAAGGACATTAGGGAGAATGGATAGTGGTGAGGAGTTATTGGCACACAATTTCCTATAGCCAAACTCATCAAGAACAACCAGTGACACGCGGGAGCCACTGGCCTTCACCTTCTGTACCACCTGTGGAAATATTGATAAGTCTAAAATTGCCAGATAACCAAAGGTAACATGAAGCTTTTCCTTTTCTTGAATAACCACTGAACTTCTTAAATATTGCCTTATAACAAATACACAAAAATGGATGACCATAAACCACCATATCATTTTGACTTTCAGGTATAATGAAAAGACAAATATCAGACTGTTTAGGAATACCAAGAGTACTGACTTTACTCATTTTGGGAACTGCGATAGACCCAGTTGGTTATAGTCCAGTCAGATAATAATTATGGGGGTTATTTATTATACCTGGAGAGTGCAACATCTGGTGCAGCTCTGCATAGAAACCAATCATCTTTCAGGTTTTATTGTTAACGTTTAATTCAACAAGCTGAAGTTAGAAGCTGATTTGCTACCAGATTCTGAGTGCTCCAGATTTAATAAATCCCTTCCTATATGTCTGTATGCATTATAGACATGTGCAGAACTGACAAACGTATTTAGTTTCCGGTAGATTCATTACGTTATGAATTTTGTTTCATTGATTTGTTGTAGAATTTGTTTTGTTTAGTTTAGTTTATTAATTTTCTAATGAATTCCAGATTTTCAAAAAATTGGCACCTGATCCGAATTCTGTGTGAAGGATAGCTGGTTGTTAAGGAGTGGCCCGTTGCATCCTTAACAACTGATGACTCTTCATCTGTCAGCGGGCTTTTTTACTGTCAGCTTAAATATAAACAAAAGAATACCGGCAATGAAAAATGTGCCCTGATGAGGCTGCACTGATGGGCACTGATAGGCTGCACTGTCGGGCACTGATGGACACTGATGAGGCAGAACTGAAGGGCACTGATGAGGTGGCACGGATGAGGAGGCACTAATATGCAACACTGATGGGCACTGATAGGTGCCAATGGTATGCAGCACTGATGGGCACCGATAGGTGGCACTGAAAGACAGCACTAATTGGCATAACTGATGGGCACAGACTGGCCTTACTGATAGGTACAGACTGGTGTCACTGATGGGCACAGAGTGGCATTACTAATGGGCACTGCTGGGGCTGCATTATAATCAGGGCACTGATGATTAGTGCCCTTATTATCTTTTCACGGCTCTCTTCAGCTCACACTCTGTCAGTGTGAGGCGAGCCCATAATGGCACTTCCTTGTTTACATGTGATCGGCTGTGATTGGACACAGCCGATCCCATGGGCAAAGAACCAGGAACACTGTCTGCCTCTCTCCGCACGATCGGGGCTAAACCGGGCACCGTCATATGATGTTGTCCCAAAACGAAAACCACGCTGTCATTTGACGGTTTTCGGGCGGCAAGTAGTTAAAAAAACTAAGTATAAACGTCCCCCAAAGTCCAATGTCAATCATGATGCCTGCCGCTACCACCGACCTGAAAAAAAAACCTCTACCACTGTCTGACAGTTTTTAAATTACTAAGGGGCGGGGCCAACCGATTACATCATCCGGTGACCTGTTCCCTTGTGACGTCATTGACCAGGGTGTGCTGGGTTGATAATGTCACGAGATACATCCGAATCGCCGAATAACCAAAGATTCATCCAAATTTATATTAGGACTGAAACAAATTGCACATGTCTAATGCTTTATCCAACCTCTCTAGACATCTCCAGGCCAACCTTACTTGATGTAAGATTACCACTCCACAGATAAGCCCTCTTAGCACTCAACATGCTCACATTTAAACACAGATATACACAGTGGGGTTTATTAATATGGTCTTGTCCAAATACTAATATGTACTAATTGTATTGTACTAATATGAGTTTTCCATTGCTGAAGAAATCCAGACTGCTTTGTGACCAGAAGAAACGAAAACAAAAATCTCCTGCGCTCCGGTATTTTTTTGAAAGGTGCTATGAGTTGAGTTAGTTTAGACAATAGCTTCCAGAGTCTTGCAGCCCTCCTCAGAATCGTGCACTAGGCGCACCGAACCTAGTGTGATACTGCTAAATGAATTTTTATTAAAATATTAAAATCAATCATTATACTCACAATGTGGAGTTAAAATCAGGCTTAAAAAAACAGTACAGCAGAAATCCAACAGCAACAGCAGAGCTTGATAATCGATTGAATCTAAAAACGATGTTTAGGGCTGACGCGTTACAGGGGCGTACCCATTTCCTCAGAGCTTGGTGGTCTGCAGTGCTCCCTCGCCATGAGGCTGTGGGAATATATGTGCACCCATGCACAACTGAATGAGCATGTGCTGAAAGGTCAAGGTCACGGACCACTCCTCCCACAAAAGAGGAGGGGCTTATCCGGGACCCCCCCCATACACACAGAGTCCGCGCGTGCATATAATCCCTACTTGCGCATATATATGTGCATGCATGTACCCACTTCCCCTCAAATAGCCTGAAGCTCCCATGATGATAATCTCATCTTTTGTGTTGCACCCAATGGAGACTGTAAAAATAATACTAATAGTAATAATACTAGTAGTGGAAACAAGTATGTCTCCAAAGTCAGTATAGGGCAGGCATCCCCATATACAGAGAGGCACTGCATGTCATATATTCAAGACGTGTACAGTGGCCACATTTTTGTATCCATACTGGCGTGGCTCCCACCATCATGGGAGCTTCAGGCTATTCGAGGGGAAGTGGGTACATGCATGCACATATATATGCGCAAGTGGGGATTATATGCACGCGCGGACTCTGTGTGTATGGGGGGGGTCCCGGATAAGCCCCTCCTCTTTTGTGGGAGGAGTGGTCCGTGACCTTGACCTTTCAGCACATGCTCATTCAGTTGTGCATGGGTGCACATATATTCCCACAGCCTCATGGCGAGGGAGCACTGCAGACCACCAAGCTCTGAGGAAAGGGGTACGCCCCTGAAACGCGTCAGCCCTAAACATCGATTTTAGTTTCAAGCGATTATCAAGCTCTGCTGTTGCTGTTGGATTTCTGCTGTACTGTCTTTTTAAGCCTGATTTTAACTCCACATTGTGAGTATAATGATTGATTTTAATATTTTAATAAAAATTCATTTAGCAGTATCACACTAGGTCGGTGCGCCCTCCATCTTTTTCTTTTTCCTTGTGACCAGAAGACCCCTGCTACAATGTGCTTTAAAAAACATGACCTAACAGTGATAGAATTGTATATTTTCAGTAAGCATGTCGTTATAATAATGTAATTCCCACTTCTAGGTAATTCTTATAATATATGAAACAAGTCACTGTTGGCTCACCTTTAGGTGCTCCTGCTCATGAACATACTCCCCATTAATCTGTAATAACTGGTCTCCATCTTTTATTCCTACAAGATAAGCAATGCCTCCAGGAATCACTTCATGTACAACATGACCATCTCTATCCAATTCCTTACGCAAGGTGAACCCAAAAGTTCCACTAACATCTTTCCTCAGTACACAGAAACGAGCTACTGGTTCTGGATCCGAGCCTGGAAAAGAAAAATTGATATCAAGGGAATTCAGAAACATAGGATTACATATACCTGTATAAAGAATAGTAGATATCAATATTAATCAAACACTAGAATTAAATGACCCTCAAGATACTGCCTTGTACAAAATTGCAATTACAATTTATAAAAAAATAAAAAGAGGGGGTGAGATGGGAGCTATCGGTAAGGAACTCGTGATACTCCAACTCAAATAAAATGCAGTTTTAATTTTAGTCGTATTTTAATCTTTTGACTAAAATTGAATTTTAGTTTTAGCCATCTGAATTGTTTTAGTGTTTTATCCATATTTTAGTAGGCTAAAATAGTATTAACTTAGTCAATAAAATATTTTACATATTTTACATATTTTACACTGCCTGGAACGTCTCTGTTGGCTCAGGAAACTGAAAAAGATGCAGTTTTCCCTCACCTGGACTTCATGTTCCATGCTCCGTTATTCCTCATGCCCCATACACATGATCCGAATTTCAGATGGAAATAGTCATCGGAAATTCCGACCGTGTGTATGCCCCATCGGAGTAATTCCGATAAATTCCATTAGAGTTTAGATAGAGAACATGTTCTCTTTTACTCCGGTGGAATCCCATGTGATTTTGGTCGGACAAAGGTCCGATCGTGTGTACGGGGGAAACAGAGTTTAACTCTTGGCTGAAAGTGACCCGGTTGCCATCACCTCATAGCCTAGTCGGAGTGTATCTTATCTCTAGTTCTTCTGTCTCCTCTCTTTTCACGTGTGGTCATAAATATATGCATATATGAGGTGGACATGGCTTTTTATCAGTATGAATGTTACTGTACCGATTTATAAAGTTGGTTTTTCACTTTTTGTTTTGATACTAATAAACATATATTTTTCTAACAGACACGAGTTGTATTAACAACTTTTGACATTGGGATGTTGAGCAAAATCATTTTTTTTTATTTAAGTATCACAAGATATCAATATTACTTCACTGTTCCACTTTTTATTGTTACTAAGCTCATATAACATTTTGGTTTTGGTGTTATCTTTAATATCATGCATCATTTTACTCATAACTCTCCTCTCTTACATCTCAATTCACAAACACACATAATTATATTTATTAAGTCAACTTGTTAAGTTGTTCATATATTGACACTACTAGCTCTATTATCACTGTTAGTTTTATTTTATCAGCCCTTATCAAATATATCTGTAAAAGTCAATTCACCATATTATCAGCTTTAGAGTAATAACTGGGTTTCAATAGTGAGGTTAGGAAGAGAGGAGAAAACTGAGCTGTCCGAGGTAGTAATACAATAATACTTCACAAGATGAAATAATAATAGGGCTTTCAATAAAATAATGTTCACTTCATGTGAAAGAATAATGATTAATCATCATGCTTGTGAATTGAAGATTTTTTAGGAAATAAAATAAATAGTGGCGTTATAATAGCTTATCTATCTTGAATCAGTCCTAAAGTAGGATGTAAACTTATTATTAATAGAAAAAAAATCCTAAACATGATAGTCTTAACTATCCACCTTCTCCTTTAGACAGTGTGAGACAAGTCAGATATGAATGATATAGCACTCACATTGATGACTACATCTTTTTTCCCTATACCCATTTGGTCATGATTTGTAAACTAATATATCACCCTAAACAAGTGATGTACATTCGGTACCATCCAATACCAATACATTTACTTAAAGTGTTACTAAACCCACAACAGTAAAATCAGTCTGTATATATGCAATAAAGCATGCTTGTTATACTCACTTAGGAACCTAAAGGGTTAATGCTCTGCATTGTGTTAAAAAAAGCTGTTTGATCCTGTCTCTTCTGATCTTTCCCTTCCACTGTCCCTAATCCATCTGCTGATAGCATAGAGCTTTGGGGGCACTCTGCACAAGCTCAATTTTGGTGTGTATTGCTAGAAAGTTGTATTTTTTGGGATGGTGCATGTGATCAGCACATTTTTCAGACAGGGGGTCAAGAGTCATGTAGCCTCATAGGACAGTCAGAGGAGAATGAAAACTCCTCCTACAAGCTTTAACCAGTGTTCAGCCGGACACTGATAGAAGACATAGGGCTGTTAAATACTGCTGATAAGAAAAGATATTTAGCAGTTTATATTTACTATATCTCCATGTTCTGTGTACTGTGGGAGACCAGATATAGTAAATGTGGGGTTCCTGGTTTTAGTAACACTTTAACCTGATTTTTAACATTTTTTTTACCACTCTAATATTGTAAAATACTTGAGGATACCTGGATCTTCTCCAAGGCACAGAGCAGGATTATCAATGCCCAGCTTGGGATTAAATGGAAATTTCCTTAAAGAACAGAACAGAAACATACTGTAAAACAAACTACAAGCATTACTGTACCTGGTTAAAGTCTTAATCATTATTTATTTATTTTAGTTTCATATTTATTTGCACATTTAGACATGATAACAACTATGGGCCAGATTCACGTACATTGGCGCATTTTTTGACCAGCGTAGCGCACCTCCTTTACGTTAGACCGGCGCAATGTAGAGGCGCAATCACCGTATCCTCGTAGTATTTGCACAGAAATTAGCGCCGGAGTAACGTTAATTCCGAGGCGTAAGGCGGAGTAATTCAAATTGGGAAGGACGTGGGCGTGTTTCATTGAAATGAGCCGTGACCCCATGCAAATGAGCCGGCATTTTTTATTTTTGCTGGTCAATTTTTTATTTTGTTTTGGTTCTGTTTGTGAATGATTTTGGAATGTGGGGGTGACATTCCTGCCGGAAAAGGGGTGTCACCCTCATTTGTGGTGGAGAAGTGATCCCCAGGTCCGTGTGAATGGTGTATGAATGTACAGTGACATAATTGGAGCCGTGGCATGGCGTTGCTGCTCACAAGTCCTGCATGGTGGACTTGTGCCAATCCAATGTGATGAGTATGAGGATGTGATGTGTCTGTGCTAGGGACCACAGTGGTGTGCATGCATGCATTCTCATTGTGCCATGATTAATGTGTGTGTTTAACGTGAAAATATGCCTGATGTGAGCTGGCTCCTGGCTGCTCTTCCCTCAGAAGATGGGGTAGCCTCGGTTAGGGAGGGGATTGTCTGGTTCAGGGGTCAGGTCATCACTTATGTCAATCTCGAGGCCCTTTCTCACTGCGAAGTTGTGCAGCATGCAACATGCACCGATGATCTGGCATACAAAGTTTGGGGAATACAACAGGGTACCATGGGGGGTTCCGTACAGGAGTCATGAGATGGGGTCCCAGTGCATATGCAGAGTCACCCTGAAGGGATAAGACAGGAGGATGTTAGTAGTGCATGTGCCCCTTTTGATTTCAGCATCATGGGGGGGGGACAGTCATGCCTGCCACCCACGTCACTCACCAACCAGCCAGCTGTCCCCATACATGTTCTGTTCGAAATCTGTGGGGATGGGGCTAGGATTGTATATGTAGCTGTCATGGGTGTCATGGGTGATGTTCTCCTGCAGGTTTATGGTTAATTCCAGGATGGCATGAGGGGTGAATCTGAAGATGCGATACACCTCAGAATCACTCATGCCAAAGATGTCTATGCGTGTGTGATATATCAAGTGAAGAATGAGGGGCTTGTATCAGAGAAGAATATTCTATTAGATTAGATTATTATATCCATCAGGGTTTTAAAGGGCTATTGAAAGATAGTGAGACCATGTTTGTAATTTGTATGTATGTCATGTATTGATGTATATATGTATGTATATTTTTTGTAAAAATGTTTATAAAAGCAAAGAATTTTTTTTTGGAAAAAAAAAAAAAAATCCTCTCCCGTGCCCTCCTCCGTGCCCTCCTCCTTCTTTGCTCATCTAAAGTCAGTAGTATAGCTATGAGCATGGATGCCACTGGCATGTTGGCATACAGTTTGTTGGACAGCAAGTGTGACTGCTCAGCTCCTCACTAACAGTGTTGCTTTAGCTGACATGTAGACGGATTGTCTAATTTTATACCACCATTTATATGGTCTAATTTTAGACAGAACGTGCAGCTGCTGCGCACAGCGCGTAGCCTGAGCTGCACCAAGGTTCTTTTGTGGATCCCCGTAACTCCCTCATTTGCATATTTGAATAGCAAATCAATGGTGTGTCTAGCGCATATTTGCGTGGACGGATACGCCGATCTATCGAAATTACGCCGGTCAAAAAAAAGTAGATTTCTTGCGTATCTCGTTTTGGGGATGCGGCGCATCGAAACGCATGAGCAAATTTAGACTCACGCCGCGCATCTCCTGTAACGCCAGCGTAATCGCTCTGTGAATCTGGCCCCTATGTTTCTACAATGAAGTGATCACATATGTAAACACTTTATGGTTATGAGTTGTTCATAACTCATGCTAATATGTGCTCCATTGTGGAAGACTCTCAAAATGTTAGAGTTAGGACTGTAGGAAACTAGGGTGCCTTGACGTGGCCACTGTGGTTCACACATACTGTATGTTTGCAAATATGTGTGAACTGTTAGTTTGGTTTTGTTGCAGCCTTGCAGGGTTTTTGTTTTTGTTTTTGATGTGTGTTACCTTATCATGTACTCCTTGCTGCAAAGGCTAGTTATAGGTTGGGGTGGTTGCCATTTGTTTGCACAGGTTTTTAAATTGCGCACATTAGTGGAATGGCGACAAACTATGGTACCTAAAAATCTCCACAGGCGACGCTTTAAAAAAATGTAACGGTTACAAGGTTAGCGTTACAAAAGTGGTCTTTTGATAGAATTATTGCTCTCACTCTGACGACTGCAGCGATACCTTACATGTGTAATTTGAACACCGTTTACATATGCGGGCACGTGTTGTTTTTGCTGCGTTGCCTTTTAAAAAAAACATTCTGATCACTTTTATTGCTGTCACAAGGAATGTAAACATCCCTTGAGCCAGTAATAGGCGGTGACAGGTACTCTTTAAAAAGGGATCCCTCATTTGCACTTAGAAGTATTCAGATGGACAAAAACTACGATTCTGAATACAGATTTTTTTTTAAATTGGCGCCATTGGCAGCCAAGAAAACCGGAAGTGACGTTGTGAAGTTGCTTTAGTATTTTTACATAGGAGACTAGATCGAAGCCGTTTCCGTCTTCTTTCTAGTATCAGTCTTTTTTCTAGTAATAGCCAGTGGAAGTGCCGGATCGTGGATCAGATCTCCCTGTGGGAGGGGAGACTGGGGAAGAGCATCGGAAGGCGGTGGGTCCCCTCCCGCTCCTTCAGGATAACAGCCGAGCGGCTTATTATCACTAAAAAGCTGTGCGCCAGCTCTAAAAAAAATGGTACTGGAATGATGCCTGCAGCCTCTGCCTCTGGTACCTCCCCCTGGTTCTGAAAGCTTAGAGAAGTTTCTAGAAACTAGTATGCAGAGGCCAGAAGATATATTTGTGGGAATCTGACCAATCCCCAGGCAGGAGGCCTGGCAGGGTGGTTGAACCAGTCCATAAATATTGAAAAACCTGGCCAGCAGGGGAGTTGGGTAGAAGATTGAATGGTTATGGGGCTGCTGTGTAGCCTGGGAGAGGGCCCCAGAGAAGGGGGAATCGGCCTCCAGGATAGAAGTTGGAGAAAGGAGGAAATCTGAAAGTGGGACCTCCACTGTCCTGCAGTTCACCGGGGAAGGACAGCCTACATAGACTGGAAAGGAACCAGCCCAGCAGAAGGTTCCATCCATAGCTGCAGGACAAGGACAGAGTGAGTACCTAAACCTAAACGCAAGTTCTTGGCAAGTCTTCAGAGGACAGTTTAATGCTTACCCAATCCCTTGCCCTGGGATCAGATACCATAGCCAGGTGAGCTGGTATTTTTTCCATTAGGGGACCAAGAGCTCCTACAAGTTGGGACTTTGCTAACAATCCACTCAGGGGGACACCAAGCTCCTATGAGGGGATTACTTTGCTAAAGACCGTTGTTGTTCCAGAAGGAATACAGTAAATGATCTGTTGTTGCAGTGTGCCAGAGATGTAAGTTGTCCTATTTTTTTTGTTCTTTGAGTCAAGTTGGGCTTCCCATAACCTCCTTTACCTGATCCAATTTGAAATTTATAATAAATAGAAAAAACCAAGCCCATGGACTTTTTCTTGTGTCTCGATGCAAGTTGGAAAATATGATGTTGCCTGCCTGTGCAGACTATAGGAGGACCCAAAACTTGGTGGCTTCTAAGAGGGTAGTGCTACAATATTATTATAGTGCATATGCTCAAAATGAAATACATATTGGCTTGGCAGGACTCTTTTTAGACTAGATGTAAATCTGTAAATATGACAACATGGAGTCTACAGTAGTACATGTTTAGAGTCAATTTTAAGAAATGTAAATGCCCCCAGTCTGTATCAATATGTACTTCTATAACCTGTTTCAACTTTTTCTAAAAGTCATAGTTTTATATGATCATTTATGTTTTGGTTGTGTGGTTGGAAATCGACATCTTTTACCAGTTTCAAATTCCCAGCTGATGTATGGGATAGGGAAACCATACAGTTTGTGTTTCCAGCAAGGTTTCCAAACCCCAACAACTTTTTTTTCTGACAAAACATGGAAAATGTACTGACAGAGCACACTTATTACTGAAAACCTGAATTTCAGAAACTCAAACCGTATAAACAATATGTAAACATTAACAAATCATAACAAGTTGCTTGAGGGTTTTACAATTAAAAAGTTTGACAAAATGTGAACATGCTTAGGATTATGAAAGATCTGGGGCACCCTAAGTAGAGAAACACATTCTGCGGTGCACATATCGCATTCTGGTGAACAGTGTACTTTAGGCCACGTTCACACCTTTTATTTTAGTGTCACTTGAAGCAGTCACACAGAAAAGTACATGAGCTTCTTTTTGGCCAATGTCTAAGCATCCACCAAAGCCAGCATGTGACAAGAAAGTGAAGAAGTAACTTCTGTATATCAGCCATAGTAGCAGAAAATGTAGCTTTAGTCAGACAAGTGGTGTGTGTCTGAAGAGGAGCTAAGTTTAGGGGGATGGGTTGGTGTTGGTGTAGGACAGTGGTCTCCAAATTGCGGCCCGAGGGCCGGATGTGGCCCTTTGCTTGCCTTTATCCGGCCCTTGGGGCACTATCCCTCCCACTGATACGAGACACTATTATGCCATCTGACACCGACAATGGAGCACCATTCCTCCCACTGACACAACTAATAGAGCACTATTCCTCCCTTTGCTTAAAGGCTAAGTCCACCTTATGTAATAAATGCACATGATTTTTCAGGTATAAAAAATATGCATTTTTTTACACTGCAGCCTGCAAAGCATTGCACCTGTGATCAATGGGTTGCAAGTGCAATGCCAGCCTTCTGCAGAAACTCAGTAAAGCTTTATGCCTGTATCCCCATAAGGACAGACAGGTACTGAAGTGCAGGAGGAATCAATGAAATGTGGGGATGCTCACCAACACCCTCGCAATTCATTGAGAACTACAAGCCATTTTTTTCAGTGGAAGATGATACTTGTATTTCATTATTTTAGAGAACTTTGTGAATTAATGACATAGCTGTGTGGGCATAGTCCTGCACAGCTGTGCTGTTTTTAAAATGTGACAGTAGGTGCTGGGAAATGAACCCCAACCTGCTGTGACGGAGGACTGTTCCAAAGTAACATGTCACATGTTACAGCTTAAATATGGGTGTACGATGTAACATGGTACAAAAGGTGAACTTATCCTTTAGACTCCATTCATACCTAAAGCCTCATACACACGGTCAGACTTTAAACAAACTTTTCAGTGGATTTTTGTTTGAAGGGCGTTGGCCGTGAACTTGAATTGCATACACACGGCAAGTTTTTTCAGCTATTTTCTGCTCTTTACCGCCACCCTTTGGTCAACTTCTGCTATTGTTGGTTGATTTTAACTTTGGTTCTGAGCATGCGTGCTTGTAATTTGGACTAAAGTCTGATGGACTTCTGTACACACGATAGGACTGTGCACCGTAAGACTTTTGCTGCCGAAAAGTTTGTCCGTTTGCAGAGCGAACTTTTGTCCGATGAAAAACGAAAATGTTTGTCCGATGGAGCATACACACGGTAGAGTTTTTTGAAAACTTGCTCATTTTAAAGTTTTTTGTCAAAAAGTCAGACTGTGTGTATGGGCCTTTAGTGTATTGCAGCGACACCTGCTGCACTGCATTTTTTTAAGCTTTTTGTGATGTGTTTTTTTTGGCACGGCACCATTAACGTGAATAGGCCTCCCTCCACTCCAAAAACATGCCAAAGATGCTCATGTACTAAATTTTGCCATAGAGCCACGTGCGTTCTTTGCAGCAATTTTGTCACTCAGCAATCACAGCAAAATTGCACCAAGTTTGGTGTGGCATTAACAAATAATGGAATTGCAAACGTGTCCTGTGTTTTGGCGCAATTCTGGAATCACAATTCCAGTAGGCTCAGGTGTGAATGGAGCCTAAATGGACACATAAAATATTCTGTTTTCTTCCATATTGCTGGGTTGAAGTGCATGGATGTGAATTAGCCAAATGAAGGATATTTGTAGCGGAAAAGGGGTCACTAGAGCACTATGGGTTATCTAAAGAGACAGCAGAGCAGGGCGGGTTGCTTTGCAGCTCCATTTATCTAAGAGACACCTCTGACACGGGATCAGTCACTGGTGACTAATTTCAGTTCTGTAAACAACCAGCTTTTTTCAGAACAGCTAAAATGTGTTCATAATAAAATGTGTTCATAATGTGAAAGGGAAACTAAAGTTTCACCTACAGACTTGATACAATTTTAACCTGCAATATTTGAATTTACCCAACTCAAAAAAAGAAGATATTATAAATACTGCTCTGACTGGATTAAAACAACAAAGTATGCACAAAGCCACCACACAAAATAATAATAAAAAAAATATATCATTCCAAAAGTTGTGTACTCACGTGGTTAATTTCAGATCTTCTTTAATTTGTTTAATTTCTGAGAAAAGAGACATTTATGAAAGAATTACATGGTCTACAAAGCAGCGAAAACATTCAGGGCCCGGTCACACCTGAGTTGGTGATGAGCACTTTACCACAACACATGGCGTCTCATAATTTCACTAAGCTGAGTGAAAATTTGCTTTGAAAATAGAAAATGTACTTAGTTTAGTGAAATGATTGAAATTATGCTGACTTTTATCATCCAATCATGTACTAGGAAAAACTCTGTTTAAATCTTCCTTGCACGTGACTGGGTATTCTTTATAATGTACATTTTGTCTTGCTCCTCCTTAGTAATTTAGCTACATTTAAAGCGGGGTTCCAACCACAATTAGCATTTTTTAAATGTATGTCCTTTCATCATGCGTTTTTTTTACAATATAAATCCAGTCACTTACTATTTTACAATCCGCCACCGATCCACATAGTTATTCAAAAAAGATAGTTTATAAAACTGTGTCCACACCATTGTCATTTTGCTTGTGGGCATTGTGAAGCCAACAAGCACTTACTTCCAGGAAGTCTTGGATGGTAAGTGATTATTGGGTAGCGCACTGCATCCTGGGAAATGATGACACACATTTCCCAGGAGCATTAGAGAGAGATGACGTCAGGATCCTAGGTGATTACAAAGGCAGATTTCGTGGGACCGCATAGCAACAGGCATTTCCATATGAGTAAAAAAAAAAATGTTGTTTTAGGTCTAATGAGCACAATAATGAAAAAACATTTTTGGGATGGAAACTCCACTTTAAATTCACTTTGCTAAGTCAATGTTCACTGTGCTAAATGAACGTGCTCCACTCCTTTATTACGTCAACCCCACCTAAAGAGTGTAACCATTGCTGAATCTGTACATACTTTTAAAAACCACTAGAGGGCAGACAAGGGTGAAAAAAACAACAACCATGCACTAATAAAAAAAGATAACGAGGAGTACAACTGGTGTTTTAAAGCTGTTAGATGTCAGCAACCTATCAGGTGATAAATACAAGGGACAGCACGCAAGAATCCCAAATAATAAATATAATGATCACCTAATCTATAAAATAATAAATATAACAATCACCTAATCTATAAAATACATAGCTGCTAAATTGATAAAACACAAGTGCCCATCAATTTCTACCAGTTATACAAAATCTAGCAATTGTACTTATTTTTGTGAGGTATAGCAGGTTTAGAACACACAGAAAATATAAAAAAAAGGGGTTTTGTTTATAAAACTCTTTTTAGACTAGATGTAAATCTACAAATATGACAACATGGGGCCAGATTCAGATAGCCTTTACGTCGGCCTATCTATAGATACGCCACGTAAAGTCCATTCTGAGCCGGCGCTGTATTCAGAAAACAAGATACGCCAGAATTTTGCTAAGATACAAGCGGCGTAAGTCACTTACACCGTCGTATATTAGTTGCATATTTACGCTGGCCGCTAGGTGGCACTTCCGTCGTTTTTACACATAAAATATGCAAATGAGCTAGATACGCCGATTCACGAACGTACTTGCGGCCGGACGTCGTAGTTTACGTTGTTTGCGTAAGCGTTAGTCCGGCGTAAAATTACCCCTGCTATAGTGAGGCGCAGCCAATGTTAAGTATGGACGTCGGGACAGCGTCAAATTGTACGTCGTTTACGTAAATCGTTCGGGAATGGGGCTGGACATAATTTACGTTCACGCCGTTTACATTGACTAGTTGCGACGTGATTTCACGCATCCGCACTGGGATACGTCCACGTACGGCGCATGCGCCGTTCAGAAAATACGTAAATTGCGTGGGGTCATGATTCATTTACATGAATCACGCCCCCACATTACCAATTTGAATTAGGCGCCCTTACGCCGGACACTACGCTACGCTGCCGCAACTTATGGAGCAAGTGCTTTCTGAATAAGGCACTTGCCCATAACAGTTGCGGAGGTGTAGCTTAAAGAGCATACGCTACGCCCGCAGGAAAATACGCCCCTTTCTCTGAATCTGGCCCATGGAGTCTACAGTACATGGTTAGAGTCAATTTTAAGAAATGTAAATGCCCCCAGTCTGTATCAATATGTACTTCTATAACCTGTTTCAACTTTTTCTAAAAGTCATAGTTTTATATGATCATTTATGTTTTGGTTGTGTGGTTGAAAATTGACATGTTTTACCAGTTTCAAATTCCCAGCTGATGTATGGGATAGGGAAACCATACAGTTTGTGTTTCCAGCAAGGTTTCCAAACCCCAACAACTTTTTTTCTGACAAAACATGGAAAATGTACTGACAGAGCACACTTATTACTGACAACCTGAATTACAGAAACTCAAACCGTATAAACAATATGTAAACATTAACAAATCATAACAAGTTGCTTGAGGGCTTTACAATTAAAGAGGTCTAAAAAGTTTGACAAAATGTGAACATGCTTAGGATTCTGAAAGATCTGGGGCACCCTAAGTAGAGAAACACATTCTGCGGTGCACATATCGCATTCTGGTGAACAGTGTACTTTAGGCCACGTTCACACCTTTTATTTTAGTGTCACTTGAAGCAGTGACACAGAAAAGTACATGAGCTTCTTTTTGGCCAATGTCTAAGCATCCACCAAAGCCAGCATGTGACAAGAAAGTGAAGAAGTAACTTCTGTATATCAGCCATAGTAGCAGAAAATGTAGCTTTAGTCAGACAAGTGGTGTGTGTCTGAAGAGGAGCTAAGTTTAGGGGGATAGGTTGGTGTTGGTGTAGGACAGTGGTCTCCAAATTGCGGCCCGAGGGCCGGATGTGGCCCTTTGCTTGCCTTTATCCGGCCCTTGGGGCACTATCCCTCCCAATTTTTTTCCTGCTAGATTTACTAATACTTTCCTATGGGAAACACTGCGGGGCAGTGCCGATGGAGCACACAAGTCAGGATTCCCGGCCAAAGCTCTCATGGCAGTTTTCCTGCCGGGTTCTCGGCTTTCCCCTCGGTTTTCCCGGTGGAATTTTTACCGCCTGGAAAACCGAGCACGTGTACAGGGCCTAATGCTTGGTGACTGGAGGTTTAGACACCCAGTGCTGTCACACGTTGCTGGAAGAAAGTTCTCACCCCTATGTTAACTCCAAGTTGCACCTTGAAGTTTGCACAGAACTCTTATAATTGAATGGAACTGTGCCATACTGGCCTTGTTTTCGAAAAACAAACACTTTTCGGTGGAGCAAACGATAGTGCAATCATGTAATGACAACATGTTGATCGATAAATCGTTCAATGTCACATATGCCCAGTGCAAACAGTTACATTTTTTAACAGACGTGAAACACATACATTTTTCAATCTTTTGTTCGTTTGGCAGAATTTTCCAACCTGTTCATTTTTGGGTCTGAAAAGTTAAAACTGATTTTCCATTTCTGCCCATTAACGGTGCAAAAAATAAACAGACGGTCCAAATGACAGATTTTTGAACGATTTTTCAGCTAGTTACATAGTAGGTGAGGTTGAAAAAAGACACAGGTCCATCAAGTCCAACCTATTTGTGTGATAATATGTCAGTATTACCTTGTATATCCCTGTATGTTGTGGTCGTTCAGATGATTATCTAAAAGTTTCTTGAAACCATTGATGCCCCTCTGCTGAGACCACTGCCTGTGGAAGGAAAATCCACATCCTTGCCGCTCTTACAGTAAAGAATGTAGTTTAAGGTTGGACATCTTTTCTTCTCATTTTAATAAGTGGCCACGCGTCTTGTTAAACTCCCTTCCGCGAAAAAGTTTTATCCCTATTGTGGGGTCACCAGTACGGTATTTGTAAATTTAAATCATATCCCCTCTCAAGTGTCTCTTCTCCAGAGAGAATAAGTTCAGGCTAGTGTATGGCCAGCATAAGCAAAAGTAGTGGAAAGGGTGGTGTTACCTTACTTGCATTACACTTCAGCTCTGGAAGATTTACCCCCCTTATGACCAGGCTACGTTACTTTAACTGACAATTGCGTGGTCATGTGGCACTGCACCCAAATTAAATTGATGTCCTTTTTTCCCCACAAATAGAGCTTTCTTTTGGTGGTCAGTGTATGGTGAGTTACTCTCGCGCTATCACTGTATGTAGAATAAGGTAAAAGGTGATCTAGCTGCTGCAAGCATCCTGTAGCTTATCAGTAGCTATTGTGGTAAAAATGCATATAAAGTGAATAGTGCTGCGCTGCCAAATTGAATGTGCGGTGTTGTGTCCTGCAAGGTCGACAAAGGAAATAAAGCCTGTGCAACTTAAAAGCAAAATCTGCAAATCTGCAAATTGGTGTATCCTGCAAAGCCAACAAAACGAATAAAGCCCACGTGACTTCCAATAAATAATGCAAAGTGTGCAAATCCACAAGAAACTAATTATATATGCTGTTGTGCCTATAACAAATGTCTGGATCGAAGCCGAATTTTGCAACAAAAGCTGCTTTTGGTATGTTACATTTTATTGTGCTATTCACTTTATCTTATTTTTTGGCTGTAGTTATGCTTTAAATTGTAACTCCACTTTTTTGGGAAAAAATACTGCAAATAAAAACAAAAATATAGGATATACAATTTTGTTGCAAGCTATATTGAAGTTTATTTAAAAAAAATAAAAAATTATAATCGTTTTCAATCTACAGCACTGTAATATTCTGTAAAATTCAATGCAATATAAAAGGCAGTGCACAGTTGGCATACGAAACAAATTTCAATTTTGGCGAGATGTTCCTAAAGGTTTAATTATTTCTAAAGGAACACCGACCTTGCTAGTTTCCTCATTAGAACACTGTTGGTGCATCAGCTGATTGAAATGAAAAAAGTCACTGCCACTCAGATTCACACTGTACAAGACAAACAGCTTTTTCTTCAGATTAGAAACGGGTAGGACTCCAGAATAAAGTTGGTTAAAATCCTTGCACTGTAAATTGATCATCCAGAAAAGGATTGTTTTTTTAAAGTAACTCTTTAAGTTGAACTAAAGCTTCACCACAGCTACTAAACATAAATAAATGCCATACTAGTAGGTTAGTTCTACATGAGAAAGCGCTTTTTTTTTGTGCAGCTTTCTGTTTTTACTCAATTCTTCTTAAAACCATGTTTACTAGTCAATTCAGAGTACTACCATGCTATTCTATTATTACCTCCAATATTTTTGAAGAGCACCCAATTATGATCAGTATTCAAATGTCTTTCTTTTCTCTCACCACAAACAGCAGTATTAAAAGCAAGAAAGGTTCCAATTAAAAGCATAATTTGTACCCAGACCACTCTGCCACACAAAGACAGGTTGGCATATATGTATGCCAGGAGGGTTTATGTGCCCCAACTGTTCTTCAGTTCTCTACCACAAGCTAAATCCTTGAAGTCATTTTGTACACGGTTATACTACAAGTGAAATAATAAAGAAAAACAATAAAGAAAAAAACACGTAAAGATAATCCATAAGAGAATTTAAATAGAAGACAGAATTTTCTAACTCCAAAAAGGAAAGTCTGGCCGAGTCAATACATAAATAAGAGTGCAGATTTTTTTTTTTGCCGATCTGTACCTGAACGCTTCTTCATTTTTCCTTGAATATCTGTGATGTTCCTTTGAAAGGTGCAAAGTACATCCTAGCACAACACCTCCTATAATCGCTCTATCCCCCCTCCCATACATCAAGACACCAGAGTTAATGTTCAATCAAAAAGCTTGGTGCACTCAATATCGCCTTCCTCTTTCAGGGAGTGCCAGTTAAAGGGAAAAAGCAGGATGGTGACCATTTTATACACTATGATCTTGAGGTCTCAGCCGTCTAACGGAGAGGTATGCTTTGCCGAGTTACAGTTACAATATCAGAAAGAAATTTTATTATGGTGCAATATACTGTAAAGACACAAAGAGAGCAAACATTTCACATACTGAATCCAAAGTCTGAAATATTGATAGACTTTTAAGGGGCGCATTGCTGACACAGTGCTTGTAGAATGTTACAGAAGCAGTCAACACCCATGGAACATGGCCATAGTATGTTTACAATACAAGAGCAGGTATATTATCTGGATCATAAACATTTTTGCTGACAGAAGTTCAATAACAGCATGCCAATTCAGCATATGCAGCCTTTTACAATGTTCTTAACCACTTGCTTACTGGGCACTTATACCCCCCTCCTGCCCAGGTGATATTTCAGCTTCCAGCACTGTGTCGCTTTAACTGACAATTGCGCGGTCGTGCGACGTGGCTCCCAAACAAAATTTACGTCCTTTTTTCCCCACAAGTAGAGCTTTCTTTTGGTGGTATTTGGTCACCTCTGCGGGTTTTTTTTTTTGCGCTATAAACAAAAAAGAGCGACAATTTTGAAAAAAAATACAATATTTTTTACTTGTTGCTATAATAAATATCCCAAAAAAAACAAAAAAAACAAACGTTTTTTTCTCAGTTTAGGGCGATACGTATTCTTCTACATATTTTTGGTAAAAAAAATCATTCACATTTATACTGCGATCAGTGCTATAAAAATGCACTAATTACTGTATAAATGTGATTGGCATTGAAGGGGTTAACACTAGGGGGTGAGGAAGGGGTTAAATGTATTCCCTGCATAGTGTTCTAACTGTGGGGGGAGGGGGGTGACCGATCTGTGTCCCTATGTACAAGGAACACAGATAGGTCTCCTCCTCTGCAGAGACAGGACGCTGTCTCTGTGTAAAACAGCAATGAGAGATGATCTCATATGTTTACATATGAGATCATCTCTCATTCGCCCACAGATCGCATCGCAAACGGCCACTCTGATTGGCCGTTCGCGGCGATCTGTGATTGGCTGTGTCCAAGGGACACGGGCAACACAGTTTTTCCCCGCAGCGCGCTATGGAGTGCGCGCAGGGAAGCTGCTAGTGACAAGCCGTCAATTGACGGCTTGTTGGTAATTTAGATCCGCGCTAAAGCCGTCATTCAGCAATAGCGCGGATCTCAAGTAGTTAAAAGATCTATATACTGCTGCCATTGTTGTCCAATCAGCACACGATTGGGCATTAAAAGTGAACTGGTGCTTGCTTTCCACATGAATCTTGTTGCAAGTACTAAACCTTTGCTTTCCTTATATCTAATGACGCATATACACGACCGTTTTAAACGACATTAAGACTACCAATGTGAAAAACGATGAGAAAAAATAAAGCAGGTTCTACATTTTTTCCGCCCAAATGCTCTGGAGCATACACACAACCTATTTTCATGACGAGAAAAATGCCATTTAAAATGGTCGTGAAAAACGGTCGCATGTAGGCTCCAGAGCATTTTTTTCGATGAAAAAAATGGGCAGTAAAAATTTAAAACCTGTTCTATTTTTCCTTGTCATTTTTCACATCGTTTAAAATGGTTGTGTGTACGCTTTAAGGGGGGGGGGGGGACGCACTTGCTCAGAAGCAAGTTATGAGACGGGGAAATTAGCAAAAGCAGCCCAAATGGTGGCGCCATTCGAATGGAACTTCCCCTTTATAGTGCCATCATGTTGTACGTCACCGCGCTTTGCTCAAGCATTTTTTTCATGAATGTCTGAATGCAAGGCAGGCTTGAGAGAAATCACGACAACTTTGTTTTTTTCCATGACATGAATAACGATCGTGTGTACATGGCATTAGGTATGGGGTTGTCATTTTCTGGTACAGACAAAAACTCATAACTGCAAATGCAATGCAAACACTGTCTCCCCCACAAAGTTTTATTTCTGAAGCATTATCTATAATATGATAAAAATCTGTAAAGAGAGTCAACCCTTTTACAAAGAAAACCAGTTCTAATGGGCCGATCTGGAAAATCAAGTACAGAAATCTAACAAGTGGAGTTATTATAAACTATTGCAGACACCCATGGGTGATGCATCCACCTTGATTCAATTCTGAAAGTCAGTAAAAAATATTAACAAACCCCTTAATTGACTGAGCAGCAAACGCTGAGACAATATTTTATAACGTTGGACAGCTTATGTAAACAACTGTAAAGGCTTTTTGGTGAATTGAAATTAAGCGATTTCCAGCTAATTATTTAAAGCGTAGCTCCATTTTTGTTGAGAAAAAAACATTCCCCTCTGGGTGATTTTATCTATGTACATTGCAAGGATTATAACAACCTTTATTGCAGATTCCTACCTTTTGTTATTCTGAAGAAATCCATGTGTGTTTGTCTGTGTCTCTTGGCTCAGTAAATCTAATGGGAGGGGTTTCATAATTATCAGTCAGGTGTGGCAGCTGCAGGACACTAATGAGGAAAGCTGTTGGGCCTGCATCCCTTTAGATGTGTTGCTATTGGAAATATCTCACTAAAAATGTAATTTTTGTTGGCGGGATGCCTGAAATCTGACTTGTATTTTAGGCAGACTTCTTGGAAAATCAGTGAGCCAATCACACAAGCAGGAAATTATGCTTCTGGGGAGTGGTCGGTACACATTCTGTGTACAGAACAACTCCATGTAGCCAAATTGCTTAGCATTTATAGAAAATTACAGCGGCTGCGGATTGAAAAGGAAAGGTAATTTTTAATAACATTCAATTACAATATGACTTGTATAGCAATTGTATAAGCTATATAATTTTTTTGCTATCCCCCCTCCCACAAATGTAGAGTTACCCTTTAAAGGGGCAATATCATTTATGTCACAGTGCTCATCATGTGGAATTACAGTGGAACCTCGGATTCTGAGTAATGTGGTTAACGAGCATTTCGCAATATGAGCACTGCATTTAAAAAAATCCTGACTCTGTTTGAGAGTGTTGTCGAGCAGGATTCAAGCCAAAGCGGTGTGCAATACTGCGTTTGGCCTGATGTGGGGGGGGGGCATCAGAGCCAAGCAGAGCCAAATGGCGCAGTTTGGAAATGCTTGGAAAATCTCGGAAATACTACGTTCCCGAGCCTTTCCGAGTTCAGCCGAGGTATCCTAGGCACTTTCTGTGCCAAAGGCTTAAACTGATACCACATGACATACTGGGAAACAAATATAATTCTGGATGATGGACAGACATATACTGTATTGGGTTGGTCAGGTGGAGATGACTTATTTGAAAGATTGTGACCCTTAGTATAAGAAACTGTGTGTGTTTTGTCATTGATGTATCCTTTGCCACAAAGCTATGTTTTTCCTGTTTATTTGCCACCTATTAAGCCTCGTACACTCGAGAAAACTGCCATGACAGCTTTTGGCCGGGAAAACCAGCCGTGTGTATGCTCCATCGCAGTTTTCCCAACAGGAAAATTGCCAGGAAAAAAAAAAGAGAACCAGCTTGGTTTTACTATGGGAAACACTGCGGTGGAGCATACACACGGCCGTAATTCCCGGCCAAAGCTCTCATGGCAGTTTTCCTGTCGGGGGAAAAAGTTACCGAGCAGGTTCTCGGTTTTTCCCTTTGGGTTTCCTGGCAGACTTCCTTCCATCCACTTTTAAGCCTGTGTACGAGGCTTAAAAGTGATTTATTTGACTAGTGACTCCATCGGTATATCACTGAGTTATTAAACAGTGTTATTAAATGGTAAAATTTGTGTAAATTTGCAATAGTCTGGTGTGCAATTATTTGAAGTGTTACAGAGTTTAATGGTAACTGACAAAGGATTTAGCATGGTGTGAATGATTGACTGTTACATTTTAAGAGGGTTTGACTGTACTTTTACACAACTGCTGCTTTTAAATTTCAGTGCTGTAGCCATATCTTAAATTAATAAATTACACTAAATGACTGGCTGTCCATCTTCATTCACTATATCTGGTCTCCCACAGTACACAGAACACGTAAATGCAATTATTTTAGTAAATATAAACTGCTAAATACCTTTTCTCATCAGCAGTATATAGCAGACTTGTGACTTCTATCAGTGCCTGGTTAAAGCTTGTAGGAGGAGTTTTCATTTTCCCAGAATTGTCCTATCAGGCTGCAGGACCCCTAACCCTCTGTCTAGTGGTACTCTCCAACAATACACACCAAACTGAGCATGTGCAGCCTGATTCCAGTAACTCTGTCTTATCCAGACCTGTTTTGTTGTCAGTGGAACAAGAGGAGGACCTGTGCATACAGGATCACACAGCCTTTTTTCACAATGCAGACGATTAGCCCTTAGGTTCCATAGTGAGTTCAACAAGTATGCTTTACTGCACATGCAGAAGACTTATTTTACTGTTGGGGGTTTAGTACCACTTTAATAACTGAAGTGTTACAAGTTCTTTGGTAACAGCTTGTGGTGTTTGTTTTGATATTTGACAATGAATTAGTTTATAGTACAATGAGCTAGAGATGTCAGTGTTGGCCTTTTTTTAAAGTTTGATTAAAGTATTTACATATTCCTAACAAGCTGTAATGTTCATAGCCTGGGAAAGGGCACACTTTAGACTTCAAGCCTGCCCTCAGAAAGTAAGAATTGAAAAAAAAAAATGTAATAAAAAACATTTAGAAAATAATTAGATGTTTTATTTAAAAATAAAAAAATTGTGAAGTTTTAACAATGAAGTAAACAACACTTGATGCTTAAAAGCTTATCACAAACCCCTAAAAACTTGCAAATAGCCACCACTCCCTTGTATGCAAAAAGTATTAGGAGTACAAGTGCAAAAAGACATATATATTCTATTGCTTATGTATCATGAAGCTGATAAACACAGTTGACACAATTGTACATATGCTGCAAACACACCCTGTTCCATACCTTTTTTTAAAGGTGACTTTTACTGTAACTGTACAATCAATATCTAAAGCAAACGCTGGAAAACAACAAATTGCATTTTGATCACAACTCTTTCAAAGTGTTCCATGCTGAATTCTGCCAAGCATACGTTTCACCTCAGTCTCTACACGGAAAATCCGTGCTTTGCGCCACAGACTTGTAGTTAGTGCCCGGCTTTGCTGCAGATCCCGCAGGAGTAGAGTGAGGTGAGCACTAATGCGTGCATGATCCCAACCTCCAACATTGGCCCGAAGCTCCTTTAAAATTAGATGCCAGTGACGTGATGCATCTGTTCCCTCAGTAAGAGATACAAGGACTTTGACCCCCACAGGCTTCAAGGCTTGGAGACCATCATCAGACAGTTCGTTAAAGTAGAGACTGCAAGGAAAAAAAAAAAAAGTACCATACATTAACAAAAGTTTTTAGGATAAAACTAGATTCGAGGTATAGGGTAAAACCACATAGACATGACAAAATGCAGTTTGTATTTAAAGCTGCACTCTAGGAGGATATTCTTTTCTTTTATTGGGCTATTCATTTTTATCTTGTTATTTCTCACTAGAATTCTGCTTTATAAGTGACTGATATTATAATTAGTTAAGCTCCAAGCTTCCTATCTGTTTTGATCAAAGATTAGCAGCTGTGCTTTTTAACTGAGCTGTTAAACTTATGCTCTATGCACTAGCGTGCCTAGTTCTTATTTGTTAGAAAAGTTATTATTTAAAATAACTATGTTGGTCCTATATTTTATTTGTGTGAACAATTCTCCCATCTACCCGAAAAATAAATTACAAAACATTAGTACAAATATTTCATCCACAATATAATATTGTGTCAAAAAACTGTGTTAGATCATTTATTATATTTGTGTGAACCATTCTCCCATCTTCCAAGAAAATTAATTACGAAACATTTATTAGTACAAATATTTGATCCACAATCAGTGCCAGTTGTCCACTCAAAATGTATAGTCTATCCTCCTTGGCCAGAATGATCATTACCTCTGCGACACCTTTATTAAAGGTCCACTCACAAGTACATGTTTGACGCCATACTAATAAGTAAGGTCAAACGACTGTAAATTCCACTGATGTTTAAAATCATCTGCCCATGTTCTCCACCTCCTTCATATTCCAATAGTTTTCTGGTCTATTCACGTGAAGGTACATGGTTTTTCCATTTAATGCATTCTATGCATTAAGGTGAAAAAACATCCGAGGATTAGCGGGCCCCCAGCCCAACCGTTTACTTACCTGACCCCTCGAAAATCCCGCGCTGTGAACGCGCTGGCTTCTCAGCCGAACTTTTCAGCTCATTCATTGGCTGATTGATAGCAGTGAAGCCATTGGCTCCTGCTGCTGTCAATGACGCAGCCCACCGGGGGATATAGTCAGCGGCTATAGGCTGAATCACGGGAGAGTGCCTGCAAGCACTAACCCCCATGGGAGAGAGCTCCCATGAAGGGGGTTAGTTCTTGCGGGGAGAAGCTGAGACAGCTGCCAAAGGACCCCAGAAGACGAGGATCGGGGCCACTGCGTGCAAAACAAGCTGCACAGTGGAGGGAAGTATAACATGTTTGTTATTTAAAAACATAACATGTGCCTTTAAGGCCAAATGTCAACCACATTCAAGGTTTAATTGCATATATTGGAAGAAGAAAAAACCTGAAGAGGCTGTCAGAATCCTTTAAGTCGGAGTTTCTCAACCAGGGTTCCTCTAGTTCAGGGGTTTCCAAACTTTCTAAACAAAGGGCCAGTCTACTGTCCTTCAGACTTTAGGAGGGCCGGACTAGGCCCATTGGGAGTAGAAAATGTCCAGTGGGAGTAAACAATACCTATCTTTGGTGTCAGTGGGAGGACTAGTGCCCCATTGTTGGTGCCAATAGAAAGAAATTGTACCCTTTTGATAGTGTCAGTTGGATGAATAGTGTCCCATTGGTGGTTTTAGCAACAAGAATGATTCCCCATTGTTGGTGTCAGTAGATAGAATAGTGCCCCAAGGGCCAGATAAAGGCAGGCAAAGGGCCGCATCTGGCCCCAGAGCTGCAGTTTGGAGACCCCTGCTCTAGGTTAACAAGGGCTCGCTGAGCAATGAGCAATTTCTGCCTCTCAGTTCCTACTAACACCACTGATATTTTTAGCTATCTGTAAGGGATAATTCTTCCCACTGACCATCACACTAATGTATTATGAGTTGTAGATATAGTAATTTATAAAAGGGGTTGCCTGAGACTGGAAAGTTATTTCAAGGGTTCCTCCATGTTGAAAAGTTTGAGAAAGGATGCTTTAGGCTTATATTAACCATTTCAACCTCGGGAGAATTAACCCCCTTCCTGACCAGAGCATTTTTTTCGATTCGGCACTGCGTCGCTGTCAATTGCGCGGTCGTGCAACGTTGTACCCAAACAAAATTGATGTATTTTTTTCCCACAAATAGTGCTTTTTTTGGTGGTATTTGATCACCTCTGTGGTTTTTACTTTTTGCGCTATAAACAAAAAAGCAGCGACAGTTTTGAAAGAAAAAATATCCTCAAAAAAAAAATATGAAAAAAATATTTTCCTCATTTAGGCCAATACGTATTCTTCTACATATTTTTGGTAAAACTAGGCAGAACAGAGAAATGCCTTGTTTACATCTCCCCCTTCGGCCTCTCCTCACCGCAATCACGGGCCGCCGGCGAACATCGAGTTTGCGGGACCCGCGAGCACACTTCCTAGGCACATGGCAAGTGCGCACACCCGCTAGGCGGCAAATTCAAAGGGACGTACATGTACGCCCATTTGCCTGCCCATGCCATTCTGCCAACATATATTGGCGGTCGGGAAGCGGTTAAAGACAAGATAAAAACACTCACTTCAGTGAGTGCTAACCATCATTTGTATCCAAGCATCTATACAGAAGAGGACTTGTCTGCAGATTTGGGGGATTTAGGGGGACCATGGTTGCAGCTTAACTGTGCTCCTGTCTTGGGCTTGGAAGCTGAAGTCAGAGTAATAAAAGGAACTCTTGCTAGCTTGGCGGAAAATCAGTTAAGGCCTAGGCTTCTTCTGTTGGGGTAGATGAGTACTGTAACGGTCACCACCGCTTACAACCTTCCATCCAACCACGACATGCTTATCTGACACTCCACAATCCTGCATACACGATCCATATCCTTTCCCATAAACAAGACGAGACTCAAGCTCTCCACTTGCTTCAAAGATATGACAATTTATTAGTATTTTCTCAGCTTCTTATATCCAGTACAGCATAATACAGTTAATCACAGGACAATGCAATCTCCACCCCCCTATTCACTCACTGAGGATAATTCTTTAATTGGTAGCTAGACATGACGGCACCGTATTATCAATAGGGTTCAATTAACCCTGAATAGTAACACAGACATCTTTATCACACAATGGCAGTGAGAGTGGGTGCAATCCACACCTTCAGATATTTCAATAGCCTATTATACAAAGGTATGACTCACTGGCTGGCTGACCTGAATTAACACCTTTCAAAAGCATGTGTGCCCAGATTGCATAGCTAACAGCTTTTGATATTTGAAGACATCCTGCAAACCTGGATTATTATTAATGTCCCTTATTAATGTCTTCTGTAACATATGAATTATGATTCTTTGTCACCCTATGGCCCTAGTGGACATAAGGTGACCCTAGACATAGGAATATCTCAGACTGTCACGGTGCATTCCGTTACAATTACTTTTACCCCCAGTGACATTGCTTATGAAATAGTGTCTAAAGAGGCACCACAGAGGAGTTCGCCATCAAAAGGCACTCGCAGCCTTTTTTTACATTACTGTTCTGCAGGCCAACATTTTAACAAAGGAGTATACTGCATATTCACTGACACAATACTTATTCAGGAAATGAGACAAACAATATCAACGAACCTGTCTACATAATAGAGTAGGGCTGAAAGCATAAGCTCTAAGTGCTCTACAAATAAAGGACCAGTAAAGACAGTTGCTGAATCCTAGACATACATTTTGTGTCTATTCCTCTAGGAATTAACATATAGGCATCATGTTTATGGTAAGTAACAAAGAAGGACCTGCTAGTGAAAGCAGTAATTTGGAAAGGGTTTTCACAATTTTTGTGATCATTAAACACTGGTGCATCCTTAGTAGGCATTAACAGCATTTTATTAAGATGGAATCTTACTGGATCTACAGTGGGAATGGCCCACTTCCAGATATATCTAAATGAAATCTAGAAGAAGAGATGCTAATCTTAGGCATCCATATTATTTTTTTACAGATTAAAATGTGACAACAGTAAGGTAGTCAGTGGATTTCGGGGGTCAACAGTTCCCCTTTATCAAGGCTCAAATGAAAAGGACAACACTTCCTATAGGACTCATATCCTAAAACTCTTGGGAAGTGTTCTATATTAGTCATGATAGATGTATGCTTGGATTGAGCAGGAGATGTTCTGCCAACCACCTCTAACCATCATATGCCTATCATGACTAATAAAGAACACTCCCCAGGAGTATGACCCAATTGTCTGGTGTCCCTTAATAAACAAGAAAGTACAGTTTGGCTTTAGTAACAGGAGGTCAAAGTTCTTGTAAGGCAGGTCATACAATGATCTGTTTTTTTGTTCAACCAGCAGGTTAAAAGAAAAATGATCTGGCTAATTTCTAGCTGGGCAGCATAAAAAAAAACGAATGCCAAGCTAAAAACTAAGGTTTTTTTGCATACATCTGCAAAACAGGAAGTTTTACAAGTGTGTGATATAAGATTGAAAAAAAAAAAAGGACGCGTTCACCAAGGCAAGCGCATAACTGCATTAATGTATCAGCTTACAACTACATAATCAAAATATATCTAATGCTAAATCCATTTCAACTCTTTACTGTTCCTATCCCTTTCAGGGTAAGATGATCCCCCTCGTACATGTGCTGGAATTAAAATGGGAAAAAAGGACACATTACCAGTCATCTAACTAATTTTCATACAAATATCCATGTTCATTCAAACAAGACTAATTAAATTTAGGGGCAAATGAAAAGTCTACTTCTTTAACTGCCCCTGAAAACAAATGGCTTTAAAAGCAATTCGTAAACAAACTGTCCTCTTCCCCCCAAAAAAATACCACAAAACCTAACCTTGGCTCGGCTTCAATGCTTTGGGAGGCATGGGCGACGTCACTGCACCTTCTAGCAGAGCTGGGGGCTTGAATTCCTGCAGTTGACTCTCGTGAAACTTCAAGCTCCCAGCTTTGCCAAGAGGCACAATAACTTTATCTGTGATTTTAAAAAGCATCAGAGGCTGGGGGACCAAGGCAATCATTTCTGTTTTGGGGTGGTGAACTGTTTGTTTATGAAAGGCTTTTAAAAGCCAATAGTGTGTGGGGGAAGGGATCTGGCACAAAAAGACCATTAGTTTGCCATTGTCCACTTTAACTTTTTATCTCATGGACTACACACAAAATAAAAGTACATCAGATGTGTATGGGGAAACCACAACAAGATGATTTATTATTATTTGTGTATTCAATGGAATGTTGGTTATTACACCATTATGAATTGTAAATAATTTCCAATAATAGGATATTTTTCTTGTGTTATGCCTATGGCTCCTGAAGAAGTGGACTAAGTCCAGGAAACATGTCGAGGCCCAGGATCATCACTTTTGAAGATGATATAATATGTTTTTATTAATTTGTATTGTGAAGATATAAATATATATATATATTTTATATGGAATGATGATGCTTTTGCAAGCTTTTATAAATATGAAATAAAACAATATATTTTTATGAAAAATGTTGTGCCTCAAAAGTCCCATTTAATTATATTATATATATTTTTTGTATGATGCACTACTTACAGGGATGTGGCACCCCAATTTCTTCAAAATGTTTGGTAGTACAAGATGGGGTCTGCAACAGTAATGGAGGTTAATGTTTATAGCCCATTTGTTTTCTGATTAGTTCTGGAGTATGTTGTCGTCTGTGTCCCAGCATATTCATTCTCTTTTTGTGTCAGGTGGCTATTGTCACAGAGACAGGAAATTATGGAAAATCCAAAAAATTGTACAGTTGCCACCAGAACAAAACGCAAGGGAAAATCTTCCAATGGGGATTCCTGTTTCAGGACTTATAGCAGACTTATGCTGGCCATACACTATACGAAAATTTGACCTAAATTCGGTCGTTCAGACAGTTCTTTAGTTTTTCGAACAGTTAATGGGCACAAAATCGATAATCGTTGGGACATTTTTTTTTACAGCCGAAAAAACGAAGGACACATTTGGAAATTTTCTGCTGAACGGATGATAAATCGGAAGGTTAATGTGTTTCCCGTCCGAACTTTCTGCACTAGGTATATGTAAAAAAAAGAACCCAATTTTTTTTATTTATGTCCACGGAACAATTTATCGGTCATTACATGATGGCACTATCGTTTGCGCTCATGACCGAACGTTCATTTTTCGAAAATTCGTTCGGATGATTTTTTGTGAAGTGTATGGCCAGCATTAGTCTTATTCTGATATTTTGGCTGGGTTCACACAGCTGGAGGTTTGTACTGCCCTCTGAAAAGTGACCTGTGATGGACTGATTTTAAGAGGGCAGTAGAGGAGTGGCTTCCAAGCCTTCAGGAGGTGATCCTACAACAATGCATCGTGACCGTGGCATGTGTACAACCCCTTTTGGCTTTCAGTAGGCAGTCAAGGGGAAGAAGGTAGTAAATACAGCTGAACCACCCGTTTTTACCACCTATGTGAATGAGGTCTTTGTCTCACCTCCCTTTGTGTCTACGAGACAGAATGTAAAGGAGACATTTTTCAATGGGACACAGACCGTAAAAAATAAACTGGCAGGAGTTTTAACCCGAGTTATCTAACTACCCTTGAAAAAAAAAATACGTTTGTGGCAATACAATTTAAAACTAAACACCAGATACTCACCTACGCTCAAGCAAATTTATGTGTTTGTGTGTGGACCCAGGGAATTTTGTGTTGCCTTTCAAAACTGTTGGAGTATGTCAAATGTTGAACGCAACAGTCGTTTGTCTTTTTCACCTTAGTATACCAAGTATGTTACAGGAGACCTGTGTATATCGACTTTATGAAATATACAAGCTAAAATACAAAAAAGACATTACATATATTAGTGATACTCACTGCACTCTGCTCAGCGTTGGGTGGTGTTCAGCCTCTTCAACAAGCCTAAAAGCCGCCTGGTCATGTATCCCATTGTATGCCAGATTTAGTTCCTCAAGGTATTGATTTTTTCCCAAGTGATCTGCCAACATCTCTGCCCCCTTGTCGCCAAGACTCGTGTGAAGGAGTGATAAGTTCTTCAATGAACTGTTAGAAGCAAGGCCCTCCATAATAAATCCCACTCCTTCTGCTGTCAGAGCGTTATTACATAATCTAGGCAGAAAAAGGACACCGAAAGATGAATCCCCCAACACAATGTCAAACACAGATGTACGGTATTGTAAAGCATACAAGTAATAAATAGCTAACTGAAATAAGACAGAAACATTCCCATCTTACACAGTATGATAGAGACATCGTTTTCTTTCCAAAAGAAGAGCCTGACAATATTTCACAGCAGTAACTTATATACCTCCTCAAAACTAAATGGGAAAACGATGGCAAACGCCAAACATACATTTCATTGTGGGTCCTTGCAATTAAGAAGTGGAACATTTCTGTGAGCTGTCAATTCTTTCCCTTGGCCTGTCATAGCTTTGATACCAACAATTAAGCCCCATACACACTATCAGTTTTCCTGCTGGTCAAACCTTAAGCGTTTCAATTTGAATGCAATCAGGCAGGCCCTTGTACTACATGGTTTTGGTAAACCTGAAGAGAAAACCAGCAGGAAAACTGATAGTGTGTATGGGGCTTTAGGGTTTATGAACACTTTGGTAGAAAAAACGCTCATATAGAGCAATGTTTCTCAACGTCAGTCCTCAAGTACCCCCAACAGGTCATGTTTTCATGCTTTCCATTATTTTGCACAGGTGACGTGATCACGTTCACTGCCTTCGTAATTACCACAGCTGGTTCGTTGGAGGGAAAATCCTGAAAACTTGACCTGTTGGGGGTACTTGAGGACTGGATATAGAGTATTTAGCATTTTTTTTTCTGTCAGAAAACTCCTCTTAAAAAGGAAAACCGGAAAGGGGTTTTCCTGCCTCTAAACATTGATCTGTTTATACAGGTAAAATGCAAAACTCCTGTAGAAGCAGCGTCTTAAGTCCAGTGCGCATGGACCCTTATGCTGTAAAATGGAATGGTGGTCACAGATAAATATTTAGTAAAATTGTCACATACTAGAGTTAAATATTAGCTGATCTATCAGGAAACAGTTGATGAAATAGCAAAAATGTCACCAGCGCTAAACTGTGGTAATGCGAAAGGGATCATGGATGATTTGGTGACAACTGAACCCAGTGCAGATAGATAGTAACCCTAACTGGAGGATATGGATGATACCGTAAGCTGTTTTTAAATAATTTTATATCTCTGCCATTATCCACATCATCATTGCATTGATACTGGATTTTGGTCTTTTCTATGCACAACATTGAACTAACTTGTTACGTTTTTTTGCTGCTACGAAGAGACGGTTTTCTATTTTTAATGTATTGAGCGCGGACACCCCTTGTTTCATATCAGGAAACAGTTGATTGTTCATATTTAGACATTTTAAGTGCTTCCCATTTTAACAATATTCTGCCTTTGTAACTACTTATAAGGACATTAAAGCCGAATATCCCTCACTAGAGCACCCCCAACTATTACTTTTAGAGTTTTTGTTATACATATTTTTGGAGCTGTCGTCATGATGTCTTTGGATGTGGGAGGGGCCACATCGCTCTCTTCTTCCTGGAGCAATGATGGCAGGTCCTCAATAGTAGAGAGAACAGTGCAAGCAGTGATGTGGGTGCTGTTTTCTGCATCAACCTCCTATGTGCCCAGGGTGGATTGCTACTGCCCAGATGTCCAGCCTTCAAGGCGAAGTTCACACTGTTGCGACCTGCCTTCTTTATGTAGGCAGCCCATTCAAAACGCAGGGAAAGGTGTCCCTGACCCTTAAATTGAATCATGCTGCACCAAACTGCAAGGTGCCTAAGCATTAATTCTTAAAGGGGTTGTAAAGGAGAAAAATGTGTTCCCTAAATAGCTTCCTTTACCTTAGTGCAGTCCTCCTTCACTTACCTCATCCTTCGTTTTTGCTTTTAAATGTCCTTATTTCTTCTGAGAAATCCTCACTTCCTGTGGAGTGTCGTGCTTGCCCCCTCCCTTGAGGGGGGAAAGGGCGAGCAGGAGAGTCAGGACGCTCTCTATGTTTCAGATAGAGAAAGGAACGGTGTGTTAGTGGGCGTCCTGACTCTCCTGCACGACACTCCACACCAGGGAGAAAGCATTGCATTTCTGTGTGGAGTTACAGACAGAAGAACAGGAAGTGAGGATTTCTCAGAAGAAATAAGTACATTTAAAAGCAAAATGGAAGGATGAGGTAAGTGAAGGAGGACTAAGTTTTACCTTTACAACCGCTTTAATGGCACTCCCACCCGTCTGTTATAGTGCAGCAGGTTTCTATGCGGGTCATGAGGTAAGAGAAAACCAGAGTACCTTTTACATCTGAGTTCCCCTTTACACCAGAGTCCGCAGCAAAGGGGAACTCTGATATAAATGGGGCTCTGGAAATGCTGGGAACTCTGATGTACGGGGGAACACTGTGGACTCAGGATCAGTGGGAAGACAAGGTCAGGGGGGCCCTTAATGTTTTCTTGCACAGGGGGCCCTGAAGATTCTAGTTACTCTAGGACCACTGGTTGATAACTAAACCATCAAATGCATAATTGACAATGCGTTACATGGGAGGTGATCCAATCCAAGCAAAAACTAACTTTAAATCTAAGGGCCTGTAATGATGGGCTTTGGGCTTGTGTTGATGGCATCAGTTTGAGACACTCCTGAGATCATTCAGAATTCATTAAAAGGTGCACTTAGGACGACATCCTTCTGACACTTGTATGGGAATGCAAAGACTGTTTTAAGAAAACCATAGCTTCAGTGGCGGCTGGGGCTCAACATTTTTGGGGGGCGCAAACAAACTGAAAAATTAGAAAAAAAATAAAAATAAAACATTAATTGCAGCCTCACTGTGCCCATCAAACGTAGCTACTGTACCAAATGCAGCCACTGTGCCCAACAAACACAGCCACTGTAACAAACGCAGCCACTGTGCCCACCAAACGCAGCCACTGTGCCCATCAAACACTGCCACTGTGCCCCAAGTGCTGCCGGAAATGTTTCCACTGTGCCTATTAAATGCTGCCACTGTGCCCCAAATGCTGCCACTGTGAGCCCCCGTGGCAGCATAGTGTTGCGCCTGCTATTCACATTTTTGAGCGCTTATTAGAGCCAATGGCTCGAATCAGGTGCTTCCAAAAATCACCCCCGCCGCAAAAGGGGCCGGGCACCTGAATATGCGGTGTCAGCTGCAACCATAAAGAGAATTCATGCATTGCATGAATCTATCTATGATAATTAAAGCAGTGACAGGAGAGAGGGGGCGGCCCTTTATGGACGCACCGCCATAGCATAGCTTCTTTACACAGCCTTAATTATAATGTTCTATTCTATTCTAAACTACATTATATTACTGTCAACACACAAACCATATGAACAAAACCACAGCACAGCATACTGGCATACAGACGCATATTTATTCGTACTAATCTTACCGTAAATTGGTAATCGCACAGTCCGGGTGGAGCAGAATATCTTTTATTTCTCTGCAGGAATTTGGTCCTAGTGAATTCATCTGCAAACTAAAAAGAGATGCCATTTTATACAAACCTTGCAAACAGGAGAGCACTATACTGATTATTATAACAGATTTTAAGCAGACACAGAAAAAGCTTGCCATGGCTGATTACTGCTCTACCTGTCACTAAAATCTACAAACTGTATATAATTCTGTCAAAGGTGTTATCCCAATTTGGCTGCAAAAGTGTCAGAACTCTTTAATGCAAAAACAGGCAAATGTTTAGAACAAAATAAAAAACCCATTTTAAGAAACCGGTACATACTGATGCCTAAAACTGCAAAAATGTACTTTAGGCACATAAATCCCTAGAGAAATAACCTTCATGACAAAGTAAAGCAATTCAAACTGAATCCCATCAGTAAAGGACTGCAGTGCTTTGGCGGTTGAACAGCCTGAGATGTTTGCCTCTCTTTCCCCACAGTGGCAGGTTCACTTTAAAATAGTTGTGAGGTAAGTAATTGGATTAAAGCGGAGTTCCACCCTCAAATTTCACTTTACATCATTAGTTCTAAAAAAATATCATTATTCCTTTATGAAAAACAATTTTTTTTTACATGCCTTTAAACCCTTGTTGCTAGGCAGATTAGAAAAACTGCCTACTTCCTATTCCGCGGTTCTAAAGTAGGTCAGCTACACCGCACAGACTCCTGGGAATGTAGTGGGTGTAACTTTCCAGGAGTCTGTGCCTCCCCTGTCTGGAAGAATCGTGGACAATACAGGTACTGTTTACACACCCCCCCCCCAGGCACCCCCCCGCGATTTGCGCCCCCCAGCGATTCGCGGCACCCCCCCTCCCCCGCGATTTGCGCCCCCCAGCGATTCGCGGCACCCCCCCCCCCCCCGCAATTTGTGCCCCCCAGCGATTCTGAAATCCAGGAAGTCATACAGTCCGACTTCCTGATTCCCACACTTAAGATGGCCACGGCCTATATCTATTTTATAAACTATCTAAATGCTGTAACAACCTAACAAAACGGACCTTAGTTTACAGACTCACTTTGCTAGAATACATTAAGCTTGTGTATTACAGGGGTATTTATATTTAAAAAGTGAAATTGTGGCCGGAACTCCGCTTTAAGTTCCTTTAGAAGTAAAAAGTGTAATATGATTTTTTTTTTAACCTATTTATAAAAAAAATTATGATACAAAGTTTCAATGAAAAAAAATGCTTTTTTATTATAGGCTAACAAATCTACTTTTTATTTTTTTAATAGATTGTTTATTATATAATCTGTTGTGGTACTGCAGATGCCACTGCAACCTGAAGGTGGCAATGTCAGGGCGTGATTGCGCGAGTAGTGGCCTCTGAAAAGCAATCCGTGGTGGAATGCGTTTCCAATGGCATTTAACAGACAGTGATTAGAAGTTATGTTGCCTCCTCAATGCCTCTTTTAACCCATAGCAAACCAGTTGAATGGGTTGTGTTCGGGGGGGGGGGGATTTTTTTTTGCCATGATTCAAAGCATTGCAGCTGTGACATGAGTACACCCACATCCACTGTCTTTGCAGTTTAAAGGGGAAGCAGTCGGGGTGGTAAAAACATGGCTCAACCGTGTGTTATTATTGCCTCCCAAGTGCTAGTGTAAACCTAAAGTGATTCTAAATGTTTCTTTTTTTTTTTCAAAAAAAAATAAACATATTATATACTTACTTGCTCTGTACAATGGATTTGCACAAAGCAGCCCCAATCCTCCTCTATTTGGGTCCCTGCCGACGGTCTTGGCTCCTCCCCCATGTTAAGTGCCCCCTTGCTATGTTGCAATGGGGACACTCGAGCAGGCTTGATCCAGAGCCATGCTCCTGTAAATGGATATGGTTCATTCACACACACAGCATGGCTGCCCCCCCCCCCCACTCTCTCCTCAATGGCTCACAGGCTGTGACTGACAGCGGCGGGAGCCAATGAAGAAAGAGACCCATAGGAGCCACTGCTCTCATACACATCTCTGGATTGAGATGGGGCTCAGGTAAGCATAAGGGGGACTGGAGGGGGACCCATGATCTTTTGTATCTTAATGCAAAGAATGCATTGAGATTTAAAAGAAAAAACCTTCTGACCTTAGAACTACTATAGTTTTCAATCACAGCTCTAGCCTGCAATACAATGTCATAACTGACATGGTGATCACATTGTCCCCAATCATCAGTGGGGATACAAGCTGTCAGCAACAGCCCAGAAGGATGAAAGTCACCCACCATGCAAAGTGTCAGCTTATAGATCTCAAGCCCTGTACACACGACTTGAAACCCAGAACCTGCTTGGTAAGTTTCCCTGTGTACACACGGCCGGGTTTCCCATCGGGAAAACTGCGGAGAATCCTGGCCATGTGTATGCTCCCTCGCAGTGTTTCCCCATAGGAAAACTGCGGGATTTAAAACCGCCGGGAATCCCGGCGGGAAAATAGAGAGCGGGTTCTCTATTTTCCCTCCGAGATTCTCGGCAGTTTTCCTGTCGGGGAAAACTGCGAGGAAGCATACACATGGCCGGTTGTTCCCAACCAAAAGCTCTCCTGGCAGGAAAACCGGTCATGTGTGCGAGGCTTCAGAGGGGAAAGGTTTGCAAACATGTCCCAAACACAATACCCTATTTATAACAGAAAGAGGTTCACATAAATAGCGTAGACATATAACAATGGGAACATATATGGACTGTAATTTTCATACCTAAGCTCTTTACTTTTATAACACACAACCCTTAATTTCCTTCATTTTCACGCCACCTAATATTGTCACCTAATGTAAACATTTTTTCCTCACTTCACATTCAGGCATCTCCTCAGCAAGGGGGATAAAGTGTGGATGGCATCAGGATCTAGATGGCAGTTACTGAGGTTGAATTCTGTAACTGGTTTCCTGGTATCTCCCATTACCGCATTCACAACCGTACACTTGAGGGGCGTCATGCGGACAGTGGAGAGATCCAGATCTCGTAGTGAACTGACTAAGCCAGCTGCAAATCCTTCATTCTGAAACTCATATAAAAAGAACAAAAAGTCCATGAGCTCAGAGGGTGGCAGCTTCTGAAGGCTCCTTCGCAAAAGATCCTTTTTCAGAGCCTTTGTGATTTCAAATGCGTCCACGTTCATTATTGAACACCCAAGCTGCTCTAACATAGCACGATTTTGAAGTGATAGAAGCCCTCCCATGAATATAGGAAATAACTCAAATGCTTCCTCTGGGCCAGCATCAACTCCCTCTGCTAGTGGAGAAGGCCCTTCAACACCAAGGATGCTTGAGTTTATCTGGTCCAAAACATCATCATTATAAGAGTCTTCCTCCCTGAACATTTCTATTGTCATAGTTTGAGCTATGTTGTCACGGTTCTTCCCAGTAACCCTTCCAAATAGCCGAGGAACAACACGTAGCAGGTTAAAGAGGGCAAAGATGCGTAGAGGAAGAAACTTGGACAACACATTGACTACTGCAACCACATCTTCGCCGGCTTTGCTGATGATCTCAGAAACATCTTTTCCCAGGCGCTGAAGAGCAGTCTTGTGTTCTCCCAATACAAAATAAAGTGCAGCAAGGTACTCCTGCATAGCAGGTATTGCAAAGACAAACAGGTTCTCTTGACCCGGCTGGAGGCAGGGTGTCAGGAAGAAGCGGAAGGCATCAGCCCGGAAGACATTTAGAAGATTAAGCTCCTCCTCGCTGTTCAGTTCCACATGAAAACACTTTGCAACATCATCTTCATTAAAACGTGTGCGTCGAGACAGACAGCCTTCATATGCCAATTTACCTATAGTGCGTGCTACATAACGCATGAGAGATAACTTAGAGGGATGTGTTATATCCAGCACTTCTCCAGCAAAATTAAGTCTCAGGAAGGCTGTATAAATTCCAGTCAGGGTCATAGGGGGATCGCCTGGTTTGGAATAGTACAGCAAATGTAATGTTGCACAGGTTAGCCAGCAGTATGAGGGCAAGAAACATGCGGCAGACAACTGGCTATGATGTTCCAAATTGCGACTTAACATCTCTGCCAGATTTTCTGTTTCTCGAGGATCTGCATCTTTATGGCCCAGACGCACTTGGAAATACATCTTCTGTAGCTCTGTGTCAGAAAAGCCACAAATCTCTACATATCGCCCTACATACTTCCTTGGGATTCTCTTAAGGGCAGAAGGACGAGTGGTGACCAGGACTCTTGCCTAAAAGGAAAAAAAACAGTTACAGTTATCTAACGTTGCTTTAAAAGGCACATTTTAGGATAACAGAGAAACGACGTACCGATAATTACTTTACATAGCAGGTAACAATTTAAGGAGGAACCTCCATCTAGAAAACTCCATTTATTTTATGAGAGAAGGCTGACGACAGTGTCATTAACAAAAAGAAGCATCTCTTACTATAGCCACCCAGCTAGTAAAAGACAACCAAGTCTCCTGAGGGTGAGCTAGACCCAGTGCAGGATTTATAAAGGTAGCAAAGGGGGGCACCAGACTTGTCCAGTTTGCAGCCTTTGCCAAGCTCCAGTCATATCTCACTCCATCTCAACAGGTTTTATTACATGATGAAGGGCTTGTTGATACCTTTCCAAGTGTTAATTTAGCTCTTAAACCCTGTACACACGATAAAAAGTCCGCCGGGAATCCTGGCCGAGAACCTGCTCGGTAACTTTCCCCCTGTACACACCAGAGGTTTTCTCGTCGGCAAAACTGCGGTGAGACCTTTGGTCGGGAATCCCGGCTGCGGTGAGACCTTTGGTAGGGAATCCCGGCTGTGTGTATGCTCCACCGCAGTGTTTCCCAGGGAAACTGCTGGGAAAAAGACAGCCGGGAATCGCAGCAGGAAAAAAAGAGAACATGTTCTCATTTTTCCTGCCGCGATTCCCGGCGGTTTTCCTGTCTGGAATACTGCCATGGAGCATACACACAGTTTTCCCGGCCAAAAGCTGTCATGGCAGTTTTCCCGATGGGAAAATTGGTCAGGCGTACGAGGCTTTTGTATACATTCGAGAATGATGGTCACTAGTTGTTGGGAGAAAAGATTATTCAGCAAATTGACACTGATAAAGAATTATCATGCTATCAAGTGCAGGAGAAAAGACATTTTGTAAATATTGTACTGTGACACATAACTGTGATGTATGACTTGCCAGTTACCTGTGTATTCTTACAGCCAATCATGTGAAAATGTGAAAAAAATAAATCAGACAAGTGTCTTTTTTGGAACCTAACATTTTTTTTTAGAACAAAAGCCCAAACTTGGTGCCCCAGGCCCCCTAACGTATAAATCTGGCACTGGCTAAACCTCAAGGACCCAGCTGCCTGATGACCAACTATTGGGGGATCTGTCTCAGGATGAAATCAATGACATCTGAGGCACAATAAACCATACATGCATCTACTTAGCTGGTCGACTAGTTGACCATCACAAAATGGCAGCTTCAGGCTACTTTTGTGTACCAGCCTGGAATACCCCTTCATTACCAGGCCATATTTCTGTTTTCAGCACTATAATAGTTTTACCAACAATTACTCTGTCATGCAATGCTGTACCCAAATGAGTTTTCTATAATTTTTTTTAGACAGATAGAGCTTTCTTTTGCTGGTATTTAAAGGAGAAGTACAGCCAAAGCTTGTTTGGCTGTACTTCTCCTGTGGATAACAGGAGTGCAGTTTGTTCTGCACTCATGTGACCCATTTTAAGCAGACAGGAGGCTTAAGCCGGTTGACGTCACAGAGCCAGTCCAGGCTAGGGAAAGATTGTGACAATATGGTCGGGATCCACCCAGGAGCCTGGACTGGCACCTGACTCAGGCTCTCAGCGGGCTGCTGAGAGCCCTGAGCTAGCCAATCCCACCCCCTTCACAGCTCAGCACTCCTGTGAGCACGGGGGGGGGGGGAGGGCAAAGAGCAGACAGCAGTGACTGACAGTCACCAGAGAGATCAGTGGTGTTTGATCGCTCAATTTTCAGTCTTAGGGCCCTTTCACACGTACGGACTGCATGTCCGCATTTTCATCCATCCGTTTGCGGATGAAAACGGGACATACATGGGTCCCTATGTGATTACAGGTGTCAGCGCATGAACATTCGCTGACACCCGTAATTTGTCCGCCTCCGCAAAGATCTGCATTTGCAGATGGAAGAAATCCTATTTTTCTTCCATCTGCCGGATCGGATTGGATGAACACGGACATATGGTCCATGTTCATCCGATCCCCCATAGGGGAGAGCGGAGGAAAGACAGGGCAGGGCGGTCCCTGCACAGTGTGCGGAGACCGCCCTGTCAGCTGCCAGCTCAGCGGGGATTTTACAGAGGATCCCTGCTGAGCTATGCAGACACACGGAGCGGATCAATACTGATCCGCCCCGTGTGAAAGGGCCCTAAGTCTGCAGGGGACCGCAGCTGCAACAACCTAGGGAAGTATAATCCCCCCCCCCCCAAAAAGAAAAAACACCAAACCTCTCTTTTAGTAACTACAGTTTTTTTTTTTTACTATACAAAGAAGACCATTACTTGTTAAATTAAAAATGCTAGAATACTATCAAAACCCCCAAAATCACCCTTCTTGAGAAAATGTACTCATGATCTCATTTTTTTGCCACAATTTTTTGGGAAATTAATAAACACACTAGTACTGAGTGGGTCAAACACAGAGCATGAGAATGGTGCACTAGGCAAATTAAAGTGGTAAAAAAACTAAAACCAAAAATATATTGCAGCTTATCAATACTTTGATGAGGTGGCTGTATTTGTTTTCTTTTTTTTATTTAGCTATTTATTCCTCTGTTTTCACCTGGTGGTTTGGCTAATAAACAGAACTCCTGTGCCCACATTTTAGGAGCACAGAGACAAATCTGGGCAGCAGCATAGTTAGTCTAGGGGAGGGGAGTGTTAGAACGACTAGCAAATTTATATACAGTAAACAAGCTGAACCCATACATTTTGAGCAGTTAGAGCAACAGTTTTGTTCCTTTTGGGATAAAAGTTTTACATATGAAATGAAAAAAACAAAACAAATGAAAAAAAAAAAAATCCCAGATATTTGTAAGCACCCCTCTCAAGGCAAAATGGTTTGTATCAACCCTCAGCGGCTCCCAACCTTTTTGGTGTCAAGGAGTTTCGTGGCAGCTAATTTTTCAAGGGACCCGGGATTGGAGGGCAGTTGGGGAGTGGATCGTGTTGGTGATGCAATAGGGGCTTGGTGATATGGTTGCCACTCACTGATGATGGTAGACTCTAGGCATGTGCAAAAGTGAAAAATTCGTTTTGTTTCGTTTCAATTCGTCATTTAATACATTTCGTTAAGTTAGGTTCGTTACATGTGTTGAATTCGTTTTCGGAATTCGTTCGTTTTCGACCGTTTTTCGAAAAATCCGGTCGAAATCGAAACTATTTCGACCGTTTTTCGAATTCGTTTGTTTTCGACCGAATTTCGAAAAAAAAAAAACGGTCGAAATCGAAAATATTTCAACCAGATTAGAAAACAAATAGTCTCTTTTCTAATAGAATTTTTTTCGAATTAAATCCGAAAATATATATATTTTTTTTTTTTTTTTCGAATTCCGATCGAATTTAGTCCGCGGGTATTCGTTTCGAAATTCGAAAAAAAAATTATTTTCGAATTTAATTTGAAAAAAATTCTATTCGAAAAGAGACTTCTAATCTGGTTGAAATATTTTCGATTTCGACCATTTTTTTTCGAAATTCGGTCGAAAACGAACGAATTCCGAAAACGGTCGAAATATTTCGCTAATATAGCAATTCGGGAATTCGTATGCATCCGAATGTCCGAATAATGGAAAATTCGTCCGAATTTCGATTCGGAACGAAACAAAATGCACATGCCTAGTAGACTCCCAGCTTAGCTGCATTGGAGGGAGGATCGCAACCAACCCTATCTGTGGTAGTAACAACTATTAAAGTGGAAGTCACAATGAAGAGTATAAGGCCCTGTACACACGATCAGACATGTCTGATAAAACTGGTCTGCAGACCAGTTTCATCGGACCAGTTCGATGGTGTGTACGGCCCATCAGACTGTTGTCCGTCAGAGCAAAGTTTTAAAACTTGCTTTAAAACCTGTCTGATGGAACCTGTCCGTCGCACAGGTTCAATGGTTAGTACACAAAAGCATCAGACCAAAAACCCGCGCATGCTCAGAATCAAGTCGACGCATGCTTGGAAGCATTGAACTTTGTTTTTTCATTACGTCGTCGTGTTCTACGTCACCGCGTTCTGGTCTGATCGGATTTTGGTCTGATGGTGTGTACGCACATCAGACAAGTTCAGAGTTGTCTGATGAAAACGGTCAGTCAGACAAGTCTCATCAGACATGTCTGATCGTGTGTACAGGGCCTAAGATTTCCTATCATCTGTGCCCAGTCTTTCCACACAGAGTTAATCCAGCTCTGATCAATCCTCTTTTATTGTTCAGTGAAAATTAACAGACTTCCAGATAAAAACCTGTCTAAATAAAAAGTCTGTTTCTCTCTCCTTGCTTTGAGTGACAGGTTATTTACATATCTAGCTTGGACATGTTTATCATAATATGAGGTGATCCACAGTATAAAAAGTGAGAAATCCAACCCTCCTAGTAATAAACAATGAACTATGGATCACCCCATATTATGATAAACATAACATATGATAAACATGTCCAAGCTAGATATGTAAATAACCTGTCACTCAAAGCAAGGAGAGAGAAACTGACTTTTTATTTAGACAGGTTTTTATCTCGAAGTCTGTTAATTTTCACTGAGCAATAAAAGAGGATTGATCAGAGCTGGATTAACTCTGTGTGGCAAGACTGGGCACAGATGATAGGAAATCTTATACTCTACATCAGGGGTCCTCAAACTACGGCCCTCCAGTTGTTCAGGAACTACAATTCCCATCATGCCTAGTCATGTCTGTGAATGTCAGAGTTTTACAATGCCTCATGGGACTTGTAGTTCCGCAACAGCTGGAGGGCCGTAGTTTGAAGATCCCTGCTCTACATTGTGACATCAAAAGAAAAAATGTTTGGGTTTACATCCACTTTAAGGCTCCCTGATACCGTGAGTGGAAGAGAGGAACCGAGAGTGACCAAGGCCACCATGATCTGTGTGGGTGTGTTTGGTATATACGCCCTAAAGTGTTTTTTGGCTTTTTCATTTATTTGAAAGCCAACATCCTCTGTTAAGCGGAGAGCTTCATTGCTATCTCTACTGCATGATCTGCGGATTTCTTTGCCTGTGTGTGCCGATGTATCTTCTGGAATCATTCTTGGAATATCACTATCCTCTTCTTCCTTTTTTGCACTTTTTTACACGACTTTGGGCTAGATTCAGGATGGAGAGCGTAAGTTTGTGTGGGCGGGCGTAGCGTATCTGATTTACGTTATGCCGCCGCAACTTTTAAGGGCAAGTGCTGTATTCACAAAGCACTTGCTCTGTAAGTTGCGGCGGCGTAGCGTAAATGGGCCGGCGTATCCCTGCGTAATTCAAATTGGCAATGTAAGGGTCGTGTTTTATGTAAACTAAGTGTGACCCGACGTAATCGACGCACCGAACGAACTGCGCATGCGCTGGCCGTGAACATATCCCAGTGCGCATGCTCCAAATCACGTCGCAAATTGTCAATGAAAACGAGATAAACGTAACTTACGCCCAGCCCCATTCTGAATCGACTTACGCAAACGACATACAATACGACGCTGTCCCGACAACCATACTTAACATTCTCAGAGGGGAGGGAGAGATAAAAGAGAGAGAGGCCTCCAATAGTGTAGTGGTCAAAGCACAGGGAAGGTTTATTAAATAAGAAAAACCTGCGCTCACATTTAAAAACAACAGTAAAAGCAATATGTAAACAAAACAGCGGCGTGTCAACGCCTGCCTACGTCACTCCAGGTGTACGCCATCCACTCCCTACGCGTTACGACACCGTCACGTGTCTTCAACTCTCTTTTATCTCTCCCTCCCCTCCGAGACTTCTGGCTTTATAGGTCCTGAGTGGTTATCAGTGGAGAGATAGTAGACACCCCATAGAAGTAAGCGGAAGTAGGAGAGAAGATTGGTCGGTGATTGAGGAGGTGGATGACAGGACAGGACCCTCTTATAGGCATTTCCTATTCCATACTGAGGTGAGAGTTCTGAGAGCCCTGTGACAGATACCTTCACATCATCCCTATCCTCTGAGTGGACTTTTAGCTTTTACATTTCCAGTATATCCTTAGTTTGGCAGCCCAGCACTGCTGCACATGAAACTTTTCTCTGGATCATACCCCTATATATACACACACATATATATTTTCACTTATAACTATTATTTACCACATATTGTTTATATGTCACTTTATCCTTTTGGTAGTGTTAGTGTTTGCGCATTCCCCCTATTCATCATTTGTCTCACTTGTGTATAGTAAAAACTCTAGGTTTGCTGCATTCACCTCCTGTTTTGTGGACACATCATTTACACATAGTAGCGCAGAAGATACCCCACATTATTTTCAATAGATTGATACAGTTTTACATAATACACCAGGTTTATCTTACACCGTATAAACTAAGCCTGATGGGGAGAGTATTAAACGCGGAGTGTGCAAAAATTCACCTACCACGGGCCGACTTTGAGCACATGATGTGGTCTTGTCCGGGCATCAGTAGATATTGGAGACAGGTTTTGGATATACTATAAGAAGTGGTGGAAGGATGCGTCCCATTTACTCCTGAAGTATGTCTATTGGGGTTAATTGAGAGTCAGAGGTGGAATGTATATGCTAAGACTTGTTTACAAGAAACTTTATTTATGGCCCGCAAACAAATTGTACTTGGATGGATGCAACCTACGCCTCCTTCGAAGGGACAATGGCTTGGGGCGGTAAATCAAATCCTTCCATATGAGAAACTATTGTACGAGCATAGAGGAACACCCCAGAAATATTATAGAATTTGGGATGAGCGGTTGAACTCGGGGTCAACTCTTAGGCGGCGTACACACGAGGGGATATGTCCGCTGAAAACGGTCCGATGGACCGTTTCAGCAGACATCTCCGCTCGTGTGTATGGGCTAGCGGACAGATTTCTCCACCCGACAAATTTCAAAGCAAGCTTTGAAATCTATCCGGTGGAATCTGTCCGCCCGACATGTCTGCTGGTTAGTACACTTACCAGCAGACATGTCGGCCCCCACCGCCGCCGCGCCGCTGCCGAATGGATTCGGCGCATGCGCGGAAGTGTTTTACTTCCTGGTGCTGTGACGTGGCGGTGACGCGACGGCGTCAACGTCACCGCCGCGTCACCGCGCCGTCCGGCGGCGGGGAATTTGATCCGATGGTGTGTACACGCCATCGGATCAAACTCCCGATCGGACATATCCGATAGAAATGGTCCGCGGACCGTTTTCATCGGATATGTCCGATCGTCTGTACGCCGCCTTAGTGGTGAATAAGTAGAAGAGGGGCACTAATAGAAGGATATTCTGATTACTGGAAGTCAGTAAAGAGGGGGGAGGGGCGCTGCAACCACGCTATAGGGGTAGTTTGTCTTTATTGTTTTGTTTCCTTTTTGTTATCTGTTTTTTCTTTTTCAAGGTGGAATGTAATGTATAATGATACTTTTTCTGTTGATTTGGTTGTATTTATGAAATGGGAAAAGATTTAATGAAGAAACATAATAATATTGACGGATGTAGACATGTGAAAGAATAAAATAAAAACGTATTAAAAAAAAAAAAATGTGTATATGTATGTATATACAGTTGTCCTCAGAATTTATGATTTCTTGGCCATTTTTCAGAGAAAATGAATAACACAAAAACTTTTCGTTCACTCATGGTTAGTGTTTAGCTGAAGACAATTATTATCAATCAACTGTGTCTACTAATTTTTAAATCATAATGGCAACAGAAACTACCTAAACGATCCTGACCAAAAGTTTACATACCCCATACAGTGTATTGCCCCCTTTTAACATCAATGACAGCTTGGAGACTTTTGTGGTATTTGTGGATGAGGCTCTTTATCTTCTCAGATGGTATCAGACCAAAATCACTTGTGATCAGGTCATTTGGGTAGTTTCTGTAGTTTCTGTTGCCATTATGATTTAAAAAGAGTAATCATGAGTGAAAGAAAAGTTTTTGTGTTAGGATTCATATTCTCTGAAAAATGGCCAATAAATCATAAATTCTGCCAGGGTATGTAAACTTATGAGCACAAATGATTATATATATATATATATATATATATATATATATATATATATATATATATATATATATATATATATATATATATATATATATATATATCAGACCTCAAAATTTACACTCGCCTGCTCGCGTATTGCGAGTAAATTTTGAGGTCTGGCAAGCGTGGGCTGCCTGGGGGGGGGGGGGGGAGCAAGGAGAGGAGAGTCGCGCCGCCGCCTGTTTGTTAATAGCGCGGGTCAGGAAACATTACAACTTTCAATCCAATAGCTGCGCGTTTCATATACAGCGCTTCCCCCTTTTCCGGGCACTTTTTTAATTGACAGATCATCACCCATCTCAGGATTGGATGGATGATCTGTCTATCAAAGTTTCCCGGAAAAGGGGGAAGCGCTGTATATGAAACGCGCAGCTATTGGATTGAAAGTTGTAATGTTTCCTGACCCGCGCTATTAACAAACAGGCGGTGGCGGCTCGGCTCCTCTCCTACTGCTGCAATGTGAGGGGGACACCCGGCTGCAATGTGAGGGGGACACCTGGCTGCAATGTGGGGGGGGGGGGGGGGACACACTCCTGGCATGCAGTGTGTGGGGGGGGGGGGGGGACACTCCTGGCATGCAGTGTGTGTGGGGGGGGGACACTCCTGGCATGCAGTGTGTGGGGGGGGGACACTCCTGGCATGCAGTGTGTGGGGGGGGGGGACACTCCTGGCATGCAGTGTGTGGGGGGGGGGACACTCCTGGCATGCAGTGTGTGGGGGGGGGGGACACTCCTGGCATGCAGTGTGTGGGGGGCGGGACACTCCTGGCATGCAGTGTGTGGGGGGGGGGGGACACTCCTGGCATGCAGTGTGTGGGGGGGGGGGGACACTCCTGGCATGCAGTGTGTGGGGGGGGGGGACACTCCTGGCATGCAGTGTGTGGGGGGGACACTCCTGGCATGCAGTGTGGGGGGGGGGACACTCCTGGCATGCAGTGTGTGGGGGGGGGACACTCCTGGCATGCAGTGTGGGGGGGGGGACACTCCTGGCATGCAGTGTGGGGGGGGGACACTCCTGGCATGCAGTGTGGGGGGGGGACACTCCTGGCATGCAGTGTGGGGGGGGGACACTCCTGGCATGCAGTGTGGGGGGGGGACACTCCTGGCATGCAGTGTGGGGGGGGGACACTCCTGGCATGCAGTGTGGGGGGGGGGACACTCCTGGCATGCAGTGTGGGGGGGGGGACACTCCTGGCTGCAGTGTGGGGGGGGGGGACACTCCTGGCTGCAGTGTGGGGGGGGGACACTCCTGGCATGCAGTGTGGGGGGGGACACTCCTGGCTGCAATGTGGGGGGGGGGACACTCCTGGCTGCAATGTGGGGGGGGGGACACTCCTGGCTGCAATGTGGGGGGGGGGACACTCCTGGCTGCAATGTGGGGGGGGGGACACTCCTGGCTGCAATGTGGGGGGGGGGGACACTCCTGGCTGCAATGTGGGGGGGGGGACACTCCTGGCTGCAATGTGGGGGGGGGGGGACACTCCTGGCTGCAATGTGGGGGGGGGGACACTCCTGGCTGCAATGTGGGGGGGGGACACTCCTGGCTGCAATGTGGGGGGGGGGACACTCCTGGCTGCAATGTGGGGGGGGGGACACTCCTGGCTGCAATGTGGGGGGGGGGACACTCCTGGCTGCAATGTGGGGGGGGACACTCCTGGCTGCAATGTGGGGGGGGACACTCCTGGCTGCAATGTGGGGGGGGACACTCCTGGCTGCAATGTGGGGGGGGACACTCCTGGCTGCAATGTGGGGGGGAACACCTGGCTGCAGTGTGGGGGGAAACACCTGGCTGCAGTGTGGGGGGGGGACACTCCTGGCTGCAATGTGGGGGGGGGACACTCCTGGCTGCAATGTGGGGGGGGACACTCCTGGCTGCAATGTGGGGGGGGACACTCCTGGCTGCAATGTGGGGGGGGACACTCCTGGCTGCAATGTGGGGGGGGACACTCCTGGCTGCAATGTGGGGGGGGACACTCCTGGCTGCAATGTGGGGGGGGACACTCCTGGCTGCAATGTGGGGGGGACACTCCTGGCTGCAATGTGGGGGGGGACAAATGTGGGGGGGAACACCTGGCTGCAGTGTGGGGGGAAACACCTGGCTGCAGTGTGGGGGGAAACACCTGGCTGCACTGTGGGGGGGGGGGGGGGAACACCTGGCTGCACTGTGGGGGGGAACACCTGACTGCACTGTGGGGGGGGGGGACACCTGACTGCACTGTGGGGGGGGGGGACACACCTGACACACTGTGGGGGGGGGGGTGGGGGGGGACACACCTGACTGCACTGTGGGGGGGGGGGACACCTGACTGCACTGTGGGGGGGGAACACCTGACTGCACTGTGGGGGGGGGGGAACACCTGACTGCACTGTGGGGGGGGGGGGGAACACCTGACTGCACTGTGGGGGGGGGGGGAACACCTGACTGCACTGTGGGGGGGGGGGGAACACCTGACTGCACTGTGGGGGGGGGGGGAACACCTGACTGCACTGTGGGGGGGGGGAACACCTGACTGCACTGTGGGGGGGGGGGAACACCTGACTGCACTGTGGGGGGGGGGGAACACCTGACTGCACTGTGGGGGGGGGGGGGGGGGGGAACACCTGACTGCACTGTGGGGGGGGGGGGAACACCTGACTGCACTGTGGGGGGGGGAACACCTGGCACTGGGGGGGGGGAACACCTGACTGCACTGTGGGGGGGGGGGGGGAACACCTGACTGCACTGTGGGGGGGGGGGGAACACCTGACTGCACTGTGGGGGGGGGGGAACACCTGACTGCACTGGGGGGGGGGAACACCTGGGTGCAATTGTGGGGGGGACTTTTGGCTGCAATTGTGAGGGAACTCTGGCTGCAAAATGAGGACACATGCTGCATTTTTGGCCACTGATAAAGTTGTTGTTAATATTTATTTTTATAACTTAAATCTGCATAAAACATTTAAGTGCCATTTCATGAGATTTATGAGGGCGTATCTAGGGGCGGGATTGGGGGCGGGGAATGGTAGGGGTTGGGTAGGGCAACTGGTGGCGAGTACGCCTTGAGGCCTGGCTAGTAGCTCAGGACTTGAAATTTCGAGCCCTGTATATATATATATGTATATATATATATATATATATATATATATATATATATGTATATATATATATATATATATATATATATATATCAACCCATGTCCACTGAAAAATGGTTTATCAATCATGGGTGGACTAGCCAAATATCCCCTCTTATTTGCCTACGTTTTCAAATTCACCTTTAGTAAACCAACCTTTGCCTCAGTGTCTCACCTCAGGAAGCATGTATCCCCTCAGAAGGTTCACAAGGATAGCTGGAGGAGGCATGGCTTCATTTGGATCACTACACAGCTCAGTGTTTGCCATCCTGAAATCTAGATTCATCCACTCTAGACTATTGAGTATAAAGAGTATATTGGAATGATTTGACAAAGTGGGTAGCAGATCTCGTAGATGAAGATATTTCCTGTTGATTAGCCGAGTCAGTGACACTGGGGCAGAGACCTGGGACAGATCTTCACAAGAGAGCGGAATGATCAACTGGAAATCAGCCCTGCGCTCATTGCACCAATCCAGAACAAGTTTTCGAATGAGAGTGCTTTTCCCGGTGCCAACTGTGCCATAGAGAATCACATTTCGTACGGGTTTTCCAGAGGGATCGGCTTTGAACAACTGAGAGACAGATATACTGCGAGGACATTGTGGGGTCTGCAGCTGAGTCTGAAAAGTTGATTCAGACAGCGGACGCAAGATGTCTTCTATGGAGCTTTCACGAATAACTGGATCCACATGGATAGAATCCAGAGCAAACGAAGGCCCAAAGTGTCGTTCCTCACTTGGCAAACAACTAAACCATGCATATAAGCGCTTCCGGTGCTGCTGAACTGGATCTATAAAATTAAAGAGAAAAATAAATAAAAACTTTTCAAAAAAAGCCAGTCGGACTTTTTTTCTCGCAAAGTCCAGCCGTGTGTACGAGGCATTACATATTCAAGGTGGATGGGGGAATGCTCCCCGCTGTACTATTGTATTATGAAACACTCTATGGCCTGCAGTATTTATTGAGTGACTTTTATCTGACAAGATGGTTAAACAGCAGTCAGTAGATAGACTTTTGTTCATCCACAGTGGCCACACATGGATTGAAAGTCAGCAGGTCCAGAACAAAATAGACTGTAGTTGTATTTAGTGTGTGTGTGTGTCAGAATCCAATCTGTCACTAATACATACCCCAAATAATTCTCACACTCCAATTTGCTGCTGTAATCTTCAGCATTGGTCATCCATCAAGTACAAAATTAAAGGAGTTGTAAAGGAAAGTGTTTTTTCATCTTAATGCAATCTATGCATTAAGGTAAAAAAACATCTGATACTGCCACGCCCCCCCCCCCCCTTATACTTACCTGACCCCTCAAAAGTCCCCCGCGTGGTCCCTCGATCCTCTTTGCCGCTCAGCCTGGCCGCTGATTGGCTGGAGCGGATGGATTGAGAGCAGCTCAGCCATTGGCTGGCGCTGCTGTCAATCACATCCTTGACGCGGCTCGTCGAGGGCCAGCGCCGCTCGCTGTATCACGGGAGCGCGCCCGCAATTAGTGACCACCATGCAAGCTCTCGCATGACTGTGGTGACTAATTGCGGGGAGGACCAGAGACAGCCGCCGAGGGACCCAGAAGACGTGGATCTGGGGCACTCTGTGCAAAACGATCTGCACAGTGGAAGTAAGTATGACAGGTTTGTTATTTGTTATTAAAAAAAAAAAATTCCTTTACTAACGCTTTAAGTATAACACAACAGTTCAAGAAATGTCTGCGTTCTCGCAGATGGTAAATTACCTTGCTCTGATATAAATCTCTATAAAATGTTGTGAAAGAGGATAAAATATCCTCTTGAATATAGGAAAAATTCCCTGTTAGTGTAAATATATGAGGAATAAAATTAGACTAAAGCCCTGTACACACGGCCGGGATTCTCATCAGGAAACAATCGTTTTTCCTGACGAGATTCCTGGCAAGATTTTCTTGCCTGCCGAGTGTACACACGTACGATTCAAAACAACCATCGTTCTTTTGAATGGCACGAACGTTGTGACATCATTGACTATGACGAGCATGCACTCGTCACATTCAAAAACCATCGCCGCTATCTTGCTTCACCCTACCTATGCCTTGGAAGCTACCGCGCATGCGTCAAAGTCATTTCGAGCATGCGCGGGTTTCCATGGAGGCAGGTAAGTATACAGACGCTTTGGTTTGTCGGCAGGAAAGCACTGCCGAGAATCTCAACGAGAAAATAGAGAGCAGGTTCTCTATTTTTTTCGTCTAGATTCTGGGCAGTTTTCTGGACGAGAAACCTCAAAGTTCACTCGGCAAGAAAGCTCTGCCAGCAGTTTTCCTGTCGAGAAAACCGTGCGTGTGTACGAGGCTTGAGTCTGGGATTTGGCAATTACTGCTAACATTTTCCCACTTCTCTCTTTCTCCTCAAAATACCTAGACTTTGTGAAAAATTGAGCCCTTTCAGCTTTTTCCATAGCTGTTATTTTATATAAAAGTTGTACATCTTTCCAAATAGATTGGTTCAAAGGGGTAGGATTCTGAACATATTGGAATTCTTTTTGTTGTACCTCTGCTGCTAAGGGGTCCCCCGTAACTACTATTTTTTTTGAATCTACTTATAGCTTGTGTCATCCAGCTGGGGATTGTTAAAATCTATGATCACCGGCCCATAACTCCTCCTCTGGACCACTTTTTTTTACAATAATGTTTGAAGCATAAGTTTGGGGACCACATTGGATAACCACTATGGGCCAGATTCAGGTAGATGGGAGCATCTTTGCTCCAGAGTAACGCTTCTCATTTGCGTTACGCTGCAGAAATTTTAGGAGCAAGTGCTGTTATTCAAGAAGCACTTGCTCCTAAAGTTGCGGCAGCGCATCGCAAATGAGCCGGCGGAATTCAAATTGGGCGGGTACAGGGCGTGTAGTATTTAAACGAAGCGCGACCCCGCCGCGAACGTACTGCGCATGCGTCGAGTGTTAAAACATCCCCGTGCGCATGCTCCAAATTCTGTGAATGAACGTCAATGACGTCACATTCCCATTCATGAACTTTTTACGCAAGCGACGTGATTTTTTTTTTTCCCGACGCGATGACGACGCCTATACCTAACATAGGATACTCCAACCCCATGTAGGTATATCTTCGCGCCCCGTATCCCTTCCGGAAACGTCGAACCGTCATTGCGTCGCGCCGGAATTCGATCGTGAATTGCCGATTTCCGCTCATTAACATATTTTTTGAGCGTAAATCGGCGGGAACGCCCCCGGCGCCATTTTTAAGTTGAAGTAACGATGCGATGGCGAAACTCAGTTACGCTGATCGCATCGGACCTTCAACCCGGCGTTTCTTGTTTTCTGGTTACAGAAAACAGAAACGCCGGCTCAAAGTGACAGTTAGGCTGGCGGATCACTGGATCCGCCAGCCTAACTGTTCCTGAATCTGGCCCTAAATGTATCTATTGGAAGCCATTACCCATTACCATTTAACTAATGCCTATCTTCTAGTATAGGACACTTAGACAAGTTGCATATTCAGCAGCCTATTTGTACTTATTTGGAAAATCCTCATATTTATGTTGGTTGCTCTGGCTATAGTATACAGTGCCTTGAAAAAGTATTCATACCCCTTGAAATTTTCCACATTTTGTCATGTTACAACCAAAAATTTAAATGTATTTTTGGGGATTTTATGTGATAGACCAACATAAAGTGGCACATAATTGTGAAGTGGAAGAAAAATTATAAATGTTTTCCAATTTTTTTACAAATAAATATCTAAAAAAAGTGTGGCGTGCATTTGATTTGCAGCCCCCTTTTCTCTGATACTCCCAACTATAATCTAGTGGAACCAATTATCTTCAGAAGTCACTTAATTAGTAAATAGAGTCCACATGTGTGTAATTTAATCTCAGTATAAATACAGCTGTTCTGTGAAGCCTTCGAAGGTTTGTTAGAGAACCTTAGTGAACAAACAGCATAATGAAGGCCAAGGAACACACCAGACAGATGGCAGAACTGCAACCCTACCAAGATATGGCCGTCCACCTAAACTGACAGGCTGGGCAAGGAGAGCATTAATCAGAGAAGCAGCCAAGAGGTCCATGGTAACTCAGGAGTAGAAGCAGAGATCCACAGCTAAGGTTGGAGAATCTGTCCACAGGACATACAAACATATTCGCCAGCACACCAAGGATCGTATAAAAAAACGTCCATTTATTTAATTCTCTTGATCCATTTATATAAACGGCAGACCCCTTCTCTTCATTCCTTCCCCATTTACCTTCCCTTAGTTATATCTAGAATGTTGTTATTTACTTTGATTGTTTCAATATTCTGGTTTGACCTACGGCCTGGATTCATGGAAAAATCATGAATCTAGACTGTATGCTCTTCGTTGATTTCTCTAATATATGCTCTAAATTGTTTGGTTCTCAACGTTTGATATGCTTACCTTATCCAAGCTATGTATTAAGATGTTACTTTACTGTTATCGTGTCTATCTGATACTGCATTCTTCTGTTACATAACACGGCTGCGTCCGTGTTTCCATGTCTTTTTCATGTCTTTATTTAAATTGTTCTTGTTTGAATTATTATTAATAAAAATCATTACAATAAAAAAATAAAAAATGTCCAAAAATGTATTGCAAAGAAACCATCACAAAAATAGCAACGTTTCGAAGTCGCACAGGACTTCTTCGTCCTGACGAAGAAGTCCTGTGCAACTTCGAAATGTTGCCATTTTTGTGATGGTTTCTTTGCAATACATTTTTGGACTTTTTTTATACGATCCTTGGTGTGCTGGCAATGTGTTTGTATGATTGCTGTTCCAGTTCCCTGCTGGTGATCACTTCAGCACCCTTTTTTTACTTATTGGCCGTTCAAACCCAGGAAGGTGTGCAATTAGAATATTTATTAAGTCTGTCCACATGACAACTTATTAGTCGTGCACTCCACAAATCTGGCCTTCATGGAAGAGTGGCAAGAAGTAGGCCATTGTTGAAAGAAAGCCATAAGAAGATGCCAAAAACACCCAAGAGGCACTTACAGATCTAGAAGAGTGCACCCAGGAAAAAGGTGGAACTTTGTATTTAAGACCATAAGCTTGAACAATGATCTATCTGAGCCACCAAGAAATGATGGAGTGAGAAGCTGGTTTCCCTTTACAGGTATCATCAGGAATGGCAAAAGTGAGACAGTCTTTCTAATGGAAGCAATGGCTTAGAGATAAACTGGAATAGCATGTACTACATCCAGGCAATGAAGAAAGACTCAATTCTGATGTACTGGAGCTGAACAGACAGATGGAAGAACAATGTCCTGGTTGGGTAAATGGTTGAAATCACCTTAGAAAGGAAGGAGGCTCTAGGCCTCAACACATCCTTATCGTTGGAAATAACAAAGAACGAATGGACGGCCGCACACCGGAAAACTCTTGAGTTGTCTTTATTGAAAAAGCATAAGCAGGCACCACAGATACACAGCAAGAATAAAAAAACAGCCAACGCGTTTCACACTTGGTTAGTGCTTATTCATGGCCATGAGTTTTCCGGTGTGCGGCCGTCCATCCGTTCTTTGTTATTTCCATTGCCAGCACCCGCATACACCTGGACTGATCCACGAGTGCACTTGGGATTTCCCTGGAGCGGTGAACGCCACTTCGCTACATCCTTATCGTTATGTAAGACCTAACAGGGTTCTTTACAGGATAAGGCTGCTAGCTCAGACGGTGAAGAATGCTGGAAGTGGGAGGGTTTTACCTGGCTGGTCATACAACCCTACTGATCCTGTGTCCCTTAATGAATTACATTTTTGAAAAATGATTATTTAACATTAGCAACACTTGTTACAACAACATTGCTTACCTGCTACAATGCCACTCAGGCTCCTGTAGGGCACAGAATAACAAACTAGGCCATTGGACTTGGAGAAGAAAGAAACATGGCAGGCACTCCTAAAAAAAGACAGCAGGAAATGGACTAGATCAGTTACAGCACAGACAGATTTAATGATAAATCTATTGTACAAGTACATTGAGGATGCTCACCTCTGGGAGTCTCTGTTCAGCACAGACTGAGATATAAGTTGCTGGTGTTTGTTAATTCCAATGGCAGCAGAGCCATAAAATCTGTGTATCCTATTCGTAAGAAGACTCTTTCCTTGCCCAAATACCCCCAGCCAAGATGCAGAGCAGCGAGGCTGCATATTTTTTCCACATTCAGGAAACAAGGGCTAGCAAAACAATACACCTGGGGATAAATAAATACAATTAAAATATACACTTTGCATACAAAAACTTTCATAAAACAGTTTGTATACAAAAACTTTCACAAACAGTTTGTCCTTCACCCATTGATTGTGTAACGATTCATGTGTATAGATCACTCAGGCGCCGTACACACGGCAGAGAACCTCGACGGGCAGAACACATCGTTCCGCCCGTCGAGCTTCTCTCCCGGCCGTCGAATTCGGCGACCCGCCCGTCGGGAATGGCAACCAGCCATTCTTCCAGGCGGGCCGTCGAGGAAATAGAGAGCGTGCTCTCTATTTCGGCTCGACGGGCTTCCCGACGGGAAGCTCGCCGAGACCGTACACACGGCCGAGGTCCTCGCTGGAATGTGCATTCCAGCGAGGTTCTCGCTGATTTTCAGCGAGAACCTCGGCCGTGTGTACGGCGCCTTAGAAAGATTAATACAATTTAACTAGTACCGCAAAAATCTGCACAGGTATAATTTATTTAAATTACTATTGGCATTCACAGTGAGGGAAAACAAGTATTTGATCCCTTGCTGATTTTGTACGTTGCCCCACTGACAAAGAAATGATCAGTCTATACTTTTTATAATTATTTTAACAGCGAGAGACAGAATAACCACAAAATATCCCAAAAAAAATAAAAATTCAAAAGAGTTATAAATTGATTTGCATTTCAGGCTGGGTTCACACTTTTGCAAATTGGATGCAGATTTCTCTACATTCAATTCGCATAGCAAGAGATTGTGACCGGCCCACAATTTAGACTAAAATAGGACCTGAAATGGTGAGTGGAGACGCACAGGACTCATGCTGTGAGCCACTGCATATTCTAGTGTGAACTCAGCCTTAGCCCAGGTTCACACTGGGTACGATTTAGTTTGATTTGAGATGCGCTTTCACATGTGAAAGCGCATCTCAAATCGGCGGCAATTGCCGGCAATGACACCGTCCTAATCGGTGCAACGCCGCATCTGCGGTGCTGCACCGATTTCAAAAAGTAGAAACCTGCACAGATGTCTACTAAATCGTGCCGAAATCGGGACTGCCAGAGGGAGTGAAATTGCGCGAGTTCAGCTGAAATTGCGCGATTTCACTCCCGCAGCCCAGTGTGAACCAGGGCTAAATGAGTGAAATAAGTATTTGACCCCCTATCAATCAGCAAGATTTCTGTGTCTTATGTGTCTTTTATTGAGGTAACTAGCTGAGATTAGGAGCACTCACTTAAAGGGGGCGCTCCTAATTTTAGCTTGTTACCTGTATAAAAGACACATGTCCACAGAAGCAAATAATCAGATTCCAATCTCTCCACCAAAGAGCTGTCCAAGGATGTCAGGGACAAGATTGTAGACCTACACAAGGCTGGACTGGGCTACAAGACCATTGCCAAGCAGCTTGGTGAGAGGGTGACAACAGCTGGTGTGATTACTCACAAATGGATGAAACACAAAATTACTGTCAATCTCCTCGGTCTGGGTCTCCATGCAAGATCTCATCTTGTGGAGTTTCAATGATTATGAGAACAATGAACAATGAGGAATCTTTTCAATGATCTCAAGGCAGCTGAGACCATATTTACCAAGAAAAAAATTGGTAACACACAAGCCATGAAGGACTGAAATCCTACAGAGCCCACAAGAGGTCCCCCTGCTCAAAAAAAAGCACATGTACAGGCCCATCTGAAGTTTGCTAATGAACATCTGAATGATTCAGAGGAGAACTGGGTGAAAGTGGTGTGATCAGATGAGAAATCGCTGTGTTTGGAGGAGGAGAAATGCTGTCTATGTCTCCTGAAACACCATCTCCACTGTCAAACATGGAGGTGGAAACATTATGCTTTGTTTTGTTTTTCTGCTAAGGGGACAGGACAACTTCACTGCATCAAAGCGACAATGAACGGGGCCATGTACCTCCTTCCTTCAGCAAGGGCATTAAAAATGGGTCGTGGATGGGTATTCCAGCATGACAATGACCCAAAATACACAGCCAAGGCAACAACAGAGTGGCTCAAGAAGAAGCACATTAAAGTGGATGTTAACCCCAATTTTATTTATTTTTTATGTCACAATGTAGAGAATAAGATTTCCTATCATCTGTGCCCAGTCTTGCTACACAGAGTTAATCCAGCTCCAAACAATCCTCTTTTATTTTTCAGTGAAAATTAACAGACTTCCAGATAAAAACCTGTCTAAATAAAAAGTCCTTTCCGTTGCACCAAACATTACCTCTCACAATGAACTGTGGATCACCTCATATTATAATAAACATACAGGAATGTGCATGTGTCCAACCTAGTGCACAAGATATGTAAATAACCTGTCACTTGAAGCAAGGGGACGGAAAGTTTTTTTAATCTTAATGTATTTGATGCATTAAGATAAAAATACTTCCTCCTCAGCATCCCTAATACTTACCTGAGCCCCACCTCTGTCCAGAGATGTCCACGAGTCCCTTGGCTGTCCGAGACTCTCCCTCCTGATTGGCTGAGACACAGAAGTGGCACCTGCGGCTGTCAATAAAAGTCAGTTAGCCAATCAGGAGAGAGAGAGAGGGGGCGGGGCCGAATGGCAGCTCCATGTCTAAATGAACACAAAGACCTGCAGCTCGGCTCGGATGCCCCCATAGCAAGCAGCTTGCTGTGGGGGCATTTAACAGGAAGGAGGGGCCAGGAGCAGTGAAGAAGGACTTAAAAAAAAGGAGGATCCAGGCTGCGCTGTGTAAAACCAGTGCATATAGGAGGCAAGTATAACATGTTTGTTATTTTAAAAACTTGACTTGAAGAGGATCTGCAAAGAGAAGTGGGACAAAATCCCTCCCAAGATGTGTGCAAACCTGGTGGCCAACTACAAGCAACATCTGAGCTCTGTGATTGCCAACAAGGGTTTTGCCACCAAGTACCAAGTCATGTTTTGCAAAGGGGTCAAATACTTATTTCACTCATTAGAATGCAAATCAATGTATAACTTTTTTGAAATGCGTTTTTCTGGATATTTTTGTTGTTATTCTGTCCCTCACTGTTAAAATAAACCTACCATTACAATTATAGACTGATCATTTTTTTTGTCAGTGGGCAAACGTACAAAATCAGCAGGGGATTAAATACTTTTTTCTCCCACTGTAAAGAATGAGTATACCCTTTTTAAAGTTTGAAAGCAAATATTTCACATCATGTTTAATAATTCTATACATTTTTAATAGCAATGCAATACTAGCTATGACTAAGCATTGAATCCCTGTGCAAAACGCGTCAGCTTTTTATCCCACTGCTTGCTGTGCTGTGTTTTGTAGTGCTTCTTATCCTTTTTGCACCAATAAAGCCTACCTTTCAAGGCTGATTTTGGTGTGCGGCTGTCCATGAATTTTTTCCATTGATTTCAGCAATGCATTAAAGCTAAACTCTGGGCAATTCAAGGTAGGGTACAAAATAAAATAAAAAAGCTCAGGGTGCTATATTCACCATTAATAAGGCACTTTCTCAATTAGTACTTCTACTTCACCACAAGATGTCCTCAGTCATCATTGAGCAGTACTGTACTCGGCATCAATAACTCAGAAGACTGCGGAATACTGTAAATCAGGGGTCTCCAACTTTCTAGGGCCACTTTACTGTCCTTCAGACTTTAGGGGAGTTGGACTGTGCCCAGTAGGAGTAAACAATGTCTGATCTTTGGTATTAGGATGTAGTTGGTGTCGGTTGAAGGCATTATGCCCCATTCTTGATGTCAATGTCAGAAATAATACCTGATAGAGGCAAGCAAAGGTAACACAGTTTTGAGACTACCCCTACCCACTAAAGCAGGGAGTGGTGCTGATGGCATCACGAAGACCAACCTGGGATGGAGAAGAGTTTTGAGGAATAAGAGAAGAAGACCCTACGTGTCACATGATAGGCCTGACGACATCTGAAAAAATAAAGCAAAACATACACTAGAGGGCCTCTGGATGGGGGCTTACTCCAGGAGTTGGACTTTAAGCTGCTTCCCTGTGTACAGGACATGCTGAATGTCTAATAAAAATACAGAACTATCTCTACTTGTTTGTTACTACCTCCTCAGTCATTCAGCTGTGTGTCTGCGTAATCCAATATACTTCTATTCTTGTCTGAACAGCAGTAAACCAACTATCTGAAACCTTGTAAAAAAAAGATTTATACCAAGCACCTGCCAGTTATGAAAAGACGAATGTGAAATGATTACAAGCCTAAGACCTCTTTCACACGGAGGGGCTTTTTAGGCGTTTTAGCGCTAGAAATAGCTCCTGTAAAGAGCCTGAAAAATGCCTCCCATTGATTTCAGGGTGACTTTTCACACTGTGTCGGTGCACTTTCGGGACGTTAGGAAAAGTCTTACAAACAACATCATTGGGGCAGTTTGGGAGCGCTCCCAAAATGCCCTGCCATTGAAATGAACAGCACTTTGGAAGCACCGCAACATGGGCGCTTTTAACCCCTTCTTTGGGATTAAAAGCACCAGACTAGTGGGCGAAAAGCACCGCTTAACCACTTAAGACCCGGACACATATGATGCTAAATGACCCAAGGTGTTTTTACAATTCAGCGCTGCGTCGTTTTAACAGACAATTGCACGGTCGTGCGACATGGCTCCCAAACAAAATTTGCATCCTTTTCTTCCCACAAATAGAGCTTTCTTTTGGTGGTATTTAATCGCCTCTGCGATTTTTATTTTTTGCGCTATAAACTAAAATAGAGCGACAATTTTGAAAAAAAAACACAATTTTTTACTTTTTCTTATAAAAAAAATCAAATAAACTAAATTTTAGTAAAACATTTAGGCCAAAATTAATTCAGCCACATGTCTTTAGTAAAAAAAAAAAAAAAATCGCAATAAAAAAAAAAAAATAGCTACCTAGCGGGAACAGCGACACTAATACAGCGATCAGAAAAATGATCGCTTAGTGACGCTGGCAATAGGGAGTGAAAGGGTTAACTAGGGCAGTGATCAGGGGGTTAAAACTTTATATGGGGGGGTACGGGGCTACCCTGTACCTAACACTAACTAACTTTCACACTGCCTGTCACACTGATACTAAATGCAGTGATTAGATCACTGCATTCAGTGACACTGTGACAGGGGGGTGGGGGGGGGGTGATCACAAGAGGTTAATGTGCCTATGAGTGTGTGTGTCAGTGTTGTGTTGGTGCACACTTATGGCCCATACACACGATCCGAATATCGGCCGATGGATCGTACGACTTTTTTCGCTTAATAATCGCAAGTAAAATAAAATAGGTTATTAAACTCACGAAAATTCTCGTACGACAGAAAAAAAAGATCGGAAGTGATGTCACGTGTTGTAATGTATTTGTATTGTATTGTCGGACGACGGCTGTACTGACTAAACAAAAATCGTACGATCTGACATCGTACGAGGAAAATTTTCGTGCATGTCCGATCGAAAAATATCGGATGAACGGTCGTGATCGGCTCTCGAAAGTAGTGTACACACGATCCGAAAATCGTACGATCCATCATCGAACGATCGTTTTCGTCCGATATTCGGATCGTGTGTATGGGCCATAACTGTGGATATCTTCTCTCATCAGCAGAGGTGGAAAACACCGATGCGATGAGAGATGACATAATTTCCTCCTCCTGTGTAAACACAGGAGGAGGAACTGACACGAAGGGGGAGCGCTCCCATTGGCTGGGGGCGGAAAAAAACGGACATCCGCCCGCCCGTCGGCGATCGCTCCCAGAGCCAGGGGGACTGCCGCACGCCGCGGAGGGGATCCCGATCGGACCCTCGAACCGCACAAAGACGAGGCCGTATATATACGCCCTTGTGCCTGTACGAGCCATGTTGTGGACATACATAGGCGTGCGGCGGTCCTTAAGTGGTTAAACATCGCTTAAGCTATAGCAGGCGTGCACGCGGCTGCTGCATTGCAGTGACCCGAAGCACGTGGCCGACAGTCGCAGTGACCACCGGTCACACGCGATCGCAGGCACGAGAGCCAGAACGGGGATGTGTGTGTGTGTAAACACAGAAGTCCCTGTTCTGTCAGATCCTCTGTTGCTAATCAGGAACAGCAATATGTCTCCTCCTCTAGTCAGTTACATGCCCCTACAGTTAGAAACACACACAATGGAACACGTTTAACCCCTTGATCGCCCCCTAGTGTTAACTTGTTCCCTACCAGTGACATTTACACAGTAATCAGTGCATTTTTATAGCACTGATCGCTGTACAATTATTATTATTATAATACAGGATTTATATAGTGCCAACAGTTTACGCAGTGCTTATCAATATAAAAGGGAGACAATACAGTTATAATACAATAAAATACAAGAGGATTAAGAGGGCCCTGCTTAGAAGAGCTCACAATCTAAGAGAGGGGGGCAGGTGGTACAAAAGGTTTTAACTGTGGGGAATGAGCTGATGGAAGTGGTAAAAGATTAGTTGGAGATGTGATAGGCTTCCCTGAAGAGATGAGTTTTCAGGGATTGCTAATCACTGCAGTGATCAGTAAAGTGTCACAGGTAGCCCAGCCCCCACACAGTTAGAATTACTCCCTAGGACACGTTTAACCCCTTTCGCGCCCCTAGTGGATAACCCCTTAACTGCCAGTGTCATTTACACAGTAATCAGTGCATTTTATAGCACTGATCGCTGTATAAATGACAATGGTTCCAAAATAGTGTCAAAAGTGTCTCCGATGTGTCTGCCATAACGTCGCAGTCATGATAAAATAACGTTGATCGTCGCCATTACTAGAATTTTTTTTTACTAAAAATGGCATAAAACTATCCCCTATTTTGTAGACCAATCAGTAAACGCTTATTTTACCAAAAATATGTAGCGGGCAAAACTGAGGAAAAACATTGTTTTTTTATATATTTTTTCAGGGATTTTTCTTATAGCAAAAAGGAAATAAAAATGTAGTGATAATAACAATTGTAATTATAAATATGTCTGCTGTCGATTTTAGTAGAGAAGAAACTCTGGTACTTTTGACTGCATTAGGCACACAGGGTTCATTTCAGTCTGTAGCAGAAGATCAAGGCAATACATCTACAATGCTAAGGCCTCATGCACACTCAATGTTTAACCTAGGTGCATGAGACCCCAGTGTTCAGGTACAGGTGATAGGTACAAAAGCACCATCCAGCCCTGCTGCCAGCAGCCTGTAAAGCTCTACAAGCATTCGTCCCTGGCTGCATAGTGCCCCAAATGTTAGTACCACTCAGAACGCCATCTCGCCACAGCCTCTCAAGAGTTTTACGATCTGCCAACAGTGGGGCTGGATGGTGGTCCTGTACCTTTCACCCATAACTAAACATCGGGGTCTCAAGCACCTGTGCTAAATGCCCAGTACACACAAGGCCAAAATCTGGTCATACAGGAATTAAATCATCTGAAAATCTTTCCGTGCCCTGTCAGCAACATCCGGGTCGACAAAAGTCAACTTTTCTAAAGATTTTTGTCAAACAAATAAATTGGAAAATTGTCAGCTGAACAGATGCAGGCACTGTTTGGACACTAAAGATTCCTGAGGGTTGGCACTTGGCCATGCTAATAGTAAAACTGCTTCAACAGTGTATTCCTTGAATACTAGGATCTAGCAAATGTTATAAAGTATCAATGGTGTGCCGTCTCTAATAACACACAGTGGAAAGAGACATGTAGTCAAACGAAATAAATGCAACATCTAATAATAAATATTGGGAATTAATATAGCACTACGATTCAAAAACCTTTGATCCACTACCCTTTCGTGTTCTAAGATGAGAGACATATAAAAAAAAGTAACTTGTGAATAAGTTGAAGTGCAAACCACAATTAAAATGAACAACACAATGTTCATATATATATATATATATATACACATTGTGAAATAAATCCAGTCCTTCATTAATCTGAAGTAGAGCTGCATGATTAATCGTTATCGCATTTTTGTCCCCCTTGCGAGCTTGACAAAGTATTTTCCCGATTCTTCCTATGCAGAGAATTCTCTCTGCTCTACTGAAGCTGATTCTTCCTATGCAGAGAATTCTCTCTGCTCTACTGAAGCTGACAGCCATCAAAAAAAAGGAAGAAAAAAAACGGGCAGTCTGCCAAGTATCACAACATTCTTTATCAGTGGAACCAAGTCTAAACATTGTAACAATGTAACAAACGCTGGATTAAAGTGGTTGTTAACCCAATTGCCCTAAATTGATCCGACACACATTACATGCTTCCCTAAGCAGTGCAGCGTGTCTTTTATTTTATTTTATTTCAAATACCTGGAATCCGTAGTTAAAATCTCTGTCAGGTGTCCCCTCTTCTTTGCTGTCCAGAGCCTGAATAGGAGGAGCCCAGATTACTTCTTATTTATGCAAGATATATCAGAAGATATATGCAGCACCAAAAAAACAAATAAAAATGATGTGTAAACCGACCAGAGACATTGCAGACCGTACACAAGACATATCTATGTTGTTAAAACATAAATTTGATCCTTTTAAAACTAACTTTGTGGGCGGGACAGAGTTACGATTGATTGACAGGTAGTTTCAGTCTTGTAGACTTGGGATCGTGGGATTTGGGTTTTGTTTAACCACTTGCCGACCAGCCACTGTCATTATACAGCGGCAGGTCAGTACATACCCGCGAATCGCTGTAGCTGTATGGCGGTCCCTTTAAGCAGGGATAGCAGGCACGCACACACTGGCTACACTGCGGGGGTGCCAATGCACGTGGCCAGGGTCGCGGTGACGGCTGGCCACGCACGATTGCGGGCACGAAAGCCAGAACATGGACGTTTGTGTGTAAACACACAAATCCCCGTTCTGTGAGGAGAGGAAAGACAGATTGTGTGTTCCTACTAGCTAGGAACCACCATCTGCATTTCCTCTAGTCACTCCTATCCCCTCACAGTTAGAAAACACCCGAGGGAACACAGTTAACCCCTTGATTGCCACATAGTGTTAACCCTTTCCCTGCCAGTAATCAGTGCATTTTTATAGCACTGTTTGCTGTATAATTGTCAATGGTCCCAAAAATGTGTCAAAAGTGTCCAATCTGTCTGGCATATTGTTGCAGTCCCGATAAAAATCATTACTAATAAAAAAAAAAAAAAAAAGAATAATAAAAATGCCATAAATCTTTCCCCTATTTTGTAGACGCTATAACATTTGCGCAAACCAATAAATATACACTTATTGCGATTTTTATTACCAAAAATATGTAGAAGAATACATAACGGCCTAAACTGAGGAAAACATTTTTTATTTTTTTATTTTTTTAAATGGGGATATTTATTATAGCAAAAAGTTCAAAATTGTCACTATTTTTGTCTATAACGCAAAAAAATTTAATCGCAGAGGTGATCTAATACCACCAAAAGAAAGCTCTATTTGTGGGGAAAAAAAAGGACTTCAACTATATTTGGGAGCCAAAATATTTTTTGAAATTGTTGCTCTTTTTATGTTTATAGCGCAAAAAATAAAAATGCAGAGATGATCAAATACCACCAAAAGAAAGCTCTATTTGTGGGAAAAAAAGAACGTCAATTTTGTTTGGGTACAGCATCACACGACCGCGCAATTGTCAGAAGAGGGAAGAGGGGAGGGGGAAGAGGCAGGGCAGGGCTGGAAGTGAAGGAGATTGTTCTCTGACTCCTTAGGCCAGCCATACATGGCTTGAATTCCAAAAGAAAGAGGAGAGAGGAGACCTGCAGACATGGGATTCCGCTCCATAGGGCAAAGGGGGGCAATTGACCCCCCCTGGAAAATCGAGGTGTTGAAGAGTCTCGTGGGCGCGGGCTGTCTGAGCCGTCACAGGCTGGATGTCACACAGTGCCATGCTGATGGCTGATCTGAGGTACTTAAAGCGATGGGAGGGGGGGTCTGTCTGTGCTGAAGGGGGGTATGTAAGGAATGGGTGGTCGATCTGTGCTGAATGGAGGGGTCTGTGCTTAAGGGGGGGTCTGTGATGAATGGGGGGGGTCTGTGCTGAAGGAGAGTCAATCTGTGCTGAATGGAGGGGTCTGTGCTGAAGGGGGGTATGTAATGAAGGGGGGGTCCATCTGTGCTGAAGGGGGTCTATACATTCGTTAGGCTATATTTATATGGGCATGGAGTGAAGCTGTGCTATTCGACGCTTTTAACCCCGCTTTGAATAAAGGGTTAAATGTGACTGTGTATCACCGTTGCTGAAGCACCCCCCCCCCCCCCCTGAAAGAATTTCAGCGGACGCCCATGCCTGCAAATGACACGCATTCTGACCACGGTATCTTGCCTCAGCAGCCATGATAATCATGGTCAGTTCTAAGGGGGGAAGCTAGGATCAAACATGTATTTTAGGAGATACAGAGAAGTAATGAAAAAAGCAAAAGCACCATGCTGCAGCTTGCATGTTAAAGGGACAGGAGCAGCTTTTTTTTTTTTTTTTTTTTTCGGGTTAACAAACACTTTAAGGCTGCATTCACACCTGAGTGTTTTCAGCTCGTAAAACGCTCATCTCAAAACCTCAAAAAAAGCTGTTTCACTTTGAATGAGAATTGCAGCGCTGAAGGGGTTAATATGTTCCCTGGGAGTGATTCCTACTGTAGGGGCAGGGGACTCACAAGGGGAGGAGACCGATCTGCGTTCCTCTGTACTGGGAACACACATCAGTCTCCTCACCTCTGACAGGAGATGGATCTGTGTGTTTACACACACAGATCCACACTTATGCCGTGATTGCCAGCAATCGCGGTGCCCGGCGGACATCGCGGTCGCGATGCAAAGGACGTTATATGATGTCCACTCTGAAGGAGAGACAGTTCCTGCCGACGTCATATTACTATGGCTCGGTAGGGAACTGGTTAAAGTGGTTGTAAACCCACCCAAAAAAGAAAAACCCTGCAAGACAAAGGCATAATGAACTAGTATGCATCGCATACTAGCTCATTATGAAAAATGTACCTTAGATCGAAGTTCCCGCAGCGGTCCCGGCACACTGCTCTGGACGGCGACATGTCTACAATCCCCCGAAGGTCAGACCTACAAATGTTCTCAAATGCTTATCCTATCTTCCTCTTCTCGGGTCCCCCTCTGGCGCTCCTGGCCCCTCCCTCCTGCTGTGTTCCCGCAAGCAAGCAACTTACTCTGTGGGCACCCAAGCAGGCGCGCTCCTGCCCCGAGGGGCTGTGTGTCCATTTACACATGAAGCCTTGGGTCGGCCTTGCCCCTTCCATCTCCTGATTGGCTCACTGGCTAATTGACAGCAGCGGGAGCAAATGGCTCCTGCTGCTGCATAAAAACAATCAGGAATGCAAGTCCCCGGAGAGGCAAGGCTTTCGTGGACATCGCTGGATTGAAAGGAGGCTCAGGTAGGTATTAGGGGGGCTACAGCATAGAATGCATGAACATAAAAAACATTGTGCCTTTACAACCACTTTAAAAAAAACACTAATGTGCATGGAGCCTGAACAAAGAAATCTATATCTGTATGGCCAAATTAAAACGGGTAAGCAAATGCTTCTTACTGCATAGAGGGGGATCTGTGACTAGCAAGGACCCTGAAGTAGCACTCCAGCCCTTTTATACTGGAAATTCCAGTTTATTTTTCCATAGCAGGGCCCCTTTCCTATCCCAGACCCCATAGCAGCCATGCCTATTATATGCCACTATGCTTTATACAACATCCCCTTAAAATGTCCAACCAAACCAGACATTCATCGGCATTCAGCAGAATACTACACTCACAGCTTTGGGAGGGATGATTACTTCCCCAGTAGTTAACGAGTACATGTTCTACATTGCACAATATATATTTCATCTCCACCCAAGATCAGTAGGCAACACAGATACTTCATTAGGGAAGCAAAATAATTAGAGGGTGGGGAATTTACAAGAACAATATATATAACACAGTGTGCAGGTAAAATGACAAGAGTAGGTACTCAAGTACTTGGATTTGATATATAATCCTATGATGCAATTCCAACAACAAAAGGTGTTGAAAAATCAAAAGAAAGGCAGACGACTTTTACTGATGAAAGCAAAACATATTCCTTCAGTGCCGGTTCACACAGGGACAACCCGATTAACAGCGCGACTTTGCAGGACGACTTTAGCGTGACTTGGAGCAGCTTACAGCGCAAATTAAAGTTGCCTCCAGGACAGGCGACTTTGGCTGTGGCCAATCACAGAATAATTAACTCTGTGGGAGGGAGGGGTAGTAAACTATTTTATTTTCCTGTAAAGTTGCTTCAGTTAAGACGGTTATCTAACTTTAGAGGCAACTTCCATTGAATTCTATAGGTACAAGTTGCCTAGAAGTCGCCTTGAAGTAGTACAGGAATCTTTTCTGAAGTCTCAGCGACTTCAGCAGTGTGTATTAAGACAGCTCTCATTCCCTTCAATGGAATTTCTCATGTCGCGCAAATTGGGGCGACACAAGTCGGATCCCAAGTCGCTGTAGTGTGAACTGGCACTAACACCCGGAGCAGAGGGAATGTGAGCTTGTAACTGGCCTCAGATCACAATTTACAGCTTCTGACTTTCTGAGTCCAGGCGACTGGAAAGAAAAACAACTCCAAGGGTGTAACAACTTCAAAGACCATGTACTACCATCCTAGGACTTCACAGGATGCGTGCTACTGCATAATGTGATGTATATTGCAACAGTTTTTTTCGTTTTAGAGTGGGGACAATTACAAGCTCTGCCAGGTTTTTATTGCTCTCTGTGTCCTCACTGTGAAGATTTATCCTCTTTTATTATCCAATCAAGGTGATAATTTAAACAGAGCTGGTTTCAAAATATACAGATGGTATATGCAGTATGAGAACAGGATAATTCATAAGCATTGAAAGTATTGTTGCAAGGGTACTTATCCGTTTGCAGAGGATGAGGCTTCTCAGTAATTGAAGGGTTTTGTTGCCAGCAATGAATACAGGTAGTGAGAGTCCCCTCCAGGTAAATATGTTTGGATGTCCCCACAGCAAGTAAAGTATTGATGGTAGCGTGGATCCCGTTCGGGATAGATTAATTTCTAGGAGGTAACAGTAACTAGTAGTTTGATGGTAGCGTGGACCGGGGTTCACCAGACTACGGCCGACAATAAAGGAATGCTGTGTACTGACAGCGCAGTGGATTTAAAGCAGCAAGACGTGTATGAAGTAGAGCGCTGATTGCGCTCGGCAGTTCCGCGTTCCAGCGTGGAACGCATACGGCGCTGGGCAATGATGTCAGTGCGTGGTCGCCGAATGCGTTCCAGCATGGAATGCAATCGGCGATGAACGGACGTCGCTTACACGTCTGCTGGATCGGATTGGATGACAGTCAGATGGAAACGGACAGGCAGTGCCCTCGATGACGTCAGTTGTGATTAGGGTTGTCCCGATACCGATACTAGTATCGGTATCGGGACCGATACCGAGTATTTGCGCGAGTACTTGTACTCGCGCAAATACTCCCGATGGCTGATAGAATACGTTTTTTTATTTATTTTTTCGAGTGCAGGTGGAGTGCGGGTGGAGTGGGAGCGGAGCAGTCCTCTTATGGGGGAGAGGAGAGCTGCTGCCGCCGCCCCCCCCCCCCCCCCGGCTCCTCCCGCCGCTGCCGAGTCCCGACATCTAGTTACTATGTGCCGGAGGAACACAACAGCTGTCATTTGCATTTAAATAGCTGTGTTCCCCCGCCGCGCCGACATGTATAGCCCCTCCCCCTTGCCCGAGCACTTTGATTGACAGATCATTCGTCCGACGGGTGATCTGCCATGAGGGACATGGCTGCTGAATTGAGGGACATGGCTGCTGAATTAGGGACATGGCTGCTGAATTGAGGGACATTGGCTGCTGAATTGAGGGACATGGCTGCTGCATTGAGGCATCATTGTTTTGCTGCATTGAGGGACATGGCTGCTGAATTGAGGGACATGGCTGCTGCATTGAGGGACATGGCTGCTGCATTGAGGGACATGGCTGCTGCATTGAGGGACATGGCTGCTGCATTGAGGGACATGGCTGCTGCATTGAGGGACATTGGCTGCTGAATTGAGGGACAATGGTTGCTGAATTGAGGGACAATGGCTGCTGAATTGAGGGACAATGGTTGCTGCATTGAGGGACATGGCTGCTGCATTGAGGGACATGGCTGCTGCATTGAGGGACATGGCTGCTGAATTGAGGGACATTGGCTGCTGAATTGAGGGACAATGGTTGCTGAATTGAGGGACAATGGTTGCTGAATTGAGGGACATGGCTGCTGATTTTAGGGACATGGCTGAATTAAGGGACAAGGCTGCATTTGGGGACACTTGGCTGCATTTAAAAAAAAGTATCGGTAATCGGTATCGGCGAGTACATGAAAAAAAGTATCGGTACTTGTACTCGGTCCTAAAAAAGTGGTATCGGGACAACCCTAGTTGTGATGAAACGCGTAGGCAGGATGTAACGTCGCCATGCCTGTTTGGATTGGTAAATGCTACTAACATTGCCTATGAATGTTTTAATATATAAGTGCTTTTATATTTTGAAAATGTGAGTAGTTTATGTACCTTTTGATTATATTAAAAGTTTTATACAGATTTACACTATGTGGGTCTTCCCATTTTTTTTATGGCGGATCTTGAGAAATATTTGGATGACATTAACCCTATATACATTGGAGACATCACAGGATACAAGCCAAGTGGTGCATGTTGAACCCCTTCATGGGGGATAACCATTTGCATGCTGATTTGATTTGCAAATGGTAAATTAAATCTGTTCCTGTAAGAATCCAATTTTAATGATGATAATGGTCCACGGGGTGATCACAAGTTTTGGTTCGATACAACACTTCTAACAGCACAGTGGATTATCCCGCACGCCAACTGGACTGTCACGATATTTGCACATATATCCTTGTATTTATTGGACTACAGGCAGTCCTTGAGTTACGAATGCTATAAGGACTGTAGGTTTGTTCGTAAGTCGCAACACTGCATTCGTAAGTGTAACTTTGGGGCGGAACACTGCATTCGTAAGTGTAACCTCCGTCTGTGCATGGATGTGGGATGTTCCAGGCGCTTTTATGTTATCTGTGGCTCTTCTGCCCATGTAGTACTGCAGTGTGGGGTGTGTTCCGAGATGCTCGGAGGCATCTAGGACCAGCGTGAAGTACAAGCGGCTAGCGTTTGAGGCGGTTTGTAAGTGGGAGTCGTTCGTAACTCGGGAACTTTGGCATTTAAAAAAGTCTCCACAGGTTGCAGGGGAAACCCTTCTGCCGAACAACTGTCTTCTACCAGCAGGGGTGGGGCGGGGGAAACCGTCCCTGCCAGGAAAAGACAGCGATTCTAGCTAGCAGCTATAGCAGCCACTTGCGATAATCGCAAGCAAATCCGACAGGCTGGTTGCACCCAAGTACTTACGATCGCTCAATTATGTACATTCAACCTGTCCATTAAAGTGTTACTAAACCAGGGTTTGACAAATTTGCTTGGAATCTAGGAGCCAGCAAATAAAGTTAGGAGCCAGAGAAACGTGCCCCATCCTGCCGAGCTTGCACGCAGAAGCAAACACATACGTGATGTATGTAAACGGTATTCAAACCACACACATGAGGTATCGCTGTGATCATTAGAGCGAGAGCAATAATGCTAGCTCTAGATCTCCTCAAAACATGCAACCTGTAGAATTTTTTAGGTGCCGCCTATGGAGATTTAAAAGGGTAAAAGTTTGTCGCCATTCCACGAGCCGACGCAATTTTGAGGTGAAATGTTGGGTATCAATTTACTCGGCGTAACATTATCTTTCACAATATAAAAAAAAATTGGGATAACTTTACTGTTGTCTTATTTTTTTATTAAAAAAAGTGTGTTTTTTCCCCAAAAAAACTGAAAATTGTATACTCACCTTTCCGTAATTTTCCTTTCCTGACGCATCTTCATGGCAGCACACACTGGGTTGTGACTCCGCCCCCACAACCTGACAGGATTGGTTAGCTATAAATTTGAAGGGGAGACGCCCCGCATCATTCTCTGTATATATCATCATAAAACAGCAGGGTGGGCATCTGTGTGCTGCCATGAAGATGCGTCAGGAAAGGAAAATTACGGAAAGGTGAGTATACAATTTTCCGTTTTCCTGACGCATTCATGGCAGCACACACTGGGATATAACTCGCCAGTCAGGAGGGTGCAAGAAAACAGTAATATTTATTCTTTATAGCGCTGAGGAATTGGCTCTAAGAACAGATCTGCCGAAGTCGACGGTAGCCAGGGGAGCAGAATTCACTCTGTAGTGAGAAATGAAGATGTGTTGGGAAGACCAAGTTGCTGCTCTGCCTATGGTTTCCGGTGAAGTCCCGCAATATGCTGCCCAAGAAGTGGCCTCTGCCCCTGTCGAATGAGCCCTAATGCCCTCTAGGAGGCGTAAGTTACTGGATGGAATAGGTCTCCTTGATAGCTTTAACAACCAAGAGGTAATGGTACGGGAGGTAGCTGGCTGACCTCGTCTGCTCCCGTGTGGGATAATCAAGAGAGAATCCGTCTTCCTGAAATGTAGCTGTGACGTAACTGGAGATGGTAGACTTGACATCCTAGTCATGGGACTCGCCCCTCTCATTAGTAAAAGACGAAAGGACGATGTCCTGGTTATAATGAAAGGAGGAAGTTACCCTTGGATAAAAATGGTCTGAGGGCTTCAGAACCACTCTGTCAGGGAAGAACACTGAATAGGGGTTCCATAGCCATAAGTGCTTGTATCTCCGGCACCCTCTTAACTGAGGTGATAGCAATACGGGAAGCCATCTTCAGAGCTAGGTTCCACGGTGAGACTAAGTTGAATGGAGAAAAAGGTGGATTGGACAGGGCCTCGAGTACTACACAGAGATCCCCTGTTGGAAAGGCTGGCCTCCTAGGTGGTCTGATCTTTTTGTAGGCCCTGAGGAACAGAGTGACCAGATGATGAAGAGCCCATCTAGTACTTGTCATGGCTGAAAGGGCAGATACTTGCACCTTCAGGGTACCCAAGCCCGGGTCCTTGTTAAACCCTGACTGAAGAAATTCAAGAATTTGAGATGGGATTCCAATGTCTTTGCTGCGATGACACAAACCTCTCCCAGATCCTAGTATAGGTGACATCAGTGGAGCTCCTTAGAGCTTGTACTAAGGTTGATATTACCTCCTGAGAGTATCCTAGTTCCCCTAACCTAGCCCTCTCAGCTTCAAAGCTGGCAAATGCAGCTTCTCTGGGCTGGATGGAAGAATTGCCTCTGATGTATGAGATCCCAGGTTACTGGAAGATGTATTGAGGCCGCGTACCTAGTTGTAGCAGGGTCGTAAACCATGGCCTCCTCAGCCGGAACGGTATTAGTACAATAACTGTGGCTGAGGACTTCCGAAGTCGGGACAGGAATCTTGTAATCCGAGAAGTTGGAAGAAAAATGTACCCCAGCTCGCAGCTCCATGGAAGAACTAGGCAGTTTGTCCCTTCAGGTAATGGAAAGTGGGCTCTGGACAGGAACCTCTGACACTTGGAGTTCTTTGGCGTGGCCGCTAGGTCGACTTCTGGTTCTGGTACTAGTTTTCGTAAGAATGGAGAATACCTGTTGGTTCAGGGACCGTTCGTGTGTTTGAAAGTGTCTCTCGGCTTAGGTAGTTGGCCAACGAATTCTGTGTTGCTGGGACGCATACTCCCCACAGATCTAACAGGAGCACTTGTGCCCCTTCCATTATGAAGCGTGCGACTCCTGATGCTCCCCTGTCTCTGGATACATGACACCGCTTCTTGTTGTCCATCCTGATCAGGACACTCTTCCTCTATAGAAGAGGCGCAATGGCCAGGAGGGCCTGAAAGGCTGCTCTGAGCTCTAAAATATTTGACACTATGCCCTGAGCCCGAAAATGCCACTGTCCTTGGGCTACTCAGTCTAGATAGTGTGGACCCCATCACCCCTGGCTGGCGTCCGATGTTACTACTTCTGGACTAGGGGGAACTTTTGGAATGGACTCCCTGAGGTCGGACGGGTGTGTCCACCACCATACTAATTGCTTTACCCAGTTCGGGATGTGAATGGTTTGGAGTATTGACGTTCTATTCCACTGCCTGAGAAAGGAGTTCTGTAAGACTCGCATGTGCCACAGGGGCCACTGTATCAAGGGTATGGATGCTGACATGGACCCCTGGGTACTGAGGCAGGCTCTGACAGTTAGACGTCTGGATGATAGCAGACTTTGTATCTTCTGGAGCAAGGGCTTCAGCCTCTCTTGAGGGAGTTGCACCCGGTACAACCTGGTATTTTATTCTGCCCCTAGGAACACCCTAACTTGCCGAATGCTCTGGGTGCTGAGGCGATGCCGAATGGGGGGCACCAAAATTGGAAATGGGATTGATCGATTGAGAACCGAAGGGACCTCTGGAAGGTAAGATGAACTGGGATGTAAAGGTAAACGTCCGAAAAATCTAGAGATAGCATCCAGTCTCCCACGTCCACTGACAACAAAATGGACTGAAGGCTTTTCCAATCTGAGGGCCTCTATTTTGATCGTCTGTTGAAATTCTTTAGGTCCAAGACTGGACGTAGATCCCCGTTTTTTTTTTTTTTTGTACCAGAAATAAAAGGGGAATAAAACCCCCTCCCTTTCTGGTGCGGAAGTACTTGGTAGGCTGGAATGTTTTCCCTGGCAATGTGCCCATGAATTTCCAATTGTGACCGTTCTTGATAGAGGATAGTGTTCATGGATCTGTTATACGAGTTGCCCATATCCGAGCGAATCTCTTGAGTCTGGTGCTCACCTGAGCTGGGTGGGCAGACGGACCCTCAAAAAGGACTTCTGCTGTTCCCCAGCTGTGATTGGCTTACTGTATCTACATGAAGGAGGGTCGAGTCTTCCAGTCCCTCCTAAATTCCCTGCCGGGGCGGTAGGATCTAACATCCCTGTACTTGACAGGAAGATCACGCCTGTAAGCGGGGCCCTTCTGGGGCTCTGGTTTTCCTATCGGAGAAATCAGCCCAGACTTTCCCCCGGTGAAAACAGTTGGCTCATATGTGGCGGTATGATGTTGCCATCATCCCTTGATTCATAAGAATGTGAATACCTCTGTAAGAGTGGGATTTTCAGGGCAACAATAATAAGGGTTGACAACTAGGTCATAGAAAAATACAAATTTATTACAAAAATAATTACATAAACTAAATAATATACTTTGAACAATATCAAAAGATTATTATAATTAAAACCATGCTTGTAGAGAAATGCTGTACATCATCCCACGCCCCAGGACAAGGCTAAGGGCAGGGACAGTTATTCCAACGCGTTTCAAAATTATCTTCATCAGGGAAAGTTGTACAGTTATTTTCTCTATAACAACAAAACACATAAGTAAGTATAAATACAAATGAGCTAAACGAGAACAAATTTCGTAAGCTAAACAAAAACAAAAAATAAAAAATGAATATAAAAAAAAGTAACATAGTTAAACATATGGATACAAATCAATGCGCTGTGGATGCATGCATGAGAAAACAAGGGGCCAAAAAATAAGCAGGGGGTCTAGGGGATAAGGGAAAAAAAATGTGATCTTAAAAAGAAAAGAAAGGAAAGAAAAAAGACTCACCCTTTCTACACAAAACTCCTGCATATATCCCAGTGCAGATATGAATGTCCCAAAAACCACCGTAGCGGCAGAGTCGGATGGTGCCCTATGCGTCCAGGAAAAAGATGTCTCCCATCTCCAGGGACCCCCACACCATGGGGGGTGGAAAAATAATATGAATAAATTCAACTTCCTGATCAGCATTAGAACCAAAGATATTTCCAGCTATAATGGTCAAATAAAAGCATATAAGCAATTATTGGACACTAAATACATTAGAATATGTATATATAAAGACAAAAAAGTCTATTATAGAAAACACCCCGTATATGAGAAAGACCACAAAAAGGGGGGCTATAAAAAACAGGAAAGGAAACTCACCAATTACAGGGAGAGAAAGATGCTCCAATCACTCCAAGTTTGGCCAAAAAGCAATTTCAGCAAAGAAAGTTCCAAGGAAAAAGCTGATGAGAGCTGGATGGAAAGGACGTTGAATTTATTCATATTATTTTTCCACCCCCCATGGTGTGGGGGTCCCTGGAGATGGGAGACATCTTTTTCCTGGACGCATAGGGCACCATCCGACTCTGCCGCTACGGTGGTTTTTGGGACATTCATATCTGCACTGGGATATATGCAGGAGTTTTGTGTAGAAAGGGTGAGTCTTTTTTCTTTCCTTTCTTTTCTTTTTAAGATCACATTTTTTTTCCCTTATCCCCTAGACCCCCTGCTTATTTTTTGGCCCCTTGTTTTCTCATGCATGCATCCACAGCGCATTGATTTGTATCCATATGTTTAACTATGTTACTTTTTTTTATATTCATTTTTTATTTTTTGTTTTTGTTTAGCTTACGAAATTTGTTCTCGTTTAGCTCATTTGTATTTATACTTACTTATGTGTTTTGTTGTTATAGAGAAAATAACTGTACAACTTTCCCTGATGAAGATAATTTTGAAACGCGTTGGAATAACTGTCCCTGCCCTTAGCCTTGTCCTGGGGCGTGGGATGATGTACAGCATTTCTCTACAAGCATGGTTTTAATTATAATAATCTTTTGATATTGTTCAAAGTATATTATTTAGTTTATGTAATTATTTTTGTAATAAATTTGTATTTTTCTATGACCTAGTTGTCAACCCTTATTATTGTTGCCCTGAAAATCCCACTCTTACAGAGGTATTCACAGACTTTCCCCCGGTAACCTTGGAGATGGCCGAGTCCATCTTTGTGCCGAATACACTTGAGCCGCCATATGGAATTTTGCACCAGTTGATTTTGAGGCTGCCTTCGCTATCCAGGGTCTCAGCCATAAGGCTCTTCCCAGCCATGAAGTCGCCCCCTCAGGAGCCGTAAGCCAACTTAATTTTCCTGCAGGGAGGAGAATATCTTCCCCTGGTCGGCTCCTTCTAGAATGGGATTCTCAACATTAGCTGCCTATGCAGCGATAGTTTTAGCGACTGCCGCTGTGGTGATAGCCGGCCTACATGCGTCTGCTGTCGTGGAGCAGGCTTTCTTCAGTTCTATATTGATTTTATGATCAAGAGCGTCCCGGAAGGTAACTGCGTCTTCAATCGGTAGAGAAACGTCTCTAGCGAGTCGCATTAAAGATGAATCGACCGTAGTTGCATTGATCAAAGAATCGATCTTAGACTACCACAAGGGGTACAATCTGCAAACTTGTTGCTCATACTGGGCCGCTTATGCGACCCCCCCACTTATCCTTTATGAGGTTCTCCAGCTCTTCGATGAAGGGAAATGATTCAGGACCCCCTTTTCAGCACCGGGAAATATTTCTGAACCTTCAGAAGTTCTGCCATAACCTCCTCCCAGCCGATCGCTTCCTTGAGTGAATGGGCAAATGGTTCAACCAAAAAGAGACAGTCCGACGCCTGCTCACACTCCTCATTCTTAGAGAGGGTTACTGCACCCTGGCGTAACGGCCGGGCGATGTGCTTGGGGAAGGATCGCCCACATATGATCCCTGTGGCGATTCTCCTGGGAGCTCAGTATCTACTCTGGCCTCCTCTGAATCCTTGGTTACTTCGATGAAGCACGAGTGGCAGGCCAATTCCCCTGGCAAGGATGGCGCCCCGCATATTTGGCAAACATTTGCCGTGGTAAGATAGCTCTGTCTGGGATGAAGGTAATCGTCTGCGGTGGGACCGACTATGACGGGAGTGCTGTGACGCGAGCGGCTATGCCTTGATTGAAGAAATCGAAAGGGTAACCTTGAGCGATTTCTTGCGCCTTCTGCCGGAAGCATGGCTAGAATCTCCCTCTGTGCCGCAAACTTGCGTCTCTTAACCCGATAGGGCTACCAAAACTGTAGTGTCAGTGGCCAGGCTCTCTTTTTTGTCTCCCCTCTACTTACCACCTTCTGGACGGCCTCTATACCTGGTCAGCTGATGGTGGTCTGCGAGGGCAGTGGCCCCCATGAGGATAGCAGAGAGACAGCCCGAAAAGGTGGGAAAAAAGAGAGAAGGGAAAACATTACAATATGTTCCCCCCCAACATTTCTATTTATTAAATTAATATAATAATTTTATATACATATATCTATCCTTTTTTTTTTGGATTATATTAATTGTTAAATTATGTATACACTTTCTTCTATGGTATGTTATAAATTATTATATAAATGTATTGAATGAATGAATGATGAAAACTTATATAGCGCGGCACATGCAAACTGAATCGCCTCTGGGCGCTTGTATAATATCTTCTATCCTATTTATTCCTTTTTTTTTTTTTTTTTTTGTGTGTGTAATCAATTAGCCCAGGCTGATCTGGGACATGCCTGCACACACCTGGTGCAATCTTCACTCTGAGTAGAGCAGAGCAGCAGTGCGGCAGCCAGAACTACAGAGCAATAGGACTGTTTCTTTTTTCCTTCTTTTTTTTTTTAATGACGCGCGCATGTGCAGAAGCGTCCCGCTCGCCCGGCGCCATTTTGGAAGAGGGCAGAGGAGACAGGCGGCGTCATCACTGAGCTGCGCGCATGTGCAGAGCGCCAAGGGGTACGCAGCGGTGACCCCGAGAGTATGGGGTGTCAGAGGAACCACAGGGCTCAGCAGAGCTGAGAAAAAAACAACAGGCAGACAAAGGTACAAAACGGACTAACCTTAGGTGGTAAATGTAATGATACAAATACCTTTGTGGAAGCACACACTGCACTGGAAGGAAAGACAGAGCGAAAGTGGGGGCCACTGCGAGATTTGAAGCTTCTTTAAAGCTTGCTACAGATGCCAGTATAATTCCAAAGCCCCTGAGACCACCAGAACGGGGTTCCCACCATAAAGCTCATTTAGAGACTGTACAGGAGGGACTTCCAAACAGGAGAGGCTGAACCTGCTGGGGCGATTTGCGGTAAGAGGCATGCTTTTTGCTTGTTCATTCAATCTTGTCAGGTGAGGATGAAAAAAGAGAATGATGCGGGGCGTCTCCCCTTCAAATTTATAGCTAACCAATCCTGTCAGGTTGTGGGGGCGGAGTCACAACCCAGTGTGTGCTGCCATGAATGCGTCAGGAAAGTGTGCTTGTAAGACCGCTGCGCAAATACGGTGTGACAGAAAGTATTGCAACGATTCTCTATGGCAGTGGTCTCCATACTGCGGCCCGGGGCCAGATGCGGCCCTTTGCTTGCTTTTATCTGCCCCTTGGGGCACTATTTCATCCACTGATACCAACAATGTGGCGTCATTTTTTTTACTGACACTAACAATGGGGCTCAATTTCTCTCAATTACACCAACCATGTGGCATAATTTCTCCTACTGACACCAACACTAGGGCCCAATGACACCTACGATGGGACACAAATTCTCATAATGACACAAAAATGGGGCACAATTCCTTTCAATTACACCAATGATAGGGGACACTTCCTCTCAATGACACCAACAATGGGGCACAGTTTCTCTCAATGACACCAAAAATGGGGAAAAATGACATCAGTGATGACACCAGCAATGGGACCCAATAATGGGGCACAATTACTCCTACAAACAACGGGGTGTTAATTTTCCCACTGACGTCGGGACCTTTTCGACTTCCACTGACCACTGTCTGGCCCTCGTAAACTCTGAAGGACAGTAAACTGGCCCTTTGCTTAGAAAGTTTGGAGACCTCTGCTCTAGGGTGTTAAAATAAAAAATATATATAATGTTTGGGGGTTCTAATTAGAGGGAAGGAGATGGCAGTGAAAACAGTGAAAAACACATTAGAACTGCTGTTTTACTTGTAATGCCAACGGCCACCACCAGATGGCGCCAGGTCACAGAGGGAAGCTTGGGTCTTCACAAAGCCGCACCCTTAATTTCTGCGCCAGGTCACAATTTCTTGTCGCACTTGCGACTGGGCGCCCGGATTTTGAGCCCTGTACTAAACCCACAACAGTAAAATCAGTCTGTATATGCAGCATAGCATGCTTGTTATACTCACTGTGAAATGTAAGGGGTTAATCCTCGGCATTGTGTAAAAACGCTGTTTTATCCCATATGCACAGATCCTTCTCCTCTTGCACTGTCTATCTGGGGAAGGCCAGCTAACACAGGCAAACTAGCCGACCTGTGGGCGTGTATACAAGCTGCAGTGAAAATCTCCTCCTACCTGAACTCTCAGCACTGGAGAAACTCTGCAGTTTATCATGTAATTGTGGTATACAGATCATCCAAAAAGGTATATAGTGGCAATATCCCCCCCCCCCCCCAAAAAAAAAACAGCAGAATATAGAAATGTGATAGGGGAAGGGTAGGGGGAGAAGAGGAAGTGTGGAACTTCCCCTTTTTAGGTGAAGCTGCTTTAAGCATCCGTTACAATAGAAATGTCATTCACTGCCAAAGGGTTAATCACTGAAGGAATGCTGACTCTGCAGGTTTCTTTATTAGAACACTGCAAGTGCATCAGCTGATCAATAATGGAAAAGTCACTCCCATTCAGATTCACTCTGACATAAGCTGATGGTCAGGACAGAATGTGGTCGGAATCTGCAGAAAAGTTACTTTTATTTTTTCCCAGCAAAAGTTGAGTTAACAGAGGAGACCAGACGGGCCATAAAGAATGGGGATGTCTGGAAGGGATTAGTTGAGCTGACAGCTTTGATGGTACAATTGGGGGATATTCTAAATCTGCTGATCACTCTGCAGCCTGACCCCCCAGTCTGCACAATCTGAGTGCAAGCTCTTATATCCAGAAAAATACAACACGCCCCTCCCCCTCCTCTAAATCATACAATGTGTATTAATATGACTGCAGGAGCAAATAGGAAACATGCAAACTTGTGCTCAGCACACACAGCACTGTCTCCAGCCACCTCCTGTACACTGCTCTGTGAATGAACTGTGCGCTACAAGTCAGTGTGCCCTATACAATCAATTATCGATCACTTCTTATCATCACCTCGACCTCCGAGCCTCTGCCCGCTCCTCAGCACACTCCACACTCTGCTCCGCGCCCTCCCGCACCGCTCATCCGTACACAGGGACTTCCTATGTGGACAATCTTGTGGTTCTCTGCCAGGATGGCGAGCAGAAATGACGCGGCAGGGCACCGAATCAAAATAGGAGGAGCAGGGCAGTGAGACAGGAATAGACTGACTCAGGGCGGAGGATGGGATCAGTACAGGGCGTTGTGTACAATGACTGTGACTAGGGAGAGCCAGACACATTTCACTGTAATGACCTCACAAGGTGAGGATACTGGTACACACGTATACATTGAGTGATGTCTGTATTCAACAGGCTTTTTTTTGTTTTTCTATGTTTTTCTATGTGTTTACTTCTATTTTACTTTATTTTAGAACACATTTGTATATTTTTATTATTTTCCATGTGTTTACATTTATTTTACTTCATTTTAGAACATTATTATTTTCCACGTGTTTACATTTAATCCTACATTATTTTCTATGTGTTTACTTCTATTTTACTTTATTTTATAACACATTTGTTTATTATTTTCCATGTGTTTACATTTGTTTAACTTTTTTTTTTTTATAACACATTTGCTTACTTTTATCCTTAGAAGTTGCCAGTGTCAGCATACAGTGTCTCAGCAGGGGGATTCCTCCGTCCACCTTGTTTGTGGCTGGCTGAATGAAAAAAAAATGTAACCAGCTTGTTTTATGTGTTTATTTTTACACTTATGTTTTTATTTAACCACTTAAAGAGGTTGTAAAGCTTCAAATTATTTTTACGTCACCACCCGAGGCATTAGGGGTGGTGATGTCATAAGGGGGCGTGGTCACCAGATGACATCGCCCGGTGACCATGCCCCATGCCAATGTAAGTCATTGCGCACCTCGCGCACAGCATTAGGCTGCATTCACACCTGAGCGTTTTGTCGCCTGAAGCATGAAGCTATAAAACACCAGAGGGGAAAAAATAAATTTTTGTCTATGGAGATGGTTCACATCTCCACTCAAAAACACCTGACGCCGAACGCCTGAAGCTCAAACAAGTTCCGGACCCTTTTTTGTCACGCGAATTGGGCGCATTTGGGCGTTTTACAACGTTTCTATTCCCATAGAAAGTAATGGAAATGCTCGATTGAAGCATCTAGCGCGACAACAAGCGTTTCTATGGGCGTTTTGTCGCTTTAGTCAATAGAATATTTTACCCAGGCAGAAGATAAAAAAAAAACTACAAACATAGCAACAAGTGATGAAAGAGATGATCATTTTTCCTATTGGCTAAAATAAAAACGTCGAAGCTCAAAAACGTCGGACAACGATGTATGCAAACGCGCGAATACGTGTGAATACGTCAGAAAAGGCTACTCTCAGGTGTGAATGCAGCCTTACGGCATAAGTGTCAAGTCAAGATTTGTTTTTATACTGAACACATGCAGTATCTCACAAAAGTGAGTACACCCCTCACATTTTTGTAAAAATTGTATTCTATCTTTTCATGTGACAACACTGAAGAAATGACACTTTGCTACAATGTATAGTAGTGAGTAGGGTTGTCCCGATACCGATACTAGTATCGGTATCGGGACCGATACTGAGCATTTGCGCGAGTACTTGAACTCGCGCAAATGCTCCCGATGCTTCTTTTTTTTTTAGAGCGAGAGCGGGGGGGGGGGTGGAGAAGAGCAGTCCTCAAAGAGAAAGCCAAGCCCCCCCCCCCCCCCCACCGTTCCAGGATTGGATGGGTGATCTGTCTATCAAAGTGCCGGACAAGGGGGAGGGACTATATATGACGTGGCGCGGCGGGGAACACACAGCTATTCACATGAAAGCTGTATTGTTCCCCGCTGATCAACTAGACCTCGGCGGTGGTGGCAGGGGGGGGGCTTGGCTTGGCTTTCTCTTTGGGGACATGGCTGCATCTGTGGGGGACATGACTGCATCTGTGGGGGACATGGCTGCATCTGTGGGGGACATAGCTGCATCTGTGGGGGACATGGCTGCATCCGTGTGGGATATGGCTGCAGGTAAGATAAGTCTGGGTGGCTTTGGCCAATTATGGCTCAGGGCTTTAGCACACGCTCCACACTATAAAAGGCCGCCTGCTTGGCGGCCTTGTGTAGTGTGTTGCGGCGTTGTTAATGAGAGAAGTCCTATAGAGAGAGATAGAGAGACAGTGTCTTCTCTACCAGATAGATAGATAGAGCAGGCAGGCTAGTCAGTTTAGCTTAATTTACAGTGTGTAGAGGATATATATACATCCCCAGGAGTTGTACATATATTTATACACTGTATAGCTTAGCTAGATCAGCTATTCCTATTTGTCAGGCAGGAGATTGTGCTAGCTGCAGTTTTCTAACATGTTGTATTGCCTGTGTGCTGTTTAGTTTACACATAAATGTACTCGGTGTTATGGCACTTGTCCTGTTTATTTGCAACTAAACGCAGTTGCTGTTACTGCACGTTTGCTGTTTAATAGCACCTAAACGCAGTTGCTGTTACTGCACGTTTGCTGTTTAACCACTTAAGACCCGGACCAAAATGCTGCTAAAGGACCTTGCCCCTTTTTGCGATTCGGCACTGCGTCGTTTTAACTGACAATTGCGCGGTTGTGCGACGTGGCTCCCAAACAAAATTGGCGTCCTTTTTTCCCCACAAATAGAGCTTTCTTTTGGTGGTATTTGATCACCGGTCACGCGGTTTTTATTTTTTGCGCTATAAACAAAAATAGAGCCACAATTTTGAAAAAAAATCAATATTTTTTACTTTTTGCTATAATAAATATCCCCAAAAATATATATAAAAAATGTTTTTTCCTCAGTTTAGGCCGATACGTATTCTTCTACCAATTTTTGGTAAAAAAAAATCGCAATAAGCGTTTTATCGGTTGGTTTTCGCAAAATTTATAGCGTTTACAAAATAAGGGATAGTTTAATTCCATTATTATAATTTTTTTTTTTTTTTACTACTAATAGCGGCGATCAGCGATTTTTTTTCGTGACTACGACATTATGGCGGACACTTCAGACAATTTTGACACATTTTTGGGACAATTGTCATTTTCACAGCAAAAAATGCATTTAAATTGCATTGTTTACTGTGAAAATGACAGTTGCAGTTTGGGAGTTAACCACAAGGGGGCGCTGTAGGATTTGAGTGTTCCCTGTGTGTTTTTACAACTCTAGGAGGGTGTGGCTGTAGGTGTGACGTCATCGATCACGTCCCCCTATAACAGGGATGACGCGATCGATGCTGCGGCCACAGTGAAGCACGGGGAAGCCGTGTTTACACACAGCTCTCCCCGTTCTTCAGAGCCGGGGACCGATCGCCGCTCTCCAGCGGCGATCGGGTCCGCGAGTCCCGCGGACCAGGTCCGCGGCGCGCTCCTGTGACCCACGGCTGGGTACTAGAAACCAACGTATATATACGTTGATGTGCCCAGCCGTGCCATTCTGCTGACGTAAATGTGCAGTAGGCGGTCCTTAATTGGTTAATAGCACCTAAACGCATTTATTGTTACTGCGCGTGTGCTGTTTAATAGCACCTAAACTCAGTTGCTGTTACTGCACGTTTGCTGTTTAATAGCACCTAAACGCAGTTGCTGTTACTGCACGTTTGCTGTTTAATAGCAGCTAAACGCATTTATTGTTACTGCACGTGTGCTGTTTAATAGCACCTAAAGTCAGTTGCTGTTACTGCACGTTTGCTGTTTAATAGCATCTAAACACATTTGCTGTTACTGCACGTGTGCTGTTTAATAGCACCTAAACACAGTTGCTGTTACTGCACGTTTGCTGTTTAATAGCACCTAAACGCAGCTACTGCACGTTTCCTGTATAATAGCACCTAAACGCAGTTGCTGTTACTGCACGTGTGCTGTTTAATAGCACCTAAACGCATTTGCTGTTACTGCTCGTGTGCTGTTTATTAGCACCTAAACGCAGTTGCTGTTACTGCACGTTTGCTGTTTAATAGCACCTAAACGCAGTTGCTGTTACTGCACGTTTTCTGTTTAATAGCACCTAAACGTCCTTTGTGTTACTGCACTCGTGCTGTTTATTAGCACCTAAACGTACTTTTTGTTACTGCACTTCTGCTCTTTATTTGCACCAAAAACGTAGTTGGTGTTACTGCACTTGTGCTGTTTATTAGCACCTAAACGTACTTGGTGTTACTGCACTTGTGCTGTTCAGTTGCACCTAAACATCCTTTGTGTTACTGCACTTGTGCTGTTTATTAGCACCTAAACGTAGTTGTGTTACTGCACTTGTGCTGTATAGTTTTCACTTAAACCTACTTGGAGTTTACTGCACTTGTCCTCTCCAATTCTTACCTAAAGGTACGAGGTGTGTGTACTGATTTTGTCCTGTGCAGGCCATTAAAATGTCTGGAAGGACAACAAAGAGAGGCAGAGAGTCACGAGGGCAAGCAGGCTCTGCATCTAGAGGCAACGCTGGTGGTGGACACGGTGCATCCTCTTCAGCACGTGGCCGTTTGACACGCTCGTCCTTCTTTTCGGGAGCTGGCCGTGTTGAGTCTCAACATGCAGAGAAATTAGTAGAGTGGATGACCAAGCCGTCCTCATCCTCCTCATCCTCTCTCACCCAGGCTGAGCTTAGTTTGTCTGGCAAAGCAGCTGTCAAGGTGTCCTTTTCCCTCTGCACAATGGCATCACACAATCCTTCCCTAGTCCCACCATGTCCTCCTGAGAAGTCCCCCGAACTGTTTCAACACAGTGTTGAATACATGCTGCATGAAGATGCGCAGCGTTTTGAAGGCTCCAATGATGGAAAGCAGATAGAGGAAGGCATTGATGTGAGCCCAGAGAGAGGGGGTGGCTGAGAGGGACATGAATCTGGCAGTGATGTTCCCCCAGCTGGAGCATACTGCCAGGTTTTCGACAGTGATGAGGAGGGGGGGGATGATGAGGTCACTGACTCTACGTGGGTGCCTGATAGGAGAGAGGAGGACGACGAGGCACAGGCACATCTCCAATGAGGCAGGATGCCCTCCAGGGGCCAGCTTGAGGGCAGCACACCAACTGCATTACATCGCAGAGCTACGCCTGTGCAGGGAGCTGCTGTGTCTCAACGTTACTGCAAAAGTTCTTTGGTGTAGGCCTTTTTGAGACATGTGCATCAGATCGCACCGTTGCTATTTGCAACATATGTCTCAAGCGTATCTCGCATGGCCAAAACATCACTACCACCCACTTGGGCACCACATGCAGTTCGTTGGCAAGCATACCAGAAAGACCCACACCAAAGAACAAAGCGGACCTCCCCTTGTCCCTCATCAGCTAGGACCTCCAACCCCACTAGGCCCTCAGTCCTCTCTGAAGCCTGCACTGATAGGACTGAAGGTGTAGAAATAGGTGTGTCACAACCTAGTAGTACATGCGGACAATCTACTGATAGTAAAAATAAAAAACAAGCTGCGCAACTATGAAAAACTCTTAGGTGATAAAGAGCAATACCAAACAGTCAATGCATCTATAAAGTCCATCAAGCTATTAATACCTCCACCGATGGAAAACACTGTCCCTTACCGGAGGGGAAGATCCCAACTAGAGACCTTCTGACCGCAGATGGCTTTCTCCCCAGCCAGGGGGTTCGATGACACGAAGTCCTATGGTCAAAAACTCCTCCCGTAGTGGACAAGTGATCAATGTTGATTGATGCCTTCAGTGTACTGAGTCCCTGTTATGTAACCTTGTCCAGCAGGGTCCAGGATTCCAAAAACTGCCTCCACATTAGATTCATCAAAAAGACAAGGATAGTCCAAATCTGCAAGCCTAGCAAGCTTCCGCTGTTCCAGTTGAGAGATGAGAAACTCTCGGGGTCGTTCTGTCTGTTGGTAAAGCAGCAGGCTGGTCAGATTATTCATCTGACCAGCCTGCTGCTTTACCAACAGCCAGAACGACCCCGAGAGATGCCATGTGGTGCTAGAGCTGGTGTGCTTGGGAGACAGGAGCCACACTGGGGCCAAAGTTCTGTCAGCTCTGCAGGGGCAGGCTCAGAGGTGGTTGACGCCACGCCAGCTTAAGCCTGGAATGGTGGTTAGCGACAATGGCACCAACCTCCTCTCTGCCCTGCAACAGGGAAAACTGACCCATGTGCCCTGTTTTGCTCATGTCCTGAATTTGGTGGTTCAGCGGTTCTTGGGCAGGTACCCAGGCTTACAGGATGTCCTGAAGCAGGCCAGGAAAGTCTTTGTGCATTTCCGGAAGTCATATGATGCCACTGCTCGGCTGAGAGACCTCCAAAGGGAAAACAACCTGCCCAAGAACCGTCTAATCTGTGACATGCCCACCAGATGGAACTCTACATTGGCCATGCTGCAGTGGCTGCACACGCAGCAGAGGGCCATCAATGAGTACCTGTGCCAATATGACAGCAGAACTGGGTCAGGGGAGCTTGGTTTTTTCCCCCACGCCAGTGTGCCTTGATCAGGAATGCATGCACTGTCCTGTCACCATTTGAGGAGGCCACGAGGATGGTGAGCAGTGACAGTGCATGCATCAGTGAGACTGTCCCTCTTATTCATATGTTGGAGCACACGCTACATGGAATAATGGACAGGGCCCTTGAGGCAGAACAGAGGGAGGAAGAGGAGGACTCCCTTACATCTCAAGGCCCCCTTTATCCAGACAGTGGTCCTGCTTGCCCACCTAACACACAGGAAGAGGATGAGGAGGAGGATGATTGTATCAGCAGCATGGAGGTGGAGCCTAGCACTCAGCATCAGCAGTCTTCAAGGGATCACTTACAGTCCCAAGGAGCCCATGGACTTTTACGTGGCTGGGATGAGGTGGCTGCGGATCCTGTCATCCTCAGTGACCCAGAGGACTTTCCCCCGAATGCCTCAGCAAACCTACGCTGCATGGCCTCCCTGATCCTGCAAAGCCTGCGTAAGGATCCTCGTGTTCGTGGTATCAAGGAGAGGGATCATTACTGGCTTGCAACTCTCCTCGATCCACGTTACAAGAGTAAGGTTGCAGAGCTTATCTTGCCGTCGCAGAGGGAGCAGGAGATGAAACTTCTGCGGGAGGCTTTGCAGAAGTGTCTGTGCAACGCGTTCCCAGAACCTGGGGATTACCAAATCCTGGTCCTGGACAACGTGTTGCTGAGGCTTCGGTAAATCACAGAAGGAGTGGTGGAGAAGGTGGCCGTCTGACTGATGCGTTTTAGTCCGCAGCCCCAAGGTCTGACCGGTTCCAGCAACCATCGCCAGCGTCTGATTTACATGGTGCAGGAATACCTAGGGGCAAGATCCGACTTGGACACCTTCCCCACCAAAAATCCTCTGGCTTACTGGGTCTCGAGGATGGATCACTGGCCAGAGTTTGCACAGTACGCAATTGAGCTACTGGCTTGCCCTGCCTCCGGCGTTCTTTCAGAATGCACATTCAGTGCTGCTGGAGGCTTTGTGACCGATCACAGGGTGCGCCTCTCCACCGACTCCGTCGATCGACTGACCTTCATCAAAATGAATCAGGCTTGGATCAACACCAGCTACCAATGTAACTGAATAATTTTTTTGAAATGTCAGATCCCTTTGAAACTGCCTATGCTGATGCTGAGTGACTGTCCTGTTATGCTGCTGATGGAATATCCTTTTCCTCCTCACTGATCTTGCTGATAGCTAGTAATAAATGTTTTGTTTCTGGGCTCCGCCACCAGTGCCTAAGGCCCAATTTTTTTGCCCCTGTTTAACTGGGGCGTCTAATAACAATTTTTGATGCAATACTTTGCATGTGGCTCTTTGTTGCGCTCCAATTACAGTATAACATGGTTCAGATTCTACTTAACAAACCTACAGTCCTTGTCTTGTTTGCACCGCCTGAATACTGCTGTTCAAAGTATATAGGGCCAAAGGGTCTTGTCAGGGCCGATCCTCGCTATAGGCTCACTATGCAAGCCGCTTAGTGGCCCGCAAAGCTGCAAAGGGCCCCCCAAATTACTAGAGGCCCCGCCTGGTGAGAAGTAATTTTCGCCCTCTCACCCCGCTTCTAAACTCGCTGGCTGAGTCATTTACGACAGCAGAACACCCCCTCCCCCCGCTTCTCAACTTTCTTTAACCACTTAAGACCCGGACCAATACGCTGGCAAATGACCCAAGGGGTTTTTGCGATTCGGCACTGCGTCGCTTTAACAGACAATTGCGCGGTAGTGCGACGTGGCTCCCAAACAAAATTTGCGTCCTTTTTTTCCCACAAATAGAGCTTTCTTTTGGTGGTATTTGATCACCTCTGCGGTTTTTATTTTTTGCGCTATAAACAAAAATAGAGCGACAATTTAAAAAAAAATGCAATATTTTTTACTTTTTGCTATAATAAATATCCCCCAAAAATATATAAAAAAACTTTTTTTTTCCTCAGTTTAGGCCGATACGTATTCTTCTACATATTTTTGGTAAAAAAAATCGCAATAAGCGTTTATCGGTTGGTTTTCGCAAAATTTATAGCGTTTACAAAATAAGGGATAGTTTTATTGCATTTTTATTAATTATTTTTTTTTTTACTACTAATAGCGGCGATCAGCGATTTTTTTCGTGACTGCGACATTATGGCGGACACTTCGGACAATTTTTACACATTTTTGGGACAATTGTCATTTTCACAGCAAAAAATGCATTTAAATTGCATTGTTTACTGTGGAAATGACAGTTGCAGTTTGGGAGTTAACCACAGGTGGCGCTGTAGGGAATGTGTGCCCTAATGTGTTGTTTACAACTGTAGGGGGGTGTGGCTGTAGGTGTGACGTCATCGATCGCGTCCCCCTATTACAGGGATGACGCGATCGATGCTCCGGCCACAGAGAAGCACGGGGAAGCCGTGTGTACACACGGCTCTCCCCGTTCTTCCGCTCCAGGGACGGATCGCCGCACTGCAGCGGCGATCGGGTCCGCGAATCCCGCGGTCCCGGTCCTGGAGCTTCGGACCGGGTCGCGGGCGCGCGCCTGCGGGCGCGCGCCCGCGACCCACGGCTGGGTACTAAAACCAACGTATATATACGTTGATGTGCCCAGCCGTGCCATTCTGCCGACGTAAATCTGCAGGAGGCGGTCCGTAAGTGGTTAATTTGACATGTCACTGTCGTCAGCCCCCCCCGCTTCTCATTTTTAATGTGCCATGTCATTTTGCTTAGGGCCCCAGGTAGGTCAGGATTGGCACTGGGTCTATTAATGACCTGGGGGGAGTGGTGGCGGGGAAACTCATGCTATTTTTTTCAATGATTTGTATCCATATTGCAGGGACCAAACATTACATTAAAGCCGCAAGCAGTATTACATTTCTTTTTTCTGAGAGTAATCTCATGTTGTGCAGGGACATTTCTAAACACGTACCACTACTATAGACACCCAGCAGGTACGATATTTAAAGGAATTTTTCTTTTTTTTTTTTTTTTCACTTTAAGCATCATTAACCACTTAACCACTTAAGACCCGGACCAATACGCTGGCAAATGACCCAAGGGGTTTTTGCGATTCGGCACTGCGTCGCTTTAACAGACAATTGCGCGGTCGTGCGACGTGGCTCCCAAACAAAATTTGCGTCCTTTTTTTCCCACAAATAGAGCTTTCTTTTGGTGGTATTTGATCACCTCTGCGGTTTTTATTTTTTGCGCTATAAACAAAAATAGAGCGACAATTTAAAAAAAAATGCAATATTTTTTACTTTTTGCTATAATAAATATCCCCCAAAAATATATAAAAAAACATTTTTTTTCCTCAGTTTAGGCCGATACGTATTCTTCTACATATTTTTGGTAAAAAAAATCGCAATAAGCGTTTATCGGTTGGTTTTCGCAAAATTTATAGCGTTTACAAAATAAGGGATAGTTTTATTGCATTTTTATTAATTATTTTTTTTTTACTACTAATAGCGGCGATCAGCGATTTTTTTCGTGACTGCGACAATATGGCGGACACTTCGGACAATTTTGACACATTTTTGGGACAATTGTCATTTTCACAGCAAAAAATGCATTTAAATTGCATTGTTTACTGTGGAAATGACAGTTGCAGTTTGGGAGTTAACCACAGGTGGCGCTGTAGGGAATGTGTGCCCTAATGTGTGTGTTTACAACTGTAGGGGGGTGTGGCTGTAGGTGTGACGTCATCGATCGCGTCCCCCTATTACAGGGATGACGCGATCGATGCTCCGGCCACAGAGAAGCACGGGGAAGCCGTGTGTACACACGGCTCTCCCCGTTCTTCCGCTCCAGGGACGGATCGCCGCACTGCAGCGGCGATCGGGTCCGCGAATCCCGCGGTCCCGGTCCTGGAGCTTCGGACCGGGTCGCGGGCGCGCGCCCGCGACCCACGGCTGGGTACTAAAACCAACGTATATATACGTTGATGTGCCCAGCCGTGCCATTCTGCCGACGTAAATGTGCAGTAGGCGGTCCTTAAGTGGTTAAGGACCGCCTACTGCACATTTACGTCGGCAGAATGGCACGGCTGGGCACATCAACGTATATATACGTTGGTTTTAGTACCCAGCCGTGGGTCGCGGGCGCGCTCCCGCGACCCGGTCCGAAGCTCCAGGACCGGGACCGCGGGATTCGCGGACCCGATCGCCGCTGCAGTGCGGCGATCCGTCCCTGGAGCGGAAGAACGGGGAGAGCCGTGTGTACACACGGCTTCCCCGTGCTTCTTTGTGGCCGGAGCATCGATCGCGTCATCCCTGTAATAGGGGGACGCGATCGATGACGTCACACCTACAGCCACACCCCCCTACAGTTGTAAACACACACATTAGGGCACACATTCCCTACAGCGCCACCTGTGGTTAACTCCCAAACTGCAACTGTCATTTCCACAGTAAACAATGCAATTTAAATGCATTTTTTGCTGTGAAAATGACAATTGTCCCAAAAATGTGTCAAAATTGTCCGAAGTGTCCGCCATATTGTCGCAGTCACGAAAAAAATCGCTGATCGCCGCTATTAGTAGTAAAAAAAAAATAATTAATAAAAATGCAATAAAACTATCCCTTATTTTGTAAACGCTATAAATTTTGCGAAAACCAACCGATAAACGCTTATTGCGATTTTTTTTTACCAAAAATATGTAGAAGAATACGTATCGGCCTAAACTGAGGAAAAAAAAATGTTTTTTTATATATTTTTGGGGGATATTTATTATAGCAAAAAGTAAAAAATATTGCATTTTTTTTTAAATTGTCGCTCTATTTTTGTTTATAGCGCAAAAAATAAAAACCGCAGAGGTGATCAAATACCACCAAAAGAAAGCTCTATTTCTGGGAAAAAAAGGACGCAAATTTTGTTTGGGAGCCACGTCGCACGACCGCGCAATTGTCTGTTAAAGCGACGCAGTGCCGAATCGCAAAAACCCCTTGGGTCATTTGCCAGCGTATTGGTCCGGGTCTTAAGTGGTTAAAAACTTTTGTTTTTCAATTGATACATGTTCCCTGGGGCAAGACCCGGGTTCTCAAAGACGTTTTCCAACAATAACTTGAATATTGGGCTTTAAAATTAGCACTTTTGAATTCGAACATTCGAGTCCCATAGACTTCAATGGGGTTCTAAATTTTGACCCATGAAATGGCCTGGAGGACCGTTTTTTTGCTCACAGGCCTTGTGTTTCACACCTGTGATATAGTGTATATAAAATAATTCTAATTGTTAAAGACTTCAGTAAGCATAGACAATACAAAAACACAAACACGTACGGTAAGTATACTGTTACAGTTTAATACATGAAAAGAAATTTTATATTTTATATTTTTTTTCTCAAGCAGCAACAATGGCATATGTTTCTTTTAAAAAGATTATTTGTATCATAATGCATCTTCGGGTTGAGATATTCAAGATGTGCTTCAGTGCATGACAGTGACCATAGATTGTAGGTTACCTTGCAACCTTGGCACCATTACAATCTACTTTCATTGCTCAGTCTACTAAAATTGTCATTTTGCACACCCGTCGATAGAACTGGCAACCCATAAATCATCTAAAAATATTAACTACTTCAAGACCCAATTACATTAACATTAAAAAAAATCTAGTATTCTGTAGAATTCTAAGGCGGCGTACACACGAGGGGATATGTCCGCTGAAAACGGTCCGATGGACCGTTTCAGCAGACATCTCCGCTCGTGTGTATGAGCTAGCGGACAGATTTCTCCACCCGACAGATTTCAAAGCATGCTTTGAAATCTATCCGGTGGGAATCTGTCCGCCCGACATGTCTGCTGGTTAGTACACTTACCAGCAGACATGTCGGCCCCCACCGCCGCCGCGCCGCTGCCGAATGGATTCGGCGCATGCGCGGAAGTCTTTTACTTCCTGGTGCGGTGACGTGGCGGTGACGTGGTGGTGACGCGGCGGCGGCAACGGCACCGCCACGTCACCGCGCCGTCCGGCGGCGGGGAATTTGATCCGATGGTGTGTACACGCCATCGGATCAAACTCCCGATCGGACATATCCGATGGAAATGGTCCGCGGACCGTTTTCATCGGATATATCCGATCGTGTGTACGCCGCCTAACACATTCATCTACATTTTACTGAATATCTTAGAATAGAGTTGTGGAAACATTCAGTAAGCATGCCTGCCAACAAAAAACTTAAAGTGCATTTAAAGATCTGGATAAAGTGGATGTATTCACAAGTAAAAAAAAAACATTTGATTTCTGCTTACTACTTGATGTTTTACCATGACAAAACCTCTCATACATATGACTGTGATTTAGGGCAGTATTGCTTAGTGGAGCAGACACATTCTACAGCAACATAAGGATGTCAGTGCATATTCTAGCAGCAGTTTATATTGCAAAAATATAGAATAAAGCAGCATTTCAGAGTTTTGAATAAAAGGTATATTCTAAAAACAAATCTGAAAATATATACCATCTGAGAAAAATAAGAATTTAATTACAGAACGTAAAGCAAAACCTAAGATCATAAAAGAAACCTGTACTGAGAGAAATAATTAGGCTACAATTGCCAACCTCCTGAAAATGAAATGAAAAAATGTCTTGTCTGTCAGTCACTACCTTCAAGATTTTCTCAATTAATGATCGAAAAAAATGCAACCAGTGAAGTCAGAACACCCGACCTGCATAGTTAGGACTAAGAAACTATTGAAGACACTGCTCAGCATTACAGCCAGGCAGTCTACATTTTCAAAAAGCAAAATCAGCACTTGAATCCCTTGTTGTTCTCTTAGCACAAGTTTCATTTGAAGTCCTCTGGCTAGGTGGGAAAAAGTGAGATTGATTGCCAAGGAGGGGACACACATAGAAGAGCCACAGCCTGCAAGCTATGCCATCACTCCCAAATGGACAGCATGCTAGGACAGAAGTGTTTAGGAAAATGCAGTCTACCCAGGACATGACAAAGAACAGGTGAATTAGTAAACATTGTGCATTTGTTTTCGTCCGAATGCATTTTTATCCGAGTTTCGGGTATTTTCGTTATCGTTTAACAAACAAAAACGAACGCGCAGAATCCGAAATCCAAAAGATCCGACATAAATGCTTTATCTTCGCTTTTGCTGCTACAACAGTTCGATATAGATAGGAGATTCGACATGACGCTGACAATAGCAATCTGTGTCTATCGAATCTGCGGTCGAATGTGCCTAACCTTAACTCTATTAGTCCAAGATTATTCTACATAGAGAGAAAAGATTTGACATTATAGAGATAGTGTTGGGGTAAACCATTCGACATAAACAACGAAGATTCGACGAAGCAACGAAAAACATACAAACGTTGAATCTGTCATTGAAGGCTTACGGTGTCTGTCGAACGTTCTAAGAAGAATCGACAAGCAGCTAAATTGTACGACGCCACAATCGTACATTTCCGGTCAAATCCTCGGGCCCATAGGCTATAGAAGAATTTGAATGTTAGTTGACTAGTCATAATAATTTATAAATATAATTATTACTAGTGTTATACAACATTAGAATTCTTCTATAACTTGTAGGCGGAACATTCGTCAGGAAATGTACAATTGTGGCGTCATACAGATTATCTGCTCCTTCGAATCTTCTTAGAGCATTCGACAGACACTATGGGCCAGATTCTCATAGAAATGCGGCGGCGTAGCGTAAGCCATTTACACTACGCCGCCGCAACTTAACAGAGCAAGTGCCGTATTCTCATAGCACTTGCTCCGTAAGTTGCGGCGGCGTAGTGTAAATGTCCCAGCTTAAGGCCGCGTATTTCAAAGGGGGTGGCTTGTATTTGAATTAAGCGAGCCCCCGCGTCGATCGAACTGCGCATGCGCCAGCCGGGGAAAAAGCCCAGTGCGCATGCTCCAGCTCACATCGAAAAGAGTCGTTGAAACCGACGTCAAAACGATGTGATCGTCATTTACGCAAAGCCCTATTCGTGAACGACTTAGTAAAACGACGTAACCGACGGAAAAAGACAACGCTGACCCGACGCCCTACTTAACATGGCAACGACGGAACTTCGTAAGGTTACCCCTCATTATAGCAGGGGTAACCTTACGCTTACGGAAACAACGTAAAAGACGACGGGGCGGCGTAAAAACCTTCGGGAATCGCGTATTAGGCTCATTTGCATAGGCAAATGAGAAAACAACGTAAAGGCCACCTAGCGGCCGGCGTTGTCATTACATCTCCAATCCGACGGTGTAATTGTTTTACACCTGTCGGAACTTTAGTGTATCTATGCGTAAGTGATTCTAGGAATCACACGCATAGATACCCATTGAAAAAAACTGAGATACGATGGTGTATCTGAGATACACCGTCGTATCGCAGCTGAGAATCTGGCCCTATAAGCCTTCAATAACAGATTCAACCTTAATTCTTTCGGATTTTCGGACGAATGCATTTTTTAACAAAACAAAATAAATAAAAACGAATTTCGGGAGTAACTAAATAAATGTATTTTTTGGACGAAAACAAAATTCCAAAACAAAATATTTCAGTGTGCACATGTGTATGAATTAGCAGCCTTGTACCCCTACATCACTGTTTGGGAGATACATAACATCGACTAGAATGGGTAAAACTAAAGCACCTTATTGTAAAAAAAACTATCAAGGCTTGAGAAAGGCAATGGCCCCAAGATTACATATATGTGAGCCAACATTACCCTGCCCAGCCCAGGTATAATTTATAAGAATAAACCAGACCTGCTGGGGAGGTTGCAAATTTGCTGGGTGCCACAGAAGCCAAAATGGAGATAATAAAATCACCTGCTAAAAAAAACATAAAGAGGAAAAATATTAGTATCAGTAGGGTCATATATAGCTTATATACTGTAAATACATTTTAAAGGCATTAAATATAAACTCGAATGTTGGAAAAATTTAAGGAAATATGCCTGAAAAGAAATATGGGAGAACGTGGGAACAGGTTAAAGGACATGTGAAAATAAGGAGATTGTAAAAGCACCAAATTTTAAATGGGCCAAGGTATAATAGGGGTGTTCCTCAGGGTCTGGTATAAGGCCCAATCTTTTTATTGCTGACCTGATAAAATAAAAAGAAAACTTATCAAGAATAATATCTTATTTACAGATGGATCAGTCTAAAAATGGCAAAGTGGACAATTCATACTCCCTTCTACCTTAATGCTGCGGGAACATGCGTTTTAGCGTGCGCTTTGCTGCAACACATGAAAATTTGCTTTTTGCCGGCTGTGATGCTGTGGTGTCATCAATTCTTAATGGCACACCAATGTACCTTGCCAACACATGTGCATTTTTAATGCATCATAATGCATGGTAATGTAATACTGTGCGTTGTGATAAGCTACCTTTCAAGGATTAGTACATACACCTTTTATGATGAGATTAAGGTGTGGTTCTAGCTAATAGAGAGCCAAGCAGTAGCACACCTTACCAAGCTGTAGCTACAAGACAAAAAAATTAAATACAATCTTGGATTGCATAAAAAGGAGATATAACATATAATATATAACATAAATATATCATTATCCCTGTATAAATTACTTATAAGGCCACAATTTGAATATGGAGTACAATTTTAGGCACCATGTTGTAAACACGATAAACCTGAAGAAGATACAGATGCTGCCAACTATATTAATAAAAACATTGGGAGAGGTATTTTCACAATGCAGATGCTGAAGAGCATCTAACATTAATGTTCTTTGTTCCAGCTGCTGTTTGATTAATCTCTGGGCTGGCAAATAGTGAAAGCAATAGCCAGAATGGGGGCTTATAATAAAAGGTTAAAACAGCTGGGCTTGTTTAGGTTAGAAAGAAAGACAAACTGAAGGTGACCTTTTTAGCATGAATGAATACAGTCAAAAGCCAACGCAAATGTTATCAGTTTAACTTTTTACCGCAAACACTGTACTTGGGACAAGAGGAAAGATTTTACCATCAATAAGTGCCCGTTCACACAAACGCGACTTGGAATCCAAAGTGTGTTGCCCCAAGTCATGCGACATGAGAATTTATATTAAAGTGAATGAAAGCCATCTTAATGCACACTGCTGAAGTCGCTCCGACTTCAGAAAAGGTTCCTGTACTACTTCAAGGCGAATTCTAGGCAACTTGTACCCATTGATTTTATTGGAAGTTGCCATCAAAGTCGGAACAGTGTCTTAATTGAAGCAAATTTACAGAAAAGAAAAAATAGTTTTCCCAGGCAAATCCCTCCCTCCCACAAAGCTGATTCTTGTTTGATTGGCCACTGGCAAAGTTGCCTGTACTGGAGGCAGCTTGAAGTTGCCTTGAATTTGCCTCGTTGTGCCGACTTTCATGTTGCTGTAGTGTGAATTGGCACTTAAGGAATAGGTTACATAGTTACTTAGGTTGAAAAAAGTTCATCTAGTTCAACCAATATAAAAAAAAGAAGAAGCAAACTTCCATATAAAGACAGAATCCTACACCCACAGTTGATCCAGAAGAAGGTAAAAAACCTAATTTGTTCCAGTGGGGGAAATTAAATTCCTTCCTGATCCCATGAAGACAATCAGATTTTCCATAGATCCACAATCTCTGGTGTTATTGCCTACACATATTAATACCCAGTTGTATTTTGTTCATTTAGGAATCCATTCAGCTCTTTTAAAAAGCAGAACTAGTTCTTGAGAGTCTATTTCACATTTTTACAGCTCTTATTGTGAAGAAACCTTTCCGTGTGTGGAGGTTAAATGTTTTTCCTCCAAACATAAGGGATGCCCCCTTGTCCTTTTGTAATAACCGGAAAGTTAATAACTCAACAACAAGTTCACTGTATGGACCACCTATTTATTTACAGTATACATGCTGATCATATTCCTCCTTCTTAAGTGAGAATATATTCAGTTCCTCTAATCTTTTCTTATAGCTGAGCTCCTCCATGCCTATTATCAGTTTGGTTGATCTTCTCTGCACTTTCTCCAGTTCCCCAATATCCTTTTTGAGAACTGGTACCCAAAACTGAACTGCATATTCCAGATGAGGTCTTACCAATGCTGTGTATAGAATTTGTATGATTTCCATACATAATAATAGTATTCAAAATATAATGGCATAGGAACACATTGTACTATGTTGATTCAGGAAGTTGTCTTGTGGGGTTAGTTAAGAATACATTTTTTTCTTCAGAGACAAAATCATATTTTCACAACCAATTTTGTTATGACTTCGTCTGGACCAAAACTGCTTGAGTTTGAGGAAGGTTAAATTTGCTTGACAATTGTATTTTTTTTCAATGTAAATAACTATGTGACTATAGTAACCAAAAGTATTCTGAACATGCTGTTCCTTTATACTACACTTAACCCCCGTACACACGATCGGACCTTTGTCTAACGAAATTCCGTCGAAGTAAAAGAGAACATGTTCTCTATCTAAACTCCAATGGAATTACTCCGATGGGGCATATACACGGTCAGAATTTCTGATGGAAGAAAAGTCTGTCGGACTTTTTCCATTGGAAATTCCAATCGTGTGTACGGGGCTTTAGTTCTTGTACATTTAAAGAATAGGTGTTTGTAACATACTTTGGTTAACAAACAGCAGTGTTAATTGAGTGTGCCTTTAAGACATTTTGGGACATTGAAAAATGAAAGGTCTACAATGCATAATCTGAACTGTTCATACTAATTTGGTCTTGTTAACTTTAGAAGTGCAAATAAGCACTGTGCCATACCCATAATACAAATGGCTTCCAAAACTGATATTTAAGATATGGATTAAAGCCACCTGGCTGAATTGACTATCAGCATTTTTATCTTTCGTTAGGACTCCATCTATAAGGTATAGTTCATGTTTTAAAGCACTTTCTTTGTTAGATGCACATTATGCTTACACATTGTTAGATGCACATTATGCTTACACATTGTTAGATGCACATTATGCTTACACATTGTTAGATGCACATTATGCTTACACATTGTTAGATGCACATTATGCTTACACAAGCAAGTACTATTTTCTTATTTTAATCTGCAACCAATTATGATTTTCTAAACCTTCAAATGTCTCCTCCTTAAAGCCACAGCAACAGTACTATGCAGAACAATTGGCTCAATGCTTTTTTTCTATAAGTCTGCACAAAGAACAAGCTTTTTTCTAAGCATGCTAACAGTCTAAAGGGTGACCAGGACTACCATCCTTTTAAAACGTTGTGGATGATTTACTAAAACCGGAGAGTACAACATTTGGTGTAGCTGTGCATGGTAGCCAATATAACTTTAGCTTGTTCAATCAAAGGGGTTGTAAAGGTTTGTTTTTTATTTTCTAAATTGGTTCCTTTAAGCTAGTGCATTGTTAGTTCACTTACCTTTTCCCTCAAATTCCCTTCTAAATGTTTATTTACTTTGTCTGAATTTCTCACTTCCTGTTTCCCCTCAGTAAACTTCACACCATCATCCGATCGGTGTTTCGTCAGCCAGAACAGCTCACTGAACACCTTACTGAGGAGGAACAGAAAGTGAGAAATTCAGACAAAGAAAACAAACATTTAGAAGGGAAACCGAAGGAAAAGGTAAGTGAACCAACAATGCACTAGCTTAAAGGAACCTATTTAGAAAATAAAAAATGAACCTTTATAACCCCTTTAAGCTTTGACAAAAAAAAACTTGAAGCTGATTGTTTTTTGTGCAGTTTACATTTTTAGATCAGGTGATAGTCTTTCATGTAGACATGATTCTTCTACAGTCCAATGAAGGAATAGCGCCCCCTCACCCCCTCTCCTTCCCATTATCTGTACTCCTGCCCTGTAGAGGGCAGGAGAGACATTAGGGGGGTTTAACAGACCCCTGCTCTTACATTAAAGAGAGCCTTTGGCCCTATATCTGATAGCAGTAAAGCTAAATGCAAACAAAAATTAAAAATTAAAAACAAAGCGTAACATATAAAATAAAAAAACAAAAACAAATTTGTTTTAAGTCTGCCCCCGCATACTGACAGATAAGAATATAAACACATGCAATGAGTATGAGTACGGCTACACCTACTATGCATGAAAACAATTGCGCTACACGTTACATATCACCACAAACATTGGAGTGCAAGCAGTAATTCTCCAAACTGGGTACCAAAGTTTGTTGCCGTTTCACGGACATGCACAATTTTAAGACTTGACATATCAGGTATCTATTTACTCCTCACGATCTCATCTTTTATATTTTGCCAAACATTGGGTGATATATTGTTTGTGTGCACTAAAATTAACCTTAGTGTATTAATTACTGAAAATTTGCATTTGCTAAACATGTGCTAATATCATGTGACATAAAAAAATTGCAACTACCATTATTGTATTCTCCAGGGTCTTTGCTTTCAGAAAACATATATTGTTTTTTTTGGGGGGGGGGGGGGGGTGTTTAACCAACCTTCATACTAAAATGTGCATTTTAACGTTTGCAAAATATAAAAAAATTGCTTTGGTTGAGAGGTAGTTAATATCTATAGAACAAAACCAGGTACTGTATGGGACTCCAATAACATTTGCTAAACGAAATTGTATTCTATACAGCATACTTTTAAGTGATTTTTTAAATATGTGATATTAAATTAAAGTGGAAGTAAACCCTTCAATTTGATAGTTACAAAAAACAGTTAACATTCCCGGCATGCCGGAATTTCTAGCTGTCACATTTGCTTGTGCTCTCAACCAAACTGTCAAACCATCCAATGGCTGGTTTCATAACAGATCACATGTACAGCATCATGGCAGTTGCAAATTAAATAGAGGTCAAGATGGCCGCTTCCTTGGCTGAAAATGATAGGAGGGTTTACTTCCACTTTAAGCAACATAATATAAAATATTAAAATAGAGTAGAGAATACACAAAAAAGCAAAAAAATATCATTGGAAAGGTTTTTGACAATAGTAGCAGCTACACGTCGGTCGGACTTCAAACAAACTTTTCCATGGATTTTTGTTTGAAGGGTGTTGGCCGTGAACTTGGTATGCATACACACGACAGGACTTTTTCAGCAAACTTTCCCATAATTACGTGTTTTTTTAGCTCTTTTCAAAATTGTATTCTATATAGCATACCTTTAAGTACCCATGCACACGGTAGGACTTTTTGACAACAAACTTCAAAATAAGCAGGTTTTCAAGAAAATCCTAATGTGTGTACGCTCCATCGGACAAACTTTTTCGGTTTTCATCGGACAAAAGTTTTCTCTGCAAACGGACAAACTTTTCAGCAACAAAAGTCCTACGGTGCAAAGTCCTATTGTGTGTACAGAAATTCACCTGACTTTTGTCCGAAGTACAGACACGCATGCCCAGAACCAATGTTAAAATCAACCAACAATAGCAGAAGTTGAATAAAAAGGTGACGGTAAAGAGCAGAAAAGAGGAGAAAAACCATGTGATGTTGGAAAAGTTTTGGGAAGGTTTGCAGAAAAGTCCTGCCGTGTGTATGCCAACTCCCTTCAAACAAAAATCCATGGAAAAGTTTGTTTGAAGTCCGATCGTGTGTATGAGGCTTAAGACTTGTATTTTCTGTGGGCATAACACTATGATTGCCTACTTCTTGTTGCTTCTATATTGATGCTCACATAACTAGAAGCCTAGGCATTTAATCATGTGATCTCTTTTAAACAAGGATCAGGGCTCAGACATGGTGATCATACCTTCACTAAAGATTAAGTAATCAAAAATCTGGGGTTTTGGTTAATGAATCAATACTGGAGGGTTTCTGTAGCAGCATTTTCTCTTGGAATGGTATTTCAGTCCTGTTAGTATTTATCTACCTATCCCAACAAAACTGTTTACATTGCATTAGCACCATGGCAAAACACAGTTTAACTTTAATGCCCTCCTCCCCAGCTACATATATGTACCTACCCCTCACATCAATGCTGTTCTGTTCAGCTACTGGATGCAATGAAAAACAGTCCTGTTTAAGTTCCAAATTTTACACAGGACTGAGAACTCCCCCAGCCCCGGGTGACACCACTGGACCAATCAGCAAGCACCTACAATGAAATGTCATATGTGCCGTTACACTTGGAAATACCAGCTACCTTAATCATTCCTTGCAACTGAGAAAAATGGTGGAGGAATAAAGTATTTTCTGTTGAAGGACTGGGCATTACAGCAAACGTATTGCTTTGCTTTACATGGACAAAACACAAACTTTCTTTAAGTCAACAATAAGTATAGGTCCTCTTTATCATCTGATAGACATCATGAATGACACCTTATAAAATAAAATTCTAGATAAATAATGCTACATGCGGTGGGATATAATTATGAAGATCTGGTTCTATACTCTTGAGACAATTAGAAGGATAAGCAACAATATAATTCCTCCATTAGGTATAAAAGGTACTACTCCTTGCTTTAAAGTCCTCCAATAGCTGACAAGGTACTTCCCTTTGCATGACAGTCCTCCATTAGGGGACAAGGTACTACGCCTTGCTTGAAAGTCCTCCATTAGGTGACAAGGTACTACGCCTTGCTGAAAAGTCCTCCATTAGGTGACAAGGTACTACGCCTTGCTTGAAAGTTCTCCATTAGGTGACAAGGTACTACGCCTTGCTGAAAAGTCCTCCATTAGGGGACAAGGTACTACTCCTTGCTTGAAAGTTCTCCATTAGGTGACAAGGTGGTACTCTTTTTAAAGTCTTCCTTTAGGTGGCAAGGCAGTACTTCTTCCATGTCTGGCAGCCATTGGCTATCTTGGTCCCTAAGCTGATTTTCAGTTTAAAAGAGATTCAGTAAACATGCTTCATTTCCCAAAAACTAGAACGGGAGACTTTTGTGCCACTCTCTGAAGAAACTGTGCATATTTCCATCACTTAATTCAACTTTTCATGACGGATCTTCAGAAAAACAAAAAGTGAGATGTGACTGGAACATTTGAATGTGGGGATCTCATGAGATGACTTTTTTTTGTAACGAGTCAGTGTCCGGTATTTCATTTGCAGAACAGAATTCCGTGTATGGAAATAAAATCCATGAATACTGCCTTCTACCGTTCCGACTTAACGCGGTAACGTAACACAAAATAAGCGAGTAGGCGGAGCCCAATAAAGAACCCTCCCAGTACTAGAAAGTCCACATATAGCTTTGCATCCTCAACATCTAATTGCTGCAGGACTTGTTGGGGACGCTGGAATGTGCAAGGAGGCTCAGTGCATTGAAGGTCAGCGCGGTCCATTCCATAAATGGCCAGGATTACGCCTTCAAATCCATATCTGTAGGGAAAAAGGGAGATATGATAAAAGCAGTACAGATAATCTAAATCTTCATTTGCTGTCTTTTTGAACACATGCACATCTGCAGCAAACTTTATCTACTTTTTTTGAACTAATACACTATATACAGGTATACACAATGCATAATAGACCGAAGAATGCTAGGCTTAAATGTTTCAAAAGGACATATACATGGAGGGGGTGATTTACTAATAACAAATAGACTTTTCTCATTGCAAGGGAAGTTGCACTTTGCAAGGGATTTACCCCCAGAGCGTAGTGAATGTGGTGACACTCTGCTCACTTCCATCATCCAATCATGTGCAAACAAAAATGCATTTTTTTTATATTCACTAAGCTTCACTAAGACCCCTTTCAGACTGGGTCGTTTTTCAGGCGCTATTGCGCTAAAAATAACGCCTGCAAACTGACCCTAAACAGCCGCTGCTGTGTCTCCAGTGTGAAAGCCCCAAGGACTTTCACACTGGAGCGGTGCGCTAGCAGGATGGTAAAAAAAAGTCCTGCTAGCCACATCTTTGGAGCGGTGAAGGAGCGGTGTGTATATCGCCCCTGCCCATTGAAATCAATGGGACGGCGCGGCTATACCGATGTCAAAGCGTCTCTGCAAAGATGCCATGCAGTGTTTTTTTTAAACCGCCCCGTTGACGGACAAATAGCTTTACTGCCGATGCACCTCCCGCTCCAACGTGAAAGGGGTCTTAGAGAACATTCTATTGCAAAGTGCAACTTTTCTTGCAAAGTAAGCAACCTATTTGCCTTTAGTAAATCAACCCAATTCTGTTCAACATGTGGTAATGTATGTTTATCGCCCATTATTGCCATCTAAAACCTTATTGAAGCCAAACTGAAAATAGGGCAGAAGCTTAAACATTGTTGTGCAAACTTCAGTCAGCCAGTATTTCCACTTTCAGTCCCTGTTTCTTCCAGCACTGGCAACAAATCTGGAAAACATGTTGCCCGTTGCATCATTATTGCTCTCTGGGAATAGCTGAAAAAACACATCACCAGCGTGTTTAGAAAATAAGCTTTTTGGCAGAAAAAATGCTTTACATGCAGTGGTGCTCCATTTTTTTGGGGGGTGGGGTGGCAATATGCAATAAATGCCATAGGCGTGTGCAAGTGGTGTTGCCTATTTACCCCATGTGGCACAGATTACCCCTTTCCTGGCTTCTGGCTTCCCTCTTATTCTCTCCATTACGGGGATGTTTCAGGAGGGAGAGTGGGGGAAGGGGCCAGTAAATATGTAATTTACCAGTCCCCTCCTTTTATGAAGGATTGGTACCTATCACTGACTGAGTTAATTCACAACTAAAGCATAGTATAGTCTGCTTAATATGCTTCAGTTTGTGAATGAACAGGAAGCAACTCAGCACAGAGCACTTCCCATTCATTAAGGCTGGGTTCACACTGAAGCACAAAGTGGCTCATTTTGGACCTGAAATTGCACAGGACTCCTGTGCAGTTCGCACCAGAGCAGCTCCTGAGATGTGTGAAATGGCTACATAAAGAGCCGGTCACAATCTTCTGAGATAGCGTGAACCCAGCCTCATTGTCCAGTGCAGCTGAGGCTGCAGAGAAAGGGACTGGAAATCTCTGTCTTCAGTCCCTTTGTCTGTCTCAAATGTGAGATATCAAGTATCTGTTTAGAACCCTGATATTTCACCAAAGCCCCCCAATGGTGCTCCTAGAAAAAAAAAATGAAAAAAAAATTGTAAAGAAGAGTTAGGCCGCGTACACACGACCAAATAGATTTGTTCAAATCGGTCGGGCCGACCGATTTGAACAAATCTGTCTGCTGCCGTTTTGGTTTGATCGCGTGTACACACGATCAAACCCCGCCAGCAGACAGCGCACTGACGTGGCGGTGACGTTGACGCTGCCACGTCACCGCACCAGGAAGTAAAACACTTCCGCGCATGCGTCGAAACCATTCGACGCGTGTGCGAGAAGACATGTCTGCTGGTTAGCGTACTAACCAGCAGACATGTCGGGCCGACGGGTTCCCAGCTGACAGATTTCAAAGCATGCTTTGAAATCTGTCGGGTGGCCAAATCCGTCGGCTCGCCCGTACACACGATCGAATCGGTCTGCTGGGACGGTCGGGCCGACAGTTTCCAGCAGACAGATTTGATCGTGTGTACGCGGCCTAAAAGAAACACCATTTTAAATAATTATTAATAAAAAAATAGAAAACCTACTGACACCATCCACTGCCCTACTGACATTAATCTCTAATCTACTGACATCATCCACTGCTCTACAGACTGACACTATCCACTGTCCTACTGACACCACCCCCTGCCTTACTGACACGGGACACTAGTCTACTGACATTGTCCTTGTTTTGTTTACATTTATTTAGAGTGTGTGTGTCTGTATGTTTATATATATATATATATATATACACACACACACACACTATATTACCAACTTTAATGGCATCCCAGTCTTAGTTCGTAGGGTTCAGTATTGAGTTGGCCCACCCTTTGCAGCGTCAACTCTTCTGAGAAGGCTGTCCACAAGGTTTAGGAGTGTGTCTATGGGAATGTCTGACCATTCTTCCAGAAGAACATTTGTGAGGTCAGGAACTGATCTGGATGAGAAGGCCTTTCTTGTAGTCTCTGTTTAAATCCCCCCAAATTCCCACTATAATCTACCCTCAATCAAATGATTCGGAACAATGCACAAAGCAGAGTCCTGACCTCAACCCAATAAAACACCTTTGAGATGACTTAGAGCAGAGACTGTGAGCCAGGCCTTTCTTGTTCACATCAGTGCCTGACCTCACAAATGTGCTTCTGGAAGAATGGTCAAACATTCCCATAGAGACCCTCCTAAACCTTGTGGACACCCTTTGAAGCTGTTATAGCTGCAAAGGGTGGGCCAACTCAATAGTGAACCCTACAGACTAAGAGTTGGACGCCTGTTAGGCATCCGATCATAGGAGAGGAGGGGAGGAGCGCATGGGAGAAGACATCGAGTCAGTGGAGGAGTTTAATGGTACAGTGGCTGCATTTAATGGGCACAGTGGCTGCGTTTGATGGCACAGTGGCTGCGTTTGATGGGCACAGTGGCTGCGTTTGATGGGCACAGTGGCTGCGTTTGATGGGCACAGTGGCTGCGTTTGATAGGCACAGTGGCTGCGTTTGATAGGCACAGTGGCTGCATTTGATGGCACAGTGAGGCTTCAAGTAATGTTTTTTTTTTTCAAGAATTTTTAAGTTTGTTTGCGCCCCCCAAAATTTGGAGCACCAGCCCCCACTGACAGCAACTGACACACCCAGGAAATGTTTGGATTAACTATTGGAAATTTTTTTTTTTTATAAAAACTTAAGGAGGTTGTAGATTTTTCAAAGCACTCATACCCACATAAATGTAAAGCACATGGGTGCATGTTCTGAATGCAGACTATGGGCCAGATTCAGTAAGAAGTTACACAGCTTATCTCTAGATAAGCCGCGTAACTTCTTAGATGCGCCGGCGTATCTTTTTTCTGTATTTAGAAAACAAGATACGCCGGGATTGAGTTAAGATACGAGCGGCGTAATTGTATTAGGCCGTTTTTAAGATGGCCGCTAGGGGCGTTCCCGCTGATTTACGCCTAGAATATTTAAATCAGCGAGATATGCCTATTCACGAACGTACACCCGGCTGACGCAATGAATTTACGCCGTTTACGTAACGTGTTTTACGGCGTAAAGATAAACCACCAAAAAGATGGCGCATCCTATGTTAAGTATGGACGTCGGGACCGCGTCAAATTTTTCAGATTTCACGTCGTTTGCGTAACTCGTCCGTGAATAGGGATTTACGTCAATTATGTTCACGTCGAAAACAATGCATCGTAGCGTCATAATTTGGAGCATGCACACTGGGATACGTCCAAGGTCGGCGCATGCGCAGTTTAAATTTTTTTTTTAAAACGTGGGGTCACAACACATTGTCATAAAACACGCCCACCTCATTCGCGCTACGCCACCATAACTTAGCTTGGTGAATACAGCATTTGCCTCGCTAATTTATGGCGGCTTAGCATATCAGAGCTACTTTACGCCCGCGTAATTTGAAACCGGGCTACCTGAATCTGGCCCTATTTGTATTAACAGCATACATTAATGTGCATGTAAGTGCTTTACACCACCCTCAGGACATAACCACATATAGCCACATCTTCTAATTGCTGTCTATGAAGTTTTCACAGAGGCTCTGGACACTGTAGAGCCCTCTTATGGCTGTGTGTATGGACATGTTAAGATTAAGATACAGAAATTGTGTTTAATTTGATCTCCTCTGACCTGACATATGAGATGTAGGAGCTCCATTGCAGATATGTCGGGATGGTTTTAAAGCTGACAAAGAAGCCTGAGAATAATAGTACAGGTATTGCAGTTACTGGACCAACAAAGGTTGCAACCTAGAAATAAAAAGGATTGGTAAAATTAGCATCAAAAGTCAATACAAAAATTCAACAAAATAAAAAGAATGCAGGCTATGAGCAAAATGATTTTAATAGATGTATAACTATACACATAATTTAACCCCTAGACTTAAATGGAGTTTGTTAAGACTGGAGCTCACCTGTAAGGAGTTGGATGCTGCACCAATAAGAAGCCCCAGAGACTGGGCCACAAGAGCAGTAGATGTGGAAAGAGCAGTAAAAAGGAGAAAACGTGTAGCCTCCAAGGGCTGACCGGTCATCCAATATACAATGCTACAATATGCCACAGGACACAAAACCTGAAATTTAAGATAAAACATATTATTCTATAAGATTTTTAAACTATGAATCTGGATGCTGGGAGCATGATTGGATGTCACTGCTTTAAAAAGGACCACAACTACAGCCTACAAAGGCCAGCTGAAGCGTCGGAGGAAATGCGTGCACTTTTTAAAGGCTGAAGAGGTTTGAAGCTGGCCATACACATACAGATTTCAATTAGCTTGCAGGGTAAGCAAAAGATATTGAAAGCCTCGTACACACGATCGGAATTTCCAATGGGAAAAGTCCAACGGAATTATTTCATCGGATATTCAGGCCAGGTGTATGCCCCATCGGACTTTTTCCGCCGGAAATTCAGACGGAGTTAGAAATTCCGATCGTCTGTATGGAACTTTTCTAGGCTTGTCGTAGTGTTGTACGTCACCGTGTTTTTGAAGGTCGGAATTTGGTGTGTTCGTGTGTATGCAAGAGGAAAAACCTGTCGGAGTTTATTCCGTCGGAAACTCTGATCGTGTGTACAGGACATAACAGATTCCTCCATCCACACTAACAGTGCGATTGAATGAATCCACCCTGGCAGGCTATTGTATTCTGATTAACTTCAGATGCTTATAACCTGACAAAAGCCATTTGAAAGATCACATTCTGTCCAATGGAGCAGTGCAGGCAAGGATATGCACTGCTCAAATTTCGGACAAGCCATAGCAATCAGCTGAAATATGGTCAGTGTACTGCCATATTATCATATTATCATATAATATTATGGATGCAATAATTGTGGTAGGATATGCCAGAAATCAATATTGCATAGTTACATAGTTGTTACGGTTGAATAAAAACACCAGTTTATCCAGTTTAACGTGTGTGGGTGTGAGTATGTGTTTATGTCAATGCAATGTGCTAAATTCAGAAAATGGTCCAAACCAAGCATGTGTACGGCCCATCGGACTGTCGTCCATCGGACCAAAGTTTTAAAACTTGCTTTAAAATCGGACCGATGAACGCCTGACAATCGGACCAAACCGATGGTTAGTACGCAAAAGCATCGGACCAAAAACCCATGCATGCTCAGAATCGAGTCGACGCATGCTTGGAAGCATTGAACTTCATTTTTTCAGCACGTCGTTGTGTTCTACGTCACCGCGTTCTGACCCGATCGGATTTTGGACTGATGGTGTGTACGCACATCAGACCATTAGGCCACTTCAGCGGTGAACCGATAAAAACGGTCCGTCGGACCATTCTCATCAGGCTGGACCGATCGTGTGTACGCGGCCTCACAGTAAGAATTTCTTGTACTGACCAGGGTCCATTTTGAGAAAAATACCTTCAATCTGTTCCCCTTCAGCACTACTCTGAGTTTTAAAAAATGATTTAGTGTGAACTACGGCTCTAGGTCTTCTAAAAAAATTCTGATCTGTGAGTACCTAACAATTTCTCTTTTTAAAGCTTTGTTTAGTGAGGAATTGAAATGAACCTACAACTTACATATAGTGCGCAATTTAAACTAAGAATATGATGAAAACGTGGAAAGGTTTGTTTAATCACTGCTTCTTCACTGGATAGGGAAATAAAAGGCATATTTGTATCATTCTGCCGACAGTCTTTATGTGTTTCTGGTCTCTATAATTATCTTTTAGCCTTTAATTATATAATTGCTTACTTTTTTTTTAGATTTTGGAGCAATTGATAATCTTTAAACACTTAAAATGACAATGGGAAGGTAATGAGATAATGTGCTCTGCATAAATGAGTACACCTCAACAGATTTGTCAGAGAAGCTTTATTTTCCATTCAGAATCAACATTTTTTTATGGGACACGATACTACAAAATACTCCCACAAATGCAAGCCATTGATTGCAACCAAGATTTGTTAATTTGCATATAAAAAAAAATGTATTTTTCCTAACAAATTCATTCAAGACCATGTTGCAAAAATGAATACACCCCACTGAAAGTCTTAGGCCTCTTTCACACGGAGTGGTCCGTTTTTCGGTCTGCTCTGTGTGTGTCCGTCGGCTCAGCGGGGGGTCCCGCTGAGCTGTCGGCGGACAGGGTGGTCCCCGCAGACTGTGCAGGGACGGCCCTGTCTCTCCTCCGCTATCCCCTATGGGGAATCGGATGCCAACGGACCGTCTGTCCGTTGGCATCCGATCCGACTGGACGGAAGAATAATAGGGTTTTCTTCTGTCCGAAAAACGGATCCAGACGGACGCGGATCTTAGGCGGACATTAGCGGATGCATCATCCGCTAACGGACGCGATCCCATAGGGGCCCATTACAAGTCCGTAAACGGATTTGTAATGAGCGGACGAACGGTCCGCTAATGTGAAAGGGGCCTTAGGAGCAAAGTTAAATTTTAGACAGCAAAATCTTAATTAACAAGAATTCAACTACAAGTGAGTCTAATTATTCATTAAACTGGTGTCTAGAAGACAGTTGATTATAAAAGGACATTACTCAACAAGCCGAACGAGCGGAGGAGACCTGTAGGAGACACCCCGAGACACCGTGCTCTTGTTTAATACATTGCGCAATACTATTCTTTTATTAAAACCTACGCCACGGTATACACTATGATTCCTTTTTTTTAGTTTATATCCCTTTAAGATACCAGTGAGTGCCTTTCCACCTGTTTAAATCAGTACCAGCTGTAAGTCTATAGGGAGACTTTAAAATCCTGCGCCTTGATTGACCGCCTTGACAGTGGTTACTCTTTATGGTAAGGAGACTACATCACCAGCACTTGGGTGCCTCCATTGGTGGAAGGAAGTCTTTTCTATCTTCTTTACAAAGATCGATTCACCTGATGAATGAACTTTTTTTCATCAATATTTGTAGCGCTGTACCTAGCACATAACACATTTTTTTTTAATTTTGTATCCACGATTTTTTGGTACTGGCAGCTTTTACATATTCCTTATGTTTTAGCACAGTGTTTTCCAATCCTTGTTTTTTTATATGTGCAGTTATGCATACTTTATGGTCTGTTACATATTATATGATTTTTCTATTATATGTACATGTCAATAAATACCATTATTTATTTCATCTGCTTGTAGCCCATGCCGCATTTAAAGTCCCGTCCCCTTTCCTTCCACTGTAGTAAATACTGTTACTACAATGATCTCCACCAGTTTCCGAGCCCCTGTCAAATGGCTGTCCTGCTGTTTACTGAACAAAGGAGGTTGCCTACTCGTCACGTGTAACATTTAGGGAACACTTTGCATTTTTTTTTCAATGATTGTGAAGTGTTCTCTAAATGGATATGGTGGAGATTGTGACATGAAACCCCGTATTTCCACCTTGACCAATCAGAGAACTCTTAGCATTTATAGAGAGACATGCAAGTTATTCTCTTAATAGCACTCGATAGATCGCATGGCTACCATAGTGTTTTACAGCTTCCACAGAATGCAAAGTGTTTCCTGAATGGTGCCCGTGCCAAGCAAGCAACCTCCTGTGTTCACAAAAAATGCAGAAAAGCAGCCACTTGGCCTGGAAACCGGAAGCTAGTGTAGTAGTAGTACCAACTACAGTGATTTCCAGCTTCCACAGGAATCCCACAGATATGGTTCATACAGAATTACATTGCTCCAAGCTGGACCAATGTGTAAAAACATCCAAATCTAAACTTCAGCTTTAATCTCTTCAATCAATCCTTGGAATCCTTCACATCAACTATGATTTTTAATATTTCTCTATTAATAAAAGTAAATATTTATCCTAGGAAACCCAAGAACAAAGCATATTACCTGAAAGGGGACATCCGCCATTGTCTTAGCTAGATAATAAGCTTTCAGACTGTACCAGTAGTTTAGGTGTTCCCTAAGGAACACAGACATTTCCAGGGGAACTGTGGGGTAAATAATCAATACTGTGATATAGAAGAACAGGGAAGACACATTGAAAACCTTGCATGAAACAAATGAGTGGGGATGAAGTAAAGCAACAGGAAAATCAGAAAGTGAAATATGCTAAAAATAAAAGAACAGAAAAAATAAAAGGTGAACCATGATATGAAAAGAGGAGGTCAGATGAAATGCATAACGAAACATAAATTAGTTACAGGGAGAAGACAAATATAGAGGATCATATCACAGTTGCGCTTACAGGTAAGTACAGTGGGCATGAGAGCTGCAAACATAAGAAAGAGCATGGAGAAGAACAGGAAGCCTGTGTTATTGAACACTTTGCTGGCATCATCCCCAATGTTCAGGTACAGTAGCCCAATCAGAACCCCGATACATAGGTGAGACATGAAACGCAGGTGAGTCAGGACCTGGGAGGGTGGGAAAGTACAACATTACATGTAATACTCTGCTACAGAGAAAATGAACTACTTAGAGGAGGGACAAACCAAGTAGCATCATTTTATACATATAAAGAACTATTGAGGGGGAAAGTCATAGGAATCGGACATAAACAAAAGACATGGTAAAGATATATAGATGATAGTCTGCAGTCATTTTTTTTAAATAAAATAAACAGTCAAGACAGTAAAACATACTATTGTATTAATATATTTCATTTTGATTCATGTTGGAAAATATTTTAACTTAAGATAGTGCTAGGCTCTTGTTTTTACAATACATATACTTTATTTATTATGCATTATGCATATACTTTATTTATTATGCATTATTATGCATTGGACGGTCGGAATTTAGTCTGATAGTGTGTAGGCAAGACTGATGAAAGTCAGTTTCATCGGAATTCCGATGGAAAATTCTTTTTACTGTTCTTGGCACTTTTAATCACTCTTTAAATCGTATATTTTCCCACTCTCATTTACATACCGTATCTCTCAGAATAGAAACAAATGTGCGTCTGAAGAGGATGGAGAACTGGTTCAAAGAGCTTGTGGCAAAGGTGTGGCTTTCAATATGGCCAGACATATCCTGCTGGGAGAGAAATAATATTGATTCATTATAACACTGAGGTATAATAATATGTCTGGCTACCTAATGCCCCCAACTGCACGATCATCCTAATGCTTCCAGTGCATGGTCATCCTAATGTTTTCACTGCATGACCATCATAATGCCTGCCTTGCATAACCATCCTAATGCCCCCACTGCATGACCATCCTAATGCCCCCACTGCATGACCATCCTAATGCCCCCACTACACGATCATCCTAATGCCCCCAATGCATGACCATCCTAATGCCCCCACTACACGATCATCCTAATGCCCCCACTGCATGACCATCCTAATGATCACATTGCATTACCATCCTGATGCCCCCACTGCATGATCATCCTAATGCCCCCACTGCATGACCATCCTAATGCCCCCACTGTATGACCATCCTAATGCCCCCAATGCATGATCATCCTAATGCCCCCACTGCATGATCATCCTAATACTCCCACTGCATGACTATCCTAATGCTCCCACTGCATGAACTTCCTAATGTTCCCACTGCATGACTATCCTAATGCCCCCACTATGCAATTATCCTAATGCTCCCACTGCATGACCATCCTAATGCCCCCACTACACAATCATCCTAATGTCCCCATTGCAGTACCATCCTAATGCCCCCACTGCATGACCATCCTAATTCCCCCACTGCATGATCATCCTAATGACATCACTGCATGCTTTTCCTAATGCCCCCACTACATGATCATCCTAATGTCCCCATTGCATTACCATCCTAATGCCCCCACTGCATGATCATCCTAATGCCCCCACTGCATGACCATCCTAATGCCCCCACTGCATGACCATCCTAATGCCCCCACTGCATGATCATCCTAATGCCCTCACTACATGATCATCCTAATGCCCTCACTGTGCTTGATTATCTGCCTTCAAATACTGTTTGTTAAGTGGTTGCAGTGTGTTCACTACAGAACAAATACAAAATAAGGGCGCACAAACAATATTCTTGAGCAATATGCCTATGATTAAGGTACATGTGAGGAGGTTAAACAATCTCCAATCAATAGTCCATGTAACAAACATATGGTTAAAAGACTAAAAGTTCATTCTCTAAGGGCAGCCACCTACATGGAAGCAGAATGAACAGCTGAGGAAAACAAAAAGAAGAGGCGCCTCTATGTCTAAGAGTATAGGACAATTTAATATAACTCAAAACAAATGGAAACTCACATTAGGTAGGATAAAAATGGTAATGAAGTCCGCCGTGAGATGGAGTCAGTTTCAAAGCAAGGTTTGGGGCGCAGAGGGTGACAGCATGGGGTGATGATGCCACTGGAATGCAACACGTTTCAGAAGCAGTACGCGCGCTCTAAAATATGTTGCATTCCAGTGACGTCATCACCACACCCATCCTCCTCTGCGCCCCAAGTTTTGCTTTGGGACCCACTCCAATTTTAGGCCGACTTCCTTACCAGCGGAGGACGATACACATGGCGGGAACAGACGGCTGAGTGAGATGCTCACTGACGAGAGCTCATCGGGATATCTTCCTCTGCTTACTGATGTGGCCATTTTTATCTTACCTCTGTGAGTTGCCATTTGTCTAAAAGTGGATGTAAACCCTCACATATACTCAGTGAAGTGAACAGCCTCAGATGTTACATGGGGATGAAACAAATCTCCCTACATAAGTTTTACATGCATATCTGCAGTCTTTCCCTTTATATATTCTTTAGAAAGTTCAGATCCTGTTAGGAGATTTTCTCTACTTGTTCAGCACTGCAGTGAAGTCTGGGCATACAGCTAAGACAGCTGATTGAAGGAAAGGCACACCCCTTCTCCTCATAGGTAGAGACTTCGAGAGCTGTTTGTTGAATAGTTCAGCACTTTGCTAATCTATTTAAAGCATACCTCCCCAACACAAAACTCTGGCTGCTTTTATCTCAGCTGACGGAGAACTTGTCAGAAGTTATCAGGCTGATAAAGGAGGAACAGAGCAGGAGACAGCTATGGGACACAGTGCTTTTAAGAGAGATACAAAAACACTACAGATATATGTGCCCAGCTCAAATTTCATGAATCGGGTTTGCAACCTTTTTCAAGTTATATAAAAGTCCTACACTTCTTTTTGTTTTCCTCAGCTGTTTACTAGAGAAGTTCTATTCTCCTCTACCCTTTGTATAGCTGGTAAGGCTTTAATTTTTTTTACAGCATCAAGGGGCATTTGTATTGAGTAGTGTTTGTGTGTGAGTATATATACTTACTGTGGGACATAGGTCTAGTTCTATCATAGATGGTTTACTCTTTTCCCTGTGGATCGGGCACAGTCCATCTTCCACTGCTCGGAATAATACTGGATTTAGGTCTCCGTACTCCCCTGAGGCTATTTCAATAACTAGATGGGAAAAATGTCCAGGTTTAGTCAGATAGTAAAAACGCACAAAAATAATTATACATAAAAAAATGTGGAGGTTATGTATGCAGGCAGTTCAAGGTGAATGGAGTTCAGAAACCCATAGCAACCAGATTAAAGGCTCATTCACACCAAGTGCATTGAGCTGCATTGATCATCGCAGGCTTAACGCAGGAACAATTGTTTTCCGTGTGCTCTGTTCACATCATAAAATGGGGTTGGCATTCCATGAAAATGCCATAGAGATAAAAAAAAAAATATGTTGTTAGATGTGAAAAAAAATCAAGGTAAATCCCTTTGCAGCACTGGTGCACAATGCACAACAGCTCAAATGTTATGTGCATTATAATGTGCACCGACTGGTGTAAATGGGCCCTCAGAAAAGGAAAACCAGTTGCTGATTAACCCCCAAATGGGTGTTATGGGCTGCTGCACTTTGCCTATTATTCTTGGCCCTATTATATAAAAGCCTAAGTATAACTTACTGAAGTCCGCAGGGTTGTGGTAGGTTGGGCAGTGTAATCCTAATCCCTTCAGATATGGAATAAGGTGAGTTACAGACCCTCGATATATGCACTGACCCTGACTGAGAATATACAACTGAAAACACAGAAATCACAAAGATTACAAATGGAAATGAAAGTCACTAACCTCACTGCAGCAGGAGCTAACGCATACACGTAACAGAAGAGGTATGCAAGCATACAGTTACACACCTTGTCAAACATTTCAAACAGTTTGGCGCTTGGTTGATGTATGGTGCAAATGATGGTGCGACCGCCTTGTGCCAGAGAGCTCAATAGTGACACCACCTGGAAACAGGATGCACTATCCAAACCACTGCAAAAAAATGCAACAAAAGAGAAAGTATGATTGATAAAAATGTGATTGATAGATTGCAGATTGGTCTTTAGAGCGGAACTCCAGGAAAATATAAAAAACGCAATTGGAGATCCTCCCAGTAACTAAATAAATTATTATTCTGGCTAATTGAATAAATTAACACTCAAGCACTTGACATGCCTTCACCCGTCTAGATAGTTTTACACACATCTAGCATTTTTTCTGCCAAAACCCTGCTGCCAGGAGGAACAGCATTTATGAGAGCTGGGTAAACACCCTGTGTGCGTGGAGCCTAATACTGCAGCTCTGCAGTTCAAAAAAACAAATACAATCTTACTGCATGAATACTTAGCAGATTGCAATTCTGCAGTATGAATACACTGTATAGTGTATAACTCTTTAATACTGTAGAGTATACAGTATCTCACAAAAGTGAGTACACCCCTCACATTTTTGTAAATATTTTATTATATCTTTTAATGTGACAACACTGAAGAAATGACACTTTGCTACAATGTAAAGTAGTGAGTGTACAGCTTGTATAACTGTGTAAATTTGCTGTCCCCTCAAAATAACTCAACACAGGCCATTAATGTCTAAACCGCTGGCAACATGAGTGTGTAATGTACAGGGTGCAGGGGTCAGGAATATGTAATTTACAGGGGGTGAGAGTCATGGCACAAGCAGGGGGTCCCATGAGGACCAGAGTGAATGAAGGTGTTCACTGTACACTATTTTTGTCCCATTATGCTCCTTTGTAGTCTCTAATGGGGCCTGGAGGGGACACTTTCTAATAGACTCTCTGTTGTACTTTGTGCAAAATGTGAGGGCGAGGCCAGGTGCGGGTCATGGGTGGGTAGGGTGGCCAGGTCTGTCCCGGGCACCTTCATTCCAGGACAATATAGTGTCCCGGAATGAAACTGACACAGCCACCCCCCCCCCCCCCCCAGCCAATCTGATGTCCCCAAAAAAGCCCGCCACATCACTGCTTTACTCACTGACAGTACTTGTCCTCGCTGGGAATGCCTGGAGGAGCACAATCCCTGCCCCCTGTTTGTGATTGGGGAAATCATAAATCCTGCCTCTTGTGTCCAATCACTGTGCTGTGATTTGTTACAGCATAAGCTGATTTTTGGGAGGGGGGGTGTCCCTGAATTGTAGTTTGGAAATGTAGTCACCCTATGGGTGGGGTATGACAGGGGGACCCTGTCTTTTTTGGGAAGGGGGCCCTGAGTGTTGTCAGTCTGCCCCTGCCTGTAGCTATAGGCTTCATTCAGTGGAGCATTGACACCCATTCTGTGTGCAGGCCCTGTCTGTTACTGCACTGCATCCACCCCAAGCTGCATGCAGGCAGCCTTTAGAGGTGAATACAGACACAGTCACATGTCAAAATATGACATGTGAGTAGAGATCCGTTCACCAAATAGCGAACAATATGCGGCTTTTGAGGCAAATTTGAGCGCTGCGGAGGGCCCCATAATGCACTTCGAGATCGTAGTGCAATGACATCTGCTAATTGGCCAAAGCATGCACCTGAGCTGCATGCTTTGGCCAATAACAGCGCAATCTGGTGTGAGAGCCATGATTGGCCAAAGGCAGTCTCAGGGGGCTAAGTCCACACCCCACACTATATAAGGCTGCTTACACGGCGGCCGTGTACAGTGTGATAATAACGTAGAGAGGAGAACTTGAGTTAGTTAGTGGCATGCAGGCAGTTTTATATATATATCTATATATATATATATATAAATATATATATACACACAGTGCAGTCAGTGCAGAGTATATAATAGTGCATTGAAGTGGTTAAGGGTAAACCTATGACAGAAATTACGAACAAAATTGCATGGGGATCCCCTTCAGAATCCAAACCAGGCTCTTTGGGTCTGGTAAAGATTTTAAGGGTAACTCTACGCCAATTTTTTTTTAAAACAGAGTGTTGAGGGCATGCGTGTTGAGGTTCAGGGGGGGGGGGTACTCGCTCGTCCCTCCTTTTCCTGGCCTGCCAGGCTGCTTGCTCAGATAAGGGTCTGGTATGGATTTTTGGCTTGGAGTTCCCCTTAGGGCCTGGCATGGATTTTGGGGGGACCCCACACTTTTTTTTATTTTGGCGTGGTCTTCCTCTTATTATTCATACCAGACCCGAAGGGCCTGGTATGGACTGGGGGGAGCCCACGCTGATTTTTTCTTTGATTTTTCATCTATATGGCCGAGACCCGACAATACTTTACAGCCGCAAGCAAGTTTTAATGAAATGTTTGCTTTAGAAATATCATTTTGCTGTGGCACTGTAAAACACATCACACAGATGTGCCACGTTACAGGCAGATTAAGATGGACCCCCCAGGCACGATATTTAAATGAATATTTCATTTATATTGTTTCACTTTAAGCATTATTAAAACCACTGCTCCTGGAAAAAAAATTGCATTGATACATGTCCCTTAGGGCAGTACCCGGGTCCCCATATACTTTTTATGGCAATAACTTGCATATAAGCCTTTTAAAATTAGCACTTTTGATTTTTCATGTTAGTGTTCCATAAACTTTAATAGGGTTTGCATGTTCGCACAAATATGTTGCTTTTTCACATGTTCTGGTGCGAACTGAACCCGGGGAGTGTTCAGCCCATCCTTACATGTGAGTGGGTGCACAGATCTGAACATAGGCATTGTGTGTTTGTATCCATGCACTTGTTTCTTGCATGCATGTCAAATTTTTAACATACAGCTGTGTCTGCAGTCACTAATAATACTTCCACCTGTTAAAGTGGAAATAAAGTCGAGAAGAAAAAAATCTTCTTCCTGCAAAGTTAGGTTATAATGTGCTAGTATGCAATGTATACTAGCACATTATGAAATACTTACTTTGAAGCTAAGCCCTCCAGAGGGGCGCTGTTCACCCAGCCTTCTTTACAGGTTTACAGGCTCCAGTCCTTTGAGTGACCAAGCCGCGATGATGCAGTGTGGGAGTCACTATTTATGGCACAGGGCACTAAAGGAATGTCACGTGTATGGCGTTCCTTTAGAGAGCATAAGTCGGTGACATCACCGGCTGCAGAGACACTGAATATCTCCTAAACAGTGCCCGTTTAGGAGATATTGCTTGTACCTACAGGTAAGCTTTATTATAAGCTTACCTGTAGATACAAGTGTCCAGGGGCACTTTACTACCACTTTAAAGAGTACCTCCACTTTTGTTGAGAAAAAAACATTCCTCTCTGTGTGATCTATGCACATCGCAATGATTTTAACAAACTTTGTTGCAGATTCCTAGCTTTTGTTATTCTGAAGAAATCCATGTGTATTTTTCTATGTCCCTGTTCTCAGTGAGCCTAATGGAAAAGGTTTCAAAATTATCAACCAGCTGCTGCACCTGCGGGCCTCTAATGGAAAATTGCATCCTTTTAGGTATGACTTCCTATTCGGAGTATCACACCAAAAATTACATTTTTGTTTCAGGGGATGCCTGAAATCTTAATGGTACCTTAGTGTAGACTTCTGGGAAAATCAGTGAGCCAATCATAAAAGCAGGAAATTATGTTTCTGGGGGAGAGCTACCTCTAGGTAGCCATATTGCATTCTATATTACAGAAAATTACAGAGCTAAGGTAATTTTTAATAACATTCAATTACAATATGATTTGCCTCACACTTTTTTGGTCACAGCTTAATTGAACAAGCTGAAAGTGAATGTAAACCCTCTCCTATACTCAGTGAAGTGAACAGCCTCAGTTTATACACAGGGATGAAACAAATCTCACTACATAAGTTTTATGTGTATATCTGCTGTCTTCACCTTTATATATTCTTTAGAAAGTGCAAATTATATTAGAATTTGGATTAGCTGCAGGAGCACACTACGGTGCACGTCTCCCTAGCAGTAGGGCGTGTATGCTTTGGCCTCAGGAATTTTTTCCCCAGATAGAGCAGATTGGCACAGCACGCCTGGGGTTTTTTGCCTTCCTCTGGACCAATTGAAAAAAGGGAGGACATAGAGAAGTGACAGGTTCGCTTCCCTATTCCTCCGCCCCAGCATCGCCAAACCCCCCCCCCCCCCCCACCATAAATACTTCCCTTAACCATCTGGGAATTAAAACCGTTTGCCTCAACACTCCCAACGGTCACCGAAAAAGCCCTAAAAAGCGAACAACTGTTAAGAATCAATAGACGATTAACAGTAAAAAATCGCATCAGAACACCCCAGTCCAACGCATATCCTGCACTCTGGTCAACACCAGATCGGCAGTAAAACACCGGAAAGAAATCCATGATTTCATCCTTCTACACGATATAGACTGCGTCTTTATCACAGAAAGCTGGCTCACAGGCGATTGCAACACCATTCTGGAAGAATTGGTGCCTGCAAATTATCGCATCCAAATGCAGAACAGAGTGGGGCAAAGAGGGGAGGCCTGGCGGTGATCCATAAGATTCACCTCTTGATCACCAAACCAGTCCTCCAATACTCACTTTCATTCATGGAAACCCTCACTCTACAGCTGCAAACAAACCCCCAAGACACGGTCCATATGTTACTCTGCTATAGACCTCCTGGCCCAAAAACACAACTTGTCACATCATTAACAGAGATGTCTACTAGACTCTTTATTGGACAAATTGAAGTGTGTTATTTCTAAGAATTACAGGCCTACAATATAAAACACCAAATTTCCATGCGAAACATTGCACCGCTTTCAGCATCAAAAATCTGACATAATCATACCGCCAGGGAGGTTAACATGTCAAAATGCACTTCAATGCGCAAAGGAAACATACGTTGTGTATAACAACACACTTGACTAAACACTAAAGACCGCACCTGTACATACAAACACACACATAGGGCCAGATTCAGGATGGCGAGCGGTTCTTTATTCCGGCGTAACGTTTCTCATTTACGTTACGCCGCTGAAACTTTACGCGTAAGTACTGTATTCACAAAGCACTTGCTCCTAAAATTGCGACGGCGTCGCGTAAATGGGCCGGCGGAATTCAAATTTGGCGGGTAGGGGGCGTGTAGTATTTAAAATAGGCGCGATCCCACGGCGAAAGTACTGCGCATGCGCCGGCCGTCAATGTATCCCAGTGCGCATGCTCCAAATTATGACGGTGTTTTCGACGTGAACGTCAATGACGTCAATCCCCATTCACGGACGAGTTACGCAAATGACGTAAAACTTTTCCAATTCGACGCGGTCACAACGTCCTTACTTAACATAGGATGCGCCTGCTTTTTGTTGCTTTATCTTTACGCCGGGAAAACACTTACGTAGACGCCGTAAAGTGACTGCGTCGGGCCCGCGTACGTTCGTGAATTGCCGTATCTCGCTGATTTACATATTCTCGGCATAAATCAGCGAGAACGCCCCCGGCGGCCATTTTAAAACTGCATTTAAGATCCGACGGTATAATACAATTACGCCTGTCGGATCTTTGCAGCAAACCGGCGTATCTTGTTTTCTGCATACAGAAAACAGATAAGCCGGCGCAAAGTGTGAGTTATGCCGTCGTATCACTGATACGCCGGCGTAACTCTACCTGAATCTGGCCCATAGATGTAAATGGGCCCTAAAAGTGTATGTATAGCCAAAACATCTTTTCAATGGCGTGTGAAAGTACTAGAACCCCTGTCAAATAAACATTTTCATCCTTGTTGGTGGCAAGATTCACGCTCTATTATTTATCCTTTTCTCACTGAGACAGAAAGTAATGAGTATTCCCACATTTTAGAGAGATATAAAACCCTTGTTCTGGTGACAGCTGACAAGGAGGTAATTTTCCTTAACTTTGGATAGCTTTCCTCTGACTTCCAGTTGGGAGCCTGGGGTACGTAGTGAAGGAAATAAGGGACATAGACTGCAAAATCAACCTGGCTGGGATTTAACCCCTCCCTATCGTATCTACAATAAAACATATTGGCAATACCTACTCTTTAAATGGTCTTCTGGTTTCCCGGGAAGCTGCTACATCCCATGGAGACACTGAGACAGATTTACTAAATGAGTTAAGAATCTTCTGCCAATAAACTGCAGCTGTGTATAGATGATAAAATAAGTAAACGGGAATGATTTGGTTGGATAACTAAAATGAATCTTTGCTCATTTTATTGATTGTTCTATATAGAGAGGCTTCAACATTCATTTTAGCTTGGATCAATACACTACTTATCAGATTCTTAAGCCTAGTACACACAGGCCGAATGTTGGGCGTTATTTGGTCCGTGTGGACTGCAGCTGTTCGGCCGACTTCTTTTGGACACGCATGCTGGAAAACAAGCGGCCCACTGGCTCCTGATCAGCCAATTGCCGAGAGCACTTGTCCGCGAAGCCAGAGTTGTACGCGAGCTCTTCCTCTGCACGTCAGGCTCACATGCCAGGTACGTAACAGCACTGATCGGCATGTTCTGGCGGGGGGTCATCCCCCTGTCAGAACACAACAGCTCAATGGAGAAGATCGCTGTACTAACGTCAGATTCAACCCAAAAACGAATTCTGTGTACTAGGCTTAAAGTGGAGTTCCACCCTTTTTTTATGTTTATTAAAAGTCAGCAGCTACAAAAAGCATAGCTGCTGGCTTTTAATAAGCATACACTTACCTGCTCCACTGTCCAGCGCCGAGCCGCCTGGAACTCCGCTCCTCTCCCCCCTCTCTGCCGGCGCCTCCATTCTAACTGTGAGCACCGCCAAAAAATTACATGCCAAATGTGGCATGTAAGGGGCGAGGAGTGGTTTAAGCGGAAGTTCCAATTTTGGGTGGAACTCTGCTTTAAATCTTATGCTTTTATTCAACGCAAGATTTTTAAAAGCCATTTACTGTATATAAAAGAGAGGGTAAATAAACCCTCAGGTAAACCAAACCTTGGGACGTTACAGTTATACTAATGGGTACAAAGTTTAGAAGTTATAACTTCTAATATTATTGTTTTATTGATTGATGTTTGGTACCATTTATATGAATATGATTGCCAAAACATTTACATCGAATCTCAACAGACAGCTTCACATTATTTCAGTACACCAGTAAGTATAATGGAAAATGTATACCTAGTTGGTTCATCAAAGAACATGACTGGAGGATTGTTGACTAGTTCCAGGGCTATAGCCAAACGCTTGCGCTGACCTCCTGAGAGGTTTACTGTACGAGTTCCACAGCATTCAAGAAGACCCAGTGCTGTCAAAATCTCATTTACCTGCCAAGGAAGAGCATTTATATATCGTCAGTTAAATGAGGTTTTAATATTATCTATATATGAACTCTCAAACAATATTACCCTATACTTACCAACTTTCTTTTGACATCCATCTTCTCATTGAGTTTCAAGTTGGCAGAGACCTATTTAGGAACAGAAGACAAGACATACTGAAAAATATAAAAAAATGTATGCTTGGTGTTTTGTTGCCCAGTCACCATAGCACAGGGGTGTCCAAACCTTTATTAAAGAGGGCCAGATTTGATGAAGTTAACATCCGTGAGGGCCGACTATTTTGCCTGACATTCTTTGAACCATTAAAATTTGGTCTAAGTGTGTTCGTCCGAGCAACTAATACACTGCCCAACAAAAATTCTCTTGCCTTTATTGCTGTGTGGTGAAAAAATTAACTCAGGCATGTTATTTGGATATACTGTATATATTTATTTTGTGGCCCCAACGAATCCCAGAGCGCTGCTCAGGACTCAGGATGAGCTTGGAAGTGTTATTTGGATATACCATATTTATCGGCGTATAACACGCATGGGCTCACCATTGCCATGAATGCAGTCTCATCATTGCCATGAATGCAGCCTCACCATTGCCATGAATGCAGCCTTACCATTGCCATGAATTCAGCCTTGCCATTGCCATGAATGCAGCCTCACATGAGACATCAATGCAGCCTTACCATTGCAATTAATGCAGCCTTACCATTGCAATCAATGCAGCCTTACCATTGCAATTAATGCAGCCTCACATGTGCCATAAATGCAGCCTCACATGTGCCATGAAAGCAGCCTTACCTTTGCTATCAGTGCAGCCTGATCAATGCCCATCTGCAGCCTCGGAGGGCAGAGGGAGGGGGGCGGGACGAGTGCCGACAGATTACAAACAGGAGAATCTCTTGTTTACTCTGTGGCCTCCTTAATACAAAGTCCAGCCTCCTATGATAGACAGAACAGTCGTCTAATGGCATCCCAGGAGACGAGACTTCCAATACGGACGCTGCTGAGTAAACAGGAGATTCTCTTCATGTAATCTGAAGGCGCTCGACCCGCCCCTCCCTGTCCCCTTCAAGGCAGCGCCAATAAATATGGTATATATCTTTTGTGGCCCTGGGGGGGCATATTAAATCAACAGGGGGGCCGCATTTAGCCCCTGGGCCGGACTTTGGACATGCCTGCCATAGCATAACTTCTGACCTACCTCTGTCGGTCTTGTGTTGTCACCCAATAAGCCACCTCAAACTTTGCACCAAGCTATTAGAATGAGAACAGCTGAGCATACACTCAACTTATACAAGGTATCACATCATCTGTTGGATTGCTTTTTTTATGTTTTTTTTATTATTTCTCCTTCCTTGACAATACAATTCTGCAACTATAGCAAATACTATAATGGCTAAAACACTGTTTTCTGCATTGCTTTACTAGTGACATGCTGATCACACTGGCAATTCCCCAAAGCTTTTGGTCTAAACCAACCCGTTTGGGCAGTTCAATATATAATTGAAAGATAATTATAAATCTGATAAGTGCAAAATTACTTGTTGACCTTGCCAGAAATGTTGTAAGCTAATAACTAGTAACTACCTGTTTTGAACACCTTCCAGTTGCATTGCTTCTATTTACTTCTGGGGACTACAGAACTTCAGTGGAAGAAAAGGATAGAACAGTGGCAGCTGGTGGTATATATTTTTGGGGAGGGGGGTGGCAAACAACCATGTTGCCACCCCCCCTCACAGGCACAACCCCCCTCGGTCAGTCACCAGTCCCGCACTTACCCCATCTAGGTCAGCACTTCCTCCAAGCGGCGGCTTCACCCTGCATCTCCTCCTCCTCGGCTTCAGCAGCTTCTCCTGCGTCGCCTTCCTCCTCTGTGTCCAATAGGCACGCTTCTCCTCTCGGCCAATCAGGTGATAGGTCTCAGGAGAAAGAACAATCAGGAAGACAATAGCGAATATTTATTCTCTATTGTCACACAACTGAATGGGGCCCTTTTTTAAGCCAATTAGAGTCTCAGGCTTTGATCATGTGGAATCCATGCATCCTGTATGGGTGGGCTGCCACTGGGATAGAAGGATGTTTCTTTAGTCCCATCCTGCTTTTTTGTTTTGATAATGCAAGGTGAGTGAGCGTGTAAGGCCCTTTCACAGGGATGGATAGAATGGTGCTTTTAGCTGCGGATTCTAGAGGGGGTGGGGTCAAAGGGGTGATATATGCCCCCTTATGTCGTCATCACCTGGAGCATGATGAGACTGTGACCATGGGCGTCCGCTCATAGGAGTAAGGGGGGGCCAGTGACCCCCCTGGAATCGGCAAGGGTCTGTCATGCTTGCATCTCTAGCTGTGCTGACTCTCTGTGTTTGTGCGAGTTGGCTCCACAGCTGTTGCAAGATCAGTGTCACTGAGTTACAGAGCTCTTTACTGCCACCTCTGGCTGCTTCCTGTATGTGCACCCTCGTGTTTGCTTTGCTGCCTGTAATGTATTTTCAAAGGGACATGTGGAAACAGGACTTGGGAGAAGGAAGACCACCGTGACCTTACAAGTGGGGACTGTGAGTACAAGTTAAGGGAGAAGGCTTTATGGGATAATGACTAAGCCCCTGCCCTTCATGACATTGTCAAAGAAGCGGAGCATAGGTGACCGTAAAATTATGCCCCCCCCTGGAAAAAGTTCAGCGGACGCCCATGACTGTGACGTCATAAAAGGCCTATATAAATCGTTGTGCACCACGCACCCGGCATTACAGCGGGAGGAAGCGGCGTGTTAATATCGAAGAAGATGAAAGAAGACTTTGCGGAAGGCCGGGTTGCAAGAAGATAGCGGAGAAGCCTGGCAGAAGAAAGAAGGCACCGGAGAGCAGAGGAAGAGACCCCTAAATTTGGAAGAAGACCCCCGGAGCTGCCTAATAAATGATTTTTAAAACCTGTGTAGTGTAGGTTTTTGTTACATTTTTGGGGGGCCGGGATCTGGGGGCCCCCTTATTAAAGCGTGGCTCTGGTTTTCTTATAGTCTCCTATCCACAGTCCACACAAGTCTGACTTCTCCCATGACCCCCATCCCGGCAGTGCTCCCACTGTTGACTCCTCTCCAGACTCAGTCAGAGACTGCAGACATGATATAAGACAAGAGATGGTCAGAGATTGCGGGCATGGTACAGGAGGTGTCAGAGGCTGTGGGCATGGTACAGGAGATGATTAGAGACTGAGGACATGATACTAAAGATGGTTAGAGAATGTAGACATGATACAGGAGATGGTCAGAGACTGCAGATCAAGCCTCACCAGTGCCCATCAAATGCAGTGTCACTGTGCCCATCAATGCAGCCTTACTGTGCCCATCCATGCAGCCCACTGCCCATCATTGCAGCCTCACCGTGCCCATCATTGCAATCTCACTGTGCCCAAATATATATTTTTTATATTTTGTTATAAAATTTTGCAAACTGGTAATTTTTCATCTTCATTGATGTACGCTGAGGAGGCTGCACTGATGGGCTGCACTGATGGGCTGCACTGATAGGCACTGATGGGCTGCATTGATGGGCACTGATAAAGCGGCACTGGTGGGCACTGATAGGTGGCATTGGTGGGCACTGATAGCTAGCACTGGTGGGCACTGAGAGTTGACACTGAGAGGTGGCACTGATGGGTGGCACTGAAGGGCATTGATAGGTGGCACTGGTGGGCACTGAGAAGTGGCACTAATAGGTGGCATTGGTAGGTGGCACAGATAGCTGGCAGTGATGGGCACTGATAGGTGGCAGTGATGGGCAATGATGAGTGGCAGTGATGGGCACTGATCAGCACTAGTAAGTTACTCTGATAGGCAGCACTGCTAGGTGGCACTGATGAGGCACTGATTGGCACCACTGCTGGACATTGATAGGTTGCACTTGTGGGCATTGATAGGTGGCACTTATGGGCATTGATAGGTGGCACTGGTGGGCACTGTAGGCACTTGCAGGTTGCACTGGCAGGGGGTACTGACTTCACAGATGAGGCTGAATTGCCTCTTTCTCTTCGGGACCAATGTCCCTTACACATAGGCCGGTGATCAGCATTTTTTTCTCCTCATGCTGTCAGTGTGAGGAGAAAAAAAAAACGATTACCGGCTTTAGTTTACATCACGTGATCAACCACATGGTAAGGGGTCGGGACTGGCCCCTTACTCGGATTTGTGATCACCCGAGTCTCAGTGACTCGGGTGATCACAGCACGCCCTGCAGGGGTGCGCAGGGAACGCGCGAAGGTGAGGACATCTATTGATGTCCTCCCGGAATTTGGGATTCGCGTTGTGGCCGTCATTGGGCTATAGCATGTGCGCCAAGTTGTTAAATAAAAGAAAGAAGTAGAAAACAACCACTCTTAAGGTAAGTCTTCCATTCCTGACTCTGAAATCTGTTGATGCTGATTAACTCACCATCATGGCTTCCTTGACTGTTAAATGTGGTAATAACATGTCATCTTGCATTATGTAACAGGACATCTTCCTGAATGTTCGTAGCTCCCTCAGCTTTCCATTTACCTCGATTTCACCAGTCATTCCACTGTCCCTGTTTTAGAAACATTTTAACATAAACTTTGGGTTATTCTCTGGTCCATTTTTATTAAAACAATATAAAAGAAATAAATAAAACGGAAATATAGGCATTTTTTTTTTTCATTTTGGATAGAATATAGGAGGGGTATAGGAGTAGGAGGTATAACCTCTGTCAGATTTTTTTTTCTTTGTCCTATGTGTCCCATTGGGGTGATTTCCCTTCACTTCCTGTCCCATAGCAAAGACAGGAAGTGAGAGGAATTTCCCCCAAAGTAAGAGAATCGTCACCAGGGGAAAACTGAAAATGTGTGATTTTCTTTTACTTTGACTTTCAGTAATAACAGTAAATAGGACAAATAGAGAGGATGAACCTCCCTAACATGTAGAACAGACAGCAACACCTGGCGGATGTTCTAACCCTCTCCACTCTATCCAAATCTACAATCTACTGCCTTTAGTTATACTTTAACCACTTAAGACCCGGACCAATATGCTGGCAAATGACCCAAGGGGTTTTTGCGATTCGGCACTGCGTCGCTTTAACAGACAATTGCGCGGTCGTGCGACGTGGCTCCCAAACAAAATTTGCGTCCTTTTTTTCCCACAAATAGAGCTTTCTTTTGGTGGTATTTGATCACCTCTGCGGTTTTTATTTTTTGCGCTATAAACAAAAATAGAGCGACAATTTAAAAAAAAATGCAATATTTTTTACTTTTTGCTATAATAAATATCCCCCAAAAATATATAAAAAAACATTTTTTTTCCTCAGTTTAGGCCGATACGTATTCTTCTACATATTTTTGGTAAAAAAAATCGCAATAAGCGTTTATCGGTTGGTTTTCGCAAAATTTATAGCGTTTACAAAATAAGGGATATTTTTATTGCATTTTTATTAATTATTTTTTTTTTACTACTAATAGCGGCGATCAGCGATTTTTTTCGTGACTGCGACAATATGGCGGACACTTCGGACAATTTTGACACATTTTTGGGACAATTGTCATTTTCACAGCAAAAAATGCATTTAAATTGCATTGTTTACTGTGGAAATGACAGTTGCAGTTTGGGAGTTAACCACAGGTGGCGCTGTAGGGAATGTGTGCCCTAATGTGTGTGTTTACAACTGTAGGGGGGTGTGGCTGTAGGTGTGACGTCATCGATCGCGTCCCCCTATTACAGGGATGACGCGATCGATGCTCCGGCCACAGAGAAGCACGGGGAAGCCGTGTGTACACACGGCTCTCCCCGTTCTTCCGCTCCAGGGACGGATCGCCGCACTGCAGCGGCGATCGGGTCCGCGAATCCCGCGGACCCGGTCCTGGAGCTTCGGACCGGGTCACGGGCGCGCGCCCGCGACCCACGGCTGGGTACTAAAACCAACGTATATATACGTTGATGTGCCCAGCCGTGCCATTCTGCCGACGTAAATGTGCAGTAGGCGGTCCTTAAGTGGTTAAAGCCCCGTACACACGATCAGACCTTTGTCCGACCAAAATCACATTGAAGTAAAAGAGAACATGTTCTCTATATAAACTCCGATGGAATTCCTCGGAATTTCCGATGAAAATAATCCGATGGGCCATACACACGGTCGGAATTTCCAATGAAAAAAAAAGGTCCGTCTGACTTTCTCCAATCGGAAATTCCGATTGTGTGTACGGGGCATCACTCACCAGTCAAAGTGTATGTAAACCCCAACATTGAACATTGTCCTCTACAACCGTTCTAGTTTGATGCTTAACCACTTGCCGACCGCGCTATAGCGAAAATACTGCTACAGCGCGGTCGAGTAGTTTTGACACGACGGTCCCGGGACGTCGTCCTTCACTTTCGCGATTGCGCGTCCCCTGGGACGCGCTCGCGAAAGTGTCCGTGATCGCCGGGTCTAGAAGACCCGGCGCATCACGGATCACGGTAAATTGCCGCTGATAGCGGCCGTTTACCACGTGATCGCGCCGTCAAATGACGGCGCGATCACTTGTAAACAAACCGGCGTCATTTGATGACGCCGGTTCCTCCCTCTGCTCTCTGTACCGTTCGGTACAGTGTGCGAGGAGAGGGGGGGGGGAGGGGTGTCAGCAGCAGCTGAGCTGTGGCTGGATCTGTGACAAATGCAGTCACAGATCCAGCCACCCCTCAATCCATCCCAGCTCTGCAATCCCCCAGTACCCTGCAATCCCCCAGTACCCTGCATTACCCCAGTACCCTGCATTACCCCAGTACCCCACAATACCCCAATACCCCAGTACCCCAGTACTCTGCAGTACCCCAAATACTCTGCAATACCCAAGTACCCCAATACCCCAATACTCTGCAATACCCCAGTACCCCAATACTCTGCAGTACCCCAATACTCTGCAGTACCCCAGTACCCCAAAACCCCAATACTCTGCAATACCCCAGTACCCCAATACTCTGCAGTACCCCAATACTCTGCAGTACCCCAGTACCCCAATACTCTGCAGTACTCCAGTACCCCAATACTCTGCAGTACTCCAGTACCCCAATACTCTGCAGTACTCCAGTACCCCAATACCTCAGTACCCCAATACCGCAATACCCTGTGCGATACCCTGAAATACCCAAATACTCTGCAATACCCAAATACTCTACAATACCCAAATACTATCGCCTATGGGGTTTTTTAGGTAGCGAAGTTTGGCGCCATTCCATGAGCGTGCGCAATTTTGAAGTGTGACATGTTGGGTATCTATTTACTCGGCGAAACGTCATCTTTCACATTATGAAAAAAAATTGGGCTAACTTTACTGTTTTTTTTTTTAGCACAAAACAGTTTTTTTAAAAAAACACGCGTTCAAAAAATTTCTACGAAAATACCGTGCGAGATAAAAAGTTGTAACGGCCGCCATTGTATTCTCTAGGGTCTTTGCTAAAAAAGCATATATAATGTTTTGGGGTTTTATGTAATTTTCTAGCAAATAAATGATGATTTTTCCATGTAGGAGAGAAATGTCAGAATTGGTCTGGGTGTTCCAGAACGCCTGATGGCGCTCCCTGCATGTTGGGCCTCTGTATGTGGGCACGCTGTGTAAAAGTCCCACACATGGGGTATCGCCATACTCAGGACGAATAGCAGAATGTGTTTTGGGGTGTAATTTGTGGTATGCATATGCTGTGTGTGAGAAATAACCTGCTAATATGACAGAAATAAGATTTTATTTTTATTTTTTTACAGAATTTTCAGTCGTTTTTCTTTTATAGCGCAAAAAATAAAAAACCCAGAGGTGATCAAATACCACCAAAAGAAAGCTCTATTTGTGTGAAAAAAAGGACACAAATTTCAAATGGGTACAATGTTGTATGACTGAGTAATTGTCATTCAAATTGTGAGAGCACCGAAAGCTGAAAATTGGTCTGGTTAGAAAGGGTGTTTAAGTGCCCAGTGGTCAAGTGGTTAATAACAAGTGAAAATGTTGGCATCAGTACTTTCTCCTATATTACTATAGGTCTAACAAATCAATAAGTTCACAAATACTTTGCTGAGGTTTTAGATTGGAAGGTTAATAAAACAAGGTCAGTTCCCCAAGATGTATAAATTTCGTTCTCAGCACAATTTTCTTATGAAAATATTCAGTCCACATATCATTTTTTATTTAATTTTATTTAAAAAGAAAAAAAAAAGTAAAGTATAAACCAATCAAGGCAAGCTTGCATGGCTGCCAATAAAATGTAGGAGACTGAATTCCCTCCATGATTTCAGGGCAATGCCAAGAATAGCCACAGCAGAAAATAAGGGAATCATTTAGAATTTGAGATAAAAACTGAAATCCTGCCTAAAAAAATAAGGAAGAGGTTAACCCTGTATTGGGCACATTTTGTGCATTATTATTGTAGACAGGTAGATCTTTACCTAGTTTATGAAGGCCTACTAAATCCTAGTGCAGCAAAATCCTGGTCACAACAAATGTGGTTATTATAAGCCATGATGCTGACTCATATTGTGTATGAAGAGTACAGGTAGTCACAGGCTTCAGGTGTTACTTCCCTTACCCGCCAGGGTCGTCTTTATCGCTGATTGGACCCTGAGCAAAAAAAATCTTACCCCCCCCCCCCCCCATGCAATTTTGCTCTCCATCTGCTTTGAGACATACAATAAATATCAGCTAGACTTAAAGAGGAAGTAAACCCCTCTCAATTCTTTTTTTTAGAAAGACCCTGCAAGAGAAAGGCATAATGACCAGCAGATCCCCGCGCATGTGCATGAATACGGCATTAACACTGTAATGGCATTCACAAAAAATGGCACGCTCAGTGCGCCTGTGCCATTGTCTATGGTGCGCATGCGGCGCATTCCCTATTGCAAATATCTCCTTAACCGTGTAGGATAAGGAGATATTTCTTGCACCTACAGGTAATAGGCCTACCTGTAGGTGCAAGGTGAAAGGGGGGGTTACAACCACTTTAAAATCAGTTAATTGTAGTATCAGATCAGGCAGTGATTGCAATTGGTTGCCAGAGGTTACAGCATATCATTACTACTTACTGACTGGTGGCTAGAGGTTACAGCACACATTACGGCTCACTGATTAGTTTCTAGAAGGTTACAGCACATGATTTCTTCTTGTTGATTGAACGCTAGAGATTATTGTACAGTAATACTGTTTACTGATTGGTTGCTAGAGGTTACATCACATCATCTCTTCACTGCAGAGGGGCGTGATATACAGATGAATGCCGCCTTTATTTACATATGAATGCCACCGGCCTCAGCTATTTACATATAAATCCCACCACTATTTACATATGAATGTTCCCGTTATTTACATATGAATGGCGGTTATTTACATGTAAACACAGGGTCCACAGGTGAGTAATCTGTACACAACAATAGGGCAGAGCTGGGCAGCATTAGTAGCAGCACTTCACACTGAGATATCGGGACACAGTAAACCGGTATATTTGGCAAGTATGAGGCAGCTGCTTTGGGCCCCACAATAATGACAGGGCCAAGGGCTACTTCCCCTTTTGCCCTGCCTCAAAGACGGCCCTGTTACCCGCAATGGCGGCAACAGCACCTGACAGCTGATGGAAACATCAGCTGCGGTGCCGACATCGAGGGACTCCAGGACAGGTAAGTGTCCATTTATTAAAAGCCAGCAACTGCAAAAATTTGTAGCTGCTGGCTTTATTTTTTTATTTTTTGGGCAGAACACCGCTATATTTTTCCCAGGACTTAAAGTTTACTTTCTGCATAGGACACCAGAAACTGGCATATTGTTTCTTATAGATGTACAATAAACAAAGCATTTAGGTCTCATTTACTATTGTCTTCATAGACCAGATATTTTATTTTCTTAGCCCAATATATTTTACCTTGCAACCAGTTGTTAAATTACTGGAAGCACTGAAAGGAAGGTGTACAGTAGCTATTTTCTTTGTCTTTACAGGTCAATGCCTTACCTGTATCCAGCTAGAATATTCATTAATGTGGATTTTCCTGCACCAGACGGTCCCATAATTCCAATGAGCTCTCTGTTGCAGAACATGCCAGACAAGCATTTTAGCAGTGTCTTGTATCCTAGAAAGGGTCAAGAGTTGAACACATCAGTCAAGATATTATTATTTAGGCTAATATGGAATAAATATACCTTCATTTCTTTTGTTTAGCCAGCAAATCGTTCTCATTTTTACATCTGATGCTCAATCTATTTACAGCCTGTTTGGAAGAAAATGCTGTTTACAGGCTCTGTAGATGAAATTTACAAACAAAAGTACACATGATTGACCCATCCTAACAACACATAGGTACTTTACTTTATCAATTAGCTCAGTCCCAGATCCCCGGAAGGGAGTTTAACAAGACACGTGAACACTCATTAAAATTAGAAGAAAAGAGGTTTAACCTTAAACCAGGGCTCAAAATGTCAAGTCCTGAGCTACTAGCCAGGCTTCAAGAGTTACTCGCCACCAGTTGCCCCACCTAATTCATACACTGCCCTGCGCCTAATTGCACCCGTAAACATGCCCTCGTAAATTATCTCATGGAATGACACTGTTAAATGTTTTATGCAGAATCAAGTTACAAAATAAAATATTACCAACAACAACTTTAAGAAAATGGGACAGGGCACTGGGGGCAGACCAGAGGGACAGGGTGCTGGGGGCAGACCAGAGGGACAGGGCACTAGAAATGGTTCTCTTGCCCATTCTCTTGCTGTCTCCTCTCTGCAACTCCCATCCATCCTCTCTCCCTCTCCTATTCTCATCATCAGGAGCCTGCATGTGCGGCTCCACTCTTGCATGTCCCCGCTTCCCCCTTTTATTCAGGCTGGCAGTGAGGAGAGGAGCTGCAGTACAGCGGGAGAGAGTACAATCCAGTGCTGAGATCCACACAACTGCACAGCCATTGACACCATAGCACAGCGCACACTGACACTGCACAGCACACATTGAGACCAGTCTGTTCGCACTGCTCAGGCTGAACTGTTGGACACTTACATAGAGCACAAGGAGAAGAAAACTGCACAAACTGGAAGGCTTCCGCCCTCATGTCAGGGCAACTTTCAGTGAGCGCTGCACCGGAGTGGGAATTTTCGCAATCCTCCACCTCACTCATTACTTTCTGCTCTCCAGCTACATTGGTCGGGGGAGGGGGGCAGGCTCAGAGAGGTCATACTGTTAGGTCCCATGGCTTAATGAGAATTGTAAAGAGAGCACCTGTGTACTGCTCTGCCTGTGTGCAGCTCACCAGACTACTTTTCCTGAGCATGCACCTTTCCTCTTCGGCCGCCAATCTCATCGAGACTCTAAGTGTAGGCACAGATTGGAGGGAGATTGGTCATGCAGCCCTGTCATCACTCACCCCCAGCTTAAATCCACTCGCCAAATGCTAGAAGGCGAGTGGAAATTTTGAGAGCTGCCTTAAACTACGTAGAGGGTTCTTTACGGTAAGAGTGGTAAGGATGTGGAATTCCCTTCCCTGTGGCGGCGTCATCGATCACGTGATCCCTTTTATATGCATTTTTTGCTGTAAAAATGACAATTGTCCCAAAAATGTGTCAAAATTGTCCGAAGTGTCCGCCATAATGTCGCAGTCATGGAAAAAAACGCTGATCGGCGCCATTAGTAGTAAAAAAATAATAATTAATAAAAATGCATAAAACTATCCCCTATTTTGTAATTGCTATAAATTTTGCCTAAACTGAGGTAAAAAAATATTTTTTTATATATTTTTGGGGGATATTTATTATAGCAAAAAGTAAAAAATATTGAATTTATTTTTTAAATTGTCGCTCTATTTTTGCTTATAGCGCAAAAAATAAAAAACGCGGAGGTGATCAAATACCACCAAAGAAAGCTCTATTTGTGGGAAAAAAAAGGATGCCAATTTTGTTTGGGAGCTACGTCGCACGACCGCGCAATTGTCTGTTAAAGCGACGCAGTGCTGAATCGCAAAACCTGGCCGGGTCCTTTAGCTGACTAAAGGTCCGGGTCTTAAGTTGTTAAAGCCTCGTACACAAGATCAGATTTTCGAACGACCTTTCATCTGTTTTTTTGTTGCATGCTAGTCTCATGTCGAAAGTGAGGAAGCTACTCGCAAATATGAAAATTCTCGTACGACAGGATACAAGACAGCACTAATTAACCACTTGCCATCCAGCCCCTGTCGTTATATAGCGCAAGGTCCGTTCTCCTGCATGAATCGCCATACCTGTATGGCGGCTCGCACAGGCGCAGTTGCAGGCGTGTTCTGACAGGGGACATATCAGAGATCTTCTGTTCCCAGTGATCTAGAACATTGATCTCTGTCATGTCCCAGTGAGCCTACTCCCCCCTACAGTTAAAACACACTTAGGGAACACACTTAACCACCTTGATCGCCTCCTAGTGTTAACTCCTTCCTTGCCAGTGTAATTTTTACATTAATCAGTGCATTTTCCTAGCACTGATCAATGTAATAATGTCACTGGTCCCCAAAAAGTGATATTTGGGGTCAGATTTGTCCACCGCAATGTCACAGTCCCGCTAAATCGCAGATCGCAGCTATTACTAGTAAAAACAATCAAAATAAATAAAAGTCCCTAAATGTATCCCATAGTTTTGAGACGCAATAACTTTTGCGCAAACGAATCAATATACGCCTATTGCAATTTTTTTATATGTATAAAATAAATGTGTTTTTTAATATATATATATTTTTTGGATATGTATTATAGCAAAAAGTTAAAGAATTTTTTTTTCAAATTTGCTGCTCTTTGTTTGTTTATAGCGCAAAAAAAGCGCATCGATGATCAAATACCCCCAAAAGAAAGCTCTAATTGTGGAAAAAAAGGACGTCAATTTTGTTTGTGTACAGCATCGCACGACCGCGCAATTCTCAATTAAAGTGACGCAGTGCCGTATCGCAAAAAATGGCCTGGTCATTAAGGGGCAAATCCTTCCGTGGCTGAAGTGGTTAAAGGAAAATCAGACGTAGAGTTCACGTACAACAAAAATTTTATAGTCTGCACATCCAGCTTTTTTTGGATGAAAAACTGCAATCAGCTGTCAAAGCACAGTACTAACGATCCGAAAATCGTCAGAATGTTCGTCGGACGAAATTTTACTTTGTATTTTCGTATCGTGTGTAAGGGCTGCTCACAAAACCAGAGACTACCTGTGGTGATTACTGCTGGATGCGAAAAAATAGTAATTCATTTAGTAATGAGAGCCACTGAGAACAAATAAGAGTAGCTAATGATTACTAATTGGTAAATTAAGCTTGTTCCTGTATCTTGCATTGACAATAGAAGCCCAATGGAATCTAGTACAGAAGCTGATGGGTTCTTACGGGCAATGCCAATGCCTGGCATATGGATAAATCTTTAGAGGCTTGGTGTGCCTAAATTCTTCTCTTGACGGTAATAATGAATTATGGATCATGAATTTGGTACAGAAGATAATTATCCACCCAGGATACTGTTGTCATCCAGTTTGTCACCAAGACACCAACATTGATGTCTTATGACAAAAAGTCTTCAAAAATGTTGATCCCTAATTACACTTTCACATTGCAATGGGGGAAAATCATAGCTGGGGGTGAGCAGGATCCTGTACGTAGCTTCCTGATAACATCACAACACTCCGCCTTAGTACTTCTCTCGTGAGCCACAATGCAACCTCCTGGGAGGTGCAGGGATCTTCAAACTACGGCCCTCCGGCTGTTGCGGAACTACACATCCCATTAAACATTGTAAAACTCTGATGCCGTGTACACAGGACCATTTTTCGGCATTAAAAAAACATTGTTTTTCAAAAACGTCATTTAAAATGATCATGTATGGGCTACACATCATTTTTCAGGTTCTAAAAAACGAAAAAATAAAATAAAAATCGAACATGCTGCATTTTTTAACACGTTTTTAAACAATGTTGTTTTTCTGGTTGTAAAAAATGATTGTGTGCGGTCGTGCTGGTAAAACTACTGTTCATAATGGAGTAAGCACATTCATCACGCTGTAACAGACAGAAAAGCGCGAACAAGGAACAGTGGCGGCTGGTGCTCAAAATTTTTGGGGGGCGCAAACAAATGAAAAAAAAAAAGACAATTGCAGCCTCATTGTGCCCATAAAAGGCAGCCACTGTGCCCATCAAAGGCAGCCACTGTGCCCATCAAATGCAGCCACTGTGTCATGCCATCAATTGTCACCACTGTGCCCATCAATTGTCACCACTGTGCCCATCAATTGTCACCACTGTGCCATGCCAAACGCAGCCACTGTGCCATGCCATCAATTGTTACCACTGTGCCCACATCAATTGTCCCCACTGTGCCCACATCAATTGTCCCCACTGTGCCCACATCAATTGTCGCCACTGACTGTGCCCACATCAATTGGATAAGACATCCCGGAGCTGAAGGGCTGTACTGGGAAAGCCTATCAGAGCCGCTGGCTCTGACAGGCCCTTCCCACAGCCAACCAGCTGTCCTTATTCAGATAATCGGCGCCTTATGTCCGGTTATCTGACTAGGCTGGCCACAATAACATACACTCATGCAATGCGTGAGTGTATGTTATTTGCACGGCGCTGCAGAACAAATTTTTAAAAGCCTTAAAGAGCCCCCCTTTTTTTTATGACTACAGAAGGGGGGTGGTGCCCGGGCGCCCCGTATGGACGGGCCGCCACTGACAAGGAATAGAGCTTCCTCTTTAGAGTGCCGTCGTACGTGTTGTACGTCACCGCGCTTTGTTCATCATTTTTTTTAAACGATGGTGTGTGGGCAACGTAGTTTTTAATGATGAAGTTGGAAAAACTTCGAATTTTGGACATGCTGAAAAACAACGTTTTTTTTTCATGCTGAAAAATGATCGTGTGTACGCGGCATGACATTCACAGACATGACTAGGCATGATGGGAATTGTACTTCCTGAACAACTGGGGGACCTAAGTGTTATACAAATATCAATATGCCTTGATGGATGGATGTCAGCCTGCAGGACTGGGAATTTCTAGGCAGGTTGCATTTGCATAGTTGTTGGTGGGACCTACCTCATCCATGCACATGCGTGGGGGAACATCTCCTTTTGTCTATGGGCTCATCAATGCCCAGGACAAGGCGGGGTCATGTTAATGTGAAAATTATGTGAACAGTATGGCTGAACCCTGGCTTAGAGATGAGCTATATACCATGTGCAGTCCCTCTGTAAAATGTACTGTCCCAAGTTACATTTTAGGAGGGACATCACTGAGCCTATGCCTTCTCTGCCAGTCCAGCGTACCTCTGCTACCTCACTCCCAGTGACAGAATGGGGTCCCTCCGTGTACCAAGTGTGGGCCTCATGTGTAGACTTAATAACCTCATGTAGCTCTCCCGTACCAAGCAGCTAGGTACATGGAGTCTGGTACACAGGTTCAATCCCAGATACTTTGGGGGAACCAACTGCTAGGGAGGGAGGCAGAACCCTAACCACCTTGCTACTAGAGGACCTGTCATCTACGCCAGGTACCATGCTTATTGATCGGTTGCTATAAATTCCCACCAGTTCATGGTTAGTCGTGGCAACTACTTTCTTCCTCTGACTCTTCTGCCAAGTTAACTCTTTGTAGTGGTTTTCCTCCTGTAGCGCCCCTCTACTTTCAGTAAAGGATGCTATTGTAAATTTAGTGGGGTTAGAGACTTATTTGCTCTCACCCATTGTTGATTTGTTTAAATTTGGCTGCTGCCAGCTCTGAACTGTCCTGTGGGTCATTCTGTGATCCAGAGATGTAGTTCCATCTCTGGGCAGTGGGTGGTGCCAGAGGCGTCCAGGCAGAGCCGCTTTTCCCGAGCAGCCAATTTGAGGAGTTTCTCCTCGCGGGACATGCTGGGGAGAGGTATATCTGTGGCCTATTTTTCATGGTCTTCGGGGGTTCCTGGTTCCGGGTGCCAGGTCTGTGAGGGAGGCCTGTCCGGGTGCACTGCACCCATCCCGGCTGGGGTGGTGACAAAAGCGAGAATACTTATTGGAGGCAGGACTGCTTCCTCCTATCCATAGTCTGAATCTGCAAGGTTGCTCTTTTCACCAATCTGTCCTATCTATTTCAAGTTGACTGTTGGTCGTGTTGGACCGAGAATAAAAGCATTTAAAACGTCAACCAACTGCCTGGACATTTCGTCAGTGCTATCATCCCTAGACACATTAAAGAGGCAACTTAAATTACGCCGATCCCAAATCAAACCAGCGGCTCCTGCGGGAGTAAGCGCTACACGTGGGGGCTCGTCCGGGATTGTTACCGGCTGTTACCTATAGTAACGGAACTGTAAGTACTTTATTGGTGAAGACAGAGACTTACTGGGACCCCACACTTCAAGAGAGATCCCAAACTGGGTGCTGTTCGGTGGGTAGTCGGTCTGAGGTGAACCCGGAGGCAGGTGATCCAATAGGATTTAGAAGGAACCATCGGGGATCTGGGTGACCGAACACTGACAGGTTGTATGCTGCAAACTGTTAGTCGGTGACCCAAACTATTGACTGAGAGGATCCGCTTTATTTCTTGTTCCTGAGTACTGGACCTGTGGCAGAGGCCTTTGCTAATCTACTAAAGCCAAGTCAGTGGCAGAGACTTATTCCTTCTCAGATCTCTCAGTGACACTCTGGCTGCCAGGTCTGTGAGGGAGGCCTGTCCGGGTGCACTGCACCCATCCCGGCTGGGGTGGCGACGAAAGCGAGAATACTTATTGGAGCCAATCTGTCCTATCTATTTCAAGTTGAGTGTTGGTCATGTTGGACCGAGAATAAAAGCATTTAAAACGTCAACCAACTGCCTGGACATTCCGTCACTCCTATCATCTCTAGACACATTACAGAGGTAACTTAAATTACGCCGATCCCAAATCAAACCAGCGGCTCCTGCGGGAGTGAGCGCTACACTCCTTTAGCCTGTGCATGCTTTACAGGCCCTGTTCTTGTTATACATCATGTACCACCATGCACCCCACTGGTAGTGTCCATAACCGATGAATCCTTGGAGTGACAGACGAAGGCTACATTCTTCCAGGTGATATGGACCCTCTGGCTCTCATGCGGTTCGTCTCCAAGCGCTGACCCTTGAGCTCAACCTTCCCCCTATTTACAATATATGTAGACTGGACAAGAACGTAGGACCCAAAAAGCCCGGGAAACTGGTGATCCAGAGCCTAGAACTGCCAGGAGTCTGAACATGTCTCTAATCTATGTTTTGATTTTACGTCTCCTTCATCTAAGTGAATTGATAATGGTCCCTGTTATTCTAATGGCTGTTATGATAAATTCAGATATAACACTCTAAGGTTCAGGCTAGTAATGACTGTGCTTTTCAGATAGATCTATTAAGAAATTAAGAAAAAATAGTTCTTTGAGGAGGTGATAAAATACCACACAAGGAATTAAGGCTTTAAACAGTTAAAGAACGTAAGTGAAAATAATGATAGCTTAGCTAAAGTGAAATTACAAAAAAAATGCTTTTCTGCTATACTCACCTTCAATCCAAAGCCTTCCCATGCAAAACATCCTCTCTGGCACTAGATGGAGTGCTTCTTGCGGGTTGAATGATAGAAATTCAAGCTACTGCCTGTGAGCCCAGAACTGTCATGGACCCAACCCCTGGGGTTATGTATCCATATTAGCCTGGCCTCACAATAAGTGCAAATCTTTACATAAGCTATGTTCTATACTGCGGGAGAAGCAGCTGAAGAACCTGCACCCCCCAATGGACTGGCTAGAAGACTGCTGGATTTATGTATGTATTTTTTTTATAGGTGCCTTTTAACAGTCCTGCCACTTACCTCTTCTTCTCCAGCATGGTCCCTCTCTCACAGAATAGGATAACTCTTTAAACTCAATGTCTACAGATGACCTTTTTGGAAGATGGCAGAAGCGTCGTGCATCAGTGATGTGATTTTCCACCTTCTTCAGGTGGGTGGCAAGAAGAGATGAATCCTGAACAAGTTGGCACTGGTCATCTTCAACAGTACTTGTGTCCTGAAGTGCTGAAGGCACCTTCTCTGCCATATGTGAGTGGGATGATTTTCAAGCAGGTCCACAATGTCAAAGATCTAGAATAAAATAAACTTTAACATCAGTTTATAAAATACATTGGAATTTGCCCATCATTTTTATGTTTCCCATCTGTATGGCAGCAACATACTGTGTTCATGCAGGAACTTCCCGCCCCACTTTCGGAACAAAATTTAGGTGGGCTGAGTGCTGTTCCCTCATTCAGAGAAAGCCTTGTATTCTATGAATATATACAAGACTTCTTCTAATTGGCCAAGGCGGAGATCGTGACACCATCTGCCTGCCTTTCTGCCCTTAGACATTCAGAGGAAGCTTTGTATTCATTCATAGAATACAAAGCTTTCTGTGAATGGCTAAGCAGCGCTCAGCCATACTTGATTTTGTTCCAGAAGTTAAACAGGAATTTTTCATCCCACTGCCGGAACACAGAACTGTGCACTGTATGTAGCCGAGACTACATACTGTTTATACAGTGCTCACAGCTGCTACAACTTGGCCCAAACAAATTTACGTGAAACATGGAGATCAGCTTGCTAGTTGACACCAGATGCAGTTCCGTGCGCTTTTTTCTGCACTAAAAATGCATGCACAGTGTTTTCCATGTATTCCAATGGCTGTAGTTCACACCAGTGCAGTTAGTTCCAGTCAGTTACTGCACTGGAAACTGACTGCATTAGTGTGAACTAGAGCTATTGGAATACTTGGAAAATACTGTGAATGCAGAAAAAAGTGCAGAAACTGCATCTGGTGTGAACCGGCCCTAAGGGATGATGTGGACACTTTTTGGAAGTATATAAATAGTCTATATAGGAAAGATTTATAAATATTTAGTCTAAAGATAGTAATTAACAAACATAGCCTGGATGTCACATGACTTTCTCAAACTCCACTTATCCAAAACCAAGCTCATGATATCCCCCCCCCCCCCCACGTGCCATTTCCCATGATTCCTCTGTCAATGTCATCGGCTCAACTATCAACTTGTCCCCCCACGCCAAGATCCTAGGTGTATTCCTGGACTCCAAACCTTTCAGCCCCACATCCAATCGCTATCCAAAATTTTCCGTCTCAACCTCTGCAACATCTCCAAGACATGCCCTTCCTAATCAATGTCACCACAAAGCTTCTAATCCACTTCCTGGTCATATCTGACTATCATGACTACTGCAACTCCCTCCTTACTGGCTTACCTCTAAATAGGCTATCCCCACTTCAGTCCATTTTTAACGCTGCTGCCAGGCTCATCCACCTTACAAACCGCTCAGTGTCTGCTACCCCTCTGCCAATCCCTAAATTGGCTGCCACTCAACCAACAAATTAAATTCAAGATACTGTACCAACACTAACTTACAAAGCCATCCACAACCTGCCCCCAGCTACATCACTGACCTAGTCTTAAAATACCAACCTAATTGTTCTGTTTGCTCCTCCCAAGACCTCCTGCTCTATAACTCCCTTGTCACCTCATCCCATGCTCACCTCCAGGACTTCTCCAGAGCTTCCCCCATCCGTCACAGTATACCGACAGAGTTGGAGCAGAGACCGAAAGTGGATTACCACCGCTGGAATTATTTTTTTTTTTAATAAAGGACTTTCCCAACGGTGTCTGTTTTTTTTTTACAATTATTTACACTTTCTTTGTGAAATGGTAGAGGTACAATGTACCCCATTACCAATTCACATAGGGGGGGGGGGCGGAATCTGGGGGTCCCCTTTTGTTAAAGGGGTCTTCCAGATTCCGATAAGCCCCCCACCTGCAGACCCCCACAACCACCGGGCAAGGGGACATGGTGCTTTGAGGGGTCACAGACCCCCAAAGCATCCTCCCATTGTGGAGGGCATGTGGCCTGGTACGGTTCAGGAGGGGGGGCGCTCTCTCATCCCTGCGGCCTGCCACGTTGCATGCTCGGATCAAGGGTCTGGTGTGGATTTTTGGGGGGAACTCCACGCCATTTTTTTTTAAATTTGGGGTGGAGTTCGCCTTAAAATCCATACCAGACCTGAAATTACTTTTTTTCCTTCAGAAATTACACTTTGTGCAGGGACAGTTCTAAGCGCGGTAAACACACGCTACTTCACAGGCATAATATACACCCCCCAGGTACAAAATTTCACTTTTATTGTTTCACTTTAAGCATTTTTAAATTCACTGCTCCCGAAAAAACGTCTGTTTTTAAAACTCTTTTTTGCATTGATACATGTCCCTTGGGGCAGGACCCGGGTCCCCAAACACCTTTTAGGACAATAACTTGCATATTAGTCTTTAAAATTAGCACTTTAGATTTCAAACGTTCAAGTCCCATAGACTTTAACAGGGTTCTAAAGTTCACACAAACTTTTGGTCTGTTTGCAGGTTCTGGTGCGAATCGAACGGGGGTGTTCGGCTCATCCCTACTGTTTTGATATTAGCCTTTTTTTAATTCTCTGTACTCAGTGGCATATCCTCCATCTGTGCAATGTGTGCAATTCACACAGGCCCCAAGGAGGTGGGACCCACTGTGCCCCCACACATTGCACGAGTATGGGAAAATGCCATTAGCTCCCCCTCCTGTCCTGTTGATAATATTTTACCAGAAATAAAGTAAGATGAATTCTCCAACAGCATCACAGATAGCAAAAAAAAAAAAAATTTTTTTTTTTAGTGGAAGGCTTTTTATTATGGTCTGTGTCCCTATTGCAGAATTTCCCTGTCTGGTAAAACGGTTGTCTCGAGTATTTCTAAAACCTAACAACACTATTAGCGAGTACTTAATACAGAAAGTTTAGAGTAAAGGTGATACTCAACATGTACCCCCGTTGGCTGTCTGTGTGCCAACCACCAGGTCCTGGCCTGGGTCTGCCACCTGTTGGACGCCTGTCCACTTTGCAGGGTGGCAGAAGGATACTGGGGGGGTACTACAACACCTTCTGCAATTTAGCATTTACCACTGAAATAGACACTATTGACAGCTGGAACTATCTCTGCCTGACAGTGCAAACAAATGTAGTCCTTCACAAACTGGGAGGAGGAAGCAGCGCAGGAGCAGGCTATCAAGTAAGAGGGGTCCTAATATCACTGTCACTGCACTAGTGACCACAAATGTTTGGGATTAAATTACACTGACCTTTCACTACCACTGACCACCATGGCAGGGTGAGGGGTTAAATTTCACTGCCGCTCCACTGACCACCAATGGTTAAGGGGGGAGTTAAAAAATCATTGTCACAGACCACTAACAGAGGTAGTGAAGTAAATAGCACTGCTACTGACAATACTGGGTGTATCATTATAGCCACTGACACCAATGCTGGGGTTTATTGCAGTCACTGACACCAATGTTATGGGTTATTATTGCGGTCTTAGACACCACTGTTAGGGGTTATTACTGTGTCCACTGACACCAATGTTGTTTTTATTTGTGGCCACTGACACCAATGATGACTTCAACTTTCACTTCAGTAAACTTTGTGGTACTTTGCAAAAAATGCAGCAGGACCATCATTTTCAGATACTGAGGTCATTTTGATTTGGCTGCCTATGTCGAATAGTGCCCGGGACAAACTGCGCATGCACTGTAGGTAACAGTACAACAGCTGAATTTACGATCAGCTGTTGTGTTGGCGAGACGTTGCCTGCACACAATAGCCGACTGAAGATATTTTTCAGTCAGATTGTGCTTTGTGCTGCCGAGGCAAGTTCATGTAGGTCAGGGCAGATTTTTACATGATGGGGGCCAAACATGCCCCGCAAGCCTCCAGGAAGAATAGCAGATAAAAATTTGTTTTGCAGGATTGTTTGGCCATCGTTTGAAATTCCGACCCCATCTTTGCAGCACTGCTCATCATTTAAAAATTCATCCCCATCGTGTAAAAATCCACCCTCACCTACATGAACGTGCCTCGGCATGCAGGAGGCACAATCTGACTGATAATTTTCTTTTGGTAGGCTATTGTGCGCAGGCGCCATTTCGTCGACACAGCTAATCATAAACTCAGCTGTTGTGCTGTGACGTATGGCGCATGCGCCGTACGACTCGGGCACTTCTCGATAGCGGGCACTTATTGACAGAATGCTGGCTCCCTGTTGACACCCCATAACACTGATAAATGGCACTGCGTTATTCTGCGCCAAATGCGTCAGGTGAGAAGCTAATAAGTGTAAGGTCAGCTTAATAAAACTAAGGTACTGCAGCACCCTCTAGAAGTGTGCTAAAGTTAATTTAGGTTACTGTAGGTTATGGCAGGCAAATCATAGTTAGCTCAGGGCTAAGCCTAAGCTGTATAATCTGGGCCAGGGTTACTTTAGTTCAGGGCTGGGTGACTCCTCCTGGCAGCTTCTCTGGTAGTTCCCCCTGTTCTCTGGGACATTGGAGAATGTGCTAGACATAGTGGGTGGAGGTTAGAAGGGCTGCTTGGAATATTTAGGAGGGTCTTAGCCAATCCCCAGTAAAGGGCTGGCAGGGGGCAGGTCCCCTCATAAATAGGCATGAGTCATGCAAGGAGGGGCAGCCAGGTGGAAGATGGAGATGAAGTGCTGAAAAGGGCCTTGATGGTGCCCCCTGGTCTGGGAGGGGGGTGACCTTGGGTCTGGAAAGTTTAAGTTGTTACTGAAGTCAAATGGCCATCTCATAACCACCCATCCCTATCCAAGTTATTACCCTCAATAAATTACAAAAAAGTAATTTTAACATAACAAAAGAGACAGAATGTCTAATGTTCACACAGACTTTCATAAATGTGCACTTGAACATGCATGTGCCTACATTCATCTCAGTGATCAGTTAAACTCAGTCTACTAATAATACAGCTACTGTATATGCAGGTTGTCTATGGGTCTATGGGTAGGTTACATCTATAATGCTGCAGGTTTAATTTGGTGCATTTGTGTCTGTGAACAGTGCAGCATTCTTGTTATCGGTTTCTACGTACTCAGTGTTGTGAAGTGCAGTTCATAAATTTTTAATGTTTGAGTACTTAGCACAGTTACACTGCATACTGCATTTATTATCGGTGTTTTCATAATGACTTTAAATCTAAAATGTCCATTAATAAGAGTATTCATGTGTGCAGCAAGGGATACAATATCATTAGACAAACACATATTTACACAAACACATTCACTATGTGTAATTAAATGTAACACCTTCTGACAAATGTTTTCCAGTCTACAGGCCTATTTTAATAAAATCATGATATTAAAGATTATCCAACCTTTTTTGTTTAAAAGTTCTGGATAGAGTAAGGAAGGGTTAGGACCTCTGCCAGTTTTTTTTATTACTCTGTCTTTATGTGAGGTGTGCTCAATCAGCATGCGACCTGTTAACCACTTAAGACCCAGACCTTTAGGCAGCTAAAGGACCCGGCCAGGTTTTGAGATTCCGCACTGCGTCGCTTTAACAAACAATTGGGCGGGCGTGCGACGTGGCTCCCAAACAAAATTGGCGTCCTTTTTTTCCCCCAAATAAAGCTTTCTTTTGGTGGTATTTGATCACCTCTGCGGTTTTTATTTTTTGCGCTATAAACAAAAATATAGCGACAATTTTGAAAAAATTCAACATTTTTTACTTTTTGCTATAATAAATATCCCCCCAAAATATATATAACACATTTTTTTTCCCTCAGTTTAGGCCGATACATATTCTTCTGCCTATTTTTGGTAAAACAAATCGCAATAAGTGTTTATCAGTTGGTTTGCGCAAAATTTATAGCGTTTACAAAATAGTGGATACTTTTATTGCATTTTTATTAATTTTTTTTTTTTCATGACTGCGACATTATGGCGAACACTTCGGACACTTTTGACACATTTTTGGGACCATTGTCATTTTCACAGCAAAAAATGCATTGTATATTGTGAAAATGATAATTGCAGTTTGGGAGTTAACCACAAGGGGGCGCTGAGGGGGTTTGTGTGACTTAATGTGTGTTTACAACTGTAGTGGGGTGTGGCTGTAGGTGTGACGTCATCCATTATGTATCCCTAGTGGCGATCGGGTCTGCGGGTCCCGCAGTCACAGAGCTTCGGACTGGGTCGCGTGCACGCGCCGTAGGCGCGCGGGCGCGACCCCATGGCTGGGCTTAAAGAGCCACGTACATGTACGTGGATGTGCCCAGCCGTGCCATTCTGCCGACGTATATAGGCGTGAATGGGTCCTTAAGTGGTTAAGATCGTACAAAATTTGGATAGACCCTCTGCACATAGCCATACACCCTTCCAAGCAAACTATGCAATGAAAAACAGGCATCTGAACCTAGTAGCTCTCCCTGACTTTGTGTCTCTATGACCCATGTTGGCTTGGTGTCCACCATAGCATTTGCAGTGGCAAGGCAATGTAGGACTGGCCAGAAGAGGGATTACTTTGACGGAGTTGGTCAGCTTAAAGGGGTTGTAAAGGTAAAAAAAAAATCCCTAAATAGCTTCCTTTACCTTAGTGCAGTCCTCCTTCACTTACCTCATCCTTCCATTTTGCTTTTAAATGTCCTTATTTCTTCTGAGAAATCCTCACTTCCTGTTCTTCTGTCTGTAACTCCACACAGTAATGTGTTTTTTTACTTTGCAAATAGAGAAAGGAGCTGTGTGTTAGTGGGCGTCCTGACACTCCTGCTCGCCCCCTCAAGAGGCTTTCTCCACACCAGGGAGAAACCCTCCCATTACTGCGTGTAGTTACAAACAGAAGAACAGGAAGTGAGGATTTTTCTGAAGAAATAAGGACATTTAAAAGCAAAATGGAAGGTTAGTGAAGGAGGATTGCACTAAGGTAAAGGAAGCTATTTAGGGAAAAAATGTTTTACCTTTACAGCCCCTTTAAACATGTATTGCAATATACGTGAACTAGATACCCCTGTTTTTCATTTCAAAGTTTGCTGGGAAGGGTGTATGGCAGTGTGCAAAGGGTCTATCCAGATTTTGTAGTGTTAACATGTGTTCACACCCCCTGGAAGTTTAAATACATGTACAAACTATTGGGATCTGAGCACAAGTATCTTTTCTCTGTTAACATCATAAGTTCCTTGTGGGCAACCTGCAGCTTGGGGGCCACGTGTGAAATCATTCACACTGGCTTCTAGTACTTACAATTTTTGTTGTATTTCTCTCACACAGTCTTGGGTTTATGTGTTATGTCTTCTCTCTTTTATTTATTTTTTTTTTTTTATTCTGATCACTCATAATAGGTTAGACAGAGATATCAAATGTAACACCAGAAATTTTTAGGGGGGTTTTAGAGCACAAATGTGAAAGCATTGATAAGTGTCTGGAATAGCAGTGAACTCTAATCCCGCGTACACACGATCATTTTTTGTGATGAAAAAAAACGACGTTTTCTGTGAAGTAAAAAACGACGTTTTTGAAACGTCACTTTTCATAGACGATTTTGCCTACACACCATCGTTTTTTTCACAAAAAGCGAGGTTACGTTCACCACTCTTTTCCATTGAAGCTTGCTTCATAATTAGCTTCTGGGCATGCGCGGGTTGAAAAACGTCATTTTAAACAACGTTTTTGCTACACACGGTGACTTTTTGTGAAACAAAAAACGACGTTTTGAAAAACGACACAAAAAATTCAAGCATGTTGGAATTTTTTTTTGGTCGTTTTTTTTAAGACAAAAAACAACGTTTTGCCCACACACGATCAATTTAAATGATGTTTTAGAAAACGTCGTTTTTTTTTCATCGCAAAAAACGACCGTGTGTACGCAGCATAAGGCTGGGTTCACACTTGTGCGGTGAGAATTTCAGCTCTTTTATCTCTGCAGACAGATAAGAGAAGTGTTCAGCAGATTAGCTTCGTTTTTGCTGCGAATTTGGAGACCTGGGGGAAGTTCTGAGTGAGAGGAGAGTGGGGGAGAAATGTATTGAGCTGAATGAGAGAAATTCCTGAAGAGAACTGAACACATCTGCGAATCAGCTGCGTTCCCATAGAAGATAATGGGACTGAATTCGCACCTGAGCCGCACCGCAAGGCCTCCACAACGCATACGGTTTTCCGGCAATGCGCAGTGCGAATGCATCGCACATATGTGAACCAGCCTCATTGAAAACAATGTATTTAAAAATGTTCTGCGTATTAGATGCGGTTTAAGCCGCAACCAATTTGCATAGGTGTGAACCCGGCCTTATGCCTCGTATACACGTACGGAATTTCCGACGGGAAAAGTTCCAGTCGGAAATCCCGAGGGGAAAGCCGAGAACCTGCTTGGTTCAGTCTTTCCCCTACTGCCAGAAATCACCGGTCAGAGGTCTGACGGATTTCCCGGCGGGAAAAAAGAGAACTTGTTCTCTTTTTTTTTGTCCGGCGGTTTTTGGGCAGTTTTCCCGTCGGAAAAACTGCAAGGAGCATACACACGGCTGGGATTTCCCCGGCCAAAAGCTCTCCTCACAGTTTTCCCGTCTGGAAAACTGATCGTGTGTAACTGTCTCAAGAAATGCGTTTGTAGGTCACAATTGTCCCCTGAAGCATGTCCCCAGTCTCCACCAACTCTTAAAACATGTTCAGAGTTCCTGACCATCTGCTATAGCATGTATGCAGTCTCTGATCATCTCCTGTAGCATGTCTAAATTATCTAACCATTTATTGTAGTGTGTCTGCAGTCTCTGACCCTATCTTGCATCATGTCAGCAGTCTCCTTTAGCATGCCTGCAGTCTCCGATCATCTCCTGTAGCATGTCTGTAGTCTCTGATCATCTCCTGTAGCATGTCTGTAGTCTCTGATCATCTCCTGTAGCATGTCTGTAGTCTCTGATCATCTCCTGTAGCATGTCTAAATTATCTAACCATTTATTGTAGTGTGTCTGCAGTCTCTGACCCTATCTTGCATCATGTCAGCAGTCTCCTTTAGCATGTCTACAGTCTCCGATCATCTCCTGTAGCATGTCTGTAGTCTCTGATCATCTCCTGTAGCAGGTCTGCAGTCTCTGATCATCTCATATAGTATGACTGCAAACTCTAACCATCTCATAAAGCATACAAAAACAACACAGAATATCCAAGCTAAAACTTACCGACCAATCAGCAACCAACCAAATTCACCTGTCTAACAGTATGCGTTAAAAATAGGATACGATAGGAGCATCGCCAACAGCAACACTGGCCAGAAGGCCAGACAAACCCCTGGCCCTCCGCCTCGACCCAATGGTTCTCCATCCTCATCAGAAGGCTTTTGTCTCCACACCAGCAGGTTTTGCATATGCCACCGCCATCCCTTTCCACCTCGCCGTGTACTAGGGACGTTTAGCACAGCACCACCTCCTGGCAACTGATAAGAACAGATACTACACTTGATCTTAGCCAAAAGGCCTGTGTCATCTATTTAAACTTACACATAACCTAATTTCTGGACGTATTTGTTTTGGTTTCTTTGTATGCTATTAATATACTCGTATTCCCCATATGGCTCACATGTTATAGAAAGGCAGATACATAGTAATTTTTTTCCACTTTTTTTTCACTGGCCTCAATGAAAAAAAAAAGCGCTTTTAAATATACATCAGCTGGCTCACCAATACACAACTTCAGTGATGTCGGCTCATGTTGTTACCAACATGTGGTGACATTTTCATGTCAATGGTACCTATATTTACCTAGAAAAATGGCAACATGTTCAATACTTATTTTACCTACTGTATATATACTATTTTTAACTAAGGGGAGCTGGAAACGCAACCTTTATTTAAGGTGATGACATTGTTTACTTGGAATGAGCAAATCAATCTACAAAAGGAAATCCAGTTCACTTTGAACGCAGATGGTGAACAATTTATGGTTGTACAACGTGTGCTATTTTTAAAACGAGTGGGCTCTCATTATCACATTGGCAACCCTCCCTCCCTCCCCATAATCTTTATCCACTTTTCTATTCAAGGATATTACATGCCAGAAGTAGGGTAAAGTGCAAATGTGTGGTAAAGAAGAGGGCAGAATGTGTTAGGAAGGCAGATGACACATTACAAGCTCTTACACTTAGGGGAGTATTTAAAAATGATTTGAGTTTATAATCCTGCTTAACTACATGTACATTCATTCTGTATGAATGCTGGTAAAATCAAATGTTATTAGTATATTTTCTCCAGGTTGGATGTTCTTCATTTGCAAGAATAGTGCAAATCAGGAAATGGTCACTAGATGGAGCTAATGATCATAGGAAATAGAATATTCTTTTAGCTATAATGCAGTGTTTTCCTGATTCATGCCATTCCAATGAATAGCCAACTGAGAAAGCCCAATTGTCGGGCGCTAGGCATCTAGGAGGGAGGAGCCGACATCACTGAAGTTGTGTATTGGTGAGCTAGCTGATGTGTATTTAAAATCGCTTTTTGATTTTTATAGTGTATTTTATTGGGGCCATTGAAATAAAAAAAAAAAAAAAAATACTTTGCTTCTGCCTTTCTATAAAATGTGAGCCATATGTGGAATACGAGTATATTGATAGTATATTAATAGCTGGAGATTTAAAGATCTTGGAGCCAATGAGGACTAGAGAGAGGTCATTGGCTGATTGGATCTGAATAAAGTGGAAAAGATAGAAGACCAATAGCTTTCTGGACTTTCTGCACTTTTTTGGAGGATTGAATTATTGAATGGAATAATATTGAATTATTGAATGGAATAATATAAGATTAAGGGAAGATACCGGACGCTAGGTTCAAGGCAAGTTAAGGTAAACAGCATAAACGCCATAAGCCTCAATAGAGATGAGCTGCCACAGCGCAGCAATATAGAGGGAATGGCGAACAGGAACGTTATGGAAGGTCTCCAGACATTATGGACCTGACTCTAATAATGCAGGAGGCCGAGCATGCTTGGTATGTGAGTTATACTGTATGACAAGTCCTCAGGTAAATAGCAGTATGCACCCAAACATTTGAGAAGAGGATACATGAACATAAAAGGACTTCTAAATGTACTTGGTTATATCCAGGATGCAGTAAACATGAGAAAGTCACATTAGAGGTTTAAACACAGAGAGGTTATGGCTGAAGCAGGTCCTGGCATAGCATAGCATACATAGTAGCATAGTTCACAGGGCAGTACATATAGCATAGATCAGGGTACTTGCGATACTGAGGTACTGGCTAGCAGGGTCCAGGATCCGGGCTGCTGGGACTTGTAGTTCCACAGAGTAGATTGAGGTGTCCTGGTAGAAGCTGCAGGGTGAAGCTGGTCAGGTCCCAGGATAGCAGGCCGGTGGTGCTGGAGGAGCCAGCTGACAGTGGGGCGTCCCCACACAATAGAGCAACGCCACACTGACAGCCTGGCCCGTTTAAATAGGCCGTGCAGCCACTTAACAGGAAGTCACAGACTAATCAGGAAGTAACTAGCTGAACTCCAAGTGAGAGGCTCTTCAGAAAGAAGGCCTGGGAAGGAAGCAACGGTGAGAGAAACTGGGAAAGAAGTACATATAACTGTACTCAAGGAAGGTTAGCGGTGAGACGTTACAGTCTATCAGACAGCAGAGCTCATCATGTGACCTCATATGCCCTCTAATTCTCACAAAAAAGTTGTCTAGAGGTATGACCTATATATTGTTTCCCACAGGGGCATTCAAGCATATACCCTACTTCTCCTGTGGAACAGGTTGTAAAATCCTTCAAATTACATTTTATACCTGTGCTTGTAGCTATAAAAATCCTTTTTAATTCTTTCCATTTGTTTGTGTTATCTGGATCTTCTTCAGATTCACTCAGGTTGTCATCTATTTATCCCTTTTTGTTTCTACTGAATCAGGGGTGGAGACGTATTCATGTACGTATCATATAAAGTCCCACTAAGTCCACCCACCTGTTTTTTTTCATATGTCAGCTATTTATCGCGCCTCTATCCATCACTAATGCCGCGTACACACGATCGATTTTCGGCATGTAAAAAACAATGTTTTTCAGCCTCTAGAAAAAACTATGTTTTTCCAACTTCATCATTAAAACGATGTTGCCCACACACGATCATTAAAAAAAAATGCTCTAGCAAAGCGTGGTGACGTACAACACATACAGCGGCACGATAAAGGAAAGTTCCATTCGGATGACGCCACCCTTTGAGCTGCTTTAGCTGATTTTGTGTTAGTAAAAGGCGATTCGCGCTTTTCTGTCTCTTACAGCGCGATGAATGTGCTTACTTCATTACGAACTGTAGTTTTACCAGAAAGAGCGCTTCTGTCTCATAACTTGCTTCTGAACATGCGCTGGTTTTTCACGTCGTTTAAGCCCACACACGATCATTTTTTACAACCCGAAAAACGACATAGTTTTTTTTTGTCATTTTTCAGAACCCGAAAAATGATGTGAAGCCCACACACGATAGTTTAATATGACATTTTTTAAAAACTTTGGTTTTTACATGCCGAAAAACGATTGTGTGTACGCGGCATTATACTCTTTCTGTGGAAAACTTTTATGCAAAATTTTGGATTGCTAAACAAAATCTTTAACCATAGTACAATTCCTTCGTAAATGGATGCATTGACCTCTGGGGGCGTTAAATGGCCCTGATTTACGATGACAACTATTAAGGGAAATGTAGCTGTTACGCTCCGTAGGTTTAAAATGATTTCTGGTTATAAGCTTTCAATTTTTTACTGATATTTCCAAATCCAAGAAAACAAAATTACTTTTACTTGAAATTCCAAGACAGCGCCTAATTTTTCTTTATTGCAGTTAAGTAGCAACGTTTTGTCGCCTCCCTGCCCCTAACCTATGAACGTACCATGAAGAAGCAGTAACAGACTAATACGGCCACCTCTCTGCTCTCTCCTCCTATCAACATGTTCTTTCTCAGCATGTACATGCAGAGCACTTGATCAGTGCTGTCCCTCCAAGTGCTACTGCACTTTGTTCATAAAAAATAAAATTATGCTCCTAAATGTATACTAAAAATAAGACATAAAACTGAATCTATTCTGAAGTTATTGGAGAACAAATACACCTTAGATTTAAAGTGCACATATAAAAAACTGTTTACCTTTACAAACCGTTGACACTATATAAATCCTGTATTAATTATAATAATAATGAAAATAAGCTAACATGTCAATAGGCAATGCATTAAACACTTACCACTCCCTTTTTTTTTTTTTTTAGCTTGTTGGTAAGCGCTTAGACGCGAGTATCACAACTTGCATTTGGCGCTCTATAAGTATTTAATCCAATCCAATCCAATCCAACGCTCAACTCTGGGCAAAAATAGGGTTTCCCTCGCAGTGGGGCTCCGCCCAGGTTAACTGCTCATCTTTACATAGGGTAAAGGAAAAGGGAGATAAAGGAGCATGCTTGAAAGTTCTGCCAACAACTATAGTCATTAAGCCTAACATCAGCCTGTTCTACAAAGGTAAGCAAATTGGAGATGGAACCCTTCTTCAAAAGAATTTTGATGCATGTGAATACGCACATCTCAGCCGATGCATGAGGGCGTCATTAACAATTAATGGCTCCTCTGTTTATCTGCTAAAGGGCAGCCCGTTTCTGTGGTGTCAGGAAAGTAATTTTGTATGTGTTCCCGACACACACAAGTGTGAATGCAGGCTAAATTTCTCAGTTATATTGGTGATCAGTGTAAATCTTCTCATTACATTCCGGCTGGTGTACAATCCTTTCATTCACACTAGTGGCCAGTGTGAAGGTCCCCCTTACATAGGTGGTCAGTGTAAATCCCTCTTTACATTGGTGGCTACTGTGAATGCTCCTATCACATTATCACATTAGTGGTTAGTGTAAATTCCCATTACATTTGTGGCCAGTGTAGAAACTCCTCTTAATATTGGTAATCCTTAAAAAAATCGAAACTTTCATTTGTGGTCAATTCTAAATCCTCCCTTACATTGGTGGTCCATGTAAAATCCCCCATTACATTGGTTGTCAGTGTAAATTCTTCATTATATTGGTGATCAGTGTACATTTTCCCTTTCCCTTTGGTTGGTGTAGAAGTGCCACCTTACATTGGTGGTCAGTAAAAATCTCCTCGACAATGGTTGTCAGTGTAAATACCCCTTACATGGAAGTCATTGTATATTTCCCCTTACACTGGTGGTTGGTGTAAATGCTTTCATTACATTGGTGTCAGTGTAAAAATCCCTCTTTTCTATTGGTGGGTAAGGATGATAAGGCCCGATGTTTTAGTCGAAAGTATGTTCAATACGAACATCGGGTGTTCGCCCTCTCGCCAAACAGTGAACAATATGCGGGGGTTCGTGGCAAATTCGAAAGCCGCAGAAAGCCGTTAAAGTCTATGGAACACTAACAAGAAAAAAACAAAGGCCCGGATTCACGTATCCGGGCGTATCTTTAGAGCGGCGCCGCAACTTAAAGAGGCAAGTGCTGTATTGACAAAGCACTTGCTCCCTAAGTTACGGCGGCGTAGCGTAAATGGGCCGGCGTAAGTCCGCGTAATTCAAAGTAGCTAGGCAGTGGGCGTGTTTTAGTATAATGATCCGTGACCATAGGCGTGCGCACAGGGTGTGCCAGGTGTGCCCAGGCACACCCTAATCACCCTGTGCAGCATAGATTCTCCCTACTGCCCTAGCTACGCCCTCTAGCCCCCACACTGCTACCGGCTTCCCTCCTCTCCCGGTGGCTGGTACTGCAGGGATGTTTTTTCAGACAAATGGGGGAAGGGGCCAGTAAATATGTTATTTACAGGCCCCTTTCCTTTCTGAATGAAGATAGTGAGCGATCGGTAGTTAGTGTTTTGAGCTTTGAGGTGCACACCCTAATGCAAAAGGCTGTGCACACCTATGTCCGTGACCACATGCAAATGATGGGCCGAACGAACGGCGCATGCGCCGTCTGTGGAAGTATCCCAGTGCGCATGTTCAGAATCACGTCAGATAGAATGCCTAAGTGACGTTGGCGCGCAATGTTTAAGACGTGTGAACGTAACCTACGCCCAGCCCTATTCACGTACTACGTAAACGGCGTAAACTACGTAAAATTAGACTGCGTCGTTTCCTGGCCCATACCTTTGCATTAGCTGCGCCTCATATAGCAGGGGTAACGTAAGCCTTACGCAAAGCGCGTATATGAAGCGGCCGGGCGCATCTACATTTGTGAATCGGCGTATCTTGCTCATTTGCATATTTTTAATGGTAACGCCGAATGCGACCAGCGTAACTAGGCGCCCATCATACGCCGGACGACTGAAGCCATGTTTTTCGCCGTATCTTGCTTTGTGAATAGGTGCAAAGATGCGACGGCGCACATTTGAAATTACGGCGTAATTCCTTTGTGAATCTGGGCCAAAGCGTTGAAAGTTAGTATTCTAGTGGGGGTAAACGGAGAATGAACATCTGTAAAACAATGTATGGTCCACCAGGAGAACGGTGCCGGGAATGCTAATTAATTTCAACGGCCAGAGTAAATTATTATTTTTTCCAATAAAAATAATTAACGCTCAAGCTCTTGGCGTTCCTGCAGAGGCAGGGAAAAAAAACACCAAATGCCCCTAGGAGCAGCAGAATAAACGTCCAGTGTGCATGAGGCCTAAAGCTTTATGAAAATTCTCAGAATATTCAAACTCCTTTACAGTTCAACGCTCCCACTGCAACCGCAGACTGCTTGAATCTATAAGGCCGCGTACACACGAGGGGATATGTCCGCTGAAAACGGTCAGATGGACCGTTTCAGCAGACATCTCCGATCGTGTGTATGGGCTAGCGGACAGATTTCTCCACCCGACAGATTTCAAAGCATGCTTTGAAATCTATCCGGTGGGAATCTGTCCGCCCGACATGTCTGCTGGTTAGTACACTTACCAGCAGACATGTCGTCCCCCACCGCCGCCGCGTCGCCGCCGAATGGATTCGGCGCATGCGCGGAAGTGTTTAACTTCCTGGTGCGGTGACGTGGCGGCGTCAACGTCACCGCCGCGTCACCGCCACGTCACCGCGCCGTCCGGCGGCGGGGAATTTGATCCGATGGTGTGTACACGCCATCGGATCAAACTCCCGATCGGACATATCCGATGGAAATGGTCCGCGGACCGTTTTCATCGGATATGTCCGATGGTGTGTATGCGGCCTTAGGGTCGCACAACAAATACCAAAGAGCCGAAGTTGGCACCAGGGATCTAAATATTATATGACCACATGTTTACACAGGCCAGCTAACATGCCACCATTTTCCAGAACTTACATGTCCTTCAATGTCAGATTTAGGTCTCGTTTATACACAAAGCGATCCGTGGTCTGCAGTCCCATTCACTTGAATATGTTGCATTAAGCAGTGGTACAGCTTACCAAATGCAACAGGGGAGACCATATTTGCTGTACCACTGTCAGAAAAGCAAAGCATCACAGTTGTGGCATGTACAGTATCTCACAAAAGTGAGTACACCCCTCACATTTTTGTAAATATTTTATTATTTATTAAATGGCTGAATGAATGAATGAATGAATGAATGAATTAAGCGCCCAGAGGCGATTCAGTTCGCATGTGCCGCGCTATACAAGTTTTCATTCATTCATTATATCGTTTCTTGTGACAACACTGAAAAATTGACACTTTGCTACAACGTAAAGTAGTGAGTGTACAGCTTGTATAACAGTGTAAATTTGCTGTCCCCTCAAAATGACTCAACACACAGTCATTCATGTCTAAACCGCTGGCAACAAAAGTGAGTGCACACCTAAGTGAAAATGTCCAAATTAGGGCCAAAGTGTCAATATTTTGTGTGAGTATCATTATTTTCCAACATTTCCTAACTGTCTTGGGCATGGAGTTCACCAGAGCTTTACAGGTCTCCACTTGAGTCCTTTTCCACTCCTCCATGACGACATCACAGAGACCTTGCGCTCCTCCACCTTTCATTTGAGGATGTCTCACAGATGCTCAATAGGGTTTAGGTCTGGAGACATGCTTGGCCAGTCCATCACCTTTACACTCAGTTTCTTTAACAAGGCAGTGGTCATCTTGGAGGTGTGTTTGGGGTCGTTATCATGTTGGAATACTGCCCTGCTGCCCAGTCTCCGAAGGGAGGGGATCCTGCTCTGCTTCAGTATGTCACAGTACATGTTGGCATTTATGGTTTCCTCAATGAACTGTAGCACCCCACTGCCGGTGCATTGCCATGAAATGAGATTTGCCATGGAATGAGATGGTCCGCCTCCATCACATTCTATTGGCTCACTCATGTCACGTGACCTATTTAAACGTCAAGTATTGACGCAAACATCAGTCACAGCTAGGCTATCATAGGGAGAGGATCTCCTCTCCCTGTGATAGCCCGATAGCGCTGTCAGCAGCGTGCCTCCCGCCAGCGCTAAGTACACCCCGCGCCCGCAGCTCTTCCCCGTCCCCCGTGCTCGCAGTCACAGCTAGGCTATCATAGGGAGAGGATCCAGCTAGGCTATTATGTCAGCAGCGTGCCTCCCGCCAGCGCTAAGTACACCCTGCGCCCGCAGCTCTTCCCCGTCCCCCGTGCTCGCAGCTCTACTCCCCCGTTAAGGCTCATGGAACGGGGCTCATGGAACGGGGCGAGTCGGGCGCGGGGTGTACTTAGCGCTGGCGGGAGGCACGCTGCTGACATAATAGCCTAGCTGGATCCTCTCCCTATGATAGCCTAGCTGTGACTGCGAGCACGGGGGACGGGGAGTAGAGCTGCGGGCGCGGGGTGTACTTAGCGCTGTCAGCAGCGTGCCTCCCGCCAGCGCTATCGGGCTATCACAGGGAGAGGAAATCCTCTCCCTATGATAGCCTAGCTGTGACTGATGTTTGCGTCAATACTTGACGTTTAAATAGGTCACGTGACATGAGTGAGCCAATAGAATGTGATGGAGGCGGACCATCTCATTCTATGGCAAATCTCATTTCATGGCAATGCACCGGCAGCACTCATGCAGCCCCAGACCATGACACTCCCACCACCATGCTTGACTGTAGGCAAGACACACTTGTCTTTGTACTCCTCACCTGGTTGTCACCACACACGCTTGACACCATCTGGACCAAATAAGTTTATCTTGGTCTCATCAGACCACAGGACATGGTTCCAGTAATCCATGTCCTTAGACAGCTTGTCTTCAGTAAACTGCGGCTTTCTTGTGCATCATCTTTAGAAAAGGCTTCCTTCTGGGACGATCGCAATGCAGACTAATTTGATGCAGTGTGCAGCGTATGGTCTGAGCACGGACAAGCTGACCCTCCACCTCTTCAACCTCTGAAGCAATGTTGGTAGCACTCGTACGTCTATTTCACAAAGACAACCTCTGGATATGATGCTAATCACGTGCACTCAACTTCTTTGGTCGACTATGGCCTGTTCTGAGTGGAACCTGTCCTGTTAAACTGCTGTATGGTCTTGACCACTGTGCTGCAACTCAATTTTGGCAATCCTCTTATAGCCTATGCCATCTTTATGTAGAGCAACAATTATTTTTTTCAGACCGTGAGGTACCATATTGAACTTTCAGTGACCAGTATGAGAGAGTGAGAGCGATAACACCAAATTAAACACACCTGCACGCCATTCACACCATAACGAGTCACATGACACAGGGAGGAAAAATGGCTAATTGGGCCCAATTTAGACCCCTTTCACACTGAGGCACTTTACAGGCGCTATAACGCCAAAAATAGCGCCTGTAAAGAGCGCTTCTCTTTACACTGGAACGGTGCGCTGGCAGGACGTTAAAAAAAATCCTGCAAGCAACATCTTTGGAGCAGTGTGTATACTGCTCTTGGCCATTGAAATAAATGGGCACCGTGGACATACAGCCGGCAAAGCGCTGTGGTTTTAACCATTGCTTTAAGTGGGCCAAAAGAGGTGCCAGTACTCTATTAGGCGCCGGTGCCCCCCACCCCCCGGGGCAGAACGTTTTTTTTCGCCCCCCCCCCGGCGCTAGCGCATGACCACATGCCATGCCATCAAACGCAGCCACTGTCATGCCATCAAATGCAGCCACTGTACCATCAATTGTCACCACTGTGCCATGCCAACAAACGCAACCACTGTGCCATCAATTGTCACCACTGTGCCATGCCAAACGCAACCACTGTGCCATGCCATCAAATGCAGCCACTGTGCCATTAATTGTCACCACTGTGCCATGCCAACAAACGCAACCACTGTGCCATGCCATCAAATGCAGTCACTGTACCATGCCATCAATCGTCACCACTGTGCCATCAATCGTCACCACTGTGCCACCAATTGTCACCACTGTGCCACCAATTGTCACTGTCCAGACATCTATCCACCTCGGAGCTTTATATTATAACCTGCTGGGACTTGTAGTTCTCCATCTTCTCCTGGGGCTCATGGAGATTGGAGAACTACAAGTCCCAGCAGGTTATACATACAATAAGGCTCTGAGGTAAATGGGTGTGGATTGCATGCATCTGAGCCCCAGGAGAAGATGGAGAACTACAAGTCCCAGCAGGTTATAATATAAGGCTCCGAGATGGATGGGTGTCCGGACATCCATCTACCTCGGAGCCTTATATTATAACCTGCTGGGACTTGTAGTTCTCCATCTTCTCCTGGGGCTCAGGTTCATGCAATCCACACCCATCCACCTCAGAGCCTTATTGTATGTATAACCTGCTGGGACTTGTAGTTCTCCAATCTCCATGAGCCCCAGGAGAAGATGGAGAACTACAAGTCCCAGCAGTCTTACTAAAATGACAGGCTCTGAGGTTGATAGGTGGGGATCAGGCAGTGCACCCCTTTAGATTTACACCGACCCCCCCCCCCCCTTCCCCTTCTCTCTCTCCCCTGTGGTACAAGAGAGTGTTTTGCTTACCTTGCTGGAGATGGAGAAACTTGCCGCCGCGCTGTAAACACATGTTCCAACTTCCAGGCCAATCAGCGCAGCACAGAGGTACAGCGCCTCCCACTCCACCGCCCGCCAATCTCCTGCGCCGTTATCTGTTTTTTTTTAGCCCTTCTGCCTAGTTGGCTGGTGTTTTCCGCCACTCCCACATCAAGGAAGACAGACAGTTCCACCAGCCAACCAGGCGGAAGGGCTAAAAAAAAACTCATCGCGCGCCGCCGCCGGGTGTACCAAGATGACCGATAGCTCCAGAGCTAGGCGGCGGCGGTGGCGGCGGCGGCGGCAGCGCATTCCGCGGACGCCAGGATTTTGCCCCCCTGCAATTTTTCGCCCGGTGCAGGAGCCCCCCCCCCCCCGCTACGCCAGTGCGTTCCGGTATGGGAAACCCACGTACTGGGCGCACGGAGAGGTGCTGGTACTCTCCAGGGCCATTTTTGGAAGTGGCGGTACTGAGTACCGCCGCGTTCCGGCCCACTTAAAGCACTGGTTTTAACCCTATTTTGGCTGCTAAAAGGGGATAAAAGTGCCCCGCTAGCGGCCGAATACCGCAGATGCCGCCCATGCCCCAGTGTGAAAGGGGCCTTAGGGGGTGTACTCACTTTTGTTGCCAGTGGTTTAGACATTAATGGCTGTGTGTGGAGTTATTTTGAGGGAACAGCAAATTTAAACTGTTCTACAAGCTGTACACTCACTACTTTACATTGTAGCAAAGTGTAATTTCTTCAGTGTTGTCACATGAAAAGATATAATAAAATATCTACAAAAATGCGCGGGGTGTACTTACTTTTGTGAGATGCCGTATATACTTCAGCATTGCTGCATTTGCAATTAGGGGAGGCGGTTGGAGATGGTGGTAAATATGTGGCTCAAATGCCCGTTTTTATCCTTTCCTAACTGCAAGTGTAAACTAAGCCTAAAACAATCATATTGTTTTTGAAAATCAACACTACACTAATAATGAGATAAAAGAAAAATAAATCATTTCTTTTAAAGGTTTTAGGATTGTACCGATACCAAGCATTTCCCTGAGTACTTGTACTCGGGCAAAATGCTCTGATGCTTCACCCGATACCTGACTGTCCCTGTATCCTCCTCCAGTTCCCCCATCCATTCTGCGCTCCCCCTCCACGTTTTGTGTCCCCCTCCGTGCCGCTGCTGTCCTCCTCTGTTCTGCTCTCCCCCTCCATGCTCTGTGTCCCCCCTCCATGCCGCTGCTGTCCTCCTCCATTCTGCTCTCCCCCTCCATGCTCCGTGTCCCCCTCCGTGCCGCTGCTGTCCTCCTCTGTTCTGCTCTCCCCCTCCATGCTCTGTGTCCCCCCTCCGTGCCGCTGCTGTCCTCCTCCGTTCTGCTCTCCCCCTCCATGCTCTGTGTCCCCCCTCCGTGCCGCTGCTGTCCTTTTCCGTTCTGCTCTCCCCCTTCATGCTCCGTGTCCCCCCTCCATGCCGCTGCTGTCCTCCTCCATTCTGCTCTCCCCCTCCATGCTCCGTGTCCCCCTCCGTGCCGCTGCTGTCCTCCTCTGTTCTGCTCTCCCCCTCCATGCTCTGTGTCCCCCCTCCGTGCCGCTGCTGTCCTCCTCCCTTCTGCTCTCCCCCTCCATGCTCCGTGTCCCCCCTCCGTGCCGCTGCTGTCCTCCTCCATTCTGCTCTCCCCCTCCATGCTCCGTGTCCCCCCTCCGTGCTGCTGCTGTCCTCCTCCGTTCTGCTCTCCAGCTCCATGCTCCGTATCCCCCCTCCATGCCGCTGCTGTCCTCCTCCGTTCTGCTCTCCCCCCATTCAAGCTCCGTGTTCCCCCTCCATGCTGCTGCTTGACCCCTCCGTGCTTGTGGTCACCCTCCATGTCCCCCTCTGTGTTCCGTGTCACGCTCATGTCCTCTTCCGCCCCCTCTGTCAGGATGGAGAGCGGCGGTAGGAGCTGCTAAACCCGGCTCCTACCTTTTCCGAATGAACAGAGTCAGTGATCACCTGTGTTTACGATGCTTCAGTTTATGAATGGAGAGGAGCCTCTGTCTCCTGTCTATTCATTTTCAGTGCAGCTGAGAAAGGGACTGGGGAATCTGTGTCCTTAATCCCTTTCTCTGTACTCAGTCTTAAAAAAGTGGTATCGGGACAACCCCAATAGTTTTGTTCTTGTACTTTTGTCTTACATGGTAATCGCAGCTCCCAATTAAATAACTGCGATACATTTCTGCAGTTATTTGTTTTTAGCCTCTTTTCTTCCATTTTCCACTAATAATGAGATGCTGGACATATGTTTATAAACATAAAAAACTGTTAGAACGCCACTTTCCAAATAGCTTGGAGAATAGGTCAAGGTTTCACTCCTGGTCTGGAAATTCCATAAGGCCCCTTTCACACTGGGGCAGGGGCAGTGTCAGCGGTAAAGCAATTTACCTTCAATTTCGCAGTGCTATTCGGCGGTTAAAACCACTGCAAAGTGAGGGAGCTGTGGTGGCTCAACGTGATTGGCACTGCGCTGACAAGCCATTCACCTCTGCAGCCAAGGGTTCGGATCCCGGTCTCGGCTTCATGTGAATTGAGTTTGGTGGTCTCAGCCCGGCTCCCAGTGGGTGAGCTATGCAAGGTACGCCTGTGCTTAGTACGCCCACCCCCCCCCGCCCACAAAAACCACCACACTTGCACGCACATGAAATTGGTTTAAAACACATGCACTTTGGCCATGCGGTCTCCTAAAATAAAGAGAGGCGAAGGACCTACGGGGCTGGCTGGGTGGGCTAGGCCCCCTCACTCCCTCATAGGGGGAGTCCCTCTGCCCCATTGGGGTCCCGTTGGGCCCCAGTTGGGCTCCCAAGAGGAGCAGGTAGGGCGGGGTGAGTGGGAGGCCCCCCTTCACACCTGCCATTGCCACCAGGGGCATGGAGAAGGATGGCGATTGCCTCCGGGGGGAGGGTCTGCCTACTCCCAACTCCTGCAGTCCGGCTCCTCTCTCTCGAGTTCACGCACAAAAAATACACTTTAAAAAAAAAGAAAAAAAGAGATAAAACCACTGCAAAGTGCCTCTGCAGAGGCGCTTTTTTGGCGGTAAAGCCGCGGTGCCCTATTGATTTCAATGGGCAGGAGCGATGGAGGAGCTCCTTCACCGCTCCAAAGATTCTGCTAGCAGGACTTTTTTTACTGTCCTGCTAGTGCACCGCTGGGCTTTCACACTGGAGAGACAGCAGCGGCTGTTTCAGGTCGCATGCAGGCGCTATTTTTTAGCGTTATAGCGCCTGCAAAGCGACCCAGTGTAAAAAGGGGTCTAAGAGAAACTCCACTTTTGTTGAGAAAAAAACCATTCCCCTCTATGAACATTATAAAGATTTTAACACATTTTGTTACAAATGCCTACCTTTTGTTATTCTGAAGATATCCATGTGTGTTTGTCTATGCCCATGTGGGTAAGTGAATCTAATGGAAGTGGTTTTATAATTATCAATCAGCTGTAGCACATGCAGGGCACTAATGAGGAAAGCTGCTGGGCCTGCATCCCTTTAGACGTGATTTCATATTGGGAGTATCTCAACAAAAATTACATTTTTGTTGCAGGGATGCCTTTATATTGACTTATATCTTAAAGCAGACTTCTGGGGAAATCAGTGAGCCAATCACACAAGCAGGATATTTTGTTTTTTGGGGGGGCGTTCTGTACACCTTCTGTGTACAAAACTGCTCCAGGTAGCCATTTTGCATTGTACTTTACAGAAAATGACAGCGGCTGCATATTGAAAAGGAAATGTAATTCTTAATAACATTCAATTACAATAAGACTTGTGATGCAATTGTATATGCTATATCTCTTTGTCGTTTGCTATTTATTTCTCCATGAATTGGAGTTACCCTTTAAATAAGGCATGATTTATCATGAAGATCCCATGCCTATAAGAGTACGGAAACGACCACCAACAAACAGATCTGTCTCACCCTGTCATCTCTAGAAGAAATCACCATGCCTGTCTTTCACAAACATAAATGAAAGCTATAAATAGCAATGATATAACACAAAAATAACCTGTTTATTCTCTTCGAAAATGCTTCCAGCCATTAAAGGACAAGGCAGGAAATGGCAGATTAAACAGACTGCTGACTCGTACAAGCTCCAGGTCAGCCATCCTTATTTCCACACTACCTAGTCAGTCAATGATCTACAACAAACATGCGGTTCAGTTATTTCAAACCTTCTCTGACAGCATGCAGCCAGGTTCCCGGCCGGCGACTTAACAAGTAGAGAAGCAAACATAATCCGTACAGCCCCTAAGCTGGTACTTTAAATCAGCAATGGCAACTCCCATATTTAATCCTGACGAGTCCCCTTTAAGAGAATAAATATTAGGCCAACCTGTTTTGATCAATGAAACCTGTCAAATGAATTTTATTTTATTCGATTTCATCTTTTTTGGGTCATGTAGACTTGTTTCTGTTGTTTTCTATGAGTTACCTCCTATATATCATGCAGATTACACTGCGTTCATCTACACTACAGCATCTTCCTCTGGATGGTATTTATTGTACAATTCACCCCCCTCCTGGTCCCACCCATGTTGTATTTCTGCTTAGGTAAAATACATCAGATTCCTAGAACATTAAAGGAAAGCATTAGATGTTATTATTCCCAGTAATTGACCATCATCTTCCTATCAATCAGACCCAGCACTTCTTAGGCTCCCAGCCTTTTCCCCATCCTCAGTCCTCAGGATCCTGCAGGCTCCCTCTTCCCATTCACACACACAGATGGATGTCATCATTACGGAGGGTCCTACCTTGGAAATTTGGAGGAGGTCACAGCTAGCCCCCTCTTGTCTTCTTCCTCCAGCTGCTTCTGTGTGAAGCCAGCCCTGGGAATTAGGAGGAGGGGAGGGATCAGGACAGACAAGTGCAAGCAAAGGAAGGAGCAGAGCCATCACCTTGTGTCTGCCCAGCCATGGCCATCCGCTTCATTCCTGGTGCTGATGCTGATGTTCAGCTAGACAAGGCTGGTCCTGATGCAGAGCCATGATCTGACAGGCAGCACTCAGCTCTGCTTAAAGGCACAGAACACCTTTGCAATCAGATATAATCAGAGGCAGATTCAATTCATCTGATTCATGCAGGGATACCATGATTCTAGATTGGATGCCTTTATATAAAATATATGGTCAAAAACATAATAGCACACAGATGCAACACATACAATGGGATTGTTTGTAGCACATCGATTGCCCAGACAAGTGAATTGTATGATCATTGGAATTTTTATGCAGCCACTATGTGTGCTTATTATGTATATACGTTACATTTACTAACAAGCGCGGTTTGCTATGGAATGCATGCTTCGTGATTCACATGTACACTGGCTGAGCCGAGACATGCCTAAAATAAGAACTGTATTTTCTTGAATGCTTTTGGGTCTATCTAATGGCTGTTAGGGTTCATTCACACCAGCAGATGTGAATTAAACCTGGTAGACACAATGAGATTATCGGACGAACAACCATGCGTTTTTTTTTTTTTTTTGTATGCTAGTTTCCATGAAGAGGTTACTAAAGTTCAAAAATTCTTGTACGCCAGAATAACATTTTGGAAGTGATGTAATGTGTTGTATTGTGTTTGTATTGTATTTTCAGGCGAGGAACGGCACTGATTAAACGAAAATCGTACCATCTGGCATTGTATAAGAATTTTTTATTTTATTTTTTTGCCCTTCGGATAATTTTGGATGAAAGCTAATGATCATGCGATTGCTTCAAAAAAGCTGTATTTTTTTATACAATTTTCTGATCGTGTGTATGGATCTTTAGGCTTTATTCATATGTATGTATGCATAGGCATGCACACAGGGTGTGCCATATGTGCCTGGGCATACCCTCATCATCTCAATGCAGTGCTGATTCTCCCTGATTCCTGTCTCCCCTCTGCAATGTTTCCAGCTTCCCTCCTCTTCTCTCAGAAGTGGGGAAGGGGGTGGTAAATATTTTTTTTTTTTTCTGAATGAAGAGTGAATGATCTGTACCGATCGCTCCTTTCTTGATTCTTAACTAAAGCATAGTAAATTATGTTTATTAGGCTGCAGAGAATGGGTCTGGAGAATCTATATCCTCAGTTTCTTTCCTTGTCTCAAAAGTAGAGGTCGACCTATATATCGGCAGGCCAATATATCGGCCGATGCCGATTTCTCCAAATATCGGCCGATATATCGGTCGACCTCTACTTTTGAGACAAGGAAAGAATATTCAAAAAAACAAAACACGGACACCATCCACTGCCCTACTGACACCAATCTCTGCTCTGCTGACACCGTCCACTGCTCTGCTGATATATATGCATGTGTGTTTGTGCTCAGGGGTGCACAACCTAATGCAATAGGCTGCACACACAAATGTATGTATGTATGAACGTGAGTTAGGGACTTAAGTTTGTAAGCTCCTTGAGGGCAAGGACTGATGTAAATTTACAATATACTGTATGTGTAAATCACTGCGTAAATTGAAGGTGCTATATAAGTACCTGTAATAAATATATAAATAAATTCACATGGCTATAAACATTTTACTGATGTCATTACACCTGTGTTTTCTAGGAGGAAAATCCATGCATAATGATTAGTAAAATACTTGCATATAGATGCACTTAAATGCATAAAGATGTGTGGCACCCTGATGTTTAGGCAGGGCTGCTATTAAATTTAGCTGCCAGGCGATAGTTGTCTTGGCTAATTGTTAGGAGATCAATTGATTTCTCCCTAATTCTGTACTTGCTGCACTTTTCTCTTCTGTCACTAGGTGGCACTGTAGCTGGTGACATTGTATGAGACAAGGGCATAGCAAGGGCAAATTAAGAATGAATGGGGTGTCTCGGCCAATGGGCAGGGATTTTCTTGGGTCCCTTGGCTTGCTGGGAGAGCCTATTTATTTTGGTGGAGTCAGGTGATCGAGGTTCTGGGCCACTTGGAGGGCTGTCTGAGTGGATGTGTATTATGCTATTCCACGAGCTGCTAGGTTGTAAACCTGAGGCCTATCCCAGGGACATCTGGCTGCTAGGCTGTCTGAGGGTCTATCCAGAAGCAGCAGAGCAGCGTAGCGTTGGGACTGTGGGCTTGTAGTCCAAACAGAAGTAACAGTTCCACTGGCTAGGGAACAAGTTGTGGTCAGAGGTAGAGGGGAAGTTGTCGCCTCTAAGATAGCGAAGAAGTAGGAAAACTTCAGCAAGTGCCAAGTCAAGGACCCAGGGGGACAGCAGAGGGGATGCTTACAGAGCATTAGTGAGTGCCAAGCCAGGAACCTAGCGTGTCAGCAGGGGTGACGCTTGAAGAGTATCTGTGAATGCCAAGACAGGGACCCAGCACGGAGGCGGGGGTGACGTTTGAGGAAGATACTGAGTGCTAACAGTTGAATAGCTCAGGGGATCCAGTAGCTATTGGATCTGAAGTCTAGTGAGAGAGACTGGAAGCTCATTGAGTGAAGACCCACAGTGATTGTGGGGTAAGCTGAGAACAGTTCTTGTTGCAAATAGTTGGATACATTTACATTTAGTAACTTCTACAAGATTTTTGCCATAGGAGACAGCGTCATACATATACAGAAGTGGTGTCCGGCTAGGGTGACCACATTTCCAAACTGCCATTCAGGGACACCCCTCACTTTATACTACAAAGGGAATACAAATAACCCCCCAAAACGGTCTGAGAATCTAAAGATCATTCTATCAGATTCATCACTTCTTTTCACTTTCAATATAAGAAAATGGAAAACAATTCTCGCTAACCAGTGCAACATTTTACAACAAGACCCACATTTCAAAGCCATCCTCCCTGAACAACCTAGAGTCACCTACTGCAAAGCTCCCAATCTCAAAAATAAGATCGCTCCCAGCAAACTTAAAGGGGTTGTAAAGGTTTGTTTTTTATTTTCTAAATACGTTTCTTTAAGCTTGTGCATTATTGGTTGACTTACCTTTTCCTTCGATTTCCCTTTTAAATGTTTTTTTTTCTTTGTCTGAATTTCTCACTTCCTGTTTCTCCTCAGTAAGCTTGCCCCCGGCATCCGAGCCGTTCTGGCTGGAGGTTAGTCAGCGTCAGAGCTTTTTTTCTCAGAAAATAGGTGCAGGAACTCAACCACGACCCCGTTCATATTTCACAAACAGTAGAAGGGTCTTAAAGGGGCATTAAATACCAGGATTGCATTACATACAAAGTACAGAGTTCAGGTGGTTACACACAAAGTACAGAGCTGTCACTTGTAAACATAGAAACCAGACTTCTGTGTTTACAAGTGATTAGGAGGAATATCAAATTAATGTAGGTTATATCATTCATATATATATATATATATATATATATATAAATATATATATATATATATATATATGATATAACCTACATTAATTTGATATTTCTCCTAATTAATTAATTCGTTTTTTGGACTATTGGGTTATTAATTAATTTTATAGCCTTTTTGTAGTCTGTTATAATAGTATTTTTTTTTTATAATATTATAATCTAAAGCGGAGCTCCACCCAGGATAACAACATTTTACAATGTTGTTTGAAAAAAATAAAATAAAATAACCTGAAAAAAATAAAAAATAAATACTCACCCGAAATAGCTGTTGCTATGCGGAAGTCCGTAATCTGCCTCTTCCTGAACCGCGGTGTGTTTTCTTCTTCTTCTTCTCCTTGTGAATGGGGCGCGCTGCTTCCTGGGAACTGTGTGTGTTCTCAGAGAGCAGCCGCCCATTCACAAGCCAGCGTGAGACTCACGCAGGCGCAGTAGGAAATGGGCAGTGAAGCCGTACGGCTTCACTGCCTGTTTCCCATAGTGTGAATGGCGGCGCGGGACCCGGAGCGATCGTGGGACCGGCATCGGGGGGGGGGGGGGGGCCGTCAGCGCGGGCAAGTAGGACAGGTAAGTGTCCTTATTTAAAGTCAGCAGCTACACTGTTAGTAGCTGCTGACTTTAAAAAAAAAAATTCCGCGGCTGGAGCTCCTCTTAAGTACCTTTTTCCTAATTGATTTACAACTGTCACATGACTCAGATTTTCCCCAGCTTGTCTGTAGGAGAACATAAGCAGGACCTTTTCTGCTGGTTACATGTTCAAATTAAAAAAAACAGCCTTTGGAATACAGAATAAAAATAAATAATTAATATCAATAAACTGTTTTAAATTTTTCTAAAAATATATAGTTGAAATTAAATCCTTATTATTCTTAGCAATAACATGGTGTGGGCGGATTTCTGCCAGTCACAGGTTGTGTCATGCCCCTCCAGCCTGTGTCTTAGAAAAACAGGGAGGCGAAGCCTCCATCAATCTACATGTAATATTTCACTCCCAGTGTGTTTAGCTAGTTAGTGGGCATGGAGAAAGAAGGGAGGAAGTGGGCTACAATTTACCACTGTGTATATGCCCACATGTGTGACTCTGTAATAACATGGGCTGCTCAGATGTGATAGGGAGGCAATGCTTAGAAAAGAAACTCACTAATAATTGAGCATGTGCAGAGAGAGCTGCCACCACAGCTGCATAATCCCCAGCTGAATTGGGGACATGGACAAAAGGTGGAGATAGAGAACAGAAGGATCAACCAGGTTTTTTGCAGAGTACAGAAAATGAATCTCATAGTGAGTGAGTATGAACAGCACATAATACACCATTTATTCATATTTTATGATGTTGGTTTAGTTACACTTGGATTGTTTTTAAAAGTGCACTGGGCTTTTAATTACTGCTGAGGGTTACGGTAGCTTCTTTTATCTGGACATGTTGTTGTTCCAAAAAAATTATAGTAGTGACATAGACGGAGGGGACCACGGCACACATCTTAGGTAGGGTGACCAGACATCCCCGGTTTCCAGGGACAGTCCCTGGATTGAGGACACTGTCCCCGGACCACGTCTGTCACCGGATTAGACTTGAATAGGGGCTAGGGCAATTTCAAAGACAGTCAGTGCAGGATAAAAAATAAAAAAATGAATTTTTTTCCATTATCTGTGCCCCTTTCTGATGATCATGTGCTGGTCGGAGCGAAGGGAATATTTCTTCTGTATCGGGTGCATGCCCATTCCGCTCCCGCTCACATGTTCTTCTGCCTTGGCTCAAGTCCCGGCCAGCCGCCTGCCTGCTTAGCTCCTTGCCTTCCCTGGCAGAGTGATCTTCCTCCGCTCCCCACCCAGTATTAGCCGGAGTCCAGAGAGTAAGACTTGACAGGCCGTGAGGCGGGTGGCGATGGGCAGAGTCGCTGATTGCCGATAGGGATGAGCTCCGGCGTGTTCGCACACTCCATGTGCAGAGCCCGCCAGGAAGTATGCATGGTGCTGCGCTAACCACAGGTAGGGAGACATTTCCCGATGTCTGCAGCCAAGCATTGGGACCCGCCTGTGATTAGTGCAGCACTGTGCAGACTTCCTGGTGGGCTTTTCACGTGGAGTGTGCGAACACGCCGGAGCTCATTCCTAATTGCTGCCATTACTAGTAAAAAGAAAACATGTCGCCGTTTATCATTTAAGAAATCTGGTCACCTTAATCTAAGGACATGTTATCTAACACACCCAGAACTCTTCAAGAGACCAAAGATTCCTCAATCTACCTGGAAAGGTAAGTATGAGTATCTTTTACACGATTGCTGTTTTTTGTTTTATTTTTTCATGGTGACAGGGACTCTTTTCCTCTCTAGAGACGCCACATCCAGAAGAACTGACCTTTCTAGCGTCATTTCAGAGAAAGGCGTGAAAACATTGTACTGTATTTCCCAGTGCCTTGCAAAAGATTACACGGAACTGATCTCCCCCTAGACATGTTCCGCGGTCACTTTATCGAGTCGCACCGCTACCTTGGTGAGGCGCACATACTTCCTTGTTATTGCTGTGAGCGAGGCGCTGATTGGCCCGTTTATTACAGAAGGATTGACGGCTGATATGATTGGTGTCATAGGCGGGGAAGCGGGTTTATGGTGAGGGGAACCGGTAAATGACAGAGCTGTGACCCCCGGTGGATTGTAGGGGGTCCCCGAGGGGTCACCAGACCAGGAAAGGGCATTGCCATGGCAGGGAAGGGGGTGAAGCGCGCCAACTGCTTGCTTCTTCTTCAGTGTGAATGGGACTCGTGTAGCTATGTGTGTTCCAGGATGGAGGAGCTGTGTTCTCATGTCTCTGATCACCTCCGGCTCCAACAGATGGCCAGTACCGGGGAACATGTCACCTGTGAAGGTGAGGGCTCTTCTTATCCTCCCCACCATGTCTGTCATGTCATTTCTCTCCTCCCCATCCTACAATCAATGTTCAGTATGTATTACTTAATAATGTTTTCACATAATCTGTAGACACTGTGCTATGGAGGTAGACATGCGGGGGCGCTCCTGAGTCGGGTTGTGCGCGTCCACAGACACACACAGCGCCAACTCCTCACTGGATTTGACTGACAGCAGTAGACACCAATGGCTCCTGCTGCTGTCAGTATGTCCTGTCAAGAGAGAGCGCACAGTGCTACTGCTCTTAGGTACAGTGCTGGGCGAGATGGGGGCTTGGTGCTGGGATAGATGGGGGCTCGGTGCTGGGGGAGATGGGGGGCTCGGTGCTGGGGGAGATGGGGGGCTCGGTGCTGGGGGAGATGGGGGGCTCGGTGCTGGGGGAGATGGGGGGCTCGGTGCTGGGGGAGATGGGGGGCTCGGTGCTGGGGGAGATGGGGGCTCGGTGCTGGGGGGGATGGGGGGCTCGGTGCTGGGGGAGATGGGGGGCTCGGTTCTGGGGGAGATGGGGGGCTCGGTTCTGGGGGAGATGGGGGGCTCGGTTCTGGGGGAGATGGGGGGCTCGGTTCTGGGGGAGATGGGGGGCTCGGTTCTGGGCGAGATGGGGGGCTCGGTTCTGGGCGAGATGGGGGCTCGGTGCTGGGCGAGATGGGGGCTCGGTGCTGGGCGAGAGCGGGGCTCGGTGCTGGGCGAGATGGGGGCTCGGTGCTGGGCTCGGTGCTGGGCGAGATGGGGGCTCGGTGCTGGGCGAGATGGGGGCTCGGTGCTGGGCGAGATGGGGGCTCGGTGCTGGTAGAGAGCGGGGGTCGATGCTGGGCAAGATGGGGGCTCGGTGCTGGGCGAGATATCGGGCTCAGGTAAGTATTAGGGGATGAAGGGGGTAAGCTGAACTTGAAATGTTTTTTTACCTTACTGAGGAGGAACAAGAAATTCAGACAAAGAAAACAAACATTTAGAAGGGAAATGGAAGGAAAAGGTAAGTGAACCAACAATGCACTAGCTTAACCACTTAAGACCCGGACACTTACGCTGCTAAATGACCCAAGGTGTTTTTACAATTCGGCGCTGCGTCGCTTTAACAGACAATTGCGCGGTCGTGCGACGTGGCTCCCAAACAAAATTTGCGTCCTTTTCTTCCCACAAATAGAGCTTTCTTTCGGTGGTATTTGATCGCCTCTGCGATTTTTATTTTTTGCGCTATAAACTAAAATAGAGCGACAATTTTGAAAAAAATCACTATTTTTTTACTATTTGTTATAAAAAAAATCAAATAAACTAAATTTTAGTAAAACATTTAGGCCAAAATTTATTTAGCCACATGTCTTTAGTAAAAAAAAAAAATCGTAATAAAAAAAAATAGCTACCTAGCGGGAACAGCGACACTAATACAGCGATCAGAAAAATGATCGCTTAGTGACGCTGGCAATAGGGAGTGAAAGGGTTAACTAGGGCGGTGATCAGGGGGTTAAAACTTTATTAGGGGGGGTGGGGGGGCTATCCTGAACCTAACAGTAACTGTTTTTACACTGCCTGTCACACTGACACTAAATGCAGTGATTAGATCACTGCATTCAGTGACACTGTGACAGGGGGGTGGGGGGGGGCGATCACAAGGGGTTAATATGCCTATGTGAGTGTGTGTCAGTGTTGTGTTGGTGCACACTTACTGTGGATGTCTTCTCTCATCAGCAGCGCTGGGAAACAGCGCTGCGATGAGAGATTACATCATTTCCTCCTTCCTGTGTAAACACAGGAGGAGGAAGTGACAGGCTGGGAGCGCGCTCCCATTGGCTGGGAGCGATCGCGGGGGGGGCGGAAAACACGGACATCCGCCCGCTCGTCGGCGATCGCTCCCAGAGCCAGGGGGACCGCCGCACGCCGCGGAGGGGGTCCCGATGGGACCCCCGAACTGCACTAAGGCGAGGACGTAAATTTACGCCCTTGTGCCTGTACGAGCCATGTTGTGGACGTACATAGGCGTGCGGGGGTCCTTAACTGGTTAAAGGAACCAATTTAGAAAATAAAAAACAAACCTTTACAACCCCTTTAATGCAGGGAATGAATTAGGGTAAAAAAACATTTTGAGTTTAGAGCCACCTTAAGGTGCAGACTGGGGAACGTTCCCCAACTTGCAAGCAAAATGGGATGCTCTTTTTCAAAAATGCGGGGATGCCATTGATTTTTAACCACTTCAATGCAGGGCATTTACACCCCCTTCCTGCCCAGACCAATTTTTAGTTTTCAGCGCTATCGCACTTTGAATGACGATTTCATTCATGCAACACTGTACCCAAATCAAATATTTATTCCTCTCCACAAATAGAGCTATCGTTTGGTGGTATTTGGTCATCTCTGTGGTTTTAATTTTTTTGCGCTATAAACAAAAGAAGGGCGACAATTTTGAAAATAACACAATATCTTTTACTTTTTGATTTAATAAATCTCACAAAAAAATAAAAATGTTCCTCAGTTTAGGGCGATACGTATTCTACACATTTTTGGTAAAAAGAAAATCACAATAAACGTATAACGCAAAGGTTATAGCGTCTAAAAAATAGGGGATAGATTTATGGCATTTTTTTTTTTTTTTTTTATATAGTAATGGCAGCGATTTTATTTTCTATTTTTTTTGTGACCGTGACATTGCGACTGACATATCGGACACGTTTTTGGGACCGTTCACATTTATACAGCGATTAGTGCTATAAAACTGCACTGATTACTGTGTAAATGTGACTGGCAGAGAAGGTGTTAACACTAGGGGGCGATCAAGGGGTTAACTATGTTCCCTAGGGAGTGATTCTACCTGATGGGGATGAGAATGATGTGTGTTCCTCTGTACTGAGAACACACATCAGTCTCCTCTCCTCTGACAGGACATGGATCTGTGTGTTTACACATACAGATCCACGTTCCTGCTGTGGAAATGGGCAATCGCGGGTGCCCGGGGGACATTGAGGCCGCCGCGCACCCGATTCCCGAGCAATGCAGTGCGCCCCCTAGCCGCCCGGGAAGCCCAGGACATCATATGACGTCCACCCGGAGGAATGGAAAGTTCATGCCGAGGTCCTTTTACATTTGACTCGGTAAGGAACAGGTTAATGGCACCTCCACGCATTGGAAAACATGGCATGAGAGTCATTTAGAGCAGGGGTCCCTAACCCTCAGGCTGTGGACCGCTCACAACAGGAGGTGAGCGGAGACAGTCCTGTCCATATACTGTGTGTTCTCTCCCCGCCGACTATGTCATCCGATCAGCAGAGCAGGAGGCTGGAGATCTGGACAGAGAGTGGGAGTCTTTTCATATAAAGAGGCAGTCCAGCCTGGGTGAATAAAAGTCAGCAGCTACCAATACTGTAGCTGCTGACTTTTAATAATAGGGCACTTACCTGTCCCGGAAGCCCGCGATGTCGGCCCATCTCCTGGATGTGGGAAAGTGTATAAGTAGAAGTTTCACTTTTGGGTGGAGCTCCACTTTAACAAGCTGGTAATCACCCTTTTGTTGATGTGATAAGTTGGGCAGCTCCGCAGCTAGCACGGTCTGTGGATTCAGCAAACAAAATCATGTAAATAAATAGTGCAGCGCTCAAATGGTATAAAGTGACAGTCCAAGTATAAATCAATGCAGGGGAAAGTTGATAGAAGACCTCCACCACAGCTTCAGTGTGAACATAGGCAGAACATACCACACCACCGTGCTAATAATCTGCTTACCAGATGGTAAAGGCAACAGGCGTTGTAATCATACAATGCAGAGGGAATATCGTTTTCCCATTAAACTCTCTGCATTGTATGATTACAACGCCTGTTGCCTTTACCATCTGGTAAGCAGATTATTAGCACGGTGGTGTGGTATGTTCTGCCTATGTTCACACTGAAGCTGTGGTGGAGGTCTTCTATCAACTTTCCCCTGCATTGATTTATACTTGGACTGTCACTTTATACCATTTGAGCGCTGCACTATTTATTCACATCCCATTTAGAGTTTGGTTTTGTTTGGGTGAGAGTGGTATTGAAAAGCACCATCTTTTTAGGGTCAAACTACCTCCTTGAGCTCCTCTGTGACTTTGCCTAGGCTAAGATGACATCACCAGTGTGCTGCAGACACAAGAAAGCATTTCCTCAGTCTCCTCTACCCTATGATCAGACTGTACTTTACAACTTTGAACAATAAAGACAAAGCTTTACAAAAGTAAATTCACAAAAAAAAGTGTGTGTTCGTGTGTGTGTGTGTGTGTGTGTGTATATATATATATATATATATATATATATATATATATATATAAATTTGTGTATGTATGTATACATTTTACACAGTGAGTGCGTGTGTGTAATATATACCGGTACACAGACATACCTACAAAGTAAGACATTAGCCTGTAGATGCCACTGCAGCCTTCATCTGTTTTAATACTGTAATTGTCAGATTTGATTGCAGTATTTAAAAAAAAATAAAACCTGCAAAACTTTTTGTTCCTCCTCCTTTTTTTTTTTTTTTTTTTATAATTTTTTTTTTTTACATTTTCAGCATGTAATAAAAAATAAAGCCAATCAGGGTTGTCATTGCAACAGTGCCTCAAATTAAAGCCCCTATATGTTTGTTAAAAATACATTAAAAGGGTAATAGCATAGTTCGGTGCACATCTACCTTCGTCTGCATTCTGTCACACTGCACATTTGTATATTGTTATAATTTTTTAATATTAATATTTTTATTCTTAAATTTTGGTCAACTGTCTATCTACAAGTTAACACTGAGGCTTCCTATACATGTATATTGGGATGCAGGTAAAACGCATCCGTCATACGAATGTATGCCTAAAACGCGCCCATGTGAACAAGGTCTTATCACTTAATACCGAACAAAATTAAATTAGCTTTATCAGACATAACTGTTTTTTTTTTTTTTCAGATGAGTTTTGTTGTTCATGGCAAGGCTGTGGATTTTTTTCTTTGGATAGCCCAGCAGAGCTGGCTCGTCATGTTTATTTCCACTGTTACCACACCAAGCTGAAGCAAATGGGACTCCAGGCGCTACAGAATCAGCCAGATCTCAGTCCATGCCAGCTAGATACTCAGAGCCGAAACATGATTCCAGAACTCCAAGACAGCTTTGTATGTATGTGGGAACAGTGTGAGGTGAGAAGGAGTCCTAGCATTCTCTTTTTTTTTTTTCATGATGAATACTAAATGCATGCTCAAATTTAAAATATTTTTAAGCTTATGTGTGGTTGGATACTTTTCATGAGTTCTTCATGTCTCCTTGATTTCTGATCTGGAAGTATACAATATCTTAACATGTCTTTTATTAAAGGATCTGATTGTACACTAGTAATGCTGTATTGAAAATAACGTCTCTTTAAAAGATGAGTTCACTTTTAACTACATCCTCACCCTGACTTTTTTAATCACAAATCCCAATGTTAAAACAGACCTTTTATATGCAAAAATCCCCAGCTTCCTCCCCCAGAGCTGGCCCTGATTAGGGAATTGTTTGACCTGTTTATGGCCGCAGCATCCTAAAATATTGGGCCTGTGCCAGGTCTGCCCTAAAATGAATGCACCTTGGTATTCTCCTCCTCTGTTTTTATCAGGAGCTGCGCTGGCAGTAAGCATGGCTTGGGAAATCTCATAAAACTTCAACTGCCTTTTGAGGTCTGCAAATACATTGAGAAATTTGGGGAGAAAAGCAGGATCAAACAAACAAGGGTATTTGGTAATGGTGAAATTCTTTAAAATGTCACCAAAAGTAAAAAGCGATCTGCCTTCCCTCTTGAGATAGAGGCGGAATTTTTGGTGTTTGTCAATTCAGGTATTCCGTTACTTTCTGCATTTCTGTTTGTTGCTTTTTTCTTTCTGCACTTTTTGATAAACTTAGAGAAAGTAATACAAACCTTTCCCTGTGCTTTTGACTTTTGGTCTTTATGTTGTGTTTGTTTTTGTTGTAGTCCTCCTTTGACAATGCTGAGTGGTATTACAGACATGTTGATGCTCATGGCCTGAGTGCTGAATATGAAATGGCTGGTAAAGAAAACCGAGTCTTGATGTGCAGCTGGAAAGGTGAGCCTTCTCCCATCTTGAATGTGATACAAATCTAATCTATTTCAGGGGTCAAAGTAGAACTAAAACCAAACATATTTTTTATTTTGGATAGAGTGGGGAGTAACCTCTGTCAGTGATTTCTTTTATTTTTCGTATTTTTTTGCCATCTGTCTCCAATTGGGAAGATTTTCCTTCAGTTTCTGTCCCACAGTCAAAACAGAAAGTGATGCCTCGTACACACGACTGTTTTCCTGTTGGGAAAACTGCCATGACAGCTTTTGGCCGGGAAAACTGGCCATGTGTATGCTCCATGGCAGTTTTCCTGACAGGAAAACCGCCCGGAATAGCGGCAGGAAAAATTTGAACTGCCATCCCAGTGGTCTTTTTCCCAGCCGTTTCCCTATGGGAAATACTGCAATTGAGCATACACACGGCCGGGATTCCCAACTACGGGAAAACTTCTGGTGTGTACAGGGGGAAAGTTACAGAGCAGGTTCTTCGCCTGGGATTCCCAGCTGACTTTGTACTGCTGGGAATCCTGATCGTGTTTACGGGGCATCAGAGGAAATTCCTCCATAATGAGGGACTAGGGTCACCAGAAGTAATGCTCCCATTACATTCCCCCCCCCCCCCCCCCCCCCCCCCCATATTCTGGTGACAATCCAAAATTGACTATTTTATTTCACTCACAGTGAAGACGGTAAACAGGACAAATAGAGAGGGCGAATCTCCCTAACAGGGGGCACAAGCAGCAATAAAAAAAAGTTGATGGTGTTCTAATCTGTCTTCACGCTATCTAAAACGCAAACAATCGTTTTGTCTTTACTCTAAGCCTAATTGTTGTAGTGTTTTTTTTTTTTTTGGCTTTAGTTTTGATTCAGATGTGTGTTGTTTTCCTACTTTCGCTACCATGTATTGACCTCCTCTAATTTTCCTTTTCAATAATTTTATGGCTTTTCAATCACTTACCACTTTCTCTCCTGTTCCAACCTTTTTAGACTGTGATTGTTCCTGTAAAAGTAGATGCAAGCTCCGGGAACATTTGCGCAGTCACACTCAAGAAAAAGTTGTTTCCTGCCCCAACTGTGGGGGAATGTTTTCCAACAACACAAAGTTCTATGACCATCTTCGGCGACAGACCTCTTTAGATCGTAAGTAGGGCGATGTTTGATAGTAAGTCCTCGTTCACAGCAGGTGCTTTATTACATGCCCCATACAGGGCCGTGTTTGCCAGCACAGGGTTGCACAAGTGTTGTGTACATCCCTGTGTGGGAAGTAGCACAGCGGACATTTGGAACACAGCAGCTGCATGGGCACCGCTGTTGCTCCTAATGTGACATCTGTGCAGTTGGAGGTGTCATATTGGGAACAGCGGCTGTATCTTTGCAGCTGGTGCGTCCCTATTGACAGCTTTGGGACTGCCGACACAGAGATGCACGCAACACCCGTATGGCCCTGCGCGGGGAACTGGTTAAGATGCTCCATGTAAACGAGGCCTAAAAAACTGATTATTTTTACAAAAAGTGTAGGTGTTGGGTTGTCTGTCTGTCTTTTTGTCTGTCTTTTTGTACCATTCTTTATTCATGGTTGTGTTATTAGACAAAATTTGTGAGTGAGCCCACTCCCTTGGCTGAGAAGCAACCCCACACGATTGTTTTCAGGATGCTTTACTGTCGGCATGACACGGGACTGATGGTAGCACTCATCTCTTCTACTTCTTCTGCGGACAAACATTCGGAAAGGGGACTTATCAGAGAAAATTACGTTACTCCAGTCCTCAGCAGTCCCATCCCTGTATTTTTTGCAGAATGTCAGTCTATCCCTGTTTTTTCTGGAAAGGAGTGGCCTCTTTGCTGCCCTTCTTGACACCAGGCCATCCTCCCAAAAGTCTTCTCCTCACTGTGTGTGCAGATGGACTCACACCTGCCTGCTGCCATTCCTGACCAAGCTCTGCACTGGTGGTACCCGATCCCGCAGCTGAATCGACTGTAGGAGACGGCCCTGGTATTTGTTGGACTTTCTGCAGTGCCCTTAAGCCTTCTTCACAAATGCAGGGCAAATGTTTTTTATTGGAGTAAGTTCATTTTCATGGCAAAGAGGGACTTTGCAATTCATCTGATCATTCTTCATAACATTTTGGAGTATATGCAAATTACCATCATAAATACTGAGGCAGCAGAGTTTGTGAAAATGTATGTTTTTGTCATTCTCAAAACTTTTGTGTGTGTGTGTAATATATCTCTATATATACACACATTTCAGTAATTCAATTCAAAAAGTAAAACTGATATATTTATATAGCTTTATTGCACACAGGGTGATATATTTCAAGCATTTCTTTCTTTTAATTGTGATGAATATGGCTTACAGCTAGTGAAAACCCCAAATTCAGTATCTCGGGAAATTTGAGTATTGTGAAATATTGTAGACTCATGGTGTCACACTCTAATTGGCTAATTACCTCCAAAATACCTGTAAAGGTTCTTCCCTAAATGGTCTCTGTTTGGTTCAGTAGGTTACACAATCATGGGGAAGACTGCTGGCTTAACAGTTGTCTAGAAGACCAGAGACAACATCAGAAGTGTCTTACCTGGGCTAAGGAGTAAAAGTACTGAACTGTTACACAGTGGTCCAAAATCCTCTCTTGAGCTGAAAGTTAATGTCACATTTCATTTGGAAATCGAGGTTCCAAAGTCTGGAGGAAGAGTGGAGAGGCACAAAATCCATGTTGCACGAGGTCCAGTGTGAAGTTTCCACAATCCTTAATGATTTGGGGAGCCATGTCATCTGCTGGTGTTGGTCCACTATGTTTTATTAAATCCGAAATCGGCACAACCCTCTACCAGGAAATTCTAGAGCACTTAATGCTTCCCTCTGCTGATCAGCTTCATGGTTATGCTGATTTTATTTTCCAGCAGGACTTGGCACCTGTCCACACTGCCACAAGTACCAATACCTTGTTTAATGATCATGGTATCGCTGTGCTTAATTGGCCTGCAAACTCACCTGACCTAAATCCAATAGAGAATCTGTGGGGCATTGTCAAGAGGAAGGTGAGACACCAGACCCAACAATGCAGATGAGCTGAAGGCCATCTATCAAAGCAATCTGAGCTTCCATAACACCTCAGCAGTGCCACAGGCTGATTGCCTCCATGCCACATTGCATTGATGCAGTAATGCATGCAAAAGGAGCCCCGACCAAGTATTGATTGCATCCTATATTGTACATGGACATGCTTTTCAGTAAGCCAATATTTCTGTCTTAAAAATCCTTTCTTATTGGTCTTATGTAATCTAATTTTTTGAGATACAGAAGTTGGGGTTTTCACTAGCTGTAAGCTATAATCATTAAAATTTAAAAAAATATTTTTTTGAAATATGTGTAATGAATCTACAGTGCATCCAGAAAGTATTCAAAGCGCTTCATTTTTTCCACATTTTGTTATGTTTGATTAAATTCATTATTTTCCTCACAATCCTACAAACAATACCTCCATAACAACAACATGAAAGACGTTTGTTTAAAATCTTCGCTAATTTTATTAAAAATAAAAAAACGAAAAAATGTTCAGAAGTATTCGCATCCTTTGCCTTGACACTCAAAACTGAGCTCAGGTGTATCCTGTTTCCACTGGTCATCTTTGAGATGTTTCTACAACTTGATTGGAGTCCACCTGTGGTAAATTCAGTTGATTGGACATGATTTGGAAAGGCACGCACCCCTGTCTATATAAGGTCCCACTGTTAACAGTGCATGTCAGAGCACAAACCAAACCATGAAGTCCAAGGAATTGTCTGTAGACCTTCAGTATTGTATCGAGGCACAGATCTGGGGAAGGGTACAGAAACATTTCTGCAGCTTTGAAGGTCCCAATGAGCACAGTGGCCTCCATCATCCATAAATGGAAGGAGTTTGGAACCAACAGGACTCTTACTAGAGCGGGGTACCCAGCCAAACTGAGCAATTGGGAGGGGAAGGGCATTAGTCAGAGAGTTGACCAAGAACCCCATGGTCACTCTGACAGAGCTTCAACGTTTCTCCTATGGAGAGAAGAGAATCTTCCAGAAGAACAACCATCTCTGCATCTCTGCAGCACTCCACCAATCAGGCCTGTATGGAAAAGAGGCCAGATGGAAGCCACTCCTAAGTATAAGGCACATGAGAGCCCACCTGGAGTTTGCCAAAAGGCACCTAAAGAACTCCCAGACCATGAGAAACAAAATTCTCTGGTCTGATGAAACAAAGATTAAACTCTTTTTGGCCTGAATGGCAAGCATTATGTCTGGAGGAAACCAGGCACCGCTCATCACCTGGCCAATAGCATCCCTACAGTTAAGCATGGTGGCAGCATCATGCTGTGGGGATGTTTTTGCAGCAGCAGGAACTGGGAGACTAGTCGGACAAGAGGGAAAGATGAATGAAGCAATGTACAGAGACATCCTTGATGAAAACCTACTCCAGAGCACTCTGGACCTCAGACTGGAGCTGAAGGTTCATCACCCAACAGGAGAAGGACCCTAAGCACACAGCCAAGATAACAAAGGAGTGGCTATAGGGCAACTCTGTGAATGTCCTTGAGTGGCCCAGCCAAAGCCCAGGCTTGAACCTGATTGAACATCTCTGGAGACGCTCCCCATCCAACCTGATGGAGCTTGAGAGGTCCTGCAAAGAAGAATGGGAGAAAACGCGCAAAAAATAGGTGTGCCAAGCTTGTAGCATCATACACAAAAAGGGTTGAGGCTGTAATTTGTGCCAAAGGTGCTTCAACAAAGTATTGAGCAAAGGCTATGAATACTTACGTACATGGGATTATTCTTTTCTGTTTTTTTTTTTTTTTTTAAACATTTTTTCACATCGTTATACAGTATTTTTAGAGAATTTTGTGGAGAATAATGAGTTTAATCCATTTTGGAATAAGGCTGTAAGATAACAAGATGTAGAAAAAGTAAAGCACTGCGAATACTTTCAGGATGCACTGTATATAATGAGTTTCAGTTTTTGGATTGAATTACTGAAATAAACTTTTCAATGATATTCAAATGTTTTGAGATGTGTGTGTGTGTGTATTATATAATATACACATTCAGTCATGTCCAACAATATTGACACCCCTGCATTTCTGTCATATAATGCACCACTTCGCCCAGAAAATTGCAATTACAAATGTTTTGGCATTCTCCTGTTTATTTTAGGGCTGTGGAAATTAACTATTAATTCATCGATTTAATCTTTAATTTTTTTTTTTGATCGATCAAAATTATTTTGATTGGTACTCACCTCTCCGCCGGGTTCCGGGCCTTCAGGGAGTTCCGTCGGAGATCCGGTGACGACACGCACACAGGCAGGGCTTGCCTTGTCCATCTGAAGGGCTCCTTTGCTGTGCCTTCATATCTGCATGCCGGCGGGACTTTACTATCTGTTACACTTCCCTCCTATCAACCTGGGATCCTACAACCATCCACTGGGAGTTGTGATGGTTCCCTTCACGGGACATCTACATGCCAACAGACTGATGTTAACCCCTCCTCATCTGGATTCAGCAGTGGCTTAGTTGTACACATTTTTATATCAGTATCATACTTGGCTACAGGTTTTTATGACTGCTTTTGCTACTGTTTGGTATTATTCGCACCATTTTTACAGTTTATGTAGCTACATCGATTTTTATCTCCAGTGCAATATTTATTTTGTTACCTACTTGAAGACTATAAAAGTTTTAATGCTATTCCCATCGAGCGCTGCCTTTGCGTGTTTTTTTTCTCCTTCAATACATTTTTCCAGTGGTTGGTAGCTGCACTGGGAATCGGCCTGCAAGGAGATCAGCTAAAAGTAGTTGGATCTGTATGTGCGTTTATAATTAATCGAATTTAGTCGATTAATCGATTGTGTGTGTCTTTTTTTTTTTTTTTTATCGAACACAAACATTTTAATCAGTAACAGCCCTAGTTTATTCATTTTGTTTGTATTGGTATGGTACACAAAAAAGCGGAGAAACAAAAAGCCACATTTGACACATTCCATGCATGATTCATGTAGCAAAAAATTGTTTGTTGATTGAGAGAGTTTAGTTCAGTTTTTAAGATGTAACTTACTTCTGTGTGTTTTTGTGTCACTTGTGCAGAACATAGATTCCAGTGTACACATTGTTCAAAGAGATTTGCAACAGAAAGGCTGCTGCGAGATCACATGCGGAATCATGGTAAGTTTCGACAAGCGTTTTTGTAACTCTTCTGTCCTGATCTTAAAGGGGTTGTAAAGACAAAAATATTTTCCTCTTAAATTAAAGTCCGACAGTGGCTGATAAAGTAAAAAGTAATGTTTTGCATTATAACTAGTTTGATACCTGTTGAAATCGAGCTGTTTTATTCACCTCCGTCACTCCTGATTTGGACTTCCTGGTTTGCAATGCGAATTCATTCTTGCTACATCACGGCCCAATGGGAACTACAGTTCCTATTAGGCTTAGCCTCCATGCCTATGAGGGTTAAGAGAGCATCTTCATGCAGGGCTGTAGTCATAGGGAGGGGGTGAGCACATTCTGCTTTCCACCATGCAGATGCTGGTGGAAAGCAAGAAGAGGAGAGACAGGAAATGGCATTTTCAAACCTGGATTACTGTATTTTGGAAGTCAAAAGGAAAAACAAGGTAAGTGATCTTTAAATGCTCTAGCTTACAGCAATCAATTGATCTAATAAAAAACTAACCTTTAGTGTTCCTTTAAGAGTCGGTTCACACTGCAGCGGCACGACTTCGGGGGTGACTCTGCAAGTCGTTCTGAGGACGACTTCAGAGGCGATTAGCAAAACGACTTTTGTATAGAAGTCAATGCAGGTCGCCCCGAGCCGTCCCTGAAGTCGTGCAGGAACCTTTTTCTATTAGAACGGTTCCATTGCATTTAATGGGACACGACTCAGCCGCCTGACGAGTCACCCCAGTGTGAACCGGCTCTTAATAAATATTGTGTGCTGATTATTGCACTTCGGTATGTCATTTTTATCAGGTCTTGTAAACTTGGCAGACTAAATTTAGCAGCATTGGGCGACCAATAACTGACTGACTTTCCTACCAAAATCATTTTTGCATTCAGTTATTTGGTATACTGTTTAATAAATGTATACTCATATTGATCTGTTAGACCAAATATTTCACTGTACAAAAATATTTTTTTAAATGGTTTTTAATCATTTTTTTTTTTTATTTTTTTTTTACAAACCTTTGAAATATTTCTTTACTTGCTGCATTGTCATGTTAAATACCTTATTATTTGGTTCATATGCAAATACATATATTGTAATCCTGCAGTTGTTATGTATATATGCATTCATTATTGCAAGGTTTTATTATATTTTCCCTGTGTTGCAGTAAATCATTATAAGTGCCCTCTGTGTGATATGACATGCCCGCTGCCATCCACCTTACGGACTCACATTCGCTTCAGGCACAGTGATGAGCGGCCATTTAAATGTGAGCATTGTGACTACAGGTGAATTAAGAAATTTTCTTCTTATTTATGCTTTATCCTAACTTTGTCATATATTCTTAATGGGATGCTCAACATAAACTTCTGATTAGATGCCACCCCCACCCAAGAATAAACTGTTCTGTTTTGGGGCAAACAAACTAAGGAGTCATATTTTACTTTTCTTTATTATTTTTTTTGATCAGTCTGTATTAAAATAATATATTCTTAGATTTAATATGTTTTATGTTCAATCCTTTTTGTGTGACCTTTGATATCTTAGACCTCTTTCACACTGGGGTGGTTTGCAGGCACTATTGCGCTATTAATAGCGCCTGCAAACCGACCTGAAACAGCGACTGCTGTTTTTCCAGTGTGAAAGCCCAAAGGCTTTCACACTGGAGTGGTGCGCTAGCAGGACGTAAAAAAAAGGTCCTGCTAGCCACATCTTTGGAGCGGTGACAGAGCGGTGTGTGTGTGTGTATACCTCTCTTTCACTGCACCCGCCAATTGAAATTAATTGGACAGCGCAGCTATACCGCCGGCAATGCACCTCTGCAGAGGTTTTAACACTTTCTCGGCTGCTAGCAAGGGGTAAAACGCTTTACCGCCACCGCACTTCCCGCCCCAGTGTGAAAGGGGCCTTATAGAGTGCCTTAAAGTATTTATACCTCCTTGAATTTTTTTTGTCATTTAACAACCAAAAATATAAATGTATTTGTTTGGGATTATACTGTATGTGGTAGACTAACACAAAGTGGCATATAATTGCGAAGTCGAAAGAAAATGATTAAATGGTTTTTAAAATTTTTTACAAATAAATGAATACAAATGCAGGTCACACTTTTCAGATATTTTATTTGTAAAATAAATTGAAGACCATTTATCATTTTCCTTCCACTTCACAATTATGTGCCACTTTGTGTTGGTCTTTCACATAAAATCCCAATAAAATACATTTACGTTTTTGATTGTAACATGACAAAATTAGGACAATTTCAAGGGGTATGAATACTTTTTCAAGGCACTGTATCCTGCATAAAAATGATTGGTAATTTTAGAATTTTTGTATCCATTTTTCTAAAACTTGGTCATGGGAGAAGATGTAAGTTAACCACTTGCCTACTGGGCACTTTTTCCCCCTTCCTGCCCAAACCAATTTTCAGCGCTGTCACAATTTTAGTGACAATTGTGCAGTCATGCTACACTGCACACATATGACGTTTTTTTTTTCACACAAATGGAGCTTTCTTTTTATTGTATTCAATCATCACAGTTTTTTCGTTTATTTAGCAAAAAAAAAAAAAAAGAACATTGAAAAATACGTTTTTTTCAAACCGGGTAATTTTTTCTCCTTCACTGATGTACGCTGATGAGGTGACATTGATGAGCACTGATAATCAGGACACCAAGGGCAGTGCTGGAAAATAATGGTGGCCACACAAAATATTGACACTTTGGGCCCAGTTTGGACATTTACACTTATGGGTGTACATCCTTTTGTTGCCAGCGGTTTAGACATTAAAGTTGATGAAAACCCAAAAATATTTATTTTTTTGCTGTCACAATGTATAGTATAAGATTTTCTATCATCTGTGCCCAGTCTTGTCACAAAGAGTTAATCCAGCTCTGAGCAATGCTCTTTTATTGTTCAGTGAAATAAAACGGACTTACAGAGAAAAACCTTAGTCCGTTCTGCCCCCTTGCTGTGAGTGACAGGTTATTTACATATCTCATGAACTAGCCTGGAGATTTTTTATTTCCCACCTCCACTCTTATTCTGAAGTCATGTGGTTACTTTTCTGGATTTTGAATGGATGTTAGTGATCATAGCAGAATTTAGTGTAAGGAAAAAATGTTGACAAGGGGAGTGTAGAGGAGGGCGGGGAGTCTACTGACATCACAACTCCACCCACAGAATCTGCAGTTTTTCAGTTCTTATAACAGACAGATGGGAGACATTTGACAGGTAAGGATACATGCAGGAGGCATCTATATCCTTCTAGATCAGCACTATGGCAGTAGTTAGAAATGATGAGAGTGGGTTTACAACCACTTTAATGGCTGTGTTGAGTTATTTTTAGGGGACACCAAATTTGCACTGTTATACAAGCTGTACACTCACTACTTTTACATTGTAGCAAAGTGTCATTTCTTCAGTGTTGTCACGTGAAAAGATAAACATTTCACAAAAATGTGAGGGGTGTACTCACTTATAAAAAAAAAATTGTAAATTTATTTATTTATTTTTATATTATATATATTACTCCCACAAATGTGAGCCAAGATTTGTTAATTTGCACACACAAAGTATTTTTCCTAACAAATTCATTCAAGACCATGTCTTAAGCCTCGTACACACGATCAAATTTCCCGACAACAATTGTGTGATGGCGGGGTCGTGTTTGATAATCCGACTGTTTGTACCCTCCATCGGACAATTGTTGTCGGAATTTTCAACAGACCATGTTTTATAGCATGCTCTCAAATTTTTCGACAACAAATGTGCGCCGTCAGATTTGCCTATCGTCTGTACAGAAGTCCGTCAGAATAAAATCCAAAGTACAAACGTGCATGCTCTGAACCAATGCTAACCATCAGACAACATTAGCAGAAGTTGCCTACAGGGTGGCGCTAAAGAGCTGAAAAAACACATAATTTCATGTATGTTGTCTGTAAAATATCTGCCGTCTGTATGTAGAACAAGTTCACAGCCAACGCCCTTCGCACAAAATTCCACGGATTTGTCCGATGGAAATCCGATCGTGTGTGAGAGGCAAAATTTTAGACAACATTCTAATTAACAAGAATTCAACTACAGGTGAGTCTATTCATTAAACAGTTGTCCGGCAAACAGTTGATTATAAAAGGGAGTTAGTTACTTAACAAAAAAAATTGGAATTGATGGCTTCAAAACTGTATGGCGTTGCAAAGGTGAGGAGTACATAGAAAAATGCGTGGTGCCTACAGTGAAACATGGCGTTGGCAGTGTCCTTCTGTGGGGCTGCATGAGTGCTGCTGGTGTCGGGGAGCTGCATTTCATTGATGGTATCATGAATTCACAAATGTACTGCTCTATATTGAAAGAGAAGATGCCACCATCACTCTGTGCCCTTGGGCATCATGCACTTTTCCAACATGATTGATCCAAAACACACATCTAAGGCCACGGTTGTATTTCTGAAGAACAGAAAGTGATTCAGTGGCCAAGTATGTCTCCTGATCAGAACTCAATCAAACACCTATGGGGAATTCTGAAGAGACAAGTTGAGCATCTCTCTCCATCCAGCATCCAGGCTCTAAAAGAGGTTGTTCTTGAAGAATGGAAAAAGATTGCTGTTGCAATATGTCTCCATCTTGTTCATTCCATGCCTAGAAGACTTGGTGATGTCCTTACAAATCATGGACCTCATACGAAATAATAGATGTAGTTTTTGTTGTGGGGTTTATTCATTTTTGCATCAACTAATTTGAGTAAACTGAAGATTTTGTCATCCAAGTTCTATTATTAACCTTGCTTTTCATGTAATGAGCTAAACGAATGTTCTATAGAACTCAGTTTTGTAAAAATGTTGGAAATTGTTCTTGTGCTCATTTCGAGATATTGATTTAAGGCCCGGTTCACACTTGTGCGAAGCGAGGACACCGCAAATCCACTGCGGGTTCCCGCATCGCACCCGACACGCATGGCAGTTTACACTGCCATATGCGAACTGCTGGGGAGTGTCATTATATCTTAACGACAACCCCCATTTCAGCTTGCGTATCGCAGTGCATGAATTGGATCACATATGTGTGAACATGCATGCTATCCGATTCTGGTCCGAACAGAAAAAAGGGTCCTGTGCATCTTTGACCGAATGCAGTGCGATATCGGCCATACTATCTGTATGGCTGATATCGCACCGCACAGACATTGCATGTAATGTGAACAGCAGTGTGCTGCGGATTACTTCTGAATTACATGCAATGTCTGGGATCGTACAAGTGTGAACCGGCCTTAAATCTTACTTTTCAAAAGGGGTGTACTAATTTATGCTGGGCACTGTGTGTGTATTTTAGGAAAGAGTTCTGCTTTTATAGCAAAATGCTAATCACTTTTTAGTTCTTATAGGTAGTGTGTCTGACCATTTTATATTTATCTTTTTAGCTGTAAGAACCTGGTAGACCTAAGAAAACACTTGGACACACACAGCAAGCTACCAGCATATTGTTGTGAATATGAAGACTGTAGCTTCACTGCTCGTTCTCTGTGTTCTGTCAAAGCTCACTACAGAAAGGTGCATGAGGTAAGAGTAATGCTGGATCTGCTGTATGTACATGTACACTGTAATTTGTGACTATATGCAGATTTTCATCCCAATTATACATGTAATTTACATTTTATATATGAACCCTTTCACCGCCATGCCCCCTGCGTTGCACATTTTTTAACTTTTTTTTTTTTTTCCTTTTACAGCTTTGAGTTTGTAAAAGACCCCCCCAAACCATATATTTTCGGAAAGCACATGACAAGTAGAACAAAAAGGTGCTACTGATTTTTAATGGGGTGTGCTAAAATATACACCCATTGAGGGCTGTGTTTACCTGCATGGGGATAAACAGGAAAACTTGGGAAAAGGCAGTCGCACACTGCAAAGGGATACCAATCAAAATGTATTTATTTTAATGTAGACGGATGCAGTCACAGAAATAAACTGAAGGTTAACATGTTTCACATATCTTGTGCTTAGTCATAACCAGGGGTCAAACTGTGTAGTCGGTGTTGAAATAGGTGAAAACGCACCTATTCACAGCCAAATTCAATCCAACACAATTGGCCCCTGCCTGACGAGCATGAAAAAACATCCATTAATTAAAAACCATTACTAAAAATCAAAATACTGCACCACATGAAGAGAAAAATAAAAACCTATGCAAAAAAATGTGACAAACACCAGGCAGAGGCATCAATGCAATAAAGGTCGATAATCCATACAGAAAAGAAGAGGAGAGGAAACTATCTAAAAGGCTCTCATTCTGTGCAAAAAAATAAATAAAGAGGAGGGATAAATGATGACCACAATCTACACCCATACAGCATTTCACCATAATTTAGAGTGTAAAGATAAATAAAATGAGAGTGTCCCCTGTGCAGGAGGGAATATGGACATAAAACCTGTGTCGCTTATAAAACTGAGTGACATTCCACTCAAAGTTGAGTCCTGAGGGGATACTGGTCTGCAGCTAGAAGATCCAATAAACTTTCCTTCTGCACAGGAGATGAAAAATATCTCAGCCTCTTTCGGGAACTCGTATGTCACTACTTGTACTTGTACTTGAGACCGCTGACAAGTCCCTAGCTTGATGGTTGTTAAAATGTCTTGCCACATTGGTAGAGTGGTGTTTCTTCATACTGTAAAGGTGTTCCTGAAGTCTTTCCCTAAGGAGCCTGATCGTTCGTTCTTCCCACATATTAATTATAGCAGTCTGCAAGTGATTAAATAAATAACATAATGAGTATTGCAATTGAAAAAAGGAACTTATCCTGAATGATTTTTCCTTAGCTGTGGAGTGCTACGTATTAACCCCCAAAACCCAAGGATGTAAGGGCAACAACAGAAATTAGCACGTCCACAATAGTTATTGTCCTTTAAAATGTAACCAAGTTGTAGACTGTGTTGTCCTGGGGTCAAAAAACAATGAGAAACAATAGTTTCGCACAAACAGAATCCCCAAACAAAATATCATATAATAAAATAATAGGAAATATCTACTGATAAAACCTTTTAATCCAGCTGAATTCTAAACTAAAGGGGGTGTTCTGTGCATCCCTATGCAGGCTGTCCTATCCTTGTCTTTTGGGACACTGTAGCTGCAAGGACAAATCTGACATCCGTGCAGGTTCATTGCCCAAAATGCAGACAGTATGATGTCAGGGACATGCACCCACACGTATGTCAAGTTAGGAGCAGTGGCTGTGTCCCAACTGACCTTAATTGGATTGTCTACACAGGAGTGCACGGATCTCCTGTGCAGTTGCTGGGTCCTAATTGACAGCAATAGGACTGCTTGCATGGGGATGCACCAAATACCCGTTTCAATACTCGTGTAGCTAAACACGACTTGGCTGTAGTATGTCGCATGCGAAGGAGGCCTCAGGCCAAGTATACATTTGCAGTTGGGGGGGCAGCAAAAATGCTTGGTTGAGTTGCATTTAGGCCGTCCACCAACCGGCTCCCCTTAAGCTAGAATATGCAGCAGACAGCTGTGTTTTTATGCTGTGGCCACAATGCTTCACTCCACGCCTACAGGAAGGTTGACCCGACTTCTACTAACACAGTCTTCTGAACGCTACATTTTCAAGTCAGTAGGGAAGCGCCACAAACGCCCTGCAACTGCGTGAAATGGGTGCGGTTGCAGCGCATTTGTTGGAAAAAATGGGGATAAAACGAGTTGTGAGGAGGTGTCGCATTGCTACCTCACTGCCTGTCAGTAGCCATTGGAACGTGATCTGAATGCAGATCCAGCTTCGGAAACAAGGGAGATTTGAAGGCAGTGGGGGAGATAATTCTTTTTTTTTTTTCCTCAGTGTTTTTACTGCATTTGCCAACAGGAGAGGCAGCAGGGGGAAGCTGGCAATTTATATTGGAAACTGGTGCCGGGGAGAGTGGTGGTGGAGGGAGGGGACAGTCTTTGCGGCTGTCGGTATGTAGTTCTCGATTAACTACCAAAGCGATGTTGATCACTTTAGGTAGTTAATTGAGCTTTCTATCAGAGTGTAACTACCTCCCATATCGGAGGTGCAGGCAGACGGCTACACAGACAATTTGCAGGAATGTGGCATTACATCCACGATCTGCGGATTGTGAGTGCAATGCTTTACAGGTCTCTGACAAAAAAAATAATGCATACCTATTAAAAATGTATTATTGTTTTATGTTCTTAAATAATATTAATAATAATATTTTGTAAAGGTGAACTTATCCTTTTAACCACCTCAATACCGGGCACTTTCACCCCTTTCCTGCCCAAGGCATTTTTCAGCTTTCAGCGTTGTCAGACTTTTAAATGACAATTACGGGGTCATGCAACACTGTACCCATATGAAATTTTCCCCACAAATCGAGCTTTCTTTTGGTGGTATTCGATCATCTCTGCAGTTTTTATTTCTTGTGCTATAAACAAAAGAGGAGCAAGTCTTTTCCTCAGTTTAGGCCGATACGTATTCTACATATTTTTGGTAAAAAAAAATAATCGTTATACACGTATATTGATTGGTTTGCGCAAAAGTTATAGTGCCTACAAAATAGGGGATAGATTTATAGCATTATTTATTTATTTATTTTACTGGTAATGGCAGTGATCTGCGTTTTTTATTTTTTTATTTATCGTGGCTGCGATATTGCAGGGGGACATATCGGACACTTTTGACACATTTTTTTGGACCATTCACATTTATACAGCGATCCCTGCTATAAAAATGCATTGATTACTGTGTAAATGTGACTGGCAGGGAAGGGGGTTAACACTAGGGGGCAATCAAGGGGTTAAATGTGTTCTCTAGGGAGTGATTCTAACTGTGGGTGGAGGGGACTGACTGGGGGAGGTGACTGTTTGGTGTCCCTATGTACAAGGGACACACCATCGCTCTCCTCTCCCTGACAGGACCTGGATCTGTGTGTTTACACACACACACACACACATCCACGTTCCTGCTCAGTTATTGGGCAATTGTACACGCGCCTCCTAGTGGCCTGGGAAGGAGAAGACGTCATATGACATCCACCCAGAATGAAAGCCTCATCGTCCCACCGTCATATGACGGTGGGAAGTAGACAAGTAGTTAAAGTAAAAAAAAGCTTCTGTATGCAGTCCCTCCTTATACTTACATGAGCCCAAACTCAATCCAACAATTTGAAAGAGAGCAGAGGCTGTCTTGGCTCTCTTCATCCCCATTGGCTCAGACACGGCAGTGGGGGGCCTTTTTTCTCCTGCTGTCAATCGCAGCCAGTGAAGAGGGAGCTATGGGCGGGGTGGGGCCGAGCCATGCTCCATGACACAGAGCTAATGTGCGGGCCTGCACAAGTTCCCACATAACAAGTGCCTTGCTAGACGCTGATAAAATGGTTACCATACCACCAAGTACAGTCTTGAGAGACCTGGGTAGAAATTGTTTAAAAAGAATGTGTTTTCACATGACAAACGTACCTGCTTAATATTTAAAAATGTTACTGTATTTTCTGGAGTATAAGACTACCTTTTACACGTAAAAAAAACAGGCCGAAAAGCAGGGGTCGTCTTATACGCCGGGTCAGCTGCTCGGATGCCTGCTGGATGTGCGGTAATACTGTATGTAGCTTCTGCTATATACAGAATATACCGCTTGGCCAATCCTAATGAGCGATGTATTCAAATAAATACAGAGCCTGCTTGGTTTGGAGTAACAACCTCTGCCAATGCGAGCAGGCTACATACAGTTTTGAAAGCCAGAGAGGTGTGGGCTGATGCAGCCTCTGCCAATCCAAGCACGCTTTGTATTCATTAGTAGAATACTTTGTTCGCCGTGATTGGCTCCAGCTCCAGCAAGAATGAAGAAGAATATGGCTCCAGGAGGAAGAAATATGAAGCATTGGAAGCCTCGGAAGGAGGGTCGTCTTATACGGTGAGTACAGGCAAAAAATCTTAAACTGTAAAATTAGGGGGTCGTCTTATACGCCCGGTCGCTTATACACCGGCAATGACGGTAAGTTGCTTTACATCGGAACGCTAGGTTTCAGTCAATGTTAAATAGTTTGTCTGGACCCAGCTGGTCCAGACAAACTATTTACTTCAACAGTTTCAGCGGCTGTGAGCTTTGTATAAACTCTATGTAGCCAGAGCAGCGCTTAGTCCAACTCTGTTTTGTTCTAGAAGCAGAATGGGAAGTTCCTGTCCTAGTGACGAAACATGGCACTGTATGCAGCTGAGGCTACATATCGTTTATACAGCTTGGGCCAAACAAAAAGATAAAAAAATTTGATCAATGACATTTTGTGTGTGTTTAGCCATGAGCCAACTCCTTTTTGTATTTAGCAGTTGCTTTGCTACAGGTTTTTTTTTTTTTTCATCACACTTCATTTTTGATTATGTAGTTCATTGTAAGCTGTAAAATGACTCATCTGTCTTTATTTCACTATTAGGGAGACTCGGCTCCAAGGTACAAATGTCATGTTTGTGAGAAGTGCTTCACTCGGGGAAACAACCTCACTGTACACCTACGAAAAAAACATCAGTTCAAATGGCCATCTGGACACCCAAGATTTAGGTATTTTTTATTATTTCTGGAATGCACTGCTTTGCTTTGTAGGCCCTAATAAAATAAAAAACATAGGGGGTTATTTACGAAAGGCAAATCCACTTTGCACTACAAGTGCAAAGTGCACTTGAAATTGCACTGAGAGTACATTTAGAAGTGCAGTCGCTGTAGAGCCAAGGGGGACATGCAAGGGGGGGGGGGGGGAACAGCATTTTAGCTTGCACGTGATTGGATGATAAAATCAGCAGAGCTTCCCCTAATTTCAGATCTACTCCTCAGATTTACAGCGGCTGAACTTCCAAGTGCACTTTCAGTCCAATTTCAAGTGCAGTTTGCACTTATAGTGCAAAGTGGATTTGCCTTTCGTAAATAACCCCCAATGTCTTCCTGCATATGGATTCATCAACAGATGCTATAAGCCAAGTCTGAGTAAGAACAGTATGCTTTACAGGGCAGTAATAGGGGATTATATTGAATGGGGAGGGTGGGTGGTGGGTTCCAATATAATAAAAAAAAAAACAGACTTTCTTTAAGAAAGACACGTTGCCAATCTAACATTCTTGTTATATTTAGAAAACACAATGTACCATTTTAGAACTTTCTTAACCACTTGCTGACAACTGTACACATACTTTATATAAGCAACCCCACTGAATTGGGTCATCTTCTGGGAGCCTGCATATGCATCCATATACAGTATAAGCCTGAGATGTCTCGCTTACTGAGTGAGAGTCCCGGGTCCCAATTACCGGCCGACATGGGTCCGCCGATCGCACGGCGGGGAAGGTGGGGGCGCACGGAGGCACAGTGTGCCCCCACCTCCCCCGCCGCGGACGGTAATTGAGGCTGCCATTGCAGAGATTTTTCAGGAAGAAGAAATGCACTACAAATAAAGGAAATTCCTTGGGGACCCCCAGGTCACCAGAACTAGTTTAGAGTGCAGTAATGTGTAGGTGGAATTGGCGCTGCTAATGTGCTCTCATATGTCAAATAAGTTATTTTATCATACATGCAAAAAACAAAAAGGCAACCTACACAGGCAAAATACCTTAATTCAAAAAGTGTTAAGTGCAAGTGTGCAATAAAAAAATAATAAAATAATCAAAGTATTACAGTGATAAATGAGTAAACATGATGACCTTATTAAAAGTCCATAAGCAAATAACAGAAATATTAATCCATAAATGCACTCCTGTGACCGTTTTCAGCAGAGACTGGGCTGAAGTCCGCTCTCTGCTGACGTCTCAGATGTCAGTCCGGGCACCGCATCATTGTGACAGTTTGGATTCGCCAGGTGCCTGGACACCCGCCCCTCCATAGCTCAGCGATCTAGTGAGCGAAGAGGGAGAACAGCAGAGACCTGTGACTGACAGCTCTCTGCTGGGGGAGCTCTGAAAAATGAGCAATCGGCGGTGTTCGATCGCTTGGTTCTCAAGTGTGGAGGCACCGGGGGATAGATGCAGCATCGAACCGATACTGCATCTACCGAGGTAAGTATGATTCTAAATTAAAAATAAATATCCTTTACCTCTTTTAAGGCCTCCATGGATAGGACTGTTTTTTTTTTTTTTTGTTTGTTTTTTTTTGTTTGTTTTTTTATGGTCCATGGATGGACACAGCTCCTTAAGTCTTGACAAGTGGGTTATGTTCCCTGTTTACAGGAGAGGACTAGGCAGAAACCTATAAGATCATTAAATACATGTTACATTAACAGAGTTGAACAGCCCTGCCCAGGGGGCGGTCCCTCCAGAAATAACCCTCCTCACTGCAGCATGTAGCCTCAGTTTCGTTTCTGCCTAGCAAAGGAAAATGATTTATGTCTCCCTTTTGGGCCCAGCGCCCTGAGGAGAAATGTTCTTTTATTTTATTTTTCTTTTAATTTTTTCTTGAAGAATCTTCTTTCAACTGTCGGCTGAGAGACAGGCTGGATAATATAGATCCTTGTAGTCTACTCAGTCCCACCAGCAAGCGTAGGCACACCTTTGCAAAGACATGACACCTGGGGTGGGCGGTGAGCTTTGCTCCGAAGGTCCACATATGACTGGGCTGTGGTGTTGTCTCACTCACAGTGGACCGGGCCGACAGCTACCTCCATTGCGGTTGTAGGTCTGTCAGGAATGTGTCAGCGCCTCGCTCGGACGGGTAAGTACAGTCCCTCCCACTTAGGTGGGTTGGTACGGCTGGGCATTCCTGGGGTTCGAGGGTCCTCTTCTCCTCCCTTCCCTGCTCCTTTTCCCCTGCTGCATTGCAAACTTTTGCAGCTGTCGGGGGGGCCTTCCTGAGGGGACTGTGTTTGGCCTGAGTTTTTTTTGTGGGGTTTCTGTGTGTATTTTTCTCTTTTTTAAATTTTGAAAAGCCTTAGAGGCTTTTGCTGTTTAAATGCAGCGTTTTGCCACCATTTTTGGGGTAGTTTTCAATTGCATTGAAAACGCCCATTGGCAGCCATTTTGCAGTAGCCACGCTCCGAGGACGTTCGGCGGCCATCTTTGTGACCCCTAGTGCTGAATCCTACGGTGCACACAGGTCCCTTTGGATGCCGCAAGTTAACTCAGTGTTTTTTCCTCCCCACACGCTGTGTGCTATGGGCGGATGGCAGTGCTGGGCAGTCTCCTCGGTGAGTCCCCTGGGATACCCCCGACCAGCGCAGCAAGTGTGAGTTGCCCTGAATAGGGCATGGGAGATTCAGTTTTTGTAGTGAACACAATTGTATTTTATACATTCACACTATGTGTATGTGTTACTCTATTTGGTGTCAGTATCTGGTCCTTCCCTTACAGGTTTGATCTAATACCTGGGATCCCCACAGATGTTTGTCCTGGAGACTTTGGTGCCAGGATGGGGGTGGACTGCGGAAAGGCGTGCGAGGGTTAAAGGATTGGGTGGGAGACCTTTTGGGTCCTCGCTGGACGACATTATCAAGGATGTCACTGGAGGGAAGAGCGCTCTTCTCCCTCAGGCCTCCAGGGGGAAGGGGCCCCGCCGTTGGCCGGGTCCTTCTTTTTCCACACCAAAGCGGTATTTTTTCATCAGTTGGGGTCCGCGGACGAACCTCCTGGGCCGATAAAGGCTCAGCTGGGGGACTGATCCATCCCTGTGTGCGTAAGCCGATCGCGCCGGCACCCGAACCCGCCAATGTATGTAGCTTCCCATGCCCATCTCTAAAGTGGGGGGGGGGGGTCACCTTTGCTGTTAACAGCTCGGTGAACCTCCCTGCTCCCGACAGTGGGTCTGCGAGGTGGTACCTTTCGGAGTACTAGATAGGGTCCCTTCCGATCCACCGAACAGATTTCTTCCCTCGTGTCTCCCGGCTCGTCGGTCTGCCTTGGGGCAGTCTGGGACTCGTTAAGCTGCGGGGTGATTTTATATTTTTTGCAGGACTAGTGGATGAGGGATTCTATCCAAATCTGTTCTCGGTCCCAAGGATGGGCATTGTCCATCCGATTTTGGGCTTCAAGGGCCTAAAAGGCCTTTGTGAATGATGGGTAGTTCCGCTCGGAATCCACTCGTTCGGTGGGGACAGTTTTGAATGGTGGAGTGGTTAGCCACTTTCCCCTTCGGTGCAGAAGGTCATAGGTACGACCCACCATTGGGTTGCTACCCGTATAGCTGTTAGCTGTGCTCCACCCGGGGGACTTTCTGGCGTCCTTGGACATTAAGGACGCATACATGCGCAAGTCACAGAGGTTTTCTGTGTCTCGCGATGGGGATGCCCACTGTCAGTTGTGGTCCTTCCTTTTGATCTGGCGCCAGCACCAATGGTTTTCACCAAGGTGTTTTGCACTTATCCTAACCTTGTCTGGACAGTGAGGCTTTGCCATCGTGGCTACTTAGACGACTTTCTGACTCAGAGGTTGTATCTGTAGCTTTCGGACCCTCCGTTAATTCGGGTGGGTGTTAAACATTTGGAGTCGGTCCTGGTTCCGACTCAGTTTGGAGTGCCTACGGCTTCCGGACTCCTCAGTGGCGAAGGTCTTTTTTTTTTCCCCTGGAGAACTTGCAGACTCTTCAGTCGGCGGTGAAGTTATTGGCATCACACAATCGGTCTTCTTTGCATGCTAGGTCTGTGGGTAGCCTCCTCCGAGGTGGTACTGTATGTCCAGTTTCACTCTCGTGTTCCTTTCCAGAGGGAAATTCTGTCCGAATTATACAAATCTCTTGTCTCTGAATCATCAGATTCAGGTGCGCCACCTAGTCGATGTCTCTCTGAAATAGTGGCTGAGATCCCTGACTCTTTGGTCCGGGAGGTGGTTTCTTCCTTTCTGTGGACGGTGATTACAACGGACTCCTGGGGGGTCCGGTCAGCCCAGAGTCGCTGGACTTTGGTGAACCTACGGCCACACCGCTCCGGGGTGTGCCCGTTCTCGTCGGATGTCGGTAACTACCCAGGCTCGGGCCTGGTTAGTATCTGGGTGGAGTCCGCCTGGATATACCAGGTCCTGTAGACCTTGTCTACCGTTACTTGTCCTAGTACTGTGGGTGGTCAGGCTATGCCTCTACTCGTGGTCGAGGGGGTTGCAAGGTCATCCGATCTAGATTCAACCTGACAACGCCATGCTGGTGGCTTTGGGCTACCATCAGGTATACGGCAGGCGGGCTACTGGAGTCGCCTGATGTTGGACCAGGACAACTGGCCTTGGCACATGGAGTCAACTCACTTGCAGGAGGTGAGCTTCGCAGGGCATAGATCTCCTAGCCAATCGTCTCAGCCGCAAGGGTATCAAGGTTCGTGGCCAGATCTAGTACAGACGCGCTGGTGGCCCTGTGGGGTCTGTCTCTGCGACTTTCTGCCTTTCCCCCATTGTAGTGACTTCCCCGGCTGCTCCACAGAGTGGAGGCTGAGGGATCCCGATGATTTTTAATAGCTCCAGATTGGCCTTGGCGCCCTTGATGCGCCAATGTCGGGCGCCTGGTAGCGGAGGTACTTCTATCTCAAGGTCCCATACTTCCTCCTGTTGTACAGTCACTGACTTGCTCAACTGGGCTATTGGAAGCCAGACTTTAAGGGACTGGGGTCTGTCTGACTCGGTCATCTCAACAATGCTGAGGGCACAGTGGTCTTCTTCTGGGGGACCTACCGTCGCGTCTGGCTGACCTACATCTCTTAAAGCGTAGAGATTGAGTGACGTTCACGGACGTACTCAGTGTCCATGGGCCTGCTGTTTAAATGGCCTCTACCTCTGTTAGAGGAGTTTCTGAGTATGCGTTCTTGCCTTGCAAGCTGCCATGCTTGATCCTTCATAGGCTTAGGTGGTGGTGCGTCCGCGACCTTCCCTTTTTCCGAAGGTGGTTTCGGCCTTTGCTAAAATAAGGATGTTTTTTTGCCATCCTTCTGTCCTCGGCCGCCGCATCCTACGGAGGTTGTCTTTCATACTTTAGGCGTGGTACGCGCTTTGCGGGTGTACCAGCCTGCCACGGCTCCTTTTCGGAGATCTGATTCTCTTTTGTGTTGGTGTCTGGTTCACAAAAGGGCCTGGCAATTTCGTTGCCCACCATTTCTCGGTGGATCAGGTAGGCTGTCCTACAGGCCTATGCTCTTAAGGGGCGGGCCCCCCTTTTCCGGTCTCAGGTGTGCGAGGCGGCGACTTGGTCGTCCGTTCACACTCTTTCCGGAATTTACATGGTTGCTGTGAATGCATCTTCTGATGCTTCTTTCGGCCGCTAGGTTTTTGCAGGCGGCTGTTTAAAGTTGCACCTCCTCTTTTTGTACCCACCGTAAAATCCTTTTCTCTGGGTCCATGGACGGACACAGCTCCCACCCCTCCTTTTTAGGTTTGTACTGCTTGTTACGAACTGAGGCTACATGCTGCAGTGAGGAGGGTTATGTCTGGAGGGACCGCCCCCTGGGTGGGGCTGTTCAACTCTGTTAATGTAACATGTATTTAATAATCTAACATGTTTCTGCCTAGTCCTCTCCTGTAAACGGGGAACATAACCCACTTGTCTAGACAGAGAAAAGGATTTTACGGTGAGTACAGAAAAAATCCTATTTCTTTTCCAGCACGTCCCACAGATTCTCGATTGGATTGAGATCTGGAGAATTTAGAGGCCCTGTCAACACCTCAATTTATTCTTGAATTTATCAGACCAGGCCACTTCTTCCATTGCTCCTGTTGTCCAGTTCTGATGCTCATGTGCCCATTGCGCCTTTGGCTGTGGACACGGGTCAGCATGTGGGCATTCTGACCGTTCTGCAGATACGCAGCACCACACACAATAAACTGTGATGCGCTGTGTGTTTTGGAACCAGCATGAACTTTTTCAGCAATTTGAGCTACAGTAGATTTTCTATTGGATCCAACTACACAGGCCTGCCTTCAGTCTCCACATGCATGAGCCTTGGCCACCCATGACCCTGTTGCCAGTTTTCTTTGCATGGACCACTTTGGTAGGTCCTGACTACTGCAGACTGGAAACATCTGACAAAAGCTGCAGTTTTTGGAGTTGTTCTGACCCAGTCGTCTAGCCATTACAATTTGGCCCTTGTTAAAGTTGCTCAAATCCTTACACTTGCCCTTATTAAATTCTGCTTTCAAAACATCAACTGTAGGGACACTTGCTGCCTAAAATATCCCACCCACTTTCAGATGCCATTCTAAAGAGATAGTCACTGTTATTCACTTTACCTGTCAGTGGTCATAATGTTTTGGCTGAGTGGAGCGTATAAGCAGAAGTCAAAATCTCTAACTTTTTTTTTTCCTCACACAGGTATAAGGAGCACGATGATGGGTTTTTGCGCTTGCAGTTGGTGAGATATGAAAGCGTGGAACTGACAGAACAACTGATGAAAGAGCGTGAGAAGCAGGGCGCTGCATTGGATGAAACCTCTGCATGTCTGGTGCTAAACCAAGGGGGCAGCACTGGTTCTGAATCAGCAGATATGGAGAGGACTGGGATGCAGAAGGACTACAGATACCTGTCACAATGACACATTTACAGAATACCCCTCGATGGGGAAAAACCTAGTCATTGTGGCCTATGCCAGGTCATAAGGGGGAACATTGTGAAAATTTCGCACAATTCAGGCATTTTCTGCCCTTTACAACAGACTTACAGAATGGTCCTCATTTCCCTTCACACCTAAGCCATGTGCTCCTGGTACTGTGCGGAATCCACCGCAGTACAGATAATGACTCTGTATGTTACAGACATGATTTTATTTAACATACCTTTTCCTATAAATACAATTTTACTTTTTATTTATATTTCAAAAAGTGCACCATTGTGAACTGTACAATTTTATAAGCACTTTATCTGCAGAGTCACGAAATCTGCTCAGGTTCTGTCCTGCATTTGTTCTTAATATAAACTATGGCTGTTACATGTTCAGCCTCATCTTTGATTGTGTTAAGTGCTGTCACCAATTCCTCAACTGACAGTTGTATCATTATGGTAAGTTGACGCGGCGAAAAAGGTCCAGAATACTTTATCTTGAATAAAATGTTCAGAGAGCAGCCTGGAGTGGAAAGCAATATTGTTGTGCATCGATTTGTATTATATCATAACAGGTAGTGCCGAACAAGCGCCTTCATGGCAAGTACACCATTGCGCAGTCATTCGATGCTGTACACCAGGGGTCTCCAAACCCCGGCCCGCGGGTGTCTTTTGTCCGGCCCCCAGCTTGCCCGGAGACTCTGCCAACACAGCACTGCCGATCTGCTGGCTTTTAAAAGCAGCTGCTGTTATCGGCAGTAAATGTCTAGCAGGTCCAGGACAAAAAGCCACTCCCCACACACCCTCCCGTGCTGCCAGAGGATTGGCTGCTGTGCTAAGCTGAGGATTGGCTGGTAGGAGATATCATCAGCATGGTCCTCCCGACTTCCTGCCTGCTGTTTACATTAGGAATCCTTCTAACTTACAGCCTGCATGTGCAGCAGTGGGCGGGAGTCGGAAGGTGCAGGAGAGCTGAAGTCGGCTCCTACAGTGAAGAAATAGAATTGTACAGGCAAGAATAAAATGGGCATTTATCTGCACACATACTGTACATGTACAGGAGACTCTGCTGGGGATGTCTATGCTGGGAGAACCTATGCTGGGGACACCGATAATGGGGGGACTCTGATGGCCGATACCGATATAATGGGGGGACTCTGATGGCCGATAACGATATAATGGGGGGACTCTGATGGCCGATTACGATATAATGGGGGGACTCTGATGGCCGATTACGATATAATGGGGGGACTCTGATGGCCGATAACGATATAATGGGGGGACTCTGATGGCCGATAACGATATAATGGGGGGACTCTGATGGCCGATAACGATATAATGGGGGGACTCTGATGGACATAGACATGCAGACATTTTCGGCCCCCGAATACTTATAAAATCTACAGTATGGCCCTAGTGTTAAAGTTTGGAGACCCCTGCTGTACACAAACAAAGTTTATGTTGCCCCCCCCCCGAACAAAGCTCTCTTTTGTTGGTATTCTGCAGAAAAAAAAATATATAAAAAAACATTTTAATTATCAGTTTAGGCCAATATGTATTCTGCTACATATTTTTGGTAAAAAAAAAAGTGCAATAGGCGTATATTAATTTGCGCAAAAAAATTGGTTTGCGCAAAAGTTATAGTGCCTACAAAAAAAGGGGATAGATTAATGGACCTATTTCAGGAATGTGGCGTACAAAATAAGAGGAGATTACAGCGCAAAAAAGCTAATTAAATTTTGTAAGGCTATTTAAAACACCTGAACATATTCAGCAAAAAATATAGGTATTTGGTCACATCACATGGCCCTATAGTGCTTCACCCCCCCTGGCGGTAACCCGGAACCAGACTCGGGATCACCTTGCAGCAGCCACAGCCATGGTTTACTTACCTTGTCCCTGGATCCTGCGATGCCGCCTTGCTGTGTGATCGAGCAGTGTCTCCTTGCTCAAATCACAGTGTGCCACCGAGCTCTGTTCCCTGCGACGTTACGACACACGGGGGGCGGAGAACGGCGCCAAATTCAAAAAAAGTAAATAAACACAATACATACAGTATACTGTAATCTTATAGATTATAGTACTGTATGTAAAAAAATACACACCCCCCCTGTCCCTAGTGGTCTGCCCAGTGTTCTGCATGTACTTTTACATAATAAAAACGGTTCTTTCTCCCTGCAAACTGTAGATTGTCCATAGCAACCAAAAGTGTCCCTTTTATGTCAACGTGATTTTAGAGCAGCTAGAAAACAGCGATAATAAATTATAATCACTTGCAGAATTGAGCGATAGCGATTTGTGGGGAAATTCGTCATAAATAAAAGTAATGACAGCGACAATTCTGTAACTGAGCGAATTTCAGTGATTTTGAGTTGATTACATTATTGAATAATTTTTATTATAATTATATTATTTGTTATAATTATTATATTATAATTTATGATTTTGTTTTTCAAACTTTTTCATACCCGAGATGTCTACTAGATTCTTGTTCGGACAGATTTAAGCAAGTTATTCCTAAGAATTACAGGCCTACAATGTAAAACGCCAAATTTCCTTGCAAAATAATGGTACCACTTTATTATAAACCCTCTGAAGAAAAAAGAAAAAACCCTGCAAGACAAAAGCATAATGAGCTAGTATACATAGCATACTAGCTCATTATGAATTACTTACCTGAGATTGAAGCGATCCTCCATAGCCGCTGCGATGACGGCATGAGTCCATTTATTAACGGCACGCTCCGTGCGCCTGCGCCGTAGACATCGGTGCCGTATTTTCAGCACATATCTCCTTAACCTAGGCTTACCTGCAAGTCAAAGTGGTCTGTAAGGGTTTACAACCACTTAAGGCCAATACTGCATCAAAAGTACCCCATTATCATCCCCCCGCCATTACCTCTTATTTGTGTCCACCTGTGTTATATAAGGAGACCTTTAGCTCTCCCATATAGAGGACTGTATTTCCCCCATGGTTAAGAGAAGCAGGATCTTTAATTCTATGGATAGCGTAGGACTCACTAAGTGGGCAGAGGCACATATGGTGTGACCAAATCCTCATATTTTTGTTTAATATGTTCAGGTATTTAAAATGGCATTTTTGCATGTGTGCACTGTAATATTTTGTTCTGTTTTATGGTCTTATAGCATCACTAGCCCCAGATTACAGTGATCAGTACCCAAAAAAAAAAAAAAGCACCGATCACTGTATAAATGACACTGGCAGAATAAGGGGTTAACTGTGTTCCCTGGGTGTGTTCTAACGGTGGAGGATGGGCTCGCTGGGACAACACAGAGATCGTTGTTCCTGATCACTAGGAACAGCAGATCTCAGTGTTGTCTCCTGTCAGAATGGGGATCTGACTTGTTTACATAGGTAGATTGCCGTTCTGCCTTTGGAACGATTATGGGTTGACTCACGGGCTCGCGCCATACAGGTACAGTACGTCGTTTTGCGCAATAGAGCTGACTTGCCACAGAATATGTACTGTGGCTGGTCGGCGAGTGGTTAATGAAAGCTGCAGATTAATGGAGTGAAAAATGTACTTTTAAAATTACATTAACATGCAAGATGCTGTTTATTGGGTTTTGATCTAACAGAGCTTAAAAGAGAAGTTCAGGATTTTTAAGAATCGATACTTACATGGGTGGATGCAGCATCAGTCCATCGTCAGCTCTAAGGCCCCATACACACTATTAGATGTTCTGCAGATTTTTGTCTTCAGATTTACCAAACCATGTAGTGCAAAACCTTCCTGATTGCATACAAATTGAAACTCTTAAGATTTGACCTCACATTATATGGTTTTGGTAAATATGAAGAAAATCTAATAGTGTGTATGGGGTCGAAGACTGACAACCGAGCGATCAAATACTGCTGATTGCTCAGTGCTCCCTGAGAAGAATGCTGGTGACTTAGTCTGCTCACTGGAGCGCCATCCCAGGGTGGTTGCGAGCGGCTGGCTCAGGCTCTCATCAGCTCACTGAGAGGGTGAGCAAAGTGCTGGTCCAGGGTTGTGAGCAGATCCCAACCTTTTCTCAACCTGGACCAGCTCTGTAATGTCAGCTGACAGCTAGCTTTAGCCTGTGGCTGGCTGAAACTGGAGTGCAGAATGAACTGCACTCCTATGATCCAAAGACGTACAGCAAAATAGCTTTTGCTGCACTTCTTTTAATCAGTTCCTGTCTGAGTTATAGCCAAATGACCGTTACAGATATCTGAATGATGGGTACAGGTATCATTCAGATATCCTTTTCAGCCAGCGATTCTGCGCACCATAAGAACAATCATAGCAGAAGTTCCGCCGCTTGATCGTCCTTATAGGGGGCAGGAGGGAACATTCCCTCTCCCGCCATTTCTCCAGGCGCCCCTGTGGGATCCGGAGAACGAATTGTCTGACGTCGAATGAGGTGGATAGAGATATCTCTATGAACGTCAGAGACCCGAGTGCAATGTTAGGATGTCATGTCTGGGTACCCGGAAGTAAACAAAGTCACAATCGTGGCTGTCAGCCTGGAGGAGACATGTGGGGTCTTTCTGACCCTGGATCTCTCCATAAAGAGGACCTGTCATAATATATTCCTATTACAAGGGATGTTTATATTCCTTGCCATAGGAATAAAAGTGATCAAAAAATAAAAACGTAAAAAAAAAAAGAAGCAAACGTGCATGTAAGTCCTGCCCACATATGCAAACCACACATGTGAGAGGTATCGCCGCATGCGTTAGATCGTGTACAACAATTCTAGCACTAGACCAGTGTTTTTCAAATCCAGTCCTCAAGGCACACCAACAGGTCATGTTTTTAGGATTTCCCTCACATGAAATGGCTGTGGTGATTGCCAAGGCAGTGAAACTGATCAAATCACCTGTGCAAAATAATGGAAAGCCTGAAAACATGACCTGTTGGTGTGCCTTGAGGACTGGAGTTGAAAAACACTGCACTAGACCTCCTTTGGAACTCTAAACTGGTAACCTGTAAAAAAAAAATAAAGCGTCGCCTGTGGAGATTTAAGTACTGAAGTTTGGCTCCATTCCATGTGTTTGCGCAATTTAAGCGTGACAAGTAGAGGTCAACCGATATTCGATCATTTTGGAGAAATCGGCATCGGCCGATTATTATCCAAATGTGGCCGATATTTAGCACATCTGCATCAGCAGAGTGGGGAAGGTTCCTCCTCCCTTCTCCACACTGTCTGCAGAGCAGCGCAGTGTGTGTGAAACACTAAGGAGATGGAGAATGGAGCTGTCACTAGCACGGTCTGATGTCGGGGTGAGCGGGACTCAGCTGTCCAACACCAGCCAATGGGATGAGATCATTGGCTGGATAGCTGCCCACCCCAGGTCCCACCCATCTCCAACATCACGATGAATCTGAGCTCCTCTCTCTCTCTCTGCTCTGAGTTTCACAGCACATAATGTAGCTGATGTGTGAAACTCTCTCTCCATACAGTTTCACATGGTGCTGACAGAGAGAGAGGAGCTCAGATTCATTGTGATGTTGGAGGTGGGCGGGACTCAGCAGCTATCCAGCCAATGATCTCATCCCATTGGCTGGTGTTGGACAGCTGAGTCCCGCTCACGCCATGAGACCGTGCTAGTGACAGCGCCATTCTCCATTTAGCCTCCATGCCTATGAGGGTTAAGAGAGCATCTTCACGCAGGGCTGTAGTCATAGGGAGGGGGTGATCACATTCTACTTTCCACCATGCAGGTGCTGGTGGAAAGCAAGAAGAGGAGAGACAAGAAATGGCATTTTCAAACCTGAATTACTGTATTTTGGAAGTCAAAAGGAAAAACGAGGTAAGTGATATTTAAATGCTCTAGCCTACAGCAATCAATTGATCTAATAAAAAACAAACCTTTAGTGTTCCTTTAAGGCTGCATTCCCGCCTGAGCGTTTTTAGCTCATAAAATGCAAGAACAACAAAATATTGGTGAGCTTTTGACCTGTGCAAAAATGCGCAACTTTCTGCCTGTGTTTTCCATCAAATTGAGTGACCGTTAGAATTGATAACGGAAGTGACCGTCCATTGCCGCCATCTTGCTACACCCCGCACTCCTACTTAGTAATAATACACCCAGAAGGGGGCAAGCGGACATCTTGTTACACCAACAGGAGTTTAGCATTTCACAGTTATTTTAAAACACAAAATGGAGCTTAATTACAGTTTTTGGAAATCCGATGGACTGTTTACATGTTGAATTTTAAAATCGGCTCTGTTCTGTCACATTAACAAACCTGTGAGGTCAGTAGGTTTGCCGCTGCTTTTAAAATTTAAGATCTAAACAGTCCGTCGGATTTCTAAATGGAGCTTATATGCTTAAATACAGTATTTGGAAATCCAACGGACTGTTTAGATCTTAAAGCAGAGGTTCACCCAAAATAGCAACTTTATTCTATCCATATCATTGCACCATTTACATATGGCTAATATTTTTTATAGTGCCATTTTAATTACCCTCATTCAGATGTTTAAAGATGGATTTCCGGGTTTTCCTCCCGCGGGGGTAGGCATTTCTGTTTTCTCCCGACGCCGCTGTGTTTGCTAGGATGTCTCCTGGGAGCAGTGTCATCATTCCCAGGAGACAATGCAGAACGCCGTCCAGCCAAATCTCTCGAGATTTCACTCGTCATGTGACTCATCAAGCTGGTCACATGACGAGGCCGAATCCAATTCAGCCATCTTAAAGGGTCACTAAAGAAAAAAAATTGTTTTGCTGAAATAACTTTTATGTCTCTATACCCTGTAAACAGTCAACGGATTCCTTTTAAAAATAGATAAAAAAAATCAATCATATAATGTGCCTACATTTTTTTGTTTCACTTCTAAACTGGTTTCATGTTTCTGTGAAGGAAAGAGACACACAGAACAAAAAAAACAAAAATAAATACAGGGCAATGTTTGTTTTTAAAATGAATCTGATTGGTTCTGAGGAGTTTTAGACACACAGTAATCACACCTCTTTGATCATGGACCACAGTGAAAAGCTAGAGCTTTTTCATAAGGAGCCAGACAAGCAGGAAGTGTGGAGATCAGAGAAGTATTACAGCTACTTCAAAGCAAAAACGAACAATGAGGACATGAAACCAGGACTGCAGTAAGGTAAAGACAGCTATTTAGCTAAAAAAAAAAAATGTTCCTTTAGTGATCCTTTAAATAAGGGCACACAGGTGAATAGATGGCAACCAGGAAGGGTTGACTGTGAGTGCGCGAGATAGAGCGGTAATGAGCATTTACTGCATCCCGGAAGTCCATGCTTGTGGGCTTCACAATGCCCACAAGCAAAATGGAAAATGTCAAGATCGTTTTTTTAAAGTTAAAATTTTATACGAAAAAGGACCGGGGGTGATTTACAGCACCAAACAAGTGAGTACTAAAATGTAATCTGTAACACCATTGAATAAACAGAAAGAAAAAAAAAAAACAATGGACCGCGGAACCTCCGCTTTCAATTTTAAAATCAAACCTGCGGACCTCACAGGTTTGTTAATGTGACAGAACAGAGCTGATTTTTAAAATTCAACATGTAAACGGTCCGTCGGATTTCCAAATGCTGTTAATAAATTGCATTGTGTTAAAAATAACTGTGAAATGCTAAACTCGGATGGGTGTAACAAGATGTCTGCTTGCCTGCTTCTCTGTGTATCATTTCTGTGGAGGTGTGTAGCAAGATGGTGGCGACGGAAAGTCACTTCCTTCAGATATGGCGACCCGTCCTAATTGGCAACGGAACACCTGAAAAGAAAATGCTCGGGTGTGAATGCAGCCTTAAACAGAGGGCATGATGGGATTTGTAGTCTTAGTATGTGGGGACAAACACCAACAGGAAGTAATGTCACTGCTTCAGAGATCCCTCATACTGGAATAGGGAAAGATTCCATGTAAAGAGATTGATTTTTAAAACCGTGAGTTTTGTACACAGTGTGCGATTCTAATCTAAATCACAGTAGCAGTATGCAAATTGTATCACTATCTCGAAGTTCTTCTTTAACCACTTGCCGACCGCTGGCAGCTACAGGCATCATTGAGATATCAGCATTTTCAGCCGGCGATTCTCCACCATAAGAATGATCATAGCGACTGTTCCACTGCTTGATAATTCTTACGGGCAGTGAGAGGGGACTCTCCCCGCCCCCCCTCTGGTGCTTCCACCGACTTGGCTGTGCGATCGGTGAGAGTGTCCGCCGGCCCCAGATGTTAGACTTTCTGGCAGGCCAGATGGTCACAGGAGTCTCTATGGTCGTCGGAGGCCGGGCGTGATGTTATGAAGTCACGCCCGGCCTCTGCATTAAAAGAAAACCGGCGCCACTTTGGTTGTGAAGCGGTGATCGTTTTTTTTTTTTTTTTAGGCTTCCCAGCCTAGTGGTGAGATGTGGGGTCTCATTGACGCCACTGTAAAGGAGGTCCTGTCATGCCATATTCCTATTACAAGGGATGTTTACATTCCTTGTAATAGGAATAAAAGGGATACATTTTTTAAAGTCTCAAAAAAAAAAATTAAAGTGCCCCTGTCCCTGTGTGCTTGCATGCAGAAGCATAAGTCCCACATATGAAAATGGTGTTCAAACCACATGTGACAGCAATAATTCTAGCCCTAATCCTCCTCTGTAACTCAAATAATGAAACCAGTAAAAAAAAAATTGAAAGCGTCACCTATGGGGATTTTTAAGTACCGATGTCTGGCACCATTCCACGAGCGTGTGCAATTTTGAAGTGTGACATGTTAGGTATCTATTTACTCAGCGTAAATTCATCTAACTTCACTGGGCTAACTTCACTGTTTTTTTTTTTAAAGCATGAAACTGTTTTTTTTTCCAAAAAAACACGTTTGAAAAAATTCTGCGCAAATACCGTTGCAACGACCGCCATTGTATTCTCTAGGGTCTCTGCTAAAAAAAAAAAAAAAAAGCATATAAAACATTTGGGGGTTCCATGTAATTTTCCAGCAAAAAGATTATGATTTTTAGGAGAGAAGTGTCAGAATTGGCCTGGTTGTTAAGTGGTTAAACATAGACCTGTTGGAATACAAATATAAAGACTGACCACTTTGTCATTGTAAAAATCATCTTTTATTCATGCTATTGCTTCTCATTAACTTAAACACACTTTGTTTCCTTCAAAAGATAACTTGCATAAATGACTTTGAGTGCCTGAAATGGTATACTCGCTGTAAAACCACACAATATGACGGACCTTTATTTGCACTAAACATTGTATACTGCTGCCTGGTCTGTAGTTTTACCGGCTCATCTGACCAGGGCCTTGCGATACAAATTGCACTTTATTTCGAGGAAAATTAAATTTTTACTTACAAAATTGAAATATGTTACACAGGCCAATTTGCACTTTATACTGAATTAAGTGACCTTTCTAATTCAATCCGCATCCAAATGATACCATTGCTTTCTTGTGATATGGCAATTTTGGGGCTTTCTATACAATGTTTGCAGGCACCAGCCCCAGAAAGCTCATATCTTGCTTCGTTGGGTGAATTGCTTTCCAGAAGTCCTTACAATTAAATAAATGCTTCCCACGTGCTGCTTCTTTTCTTTCTCATGTGGTAATAATGGAAGCAAACTCTCCGTTCAGTTAGTCCAAAAAGCATAGGGGTAAGGCAAACTTTTTTCAATGAACAGAGAGCGGCAAGATTTTTGTCCCAAAATCTTTGCCATGTATAGCAATTCACCAGATGTGGATTGCTTTTCTGCTCAACAAAACTGGAGTTTTAAGCCATATGCATTTAAAATGGTTCATACATACATGAGGACTGGATGAAAAAATTTAAATAAATGTAATGGCAGCTATGCAGGGACATGCATTACTGAGCCAGAGGTAGAAGTGTTCTAAAATGCGACAGCTATTCACTCACTTATCTCCACCCTGAGCACTCCCATTAACACTGGGCTTAGACTTTGTCTTTAGAGAAAAGCGATTTAACAGACGCCGTGGAAGACTTCCAATCTTCTTATGAGAGTTAGCAGCAGCATCAGACAAGTCATCATGTGACTGGCTCAGACCTGCATTCTGCCGACGCCGACTGAAGGGAAGCTTAGTGCCACTGCGGAGAAATCCAACTGCAAAAGATGAATAAAACACAAAGACAGAAAAGATCACACAGCGATTCAAGTGGGACATGCAAACAAGATACAAGTGCGAAAACTACTTACAGACTGCAATATTTATATTTATGTCTGCAGTTTCAAGTGTTCGACCAGGATGATGCCTGCAGCTACAGGCCTCCTGCCAGTATTGTTTCTTTCAGCTGGCAATTCGCTTTCTTGTAAAAGCCATCCTAGCGGCCAATTATCCACTGGATTGTCCTTACAGGCAGCAAGAGAGGTCATCCTGCTGCCCTTGGTGCCTCTCCGGGCTCTTCCGTCCCACCGGTGCGCCTAGGACCGAGGCCTGCCGTTCCCCCGGCTTACCATAGAGCTTATTGGAAACCGGAATGTCCCGACAAAAGTATTTTGTCACTTCCGGTTTCTGCAAAATGTAAACAAGCCCTTGGAGAAAAAAAAGCATCTGCTCAAACAGATCTTGGTGTGATCAGATGCTTTTCAGGGCAGAGGAGAGATCTGGGGTCTAATACACCCCAGATTACCCCAGTATTCTCTTGAGGTCTACCTACAGCTGATCTCTTCCCCAATACTTGGGGAAGACCTATTATGCCTTATTCTGCTTCCTTGTGTCAGAGCCTCCAGCAAAGGTCTGAGTAAAGTAAGCACAGTAGTCACCAACAGTCACAGGCAGCGGTGCTTTAAATTATCTCACAAAGCTATGAAGCGCTAAGCACTCTCACATACCAGACGTGTGCTGCAATTTTTCAGGAATTCCAGAAAAATAATTTTTTTTAGTACAGTTTAGGCACAATTACCATTAACCAAACATTTTCACTTTTTCAGTTGAGGACACTGCTGATCACAGATTGAGGTCAAGAGCCAATCAGCAGCTCATGATGAGCCGTGTCCAATCACAGCTGATCACGGGGGTAAAGAGAGGTTGGTTATCTGCTTTCCTTTCCTGTCGATAACCACCTTCTCTAAAAAAAAAAAAAAAAAAAAACACATCTACACTAATAGTCATGGCATGGATTATCAGTGTCCCGATTGGCAGCACTGGTGGGACCGCACTGATAATCAGTGCCTCCTCATCAGTGTCACCTGTCAGTGCTGCCTCATCAGCGCACATAAGTGAAAGAGAAAAATTTACTGGTTGCAACATTTTGTAAAACACTATGAAAAAGTTTTTGCCGTTTTTCAAAAATGTTCCGTCTTTTTATTTAGCAAAAAAAAACCAGTGGCAATTACATACCACCAAAAGAAAGCTCTATTTGTGTGAAAAAAAATAAAACTTTAGTTTGGGTACAGTGTTGCCTAGCAGGCAAGTGGTTAAAATAAAGATGTTATACATACCTGTTATGTGCAAATGTTATTATACAAAGTGGCCCCTTACCTTCTTTTTGGGAGTCCCCTGCTGGCGCGGTCGACTCCTTCCCTGCAGGTGCCCCCTCACAAAGCCATGCACTGAGGTGGCACCCATGTGGATGCACTCTCTAGCCAGGGTGTGCATGTCCATAGCGACATGCGCGCCGCTCAGCCATACCCCCTCCTCAAAAGATTTCACTGACAGCAGTGAAGCCTGCAAATCCAGGAAGAGCGTAGAGCTGCTGCAAATGGGATCGGTGGAGAAGTCAGGTAAGTGTTTATGGAACAAGGGGGAGAAAGGAATAGATATTGGAAGTTTTATGGCCCCAATTCTGAGAAATTCCAGCCCGAGCTTGTTCTGCTGGGCTTCTCCTAAGGGTCACAGGAGTGCAATTCATTTTGCACTTTTGTGATCCTTTTTTTTTAGCAGAGAGCAGGCTGAAGTCTGCTCTCTGCTGACGTCACACAGATCAGTCCAGGCACTACGTCATCCCAAGTCTGGATCCACCAGGTGCCTGGACCACAGAGACGGCCACTCCCTGTCCCTCCAAAGCTCAGCGCTCCAGTGAGCATAGAGGAGCAGAGCAGGAGAGCTTCTGATTGACAGGCAGCAGCTCTCTGCTTGGGGAGCCAAGAGAACCGAGCGATCGACGATGTTCGATCACTCGATTCTCAGTGCAGACACACTGGGGGACCAATGCTGCATCCACCTAGGTAAGTATAAATCTGGGAAAAAAAGCCAAACCCATACTTCTCTTTTAAAGGTAAAAAAGTCTTTAGTTTAGAAATAAAAACAAATTCCGCCTAAATGCCCCAATCTGTTATCTCAGCCAACTGGCCACAATGTTTGTAGGTGATGGTCAGATTGAATTCTGACTTGTCAAACACTTGGGACACTACAACAAAATGGCACCTGTCCACAATCTGTCTTAGCATATGGCAAGTTCCTCTTAGTATGAAAAAAATTAAATAAAAAAAATGTCTTCAGCTTGGTCTCCTTCCCATGGAAGAACCCCGTCTAACATTTTTCACCCAATAGGGGCATAATCGTAGAAGCATGATAGAGGGGGAGTTATCCCATGGGTAGGAGACCAAGCTGAAGCCATTTTTCTTTTACTATGATGAACTTGCTATATACCGAGGCAGTGTGTGGACAGGCGCCATTTTGTCCTTTTTAGCTTAGAACTACCATCACTCATATTTGCTTGCTACTGTCATTTCAAAACTAGTTTTCACTGTTCATTACAATAATAATCCTGCCATGAAGATCATTGCTCAGGCATTTAGTGTAATAGGTTGACAATCCTGTCTAAGAAAAATGGTATAGCTGTTCTAATTGTCTAGCCCAGACATTCCATTCCCTGCTTTGTGTCTGGCTCGTGAGTTGTAATGACGTTCCTTCAAATCAGTCACCTTTGTGATCTTTAAGGCTCCGTGTCTCCAAGGCCCGAATTGATCCGGTTTCAGAATCGACATCATCCAATGATGGCCAGCCAGAAATATCCGATTTTGTGGTGTCACATGTATCTCGGCCCAAAGAAAGTGCTATCTCAGATAGAAATTCTGAAGAAGCTTCAATTAATGAATCTTGAACAGTGTGAGCACTACTCCGTAATGTGGCATCCATAGAAGCTGCATATCCAAGTGAAAGGGCCATCTCATCTTCTCCAACAGGTACCTGCAGTAAAGGGTGAATCAGAAATACAGTCTAGAAACTATTTCCTACAATTACCAAAGGGTTTGGAAATACAGTAGCAAGAATTAACTGATTGGAATTAAAGTGTTTGTTAACCCCCCCCCCCCCCCCCCAAAAAAAACACATAGATTTTGGTCCCTTAAAACAGATTACACAGCACTAAACTGGAATAAAAAAAAACTTAATATTGTACTTCCTGTATCTCTTCTCTAAATAGACCACACTAACCAGGGTAGCTCCGCCCTGATCACCGCTGTCAAAGTGCGTAAGTCATGTGACCGGTCTGAAGATAAGGCATCGTATTGTAAACCTAGTGTGCTATGCCAACCTCTAATAGAGGGGCTGGCATATATATATATATATATATATATATATATATATATATATTCCCTACCGCCTTTAAGGACTGCTCATCTCCCAGAAATGCCGGTAATGAAGCCATGTATCATGTGATCTAAGAGGATCCTGTGTAATCCACTGCAAGGAGGATTGCTCCACTGGCAGGAGTGGGGAGAGCACAGAAAGCCCACACCTCTTCCCAGCTCTCCTGTTAATGACAATTCTCCTGTCCAGACTTGCAACGGGTATAGGCACAGTGTTCATGGCGGGCTGACCTGGGAGGGCACAATCAAAATCTGGGGGGGGGGGGGGGGGGGGGGAACTGCAGTCCTCCCCAGCACCGCCACATGCCTAATGCAAAATCTGACCCAGTGATCTCATGCTTTTCCTTACCACTGTATAAAGCACCAAAACAGTTAGGTTACTAGCCACTTTGTCTCATTTCATCTGCAAACATCTAAATACTAACCGGTCTAGCTTCATTTGTAAAAATAAATATGCAAAGATTGAAGAGAAAGACAAATATTTACCTTTGACACTCCCGAAATAATTAAAGTGCTACGTTTGGTAGGAGTCCTCTTGGCTGGCTTGTTTGTTGGCTCAGTCAGTTGTCTAATTGCAGTTTCTGCCACTGGATCCAATTTGATGGAGACTGGAGATCCATCTAGCAACTGCGTGAAGCTGTCTGTTGGCCAATAATACATTCAGCCTTTATGTGTAGCATAACATTTATGACCTAGCTACAAATATATAGGATTACTTAAAGGGTCACTAAAGGAATTTTTTTTTTTTAGCTAAATAGCTTCCTTTACCTTACTGCAGTACTGGTTTCATGTCCTTATTGTTAGTTTTTGCTTTGAAGTTGCTGTAATCCTGCTCTGTTCTCCACACTTCCTGCTTGTCTGTTTCCTTATAACCACCATACTGGGAGCTTTCTCACGATGGTTTAAGCTGTCATTACTGTGTGTCTAAAACTTCCCAGAACCAGATTCATTTTAAAAAACAAAACACTGCCCTGGATTTGTTTGTTTTTGTTCTGTGTGTCCATTTCTACTTTGCAGAAACATGAAGCCAGTTCAAAAGTGAAACTAACCTGCAGGCACATTATATGATTGATTTTTATCTATTTTTAATCATTTTGAAAAGGAATCAGTTAACTTTTATGTCTCTATACTCTGTAAACAGTCATTTCAGCAAAAAATGTTTTTTCCTTTAGTGACCCTTTAACATAAAATCTATGGTTCTGTTTCTTAGCTGGTCTGTTGGTTCTGGTATTTAAGAAAAGTAGTGCAGTAACATCTATAACAAATTATAAACTGTATGCTTGTGAATCTAGTGACATGTGCATTGTTATATGTTGCAATGCTGGTCACCAACATTTAGCTTTTTATGTCACCCAACTCAAATGTAAGCTCCAAATATACTGTATGTTACAAGGGGCTGATTTTTCTAAAATATTACTATCTGGAATCCTGAAGTTTAGCTTTAAAATTCCAAGTGGTCTATCCTGTATGCATTAAAATCTAATCAGATAAAACAGTCGTTATATCCATCTAGCAACCTAGACTTCGCAGACAGCTGGCAGACGCAAAGGGCACAGACACCAGATAAACACCCTAGGACACAGGTGTCAAACACAATGCCCGCGGGCCGAATCTGGCCCTCCAGGCCATTTCATGTGGCCCTCGCACCTCTCCTGCAGCTGCAGGAGAGCTCCATCCCTCCTCTGGTCCTCCTCCAGATCATTACTTTCTGCTTTCAAACAATGCATCCAGCTTCTTCCCAGCAGCAACATAAGGAAAGGGGGGTACACTGTGATGTAAGGGAGAGTGGGGGGACTCAAATTCTGATGGTGGGGTGGCTCTTGACAGCTAATGTAAAGGGGAGGGAATGCGCTGGACATTTAATCTTACAGATACAACTGGCCCTTTTGAGGGCAATCATAATGCTGATGCGGCCCACAATGAAATTGAGTTTGACACCCCTGCCCTAGGACCTACATCCACACAATGAACATGGATGGAGGTGGTTTAAATCTTATGGTAGTTCTAAAGGTGGTTATGTGGTGTTTGTGTTTTCATTTGGTATATTCCCCTGGACTCTGGATATTATCCATGTTCATGTCACCTTTGTTCTCAATTAGGTTAGTGCTTCTACTTAACACGCAAAGGACAAACATGGGTTTAGAACAAGAACTTATTTAATGCACTATAGGTGAAGAATATAGTAATTAAGAGCCACACTGCGACATATTGCTTTTCTAGGGAATAGGCAAGCATAGGTTTAGGGCAGGGGTGGCCAACCAGTGGCCCGCGGAGCCCTCTGTGGCCTGCGACCTCCTGCTCTGGAATGGCAGGTTGGCAAGCCCAGATCGCAGGTTGCCGACCCGTCATACCACAGCATCAGTGTTGTGAATGAAGCTAGTGGTAGAGGAAGAAAGCAGAGCCCCATAAGCCGATGCTTCCTCTACAGTGTCGGCTTTTGCCACAGGCGGAATTTATGGCAAAGTTCATCTTACCCATGATAGACACAGGTGCACTACGCTGCACCCGCAGTGTGGGTAAAACGCAGCACATCAGTGTGAAAGCGGTCTTAGGCCCTTTCCACACAATCAGCACAACCAAATAGAACCCTCAATTCACCTCTACAAAGCAACAGAAGTAAACAGACTTTTGCTTGTTTTACTCCCGCCTACTTCCAATCCACTAAAGAAAAAAAAAAAAAAAACAGAAGGGAATTCGTCCCCTTCCATTTGGGTGGATCGAATCGGAGGGCCTATAGAGTAGACGTGACCGGTCATCTGCCCGATTCACTCATGGTGGCCCGCGGCTACTTACCAAGTTGCTTAAGTGGCCCTCGCTCTTCAAAAGGTTGGGCACCCCTGGTTTAGGGTCTTTTAATACATATTTTCCTGTGTTCTGGTCTTCAGCTTTGACTAGTTTGGTGTATTAAATTTACACACTACCATTTCTGTTGTTTACTTTTAATTATCCCAATCTTTCCCATTAGAAGGCTAGTTCTAGGAAGCTAAACATTCTTATCACAAATAGTTAATATGTTACCACTTTCACCTGGAAAGGAGCCAGAAGAGTAGATGTGAGGCAACACCACTGGTTTGTTCTCAGACACTTCGACTTTTCTTGGAGACCTGACAACAGTATCTGTAAACCAAGCCATATTGGAAAAAAATCAGGTTCTGCACTTGCTTCACTTGTCACAGAAGGCTTATGATTATTAAAGGATATGTAAACCCAAAAACAAAAAAATGTAATATATTACAGCTTACCAATACTTGGCAGCTGCATTAGTTTCAATTTTAAGGCTACGATTTTTAGTACAGAAAATACACGCTAATCCTGCCCCCGTCACTTCCTGTGAACTGAAATCAGATTGCGTTATCTTGCTTCAAAGCCATCTTCTGTAAACTACCAATTACTCAGCCCCCAATGTAATGGAGATGAAACAAGGTAGACATGTAGTTAAAATCAGAAGGGCAGCACAGCACAACCATAGATACAGTGGATTGTGCACACACACAAAAAACAATGCAGGTTTCATCAGATTAGGCCACCCGTCAGAATCTGGAACGAAAGTGACGTTTTGTCGGCACCATCTTGCTACACCTGGCACTCCTCCACAGCAAGGATACACTGAAAGGGGGGCAAGCGGACATCTTGTTGTTACACCCACTGAAGTTTTGCATTTTACAAAAAGAATACATGGAAGAGAGGAAAAAAAGAGAAGGGGGGGGGGGGCGGACAAAGAAAAAGGGAGATAAAGAATAAGAATGATGGATAGAGAGAGGATAGAGAAAGATAGGAGAACAGATGGGAAAAAAAATAGGATAGAGAAGGATAAAGGGGACTGAAAGGAGAACAGAGAGAAAAAGTGGTACATCCTCAAATGTATCATTAGACCGCTTTCACACTGGAGCGTATTGCAGGCGCTATAGCATTAAAAATAGCACCTGCAATACGCATGTCCCCATTCACTCCAGTGTGAAAGCCCAAGGGGCTTTTTACACTGGAGCGGTGCGCTAGCAGACCGGTAAAAAAAGTCCTGCTAGCAGCATCTTTGGAGCGGAGAAGAAAAGGTGTGTTTACCGCTCCTCCTCCACTGCTGCCCATTGAAATCAATGGGACAGCGCGGCCATACCGTCCACAATGTGCTGCTTAAGCAGGGCATTGCGGACGTTTTAACCCTTTCTCGGTGGATATCGGGGGGTAAATGTGCCCCGCTAGCGGCCGAAATGCGCCGCAAATCCGTCCATAGCGCGGCGATAAAAATAGCAGTGTTTTACCGCCGATGCTATGGGCGGCACAGTGTGAAAGGGCTCTAAGGGGGTTTAATACTGTACGAGTTGCAGGGACTTGGAGTGCTAAAAGTCTGCGGGTCAGGCAGCACAAATTACTTGCCTTGCCCTGGGCACTGACAACCCATGCTACGCCACTGGATAACAGAGCCGGGAGTGATGCTGGAGGGGGCAGGAAGGAACACTGAAACAGTGTTGCAGGAGCGGAGATGATGCAGCAGCAATGCTGGCTGTAGGAGCGGGAGTGATGCTGGCAGGGGTCAGAAGAACACCTGTGGTAGCGACAGGACACTGGGTGGTGAAGAGGGAATCTTGCTGGCAAAATTAGGTTTCGCCTAGGGAATCAAAAGTCCTTGCACCAGCCCTGAATGTATGAACTGAAGACCAATTAGCCATGATCTGAGAAATCCATTTTTAAAGCCCAGGATGCACTTACTGCTTTCATAGAATGTGCTGTCACAGGAGGATGTTGGTTCTTGATATGTTGGTTCTTGATATTTGATAGCATATGCTTGCACAATAGTTTGCCGGAGTCAGTGTGAGATAACAGTCAACACTGCAAGGCTTTTACAAGGGCCCCCTACAACCGCGAACAAGGATTGTAACCTATGAAACCAGGACATGGCATTTTAAATACACCCTAATCCAAACAATGCAATGCAAGTGAGTTCTTTAGGGTGGTCTGGCTTTGGATGATGTAACGGAAGCACAATGTAGAAAGCGGATACCACCTTAGGCAGGAAAAAGTCTATGGCTCTAATGACCACTCTGCATGCCAAAGTAACATTTACTAGGAATGCCACTTTCTAAGAGTGTATTAGTAGCAAGATATGTTTTTTTTTTTTTGCATTACCAGGTTAAGATCCTACCCCGACAACAGTAGCCTGGCTGAAGGAGCAACGTGCATAAGGGTGTGGGCATTGGGGCACTAGCTTAAGACCACCAACGTTAAAAAATGTCTTCCACGTACAGTAACAAATCTTACAAGACCTGGCCTTGTGGGCCTTAAGCATAGGGCTATAAATCAATTTAGTAAATGGGCCCTTGAAAGGACAGATCGTCTGGAATCTGTAGACGCCAAGGAACATTGACAAGATCCATGTACCAAAGTCCTGCTGGGCCAAATCAGAGCCACCAGGATCACTGGAATATTGTTGACTACTATCAAGCGAAGCCACAGCAAATGTTTTACCAGTTGGCAAGTTATATCAGAATGTGGCAATACCACAGAGCCACCAATATGCCCATGTATCTGCCCAAGTATTTGCCATTGCAACAAACCTGTCCATCTTTTGACTGAGGGAATGATGGCAGAAGATCAACATCTGGTATTCTCCAGGCTGTCAGATTTGTTGGAAGACATTGGAGTGTAGAGAACACCCTTTCCAATCCGGATCTTTTCAACTGAGAGTCAACTAGCCAGTTTTCTAACTCTGTTATGTTTACTTCGGACAGAGCTAGCATGTAATTCTGCCCAATTCAGGATGCGAGACACTTCCAGTGCTGTCACTGCACCTGGTCCCCCTGAGGGTTTATAAATGCTACGGCTGTTGCCCGAGTGACCAGAGACCCAGTCTGCCCAAATCATGCAAGCTGGTGTCCGTTTTTACAGCACAGAGGAAGCCACCAAACTAAAGAGGACTTCATAAGGGGACTTACTTTGATCTTCCTGTCCAGCAATAGATGAGAAGGGCATACCTAAAAGACATGGCTAGTACTATACCCCAGCACGTAGTAATCTAAAGCAGAGCTCTGGCCTCCAACAGGCTGACAACAGGCTTTTTGCTGACAACTTGAAAATTAACATCCACAACATGTGTAATGTCTTTAGGTGCACACTTGTGCCTCTGCATTTTCTTATGCTGGTATTGAAATCTAAGGTGCTAAAAAGGCACGATGTGGCTCTAAAATAAGTGCTTGCTCACTGTTTAGGTGTGAACAGACCCCATTGAGAGTAACTGGATTTCTCTAGTTGAGCATTGTGGTGTAATGCCAAAGGAGTGACAAATCACTCAAGTGTGAATGAGGAGAGGCCACTATGTCACTTTAGGCATGATGTAGTCATACACATACAAAAGAAACATAAAAAGAAAGTATATGGAAAATTTTACAATTATATCAATATAAACACAATAAAAAAAGAAAAGGAGTAGAAAACTGATTTGAGAATAACCAACAATTTGTTAATCTATAGGAATCTGAAAAATCTCAAAAGCCGTAATCTAGGTAGACATATAATTCTAGATGAAGAAAGAGAATCATTCATAGCAATAGCACATGAAAAAAATCGTACCCATCTTCCCATCAAACTTGGGTCGGGACTGAATAGTAGTTACAGTAGTTATCAAGGTACCATCTGGCATTACAGTGCGATCCATCTCCACTTTCTTAGTAGGTGTGATACTGAGTCTTTCAGATGGTGTTTCCAGAGCAGCATATGTAAGGTTAACCTATGGTATATGGAAATATGACTGGAGATCAAAACTGGAAGCTAGATGAAATCTAATATAGAAGAATTGTACATAAATCCAACAGATACAATGCAAAAGACTTATAAATCATAAAAAAAGACCCCGTTTTTCGTTTGCTTACAAAAACAAAATTACAATTCCCAATATACTAATCCTCATTGATAGACAAGAATGATGCTCAAATAACGCTTGGCTGTAATTCTCTGTATAAATTTAGATATTTCGGGGTGATTAGGTTGATATGGGTTTGTAACTGAATTTTACAGTTAATAGTAACTAACATGTTGAGTTTTCTCACTTTTTTGTGTTCACATAAACTTTTTTCTTTTTTATAATGGTTTAGGAGGCCACTTAAGCGCCCAACTTATATGTTGGATAAATTACAATAAACAGTTAACAGATGATTCAATATTACAGGGCTTGCTAAAGACTGTTGTCAAAATACCAAAGACATCTGCCATGTTATAAAGACAGCTGTCCTACCATTACTTAAAAGTGTATCTAAAGGCAAAGTTTTTTTTACGTTTTGGATACAGTGGAGAAGAGTTAGTAACCTTGTCAAGTTTGTATTGCTGTCTGCGTCCCCTCTGTAGACAGTTATAATCTCTATTGGTCATAGTAACCATAGTCATTGGCAGGGCCGCTGATAGGGCAGTACAATCAGCCCTGTTGTACTGGGCCCCGGCCAGCAGGGGGCCCGAGCAGATTTCTAGCTAAAAAAAATGAATTAGCTAAATAACTTGATTGACCTCCACCTACTTGATTGGCAAGGTATATAGTACCTTCCTGGGCCCCATCATATTAATAGAGGGGCCCAGGAGGTGAGAGAAAAAGAGGGACTTTTTCTCCATTTTCGGGTGGAGGCATACAATCTCTTCTCTGCATCTGTGTACCTTGTCTCACTGTATGCTTTCCTCGGCGTATGGATACAATTGTAATGCGAATCCTTCCCTCTATGCTATGCTAAAGCCTGAGAGAGAGGCTGAATGAAAGAGTAATCCCGACGCTGGTCCACAGGCAAGCAATCCCCCTGCACACACATCACACACACACACACACACACACACACACTGACACATCACACAGGCTGAGGCTCAGTCCTCTGTCCTCTGGTCATTATTATGATGATCAGAGCACAGCAGGTGTTGTATAACTCTGTCATGTGTAACGTGTGTTAGGTGCCGACTTTCCTAATGTATGGCTGTACTGAGTGTTACAGACTACAACACAGCACAGCCATAACAAAGTCAGCACCCAACAGCATGTTACACATGACAGAGCCATAGAGCACCTGCTGTACTCTGATGATCATCATAATAATGACCATGAGCACACAATAAGATGCTACTTTACACGTGTTGTTGGGGGAAGGGACAGTAAAAACACACAGCCAAGCTGCATTGTTACCACCCCCCAAACCACTCCCCTTTGAGAATTTTTCACCTAAGCTTTGCAATTAGCTAAGGATGAGCTCCGGCGTGTTCGCAAGCCCCACGTGCAGAGCCCCCCCCCAGGAAGTTGACACGGCGCTTCACTAATCACAGGCAGTGAGACATTGTCCCGATGCGCGGCTGCAGAGATCGGGAAATGTCTCCCTGCCTGTGATTATCGCAGCATTGTGTCAATTTCCTGGGGGGCTCTGCACGTGGGGCTTGCGAACACGCCCGAGATCATCCTTGGCAATCAAGTCCGCCTTTCAGTTTATCCTGTGGACCAGTGGGTACAGTAGCTGCGTATGGTGGCACAGTGGCTGCAATTGATGGGCACAGTAGCTGTGTTTGATGGCACAGTGGCTGCATTTGATGTTTTTTTCCTGAATTTTTCAGTTTGTTTGCCCTACCCACACAAAAAAAAATGTGAGCACCAGCCGCCACTTATGTGGACCCGATTGAAACTTAAGCTCCATGTAGATCTACAGGAGTCCACATATGAATTGACTTGTGGGCATTCAGGTCAAAAAATAAATAAAATGAAAAGAACATCCTTTTCTATTTTTCCAGACCTAAATGTGACAGATCAGAGGTAGCCTGATGTAAATGGACACAAGTCTGTGGTGTATGAGGACACAAATTGAACAGGCACAGATGTCAAAACACCGACATCTCTCCCATTCAGATCCAGAAATGTTTGGTGGGGTGCTGTAAAGCTTCCTGGTGGTATAGATAAGGTGGGTTCAGACTACAGTCCGAACACGCCTGAGCTCATCCCAGCTAATTAGTTGTTGTTAAAAAAAGTTTTAAAATAAGACGTGCTGCTTTATGATGGTATAAAAAGTTTGGAATAATAATAGTAATTAAAGGTTCACCTTTTGGAACATTTTACATGTTTCAGCTCCTGCCACCATTCCCACAGATTTCGCGACAGCATGAGGGCCAGGGGCGGAGCCAGGGGTGGGGTTGTGGGCGGGACCAGATGGCCCTGTCCGGTATGCTGTCTGGGGCCCCATGATTTCTAACAGCGGCCCTGGTCATTGGTACTGAAAGTAACAAGAACAGGAATACTGTAAAGGAGGAAACTTTCCATGCTTGTTGTGAGCCTAAGAGGATTTCCCTCTGTTTGAAGAGAAATCTCTCTACTGAAGTATATATTGCAAATAAAACTGGACAGCTCCTACTTGCAGCAGACTGATGAGGATGATGATGATGATGATGATCTCTCAAGATCCTCCTCTGGAGACTCGACATAGTGACTTTACAGATGTAAATGTGTACGAGTTAGGCTGGGTTCACATATATGCAGGACTGGTTTCTGTACAGAGTCCGGTGCCGTTTCCATTCGCGCAGTTCAGGTGCGGTTCAGGTGAAAAACGCACAGGACCCTTTTTAAAAATTGCAACACAGCCGGCCTGAATTTATGTGAACCAGCTCCATTAAAAGCTGGTCTGGTTCATGTTATGCAAATCAGATGAGGTTGAAAAATGCATCTAATTCGCATATGCGAATCAAGCCTTATAGATTTCACGCAGTTTTGAAAAAATTTAAAGAGATGTACATTAACCACTTAAGGACCCCTTCACGCCGATATACGTTGGCAGAATGGCACGGCAGGGCACATCCACGTACCTGTCCCTTTAAGCCCAGCGTGCACGCGACCCGGTCCGAAGCTCCGTGACCGTGGGACCCGATCGGAGCTGAAGAACGGGGAAAGGTGTGTGTAAACACACCTTCCCTGTTCTTCGTTGTGGCAGGGTCATTGATCTGGGTTCCCTGTTATAGGGAAACACGATCAGTGGCGTCACACGTCCAGTCCCGCCCCCCTGCAGTTAGAAACACATATGAGGTCATACTTAACCCCTTCAGCGCCCCCCAGTGGTTAACTCCCAAACTGCAATTGTTATTTTCACAGTAAACCGTGCATTTTTATAGCATTTTTTGCTGTGAAAATGACAATGGTCCCAAAAATGTGTCAAAATTGTCCGATGTGTCCGCCATAATGTCGCGGACACGAGGAAAAAAAAATATATATATATATTTTTTATAAAAATGCAATAAAAACTATCTCCTATTTCGTAAACGCTATACATTTTCCGCAAACCAATCGATAAACGCTTAGTGCAATTTTTTTTTACCAAAAATAGGTAGAAGAATACGTATCGGCCTAAACGGAGAAAAAAAAATGTTTTTTTATATATTTTTTGGGGATATTTATTATTATAGCAAAAAGTTAAAGTAAAAAGCTCAATTTTTGTTTATAGCGCAAAAAATAAAAACCGCAGAGGTGATCAAACGCCACCAAAAGTAAGCCCTATTTGTGGGAAAAAAAGGACCCCAATTTTGTTTGGGAGCCACATCGCACGACCGCGCAATTGTCAAAGCGACACAGTGCCAAATCGCAAAAACTAGCCATGTCCTTTACCTGCATAAAGGTCCGGGTCTTAAGTGGTTAAATAGCAAATACAAGTTCCCCAAACGCTATGAATTTAAGTATAACCAAGCCCTATTCCAAATCAGATTGCAGTGCTACTGTACTGCAACTTGGTCCATGAGAGAGCATATGAACTGACACCGCCTATTTCCACCAACAGGAGGACATTTGAAAGCTAGGCAGAACTCAGCCCAGATGTGCAAAGGCAGTGTATGCTCTTCTGCATCCAGTCCCCAAGTGTAAAGCGACATATACCAAATATGTACATTCCAGATTGTCTATCGTTTAGCATTTCTCACCTCCACAGAGATGGCTTGCACTGTTGTTTTAGGCAACACTGGACTTGGAGTCAGAGGGTATACATGCCTTCGACTCATTTCTCTACCAGGTGAACACAGAGCCACTAAGGTGTACCCTAAAAGGACATCTGTCCAGAAAAAAAAAAAAGGGTAGTACAGATGGTTGAATGAAGCATGTGCATATTTTATCAAGATCATCAATTATTATCCATTCTTTTTTCAAGACCAACAATTAATGATTTAACCCAGGGTTTGACAAAATTAGTTTGAATCTAGAAGCCAGCTAAAAAAGTTAGGAGCCATTTTTTTTTTTTTTGTATTAGGGCACTTTCACACTGGGGCGTCGCAGGCGTTGGCGGTAAAGTTTATCGTTGTTTTTGCCACGATTTTCAAAATATACAATATGATAAAGCAATTATAAAAAATAAAATAACATTTTTTTTTAAAAAAAGGAAAAAAAATATATTATAAAAAAAACAAACAAAAAAAAAAAACTGATTTATAAATTCTGCATTTAATTATTAAAAAAAAAAACTTTTGCAGTGTGCCCGACATGCCGGCAAGCAAAAAAATACAAAGAAAAAATCGATTCACATTGAGTTTTTTTTTTCCCGATGGCAATTGCTAGCATCTAATCACTGTTCTCCCGGTAGGGATGGGTTCCCCAGACATTCCACCAAGAGAACACAATGGCTCCGTGGGAGAAAATTAGGCCTCGCCTAAAAACTTAGAACCGGCGCTCCGCTGACTAGGCCGAAGCCGCGGCCTCGCCTAAAACATCCTGCCCGCAGCTCGCCGCGATCCTGGGAAAAGGGCGTGAGCGGCATCCGGCCGAATGCTGCTCGCGACCTTTACGCAGAATCGCCTCAAGCAGGATATTTTAAGCGAGGCCGCGGCTTCGGCCTAGTCCGCAGAGCGCCGGTCCTATGGAACAAAAAAAGAACAATCTAAAAAAAACATGAGTGGCTGCCGCGCTGAGCACTCTTACTGATCCATCCGCCGAGCACTCTTACTGATCCATCCCCGCTGACTCTGGAAGGCCTACGAGGCCCGGGACATGTCCACCTTCCCAGCCAAAACCCCACTCGCCAGGACGCCATTTCTAGTCGCCATGGCGACTGGGATTTGTCGAGCCCTGATTTATCCCCTCAGTAAAATTCAAATCAATACTTACTCTCTGTACACTTGGACAGCTGCCATACCTTCAAAGAAAGTCCCTTACTCTGAAGGGTAAGGTCACTGTACAAGAAAAAACAACAGTTATCCTCAGATCTTCAGTCAAAAGATTATTATTATCTCGCAGGGCAACTAATGCAAATCAAAAACTTTCAGGCACCCAACCCTATAAAAGCTCTTTTCTATTGAACATGGACACATTTTATTTCCCATTACACCTGCTCACAATGTCAGTTCCTCACTCCATGAGACACTGCAGACCTCCCCTTTGTTCTGCAATCTGATTGCTCGGGTCTGTTTTCTTTGGAAGGGATTGTCCAACTCGACTTCACACATCAATTGAACATCTAAAAGAGTATCATCAAAATGACACGTTACAGAAAACAAAGAAGCGTTAATACAAGAGCAACGTCCAATGTTGCAAGATAATTCACATAAAAAAAAAAAATGAAAAGAAAAAAACACATGTTTACAGTACTCTGCTGTCCATTTCTCATTATCCAGAAGTTAAAACAAAATAAATCCAACATACAGATGGCAATGGGAGTGAAAAGCTATTGTTCAATATACTATACAGCACTGTTTCATTGCAGTATTCATCCTTGCCACCACTCCATAGATAGGCAACTTCCATGAGGAAAGTACTGTATTAATAGGTCAGCAAATTCAAGAGCCTTCACTTTTGTCATCTTCTTGAAGTGAGGTGTTCCTGCTGTATACATATGGTCATAATCTGGGTCAGAACTGAATGCGACATTAAACATTTTCCATACACTGATGTTCTACTGATATCCTGTTCATTACATGAAGCCAAGTTATTCCATAGATTAACAGATCTGCAAATGAGGCTGTCCTACTTTCTTAAAGCCCCTTCCATTGTACTTGAAGGTGTGGAAATGTGTAGGCTATCTACCATGCAGTTTACTCACACTGTCCTATCATTAGAGGCACTGATCTGCGAGTTGTTAGCTACTTGCGATACCTTAGAACACAGGTGTCAAACACAAGGCCAGCGGGCTGAATCCAGCCCTCCATGCCAATTTATTTGGCCCTCGCAACCTCTGCAGGAGAGCTCCAGCCCTCCTCTGGTCCTACTCCAGATCCCTACTTCCAGCTTTTTCCCAGCAGCAGCCTAAGGAAAGGGGGGTACACTGTGATGTAAGGGAGAGTGGGGCACTCAACTTCTGATGATGGAGTGGCTCTTAACATCTAATGTAAGGGGAGGGGAGGCGCTGGACATCTAATCTTACAGATACAACCGGCCCTTTTGAGGGCAATAATATTGCTGATGCTGCCCACGATGAAATCGAGTTCGACACCCCTACCTTAGAAGGTTCTCACACTGGTTGTGTGATTGGTCAACAGTGGTCAAAAGTTATATAGACCCTATACTTTGTTTTCAATCTCAACCCCTGATGAAGCTGGTATTTATGGACCCCAAAAACATGCTGGGAGTTCTTTTGTCCCCCTGACTCTTATTGCAATAAAGTTATATTTGGACCTTCCATTCCATTCACATTTTTGTTTCAGTACAGTACAAGCCAAGGAGGATCCTCTGGGGTGTAGAATGTGCTTGCCCATTTTTCCACTTTCCTTAATTACAGTATGTCATGTAGGTTAGGTATTACATATTAGTACATCGTTGTGTATTCTTGTTTTGATTAGTAACGCAAAACCAGTTTATATAGTGGTAAAGTGTAGTCATTAGTAACCCCCCCCCCCCCCAAGCGAGATTTATGCCACTTTTTATACACCATTTTGTATGATGATCATTTGTGGCCTACACCATATTTTTAGATTGGTAGGCTCACCTATAATAAGCCTACTCCACAGGCACTGGTATAAGAAAAGAAGGCCTTACCAGCCTCTAGCAGCATTACGTTGTGTAGACGCAGCTGTTGAACAATTAGTCTGAAAGGCTCTGCTTTGGAGGAGGATTCTGTCAGCAGTTTGTCACAAATACCCTGTGCAGGACAGAATTGTTTTAATAAGAAAGATAAATAAAATAAAAGGAAAATAAAAGGCAGCAAAAATGTGACTCACCGTATCACCATTATTAGCATTTATGGTGAACATCATGGCAGGTTCCGCTGAGAAAAGAACATTCTGTATTAGATCTTGTAATGTGCAAAGATCTGCACTCCTCTCTGTGCTCTGTGTGTGGGAAAAAAAGATTCTCAGCCAGATCTATTGTGGATGGTTAACTGTACTTTTAAAATTGCAGTAAATTCTGAAATATTTAGAGGGTATACAGCAAAAATTGTACTTTTATAAAAATAAAAAACAAAACCTCTCAACCGCAGCACAAAATTCTGGATCAAAACAAAATAGATCTTCCATTATGAAATTTAGAGCTATACTAAGGCTGGGTTCACACTGATGCGGCCGCGGTTCACAGCAGGGATTCCGGTGCGTCCCTGTACACTGATTCAGGTGCGAATCATTTTTGCCTGAATTCACACCTGAAAACAGAGCCAAAGATGCATAGGACCCTTTGCCAATGCAGACCTTGGTGCCGTGTGAACTGGCTGCATTAGCCGGTCACAGTCTCCTGTCATGCGAATTGGATGAGGGGAAATTTGCATATGTGTAAACCCGGCCTAAAGGATCAATTGCCTCTGATGCTGCGCACACACACACACGACCATTTTATATGTCATGGAAAAAAAAACGTTTTTCTCGATGCGATTCTTGTCAAGCCTGCCATGCATACACACGATCGTGAAAAAAAAAATGCTCGAGCAAAGCACGGTGACGTACAACATGTAGGACGGCACTATAAAGGGGAAGTTCCATTTAAATGGCATCACCCTTTGGGCTAATTATGCAAATGTCCCTTCTCATAACTTGCTTCTGAGAATGCACGTTTTTCCCCCATCGTTAAAGCCTACACATGACCGTTTTTCACAACGAGAAAAACTAAGAAAAAATAGAGCAGGTTATAAATTTTAAATGCCCATTTTTCTTGTCGAGAAAAATGCTCTGGAGCCTACACACAATCATTTTTAATGACCAATTTAAAAAAAAAAAACTTTTTCTCATCATGAAAAACGGTCGTGTGTACGCGGCATCAGGCTTCCAGCTTTTCTCCTATGTTGCCAGCTTCTGGTATACCTCCTCCCCTATCTCCTCCATTCTTCTAAGGGACCAACATTTCTCTGGCTATGGACTCATAAAATACCATTTGTTACAAGTACAGCTTGGATCTTTCAAGAACCACATGGATAGTGAAGTACACTTTTTCTATTTAAGTGTTATATGGCTTGGAAATTCTCTTGATTTAAACTCATAGCTCCTACATTGAGCAATGGTGAATTACATAGACATTGGAGAACTCCTCCAACTGTGTGGTATGTAATTGTCAACAAAGGGAGGGCCAACAAAGGGAGGGCAAAAGATGCCATGCTATAAGCTACACAAGTGCCATATATGACAGGGGGCACCTCTCCTTGAAAGTTATTCAGTTATATCCAACATCTGATACACATGCCATTATTCACTTATCATTTATACTTGGGTTGATTTCATGCTACCGCTCATAGGAATTACAACACTACTGGCCATACAGGGGCAATATTGTCCACATGTGGTTTGAATTTATGTACACCCATAAGATCTTTTTATGGAATTGGAATAAAATTAAACTTTAAACCAGTCCCGAAATATATTTTACCAAAGGATCCCTTTCTAGAAACCCCCAAAACATGAAGTATAAGCTATACAACAGAATATCACAATAGAGAGGTGATAACTTTATGTTTTTGATCTGATTGATGTAGACTGTGCCCCCTCATTGGAGCCAGTACACTTATAAATAGGTGTTAAGACCGGGTTCAAACTGGTGTGACATATGCTCCAACTTTGGGAGCACATGTAGCATTAAGTGTATAAATCAATGGTTCCCTATGAGAGATATCTTAACTGGTCCAACCTTGAAAAAGGTTCCTGTACTACTTTGGTCTGACTTTCAGTCCATCGATTTGTATGCAAGTCACATCCAAGTTGGATCATCGTCTTAAATGATCTGACTTGTGGCATGCAACTTGTGCTCCAAGAATCTTGAGGGGGGAACCCCACGCCAAAAAAAAATAGTTATTCCAAATATTGAAACATACCAGTTATATTGTCCGATACACAAAACAATGCTCCAAGATATGACCTGATAGACATAGTAGGAGTACAACAATCAGAAAACCAATGTGTTGAATTGAAATCAGAGTATTTAAAAAGGAGAAGAATGTCCAAAGTTCTCCTGTAGGTCACAACAGTGCACTGAGGCTTCATTCACACCTAGCCTGAAGCGCCAAAATGCTGGAGGAGAAGAAAAAAAATATTATTCTATATGGCGATGGTTCACATCTCCACTCCATGTCACCTGAAGCTCAAAAACGTTCCGGAGCTTATTTGTAGCTCAATTCGGGCATATTTGGTCATTTTTCTGCTTTTTACATTGGGGACATTTTGACCTAAACAAAATCGTAGAAAAATCACTGCAAAAACATGTGACTTTCAGCCTGAAAACCATACACTCAGGTGTGAATGCAGCCTTAGTTCTACACTCCTGTGGCCAAGATTTAGCTGACGGAAAGCTAAAACCTGCCATCAGCTGACTTCAGAGCCAGTCCAAGCTGACAAAAATGTCGAGATTCACTCAGTGGCTCGACTAGCAGCTGGCTCAGCCTTTTAGAGTGCCATTGAGATCCTGAGCCAGCCACTCCTGCTTTCTCCACAGTCCGGCGCTCAAGTGAGCATTGGAATGGCAGAGCACAGAACAATAACCAACAGTCCTCACTCTGTGCTTAGAGTGGACCCGACAATTGAGCCATCCGTGATCTTTTATCGCTCAGTTCTTGGTATAGAACCAGCGAGGGGCAGCTGAAGCATCAGATAGATTTTGCAGCCATGTAGGCGAGTATATATGTTTTTCTTTTGTCATTCCCGCACTTCTCTTTTAATATTGAAAACAGTTGGCGTATTGGGTTTCATTCTGATTTGATGCATAAAGGATCATCAAAGAAATGCATACAACAAATGGCAAAAGGATAGAACAAAAAGGTGCATCAAAGATAACTGGTTCTTAGCAAACTAGAAAGGCAAATATATTACCTGGGCACAATCCCTTCCTAAATTCACCAACTTGTTTTGCAAGAATTCACCTTATAAATGCAGGGAAACTTTAAGTTCCCCAGTGGAAGAAGCGGAGGTTAAATTCCAGCGAAGGGGGATTTAAGGCTAAAAATCTTTATTTGCAGGTATTTAGAAGTGTAGTGAATGTGTACAGACGGAAGTGCATGCTGTTGTACATCATAATAGGAAATTGGTCAAATCAGTTACAGTATCTCACAAAAGTGAATACACCCCTCACATTTTTGAAAATATTTTATTATATCTTTTCATGTGACAACACTGAAAAAAAAATACACTTTGCTGCCATGTAAAGTAGTGAGAGTAGAGCTTGTGTAACAGTGTAAATGTGCTGTCCCCTCAAAATAACTAAAAAACACAGCCATTAATGTCTAAACTACCGGCAACAAAGTGAAAATGGCCAAATTGGGCCCAATAAAGCCATTTTCCCTCCCCAGTGTCATGTGACACGATAATGCTACAATGTCTCAGGTGTGAATGGGGAGCAGGTGTGTTAAATTTGGTGTTATCACTTTCACACTCTCATACAGGTCACTGGAAGTTCAACATGGCACCTCATGGCAATAAACTCTGAGGATCTGAAAAAAAAGAATTGTTGCGCTACATAAAGATGGCCTAGGCTATAAGAAGATTGCCAAGACCCTGAAACTGAGCTGCAGCACGATGGCCAAGCCCATACAGCTGTTTAACAGGACAGGTTCCACTCAGAACAAGATTCGCCATGGTCGGCCAAAGAAGTTGAGTTAAGCATATTGTTGGGAGTGTCATTTTCTGGGGCTGCATGAGTGCTGCCGGCACTGGGGAGCTACAGTTCATTGAGGGAACCATGAACGCCATAGAGCAGTATTCCAATATGATAACGACCGGAAACACATCTCCAGGACGACCACTGCTTTGCTAAAGAAGCCGAAGGTAAAGGGATGGACTTGGAAATAGACAAATGAATGCTTCCAGCATTGCTGCAGAGGTTGAAGGGGTGAGGGTCAGCCTGTCAGTGCTCAGACCATAAGCCGCACACTGCATCAAATTGGTCTGCAAGGCTGTCATCCCAGAAGGAAGCCTCTTCTAAAGATGATGCACAAGAAAGCCCACAAACAGTTTGCTGAAGACAAGCAGACTAAGGACATGGATTACTGAAACCATGTGCTGTGGTCTGATGACACCAAGATAGACTTATTTGGTTCAGATGGAGTCAAGCGTGTGTGGCGGCAACCAGGTGAGCAGTACAAAGACAAATCTGTGTCTTGCCTATAGTTAAGCATATTGTTGGGAGTATCACGGTCTGGGGCTGCATGAGTGCTGCCGGAACTGGGGAGCTACAGTTTATTGAGGGAACCATGAACGCCATAGAGCAGTATTCCAATATGATAACGACCGGAAACACATCTCCAGGACGACCACTGCTTTGCTAAAGAAGCTGAGGGTAAAGGGATGGACTGGCCAAGTATGTCTCCAGACCTAAACCCTATTGAGCATCTGTGGGGCATCCTCAAATGGAAGGTGGAGGAGCGCAAGGTCGCTAACATCCACCAGCTCCATGATGTCGTCATGGAGGAGGTTAAGGCAGTGCTGGAAAATAATGTGGCCACACAAAATATTGACACTTTGGGCGCAATTTGGACATTTTTACTTAGGGGGTGTACTCACTTTTTGCCAGCGGTTTAGACTTTAATGGCTGTTTGTTATTTTGAGGGGACAGCAAATTTACACTGTTATACAAGCTGTACACTGACTAATTTTCATTGTAGCAAAGTCTAATTTCTTCAGTGTTGTCCCATGGAAAAAGAAAATATTTACAAAAATGTGAGGGGTGTACTCACTTTTGTGAGATATTGTATTTACCATCTCTAAAACATCAAATGTCATGAGAAAGCTTATTGCTTTAGCATTTTTATTTCTTTATTTTTATGTGAGAATGCATGAAGAATGCTAGTGGACAATGTACAGTTAGTTAGTTGAATATAGACTAATAGTGCTGGGTCTAGAGATCAGTCAAATTAAGTACCAGGATGGATGGCAGGTGGAGAAGGAAGGGGGAGGGCTTTATTCCTGGGTTTTAAAGCGTATTTTGAGTAAAATGGAGGATAAATAATCAGTTGGTTAACAGTCTAGTTTAGTATCATTGGGTATATTGGAAACTATATACAGTGCGGAAAATAAGTATTTGAACACCCTGCTATTTTGCAAGTTCTCCCACTTGGAAATCATGGAGGGGTCTGAAATTGTCATCGTAGGTGCATGTCCACTGTGAGAGACATAATCAAAAAAAAAAATTTATGAATTTTTAACTATTTATTTGTATGATACAGCTGCAAAGAAGTATTTGAACACCTGTCTATCAGCTAGAATTCTGACCCTCAAAGACCTGTTAGTCTGCCTTTAAAATGTCCACCTCCACTCCATTTATTATCCTAAATTAGATGCACCTGTTTGAGGTCATTAGCTGCATAAAGACACCCATCCACCCCATACAATCAGTAAGAATCCAACTACTAACATGGCCAAGACCAAAGAGCTGTCCAAAGACACTAGAGACAAAATTGTACACCTCCACAAGGCTGGAAAGGGCTACGGGGAAATTGCCAAGCAGCTTGGTGAAAAAAGGTGCACTGTTGGAGCAATCATTAGAAAATAGAAGAAGCTAAACATGACTGTCAATCTCCCTCGGACTGGGGCTCCATGCAAAATCTCACCTCGTGGGGTCTCAATGATTCTAAGAAAGTTGAGAAATCAGCCCAGGACTACACGGGAGGAGCTGGTCAATGACCGGAAAAGAGCTGGGACCACCGTTTCCAAGGTTACTGTTGGTAATACACTAAGGCCTCGTACACACGAGGGGATATGTCCGCTGAAAACGGTCCGATGGACCGTTTCAGCAGACATCTCCGCTCGTGTGTATGGGCTAGCAGACAGATTTCTCCACCCGACAGATTTCAAAGCATGCTTTGAAATCTATCCGGTGGGAATCTGTCCGCCCGACATGTCTGCTGGTTAGTACACTTACCAGCAGACATGTCGTCCCCCACCGCCGCCGCGCCGCCGCCGAATGGATTCGGCGCATGCGCGGAAGTGTTTAACTTCCTGGTGCGGTGACGTGGCGGCGTCAACGTCACCGCCGCGTCACCGCCACGTCACCGCTCCGTACGGCGGCGGGGAATTTGATCCGATGGTGTGTACACGCCATCGGATCAAACTCCCGATCGGACATATCCGATGGAAATGGTCCGCGGACCGTTTTCATCGGATATGTCCGATCGTGTGTACGAGGCCTAAGACGTCGGTTTGAAATCATGCATGGCACTGAAGGTTCCCCTGCTTAAACCAGCACATGTCAAGGCCCGTCTTAAGTTTTGCCAATGACCATTTGGATGATCCAGAGGAGTCATGGGAGAAAGTCATGTGGTCAGATGAGACCAAAATAGAACTTTTTGGTCATAATTCCACTAACCGTGTTTGGAGGAAGAAGAATGATGAGTACCATCCCAAGAACACCATCCCTACTGTGAAGCATGGGGGTGGTAGCATCATGCTTTGGGAGTGTTTTTCTGCACATGGGACAGGGCGACTGCACTGTATTAAGGAGAGGATGACCGGGGCCATGTATTGCGAGATTTTGGGCAACAACCTCCTTCCCTCAGTTAGAGCTTTGAAGATGGGTCGAGGCTGGGTCTTCCAACATGACAATGACCCGAAGCACACAGCCAGGATAACCAAGGAGTGGCTCTGTAAGAAGCATATCAAGGTTCTGGCGTGGCCTAGCCAGTCTCCAGACCTAAACCCAATAGAGAATCTTTGGAGGGAGCTCAAACTCCGTGTTTCTCAGCGACAGCCCAGAAACCTGACTGATCTAGAGAAGATCTGTGTGGAGGAGTGGGCCAAAATCCCTCCTCCAGTGTGTGCAAACCTGGTGAAAAACTACAAGAAACGTTTGACCTCTGTAATTGCAAACAAAGGCTACTGTACCAAATATTAACATTGATTTTCTCAGGTGTTCAAATACTTCTTTGCAGCTGTATGATACAAATAAATAGTTAAAAAATCATACATTGTGATTTCTGGAATTTATTTTTTTGATTATGTCTCTCACAGTGGACATGCACCTACGATGACAATTTCAGACCCCTCCATGATTTCCAAGTGGGAGAACTTGCAAAATAGCAGGGTGTTCAAATACTTATTTTCCGCACTGTAGATTGTTGGGTGCCTACAGGCAGGTTTTGGATGAAGGATTCATTGTTGTAGAATTTACTATTATAAATATGGTGACTTAACAAGATCACAGTTACCCATTGCAGAATGAGAAATCAAAATGTGCGGTAAAAGACGTAATCTGGTAAATGTGCTATACGAAGGTACAATACCAAATGGCTAACAACAACGATAAGCGAACTTGACGATTTACAACCAAAGACTAACCAAATGTTACTCATAAAAGGTTCATATAATTTTCTATGATAACCCACACTTTTTTTTTACTCCTTAAGGAAAAGTTTTCATCTGTCCTACTTATTCAACACAGTTTATGTACGATTCGCAGATGAACCAGATATTAGGTCTGCACAAAAGAAAAAACAGGTCAGCTTGATAGGAATTTTAAATGTGGGGAAAAGTCTACCATAGCCCATTTTTTATATTTACTTCCCTTGATGTAAAGTGATACTTAAAAGCTAAATATATAAATTAGTAATCAAAACTATTGAACCATGTGAGCTTATTTACCTGATATGACCGACTAGGCATAATCTCAAGCACCATCTCAGGTCGGTCCATGAAACTCCAGGAGACCAGCAGCCCTTCCGGTACCTGTTCCTGTAGTTTAACTTCTACCTGGACACAGAATATAAAGAAATCGTTGCATTTGCTTTTTCCTCTGGTTAGCAAAAAAAAAAAGATTCTGCAACAGTTTTGGCATATTAAAAAAGCCAGACTCAATAGTCAGCCTACTCGGGGGTCTACCATCTCCCATATAATAAAATTTTGATGTGGGGGAAAAAAAAATAAACTTTCTATGCCAACTATTTAAACTGCACAGAGTTCTAGGCCCAGATTCAGAAACGATTTACGTCGGCGTATCTCCAGATACGCCACCGTAATTTCAAATGTGCGCCGTCGTATCTTTACGCCGATTCACAAAGCGAGATACGTCGAAAAATAGGCTTCCTCCGCCCGACATAACTTGCCTACGGCTGCGTATCGGGGGCGCATAGTTACGCTGGATGCATTTGGCGTTGCCATTATAAAAATGCAAATGAGTAAGATTCACAAACGCAGATGCGCCAGGCCGCTATATATACGCGATTTGCGTAAGGCTTGCGTCCGGCGTAAAGTTACCCCTCATATAGCAGACGCAGCTACTGCTAAGGTATGGGTCAGGGAACGACACCGTCAAATTTTACGTTGCGTACACCGTTTATGTAGTACTACGTGAATAGGGCAGTGCGTAAGTTACGTTTACGTCGTAGGCATTGCGCCAAAGTATCTTAGTGAGTATATGCAACGTGATTCTGAGCATGCGCCGCATGCCCAGTTCGACCGGCAATTCATTTGCATGGGGTCACGCTTAATTTAAATAGATGACGCCCACCTCCTTCCTACTTTGAATTAGGCGGGCTTACGCCGGCCAATTTACGCTACGCCGCCTCAACTTATGGAGCAATTGCTTTGCGAATACTGCACTTGCCTCTCTAAAGTTGCGGCGGCGAAGCGTAAAGATACGCTACGCCAGCATAAAGATACGTTAATGTATCTGAATCGCGGCCCTATTGTTTCTAAACCTAGTCATACATGCTTTGACATATATGAAATCTACAAAACATGAAAATTCACATATCACAACATTAGAATGATTGTAAATACTTTTTTTTTTGCTTTCTGTAACTTGGTCAATTGATCTTCTGCCAGTGTGGTTGGCTCATTTGCCTGGGGCCATGCAAAGCCAACTGGTTCTCCGCCGGTCACGTGACTTTTTGTGGAAAGGAAATTCATCTAAATAGCAATAGATCTGGGACACGTGCAGTACCACCTATTCTCTCCCCCTTTCATCCGGCACATGTGACACCTCTGAACATAAACCCTGTAAAACAAAGTACTGCGCTGTCAATCACAGCCCTGGCACCATCCCATAAAGACTGTTGTAAGGGGCACCACATAGATTCTAGAAGAATGTATATTGAATGAAAAAAAGGTTTATGAAACTTGCCAATCATAACTTATAAACTGAGTTTTTTTAAAACAAAGCTTTTGCTATTTAGATGTGTTTATTTATTAGGTAGTCATGTGACATCTGCAGAAGAGCTCCGCCCCCAGTCATTATGCTGTAGCCCTGCCAAATGACATGCAGGTTTGTCACGTTGGGGGTCGCAAGGGGGGAATAGAGGAAGAGTAAGGCCTGGAAGAGGAGCATGTGCAGACACAGTGGTAACACTAAATCAGCCAGCATGCTGTTACCACGCTGAGCAGGAAAGAAATATGCACTGGCAGATCGCCAGGTATATACGTAATCCTCTCCTGATCTAGTTTTGAAACAAAATGTTTACCACACATAGTTAGGAGAAATGTTTTGAAGTGAAAGGGTGAAAAAGTGAAAAATGCATTTTTGTATTTAAAGACATTTTAGGAACTGTGTTTGACATTCTTACTTGCCTGAAAAATACGTAAGTAACTGCTCTAAGGGCTAGCTTACACATGAAGCAGCCCACTAAAAAAAGATCAGCGGGGAATCACTTTTCAGAAGGTGTTTAAGGCCGCGTACACACGATCAAATCTGTCTGCTGGAAACGGTCTGCTAGACCGTCCCAGCAGACAGATTCGATCGTGTGTACGGGCGAGCAGACGGATTTGGCCACCCGACAGATTGGAAAGCATGCTTACCAATCCGTCGGCTGGGAACCCGTCCGCCCGACATGTCTGCTGGTTAGTACGCTAACCAGCAGACATGTCTTCTCGCACACACGCCGAATGGTTTCGACGCATGTGCGGAAGTGTTTTACTTCCTGGTGCGGTGACGTGGCGGCGTCAACGTCACCGCCATGTCACCGACACGTCAGCGCGCTGTCTGCTGGCGGGGATTTTGGTTTGCTCGCGTGTACACGCAAGCAAACCAAAATCCAAGCAGACAGAGTTGTTCAATCGGTCGGTCCGACCGATTTGAACAAATGGATTGCCTTGTGTGTACGAGGCCTAACAGGCAGCGAGAAGGTGTTGGGTCACCTTGTCACTGCCTGTTTTAACCCCTTAGACCCCACACCAGCCCAGCACCATGCATTGCAGATGACTGGGTCGCTTTTAGCAGGCAGTACTGCCTTCAAAATATAACAGGGAAGTTATTTTTTTGTAGCAGCTGTAAAGCACCAGGGCTGCAGCATTTGCCTTTGAAGCTTTAATGGGAGCGGTTGGGAGGCAGTAAAAACACATGTTTTTACCACCTCCCACTAACTACAAGTGTAAATGAACCTGTGTTGATGCATAGACTTCTATCAGAATCTTCTTCATTGGCCTGCACATATGTGGCACAATCTCCTTTTAGCAAACTCCCCATAGTATTGAATGGAGATTGTGGCCCACAGCAGAGATCTGAGAAGACTGAAGACAGTGAGCTGAGCATAAGGTGCAGAGAAGAGCACAGCAACAGTTTATAAATAGGGTGACTCAGTGGCATAATGGGAGGGGGCGGTGCAGTCATCCCGGGCACAACATTTAGAGATATGTAGACAGGGTCAGTGCCACCATAAGGCATCTTGGGCAGCAGCATGGCGGGGTGGGGGCACTTGCTGGAGATTTAGATTTTTAAAATACTCCCCCCCACATCAGGCAAACTAAAACTTCCATGCTGCGCCTGGTAGGAGAGAGGGCGCAGCATGGAGGCTTTTGTTTACCTGCTGTCAGAGAAAGACCGGATACAAGCATGCAGATCAGGGCAGAGCGTCCAGTGGATGCCAAATGTGTGCAGGCAGAGAGTCGCACGCTGTGCAGGGATGGGGGAGGGGGTATGATCAGAGTGGAGAGATCTCATCGGGTATCTGGAGATGTGATCAGAGTGGAGAGATTTGGGGGGGGGGGGGGGGGACTAGGGGGTGTGATCAAAGTGGAGGGGTCTGGGGAGGGAATCTGGAGGTTTAATTAGAGTGAAGGGATCTGGTGTGGGCTCTAGGGGTGTGATCAGAGTGGAGGAAGAATCTGGGGAGTGTGATAAGAGTGTTGGGTGGGTGTATATGGAGAGGGGGTGTGATCAGAGTGGGGGTATTTAAAAGACCACAGGTTAAGGGGCGCAAATTACTTGCCTTGCCCTGGGCACTGACAACCCACGCTTCACCACTGGGGGGAATATGACAAAATGTCCGCTAATGAGCAGGCATGCTAGCAAATCTAGCAAATGTACCAATGAATGCTTTGTCTATTATGCTGCTTAGTTATAAAACAGGATAGATGAAATATATAAGAAACAGATAACCTGTTACAAAAATGCACAGGCAAAGTTTGCCAACTGCAGATGAGTTTTTGAGCTGTACGGTGTAAAATGATTAAACTTTGCTTTTTAGAAGTCAATACCCAGGTACACAATATAAGACAGCAAGCAATACACATTCACCAGCATGCTTTCTTCACTTATCTGGCAGATTTTTGTTTTTTAGAACAAGTTTCTGACATCTATGTGCTTGTTGTCACAATAACTTGTTTTAAAGGTAGTCTGTTACAAATGAGGATTGTAGAAAAACATACCTGTGCCTGTTGTATAGTTAAGGATACCTGGTAAGTCTCACAGGATACAGCAGCAAGAGACTCTTGGGTAACGAAGACTGGAAATTTGACAGCATCTGCAGAAATACTGCAGAGGAATACCTGGAGGAGAAATTCATTTATCAAAAACAATTCTATATAAAGAAAAAAAACCTTTTTTATAAAATAACGTGCCCAAAAAGGGTAGGGTCCAAACTTCATCTAATCTGGTACCGATGGGTATGAAAGGGAAACACGTTACAGAAGGAATATGTACAAAATGGCGGACTTTATAAAATGTGTCTTTAAAGTATACATAATTTTATTATTGGTGCAAAACTCAGAAGAAAACAACAACAAATTCTTTAAACAATAGTAGCCATACTTAAATATTAAAACATATGTGTGACCCGGTTAACACTATACTACACGTGCTCATGTGGGTAAATACAAGCCTTTACTGCTGCCGGTGCAGTGGAATGAAGACTTGCTTAACGCGTTTCTCAGATAGAGGAGTCCACTTCAAAAGACAGGGGGTCAATACACCCCCCTCCAATCAGGAGTCCAGAAGCCCCAGTTCCCCTCCATGCTGGGAGAACAACCGTCCCCCACAGAAAGCACAGTTTACATACAAGTGCTGCCGCTACAGCAACAAAAAGGAAAAAAAAGACTCTCCTCACCCGGTGGCATCACCGCTAGACCCCAAAGCCTCATGCACACAGGGAATTCGAAAAAACGAGCTGCAAAGCCACTACCAATGCCAGGAAAAAGTAGCTTTAAAAACGTCCTTTTTAGTAGCTTTTTGCATTGGCGTTAATGCGCGTTTAGCCACGCTAGCTTTTAGCAGCATTTCTCTGCCTCTATTCAAGATCAATGGTTCCCTATGAGAGAGAGCATATTGATTTGAATAGAAGTCACATCCAAGGGTGATCCGATTTGTGGTGTGACATGTGTGCCGAGGATCTTCAAGGGGAACCCCTTACCAAAGTGGAAAAAAAAATCAAAACGACATGAGGCCCCGCAAAATCCATACCAGACCCTTATCCAAGCATGCAGCCCGACAGGTCAGGAAAGGGAGGGGGGTAGACGAGGAAGCGCTCCGCCCCCCCTCCTCTTGGACCATACCAGGCCACACACCCTCAACTTGGCCCCACCCCAAAGCACTTTGACCCATGTTGATGGGATTAGGGTCTCTTCCCTACAACCCTGGCCAGCGGTTGTGTGGGTCTACAGCAAGCCAGCTGATATCACAGGTTTGACGATCTGACAGAACACTGCTGCTTGAAAAATCAACACCAAAACAGTCTGAGGGATTTCAAAATACAGAATTTCACTATATAAGCAGAGCTTACTGTTAAAAATAAGTGCGAAATGCAAGACTTTGTGGGTGTAACAAAACATCCGCTTGCCGCCTTCTCACTGTATCCGTACTGTGGACAATTGTGTGGCGTCTAATCTGACGAAACACTTTTACTTATATAGCAATGAGGGCATGGCGATCCGGTGATGTCATCAAGAGACCCCGCCCCCTTGTGACATCACCACCCCATTATGTCTCGGGCAGTGACATCACAAGAGGGAGGGGTCTCTGGATGATGTCACACTACATTAACCCGTGTTTAGTAGCGTCAGACGTTTTTACAGTTGTAACGCTGATCCTCAGAACGCAACGTTTTTTTCTTTTGCAGCTTGAAAATGCCTATGCCACTTACAGATCCTAAAAGCCTGTGTGCGCGCATAAGACCATAGAACATGGAGGTGTTTTTAAGCTGCAAAAAAGACGTCTGACACTGCCAAAAGCAGCTGTAAAAACGCCTAAATCCAACGTGGTTCAATTGGAATATGTCAACCTTTGTCATGGTAAGGTTTCTGACACTAGGGGAGTACCTTATTTGCATTTCACATCCTGATCACTTAACCCTTAAATGCCCAGACTTTACTGATTTTTTTTTTTAACAGTGGTACAGCTTTGGGCACAAGGTTTTGCCAAATCTGTATATAGCAGGTTGGGAATCCAATTTCATTTGGTTTTATAAGAAAGCCAGCCTTGTTTTCTGGAAAAGACTTATAGATGAAAGACATAGGCGTGCACCCAGGGTGGGTCCGATGTGCCTGGGCACACCCTAATCACCCCATGTGCATTATCCAGGGGTGGCAACAGGTGGGTTGTTGGGGGAGCTAGTCTCCAGTTTAAACCCCCCCCCCCCATTATATTAAAAGGCTAGGTTCACCTTTAGGAACACGTTACACCTGTATTTAGGGTGTAACGTAATATGCTCCCAATCGACTGCCTCCCACCACCAGAGCCCCCTCCCTGTGATAGCAGGTGGCAGTCTTGCGTGTTTGAGATTTGGGGTGCACACCCTAATGCAATAGGCTGTGCACACCTATGGATGATAGAATTTGCATATGGGGGAATAATTGCATGTCTTCCTGAAAAATAAGACTTCATATAACCTTCATTTCACTCCCCATAAGAGTCCAGTTAAAATTTTCATTGAGGACAAGGTTTGTTTAACAAAGACATTTAGAAAACCAGTAGATTGCAATAAGTATATTGTACACCGTACATAGAAGAGGTTTCTAGTTTGTATTGTAACACCTACCCTCCTAAGGTGCACCTATGCTCAGACTATGGATATGAATGCATTCTTAGCAAGCAATGAATGAGCTTCAAAACAATACATTTCCGACTTCTCTAACTGCATGTGCTGTGAAATAATAAGATGGAGATGGTCTTGCCACCCCAACCCCCAAACCTGTCCCCCCTTGTCCAATCAGAGAATGCCTTTCACTGGAAAATATATATAAGGTGTTCTATGAATGGCGATCAAGGACCCCCTGTATTCAGCGTACAGATGGGAACCCAGAATAAAGGCTAGGTAGCTCCGACTACTATATGATCTGTATTAACCCCCCTCTTTCCAATTATCAAAAATGCATATTTACTTTGAGCCAAGCTGGCCCAATCTAAATATGCAAAAAATTCCCATAGTTTACCTTTAGAAGAGCCAACCAGTAGGACTACCAAGAATCCATACAAACTGCATAACATGTTTAAATAACTCCTGAACCCCTATTTATTCACTATAAAATATAATCAGTCTTTCATGTATGTGGTTTTCACAAAAGTGAGACTAAGCTAACAAATGGGTAATCCCAGGTTTTAAACCTGCCTTTCAATTTATTTTAGAACCCCCCCTTTGGCATTATATTGCATTGTATTACAATATACAAACGTAAACCATCTGTGTAACACTAATATGAAAAATCAAGTCAGGTTTCTGCAGACAGAGTTGTTGTCGGGCACCATTTTCAAAGGTCTGCCAACTCATAAATGCTGAATGATATCATGTGCGCTTGTGTGAGCATCTGACACAGTCATGTACATAGTGGCGTATCTAGGGTATGGCAGCCATGGCAAGTGCCATGGGCGCCATATGAAGGGGGGGGGGGCTGTTGAGTGGCTGTGCAGCAAGGCACTTAACAGGGTCTTATTCCCTTCTCCCGAGCATAGGCAGGATCTCCTTTTCAGCAACTTTGCTAATGAACAATGGCAGCGCTATCCCTGCCGTGTTCAGCCACAGCCCTCCCCTGTTCTCCCAGGCTCTCCCATTCCATCTGCTCGGATTGGCAGCGCACGAAGAAGGAGGAACATCAGTTTCTCCCTCTCCTCTGTGAAAACTGAGGCCTTAAGTGATGAAGATTTCATCACTTCCAGTATTGGTTCTGCATTTACCTGGCCTTGGAGGGCAGAGGAGGGATCTGGGGTCTAATAAACCCCAGATTTCTCCATAAAGAAAATATGTCACTACCCAAGGTATCACAAGGGATGATAAATATCACTGGTTTTGTTAGCTGTTTTTTTTTGTTAATGTTATCTGAAAGATGGGTTTCAAATGTTTCGACAGTTTCAGTGCTTGCCTTAGGCGCTATATTCACTAGATACGCCTCTGCATGTACACAATTATCATCCAGAGCAATCAGGTAAGGGACCTCAGGTAAGCGTTAGGGGGGCTGCTGCACACAGAAGTTTTTTTATAGAATAAAATGCATTAAAATAAAAATGTGTCTGCCTTTACAACCACTTTAAAGTGGATGTAAACCCCAGTAATGAAATATGACCTAAGCACATATATCTGTAAGGTTTACTTATCTCTCTTTCTCCAAAGCCCTAAGTCCTGTGTCTTCCTGCTGCTCCATTTCTCTGTTATCACCCTTATAACTTCTGATTTCTCCGACACAGGTGATAAAAGCAGCTGGAAATATGTGTTCGGGAGGGAACTTAGAGATAGATTAGCAGAGAGCTTGTCTATTCAGACAACAGCTCTGCATATTTGTTCATTCCTCGGATTATGTGGGGGGGGGGGGGTGTGCGCCTTTTCTCCAATCAGCTCTCACACAGTGTATGCCTAGACTTCACACCCGCGGCTGAAAAAGGAAGAAATGTTTGTACACTTTCTAAAGAATATAGAACGGGAAAGGCAGCAGGTATGTCAAATTTAAGTAGGGAAATTTGCTTAGTCTCTGTATGTCATCTGAGGCTGTTCACTTCACTGGGTTGAAAGAATTCAAAAAAGTGCATAATTTTCCACATTTTTCTACCACTAACCATTGATGTGATCTGCTAGCAATGTTCTCACCGTGCAGTTGTCACAATGCTTTGTATTGGTAATGTTGTGGATCCGCACATTTTGCTGAAGGTGGAAATTCTCTTCAAACTGCATCTTCAAGGAACTCTAAATGAGAAACAGATACAATTATCACACTGCAAATTAAACGTTAGTTTACATTAAAAGGGTAAGACTTCTGAAATTACCTTTGCCAAATTTGTAATACATTTTACATTGTTTATCTGAAACTTTTCACATTTTACTGAATTTTTCCAATTACATTTTATGGTACTAAAAAAAAAAGGTAAGACTTGCATATCGCCGAGTCATTTTTGTGCTTAATTTTCCTAGCAGAAAAGTACTCAATCCGTGGCCCTCCAACTGTTGCTGAGCTACAAGTCCCATGAAGCATTGCAAGACAGTTATAAGCATGATCCCCAAAAGCAGAGGCATGATGGGACTTGTAGTTCCACAACAGCTGGAGGGCCACAGGTTGAGCACCCATAAATTGAATGACAAAAGTAAAAAAAGAGGTGCCCTGCATTATAACACCGCCTTCCCTAGTCATTTACAGGAGTAGGGCAATTAAATACTGTGACTCTGTGGTAAGCACTGTGGTCTCACAGCATTGGGTCTTGGGCTCAGTATTCACAAAACACCTAAAAAGGTAAGTGTTCTCAGAGAAATAAACCTTTCACAAAAAGGTTTGAGGGGGGTTAGTGAAGCATTAAACACCACGTCCCGATATCTGGTAGCAAACTGAGGACAACAGTGATAAACAATGGGATTTTACCGATGTGCATCACTCAAAATAATTTGCATATCCAAATAAATGTCTTTCATGCAGTATCACAATGACATGGATTTTTATTTTTATCATCAATAAATCAGTGAACTTTAAAAACTAACACTTTTTTTTATATAATATTTATATATACCGTAATTATCGGGGTATTGCGCGCTCCGGCGTATAGCGCGCACCCCTAAAGTGGACCCTATTCCTGTGGAAAAAAAGTTTTGTACTTACAGTTTTGGTGTCTTGCGCGGCGTCCATCGGCGGCCTCGTCGGGTGCGGCTTCGGGTGTCCTCTTCGTCGGGTCCTGCGTCCTCCCCGCGCCGAGTTTGAATATTGCGCCGACATATACCGAGCGCAGTACACTCGTGTATAGTCGGGCAGGCTCGGCTACTCTCGCGCTCATGTCCTGTACGTCCAGAACGAGAGCGCGAGAGGAGCCGAGCCTGCCCGACTATACACGAGTGTACTGCGCTCGGTATATGTCGGCAGTATTCAAACTCGGCGCGGGAAAGCGGGTATTGGCGTATATCGCGAACCCACGATTTTGCCCTGATTTTCACACACACACACACACACACACACACACATACACATACACATACACATATATACATACATACATACATACATACATATACATACACACATACATACACACACAAAACATGAATGGGCAGACTACTCTTATTTTTACTGCCGTCTCTTTTCTAGGTTCCTAAATCAAATTAAAACATAAGATGGCATTGAAGTTAACATATTTATTTTGTTTTACTAATGCATATAAAATAACATTGCGTTTTTATAATAAACTGAAATAATGCCACTGGAAAAAAATACATATATACACACACACACACACACACACACACACACACACATATATATATATATTTATAAATTACAAATAAATTATAATTGTTTCATCTGAAAAAAACAAAAAAAAAAAAAAAAAAAAACACCTCTTCCCAAACAAGACACGTGTGTGCGCAGTAGATACACACAAATATTTACTTCCACAGATTTTTGTTACATAAAACTACATTTGTGTACAGTAGTCAAATATTTATATACACAAGACTTTTGTTACATAAAATAAACTACTGTGGAGATAATAAAATAAAATAAAAAGTGTAGCTGAGAAACTAAATAGAGGAAGATGGGATAATTTTTTTGCTCCAACCACGGTAAGTGCCGGTTCACACAGGGGCAACACGACTCTGGGCGCGACTTTGTGAGGCGACTTACAACGCTACTTCAAGTCGCCTCCAGGACAGGCGACTTTGCCAGTGGCCAATCAAACAGTAATCAGCTGTGTGGGAGGGAGGGGTTTGCATGTGAAAACTATTTTATTTTCCTGTAAAGTTGCTTCAGTTAAGACACTGATCAGACTTTGGAGTCAACTTCAATTGAAATCTATGGGTACAAGTTGCCTTGAAGTAGTACAGGAACCTTTTCTGAAGTCGGAGCAACTTCAGTAGTGTACATTAAGACGGCTCCCATTCACTTTAATGTAATTTCTCATGTCGGATCCCAAGTCGCGGTAGTGTGAACAGGCATTTCGTTTAGAGGAGATGAACGCTGGATGGTGGAGTGTAAAGTTGGTTACTATGCACAACTGCACCAGATTCTGTGTGTACCAGTTTTAGTAAGTTTCCTCACACATACCTATAGGTTTAGGAGTAAGTAAAGTGTTTTCAGAAATACAACATAGGGGCAGATTCAGAAAGACTTGCGCTGGAGTATATCGATATGCGCCGCGTAAGTGTAAAGATGTGCCGTAGTATCTATGCGCCGTACCCACCAAACTAGATACGCCAGAAAACGGGCTTCCTCCGACCGACTTAACTTTCCTACGCCAGCGTATGCGCATATTTTCGCTTGGCGCATCTGTCGCGCCTATTGATTTCCCATTCAAATATGCAAATGAGGGAGATATGCCGATTCGCGAACGGATTAGCACCAGACGTTGTCTACGTGCGCTGCTCGTACGTCCGGCGCGAAGTTATTCCTACAAATAGCTGCTTTATCTTTACTCCTGACGGCCACAGGTCAGCAGGAGAGCAGCTACAGCAGCAGCGTTACTGAAGAAAAAAGCAAGCTGAGCAACCCCACTTGCAGGACAACACCTCTGTGTGCCAACATGCCTGGGGCAGCCGTGGTCCTAGCACTACTAATGGGTCCCCCGGTACGGAGGAGGCGGGCAAGTGAGAGAATATACCGCACGCGCATGAGCCTCTTTGGCATGGGTGATGAGGAGGTGTCTCGCATCTTCAGATTTAGCCCTGATGCAATCCTGGAAATAACCACAACCTTGCAGGAGGACATCACCAGCAAGACACACCGCTCACAAGCAGTGCAGCCACTGGTGAAGGTACTGGCAACACTCCATTTCCTTGCCAGTGGATCTTTTCAGCGGACAAGTGGAGTGGTGGCTGGGATGTCACAGTCCACCATGAGCAGATGTGTGCACCAGGTTGTCCCCGCAATCCTCAGACGCATGTCCCACCACATCATCAGACCCACCACTGAGGAGCTGCGGCTGAAGGCAATGACAGATTTCTACAGCATTGCCAGATTCCCACGCACCGTGGGGGCCATTGATTGCACACATGTGGCACTACAGCCCCCCAGTGCCACAGAGCACATATACCGCAATCGGAAGCATTGGCATTTCATCAACGTACAGGTGATAGCCGATGCCCAATTCCTCATATGGCACGTCCGTGCCAAACACCCCGGATCCAGCCATGACAGCTTCATATACAATCAGAGCCCCATCCCAATGGAATTCGAACAGAACATGTATGGGGACAGCTGGCTGGTTGGTGAGTGACATGGGTGGCAGGTATGACTGTCCCCCCCCCCCATGATGCACACATCACAAGGGGCACATGCACTACTAACATCCTCCTGTCTTTTCCCTTTCAGGTGACTCTGCATATGCACTTGGACCCCATCCCATGACTTCTTTCCAGAACCCCCAAACCAGAGGAGAGAGAAGATACAATGCGGCACATATCCAAACCCGGGCAGTGGTGGAGCAAACATTTGGGCTCCTGAAGTCCCGTTTCCGATGCCTGGATAAGTCTGGGGGGACCCTGTTGTATTCCCCTACCTTCGTGTGTCAGAACATCGGTGCATGTTGCACAACTATGCCATGAGAAAGGGCCTGCAGATTGACATACGTGATGACCTGACCCCCGACCCACACAGTCCCCATCTGCCAGAGGCTACCCATTCTGCTGATGGAGGAAAAGTCAGGAGGGTCCTCGCGGTAGACATCTTTGGACAATAAACAAATACATTGATCACACGGACAATGCACGCATGCACACCACTGAGGTCCCTAGATCACACACACCACATCCACATCACATTGGATTAGCCCAAGTCCAACATGCAGGACTTGGGAGCAGCAATGCAGCGCCAAGGCTCCAATGATGTCGCTGTCCATTCATACTACATTCACACGGGGATAACTTCTCCCCAACTACCGAGGGTGACACCCCTTACTGGCAGGAGTGCCACCCCCACATTCACACAACATTCACACTGTAGTCTGCACTACTGACTGTGTGCAGTTTGTAAAAAACAAAAGCCTCATAACCGGAGCATAAACAAAAAATTTAGAAAAAGAACAAAAACAACCCATCATTTGGCCTGACGGGGGCTCCTTCTGGTGGGCCCTCTCTGGCTCCTCAGCTGCCTGGAGGGAGCCTCGGGTGGGGGGGGGCATCTGGAGGTGGCTGATCCCCGGGTGGGCCACTCCTGGCAGGTGTGGCCTGCATGCCCTCCAAGGCCACGGCTATCCGGCTGAGGAAGGAGTTAGTCTGGGCCTGCATCCTCAGCTGCCGGGTCACCTGATATTGCTGGGCCCACTGCCTCTGCCTCCCCTGGTCCTGGATTGAAGCTGCGTTGGCCTGCACGGCAGCAGTAAGGTGCCGAACATCAGCCTGCACCTCCCCCAGGCTGGTCACCACTGCAGCGCAGTTGCAGCTGATGTCCTGCACTGCCTCTGTCATATGTCCCACGGAGGCCAGGCTGCCAGCCACACGGTCCAGGTGGCCAGCTATCTCCCCCATCTGCTGGGTCTGCCTGACCTGGTCCCTCGCCATTTGGTCATGGACCACGTCAGACACCCCCCTGGTCTTCCAGGTCGCCTTCCTGGGGCCAGGAGATGGTAGTCCCCGGGGGCATGGAGTCGCCCTTGAGGGGCTTCCCATGATGGGGGAGGGCCCTGCCGAAGGGGAGGACTCCTTCAAAAATAAAACCAACTCCTGCTCCGAGAAGACCGGCTCCTCCTTAACCACCTCAGCAAGTGAGGTGTGGGCACTCCCCTCCAGCTCGGTGTCTTCAGTGCCCACCTTGTTGCGGACTTTGCGCCTGACATCATTAATCTTTTTTGATATGTCAGCAGCAGTCCGGGTCGAATATCCCAAGCTGTTGACCCTGGCAGCAATGGACTCCAGGATGGCCTGCTTCCTGTCCCGGCTTGTCTGGCGACTTTTACAGCCATGGAGGAAGACATCATAGGTCTCCATAGCCGAGATGACGGCTGACCGCTCCTAGCCATTAAAGTTCAGCTTTATCCTCTGTCTGCGGGGAATGGGAGCAGCCATCTACGAACAAAAGTAACTTCCCTGGGGGGAGGGAACCGGATATACTTTTGCGCCGGACTGGCACATCTGCGGCCGCATTTATACGGGCGACGTAAGACGATGCGTCAACGTTTCCCAGGAAGTGGTGCCGACGGAAGTTGTGAGCATGCGCACAGGGAAGCGAGTAGAGCCCAACATCACTGCGCATGCTCCATGGATGATGCACCGTACGCAAGTCTCTGCGCTGGGCTCCGCCCATTATTTACATACGATCACACCCACTTCCACTTACGTCGGGTTGCGCCATCGCGTTTACGTTACGCCGGCGCAAAGTAAGGAGCAAGTGCTTGGTGAATACTGTACTTGACTCACTAGTTCGCAATGGCATAACGTGTATGCGCTGCGCCAGAAAAAATATGCTCCCATCTACATGAATCTGGCCCATAGTGGTGAACTCATCCAGTATATCCTGCTTAGTAAAAAAAAAAAAAAATCCTCCTCCATCTCACAGATGTGGGTTAGCTAATCTATCCATACTATCATGGAGAGGGTCCAGGCTGGCCTCCAATGCCTCAAAGTCTCCAGCATGTTATATTTAATTGAGGGTAGATCCTCTGTAAAAGTTGTCCGAGATGGTAGTGTTCAGTTCTCTTTCCCGTCTAATGCACACCATCGGAAATTCTGACAACAAATGTTCGATGTGAGCTTTTTGTCAGAAATTCCAACAGTGTGTAGGCTCCAGGACATTTGCTGTCGGAATTTCCGACAACAAAAACTTGAGAGCTGGTTCTCAAAATTTCTGAAAATTCAGATCATCTGTATGCAATTCCAACACACAAAAATCCTACGCATGCTCAAAATCAATGAACTTAATTTTTCTCGGCTTGCGATAGTGTTGTACGTGACCGCGTTCTTGACGTTTGGAATTTTCGACAACACTTGTGTGACCGCGTGTATGCAAAACAAGTTTGTGCCAACATTCCTTTGAAAAAAGAATTCACGGTTTTGTTGACGGAATTTCCGTGTGTACGCGGCATTAGTGTGGTAGAACACTCACAATATTTTCCCTGCCAGGAGCAAAGCCAGGATACTAAGCATGTGAAGGGGAGTCCCCTCACCTTTTTTTTAAATGTGTCATTGTGTAAGGAGCTGCCAAGCAATGTTTCATTTGAAGATAGGACCAAGGAATGGAACCCGCTTGTAAGTAAGGGTATAAGTCTCTGCACCAACAGCTCTGAACTAAAAACAACCAGCAATGCTTTTTTTTAGGACATCACGACCACCAATTCATCAAAAGAGTGGCCTTTTTTCTCAGAACATTAAATTTAAAGCGAAGCTCCACCCAAAAATTGAACTTTCGCTTTTCAGAACCCTCCGGTGTCACATTTGGAACCTTTCAGGGTGGAGGGGGTGCGGATACCTGTCCAAGACAGGTATTTGCACCCACTTCAGGGAATACGGTACTGCAGCAGACCCGCATCTACCCACAGCCCCCGCTGTCTTCTGGGAAACACACTGTTCCCAGAAGAGAGCAAGGACCAATGACGTCGCAGTGCGCTTCTCGCGCATGCGCAGTAGGGAACAAGGCAGTGAAACCGCAACGCTTCACTTCCCTAAACGAATATGGCGGCTGGTGCAGCCAAGGGACAAGCGATTGCTTGTCCTCGGTTGACGACATCGCCGGCGTACTGGACAGGCAAGTGCCCATTTATTAAAAGTTAGCAGCTGCAGTATTTGTTAGACATGTGCATTCGTTTTCGTCCGAAAATCGTGTATTTTCGTTATCGTTTTAACAAACGAAAGCGCAAGAAACGAAAACCGAAAGATCCGACATAAACAATGCTTTATTTTCGTTTAGATCCGACGATTTTCGATGCTTTGTCGAATTTTCGTCGTTCAATTCCTACCTATTCACTGTATTCAGAAAGACGATTTTCGATGCTTTGAAAATTCGACAAAGCATCGAAAATCGTTGTTTTCGGACGAAAACTTTCCCGACAAAAACGAAATAAATCAAAACGATTTTTGGGAGTAACGAAATAAATGTATTTTCCGGACAAAAACGAAATTATGAAACAAAATATTTCAGTCTGCACATGTCTAGTATTTGCTGGCTTTTAAAAAATAATAATAGTTCGGTGGAACCTCCGCTGTTTTTTGGTAACCTTCCATTTCACTTGAATTAAAAGTGCGGATTCTATTAACTAGGAAACACCAGAGACGATTGTCATTCTATGAAGACCTAATGCCTTCATGATTTAGGAGTAGCAAGCACATTGTTTCCATTCATCTCTGCAGTAGTAGACCTCACTGCAACTTGCATATATGCAAGGGGAAAAAAATCCAAATGTATTAAAAATTTTAACAATTCTCGTTATCCTAAGGAGAGTGGAACTTGTTTTTGTTTTTTTTTGAGAATATCCCACAGAGTTGGATGAATATTAAATATTTCCTTTAAACTGTAAGGCCGCATACACACGATCAAATCTATCTGCTGGAAACGGTCGGCCCGACCGTCCCAGCAGACAGATTCGGTCGTGTGTACGGGCGAGCCGACGGATTTGGCCAGCCGACATGCTTTAAAATCTGTCGGCTGGGAATCCGTCCGCCCGATATGTCTGCTGGTTAGTACGCTAACCAGCAGACATATCTGCTCGCACATGCGTCGAATGGATTTGACGCATGCGCGGAAGTAATTCACTTCCTGGTGCGGTGACGTGGCGGCGTCAACGTCACCGCCACGTCACCGACACGTCAGCGCGCCGTCTGCCGGCGGGGATTTTGGTTTAATCGTGTGTACACGATCAAACCAATACATACCAGCAGACCGATTTGAACAAATCTGTCTGCTCGTGTGTACGCGGCCTTACCCTTACCTGAATAGCTCTGTAATGAAATCAAAGACAAATGTTAACTCTTCTCTCTAGAAATGGAAGAAAAGTCTGGCTTTGGACCTGAACTGTAAAATACAGCACTCCGAGGAAGAAGAAAATGGTGTGGAGGACCAGCTGTCTGGTAGGGTGGGAATGAGTCAAGCAATATGGAGCGGAGTTGGTGATGTACAGTTGAGGCAGGAGAATCCAATTCTGCCCACACCATTGTGTTTCCTTTCCAAGCCAGATTACGTAGCTCCCTGTGCACTGTAGGCTTTTGGAGGAAGAATGATATGTAAAACAGCTGTCATAACCATAGTCAAAGCAGCTGTTTTGGAAAAACAGTGGAACCCAAAATAGCAAATTCATTTGTTTAATAAAAGCAAATCCATTCGGAGAAGAGACACGAGGGGAATAATCAGTTCAAGGAATTTAAGGGAACGAAAGTAAAAAAATAAATAAAATTGAATGCAGGTATAATTTATAATATTTATTTATATGCTGACACACGTTAGAATACCTGGATCAAAACTATAATCTGTACCTACCTTGTATCTATATAAAAGGGATTAATAAGATTGTAGCAAGATTTGCTACCCTGTAAATGCTAACACAAGACTGGGAGTCCAACTTCAGATGATTTTTTTTAGATTTATTCAGTTTTTGATTGAAAATAGAACAGTGGCGGTGCGTCCATAAAGGGCGCACAGGCACCGGCCCCTCTCTCCTGCCACCTATCTAGATTCATGCATTGTGTCCTGCCCAATCAGCAAAGGCTTGATGGTAGATGGAAAGTGCAAGGCCCAATGAGAGCGATGGTCTGGCTCAGATAGCAGAGTGGCCACAGCCAGTGTTGGCGGAGCGGAGGATGGGGCTCCGGAGTGCTGGTGTGCCTGGCCAGGCCGGCGCTGATTTGAGTGGGTTGAGCCCATCCTTGGGGATGCTCCTCACACTGGGCTCTGTTCCTACAAGCACCCAGTTAACCTTCTTAGCTGAGTGTGTGCTCTGCTCATTGATAATAACAAGTTCTAGGAGTTTTCTGTCTATTAGTGGGTCCCCTCTCCTCTCCAGTCCATGAAAAAGATGATGCGCTTTAACCTTCAGCAACCAGTGGGCCCTAATGATGTACTGTAACCTCTAGCAACCAGTCAGTGAGCGGTAATGATAGGCTGTGACCTATCGCAATCACTGCCAGATCTGCTGCAGTAAACCGATTTCTAGCTCCTATTTATTGTACGTCTGAGGCCCCATACACACGATCGGACATATCCGATGAAAACGGTCCGCGGACCATTTCCATCGGATATGTCCGATCGGGAGTTTGATCCGATGGCGTGTACACACCATCGGATCAAATTCCCCGCCGCCGGACGGCGCGGTGACGTGGCGGTGACGTTGACGCCGCCGCGTCACCGCCACGTCACCGCACCAGGAAGTAAAACACTTTCGGCAGCGGCGCGGCGGCGGTGGGGGCCGACATGTCTGCTGGTAAGTGTACTAACCAGCAGACATGTCGGGCGGACAGATTCCCACCGGATAGATTTCAAAGCTTGCTTTGAAATCTGTCGGGTGGAGAAATCTGTCCGCTAGCCCATACACACGAGCGGAGATGTCTGCTGAAACGGTCCATCGGACCGTTTTCAGCGGACATATCCCCTCGTGTGTACGCGGCCTTAGCGAATCAGGGCCATCTTTAATGCGGGGCAAAAGGGGTTTGTTTTTGGGGATGTTGGGTGGAGAATGAAATTGCATGGGGAAAAGAAAATGTTTGTCCAGGGTCCAATCAATATTAAAGATTGGCCTGGTCTGGGGGTTCCAATATGAATAGCACCCCCTGTGGATCGGGTAAATAGCAATGCATTTTGCCTGCAGGTCTGTAACTCACGTTTTTACCGCGATTTTTGTGTGTTTTTTTTTTACATTTACTGTATATAGCTGGTTCCTTAGGAGCGGGTCAGGAAGCCGGCTGCCACGTCCTTAGAAACCAACGAGTCAACTGTCAGCGGGCTTCCCTGCTGACAGCTGAATGTAAAAAAAAATAAAAATAGTGCCCTCTATCAAAAAATGCCCGCTCTGGGCTGCACATTCGCAGTACGGAGCGGCACAACAGCTGATTTCCCGATAAGCTATGGTGACGGTGCATGCGCAGTGCATCCGAGACAATAGCCCATTGACATAATTATTCTCAGTCTGCCACGTGTGCTCAGTGTTGTGAAGGGTAGGGTTTTTTTTTTTTGCGTTTGAAGGGCAGGTTCAGTGCTGCAAATGGACAATGTTATTCCCCGATTCATACGCCTGCAATGCACTGATCCCGACCATCAAAAGAAAAAGAAAAAAACTGAACACTCACAGGAATTGCGAGGCAGAATCGGAGAATAAACATTGTCCCTCTGCAGTACTGAACCCGCCCATCAACCCAAAAAAAAACCTCCCTTCACAACACTGAACAGCCCCTGCAAGTACAAGGTAGAATCTGAGCATAATTATGTCCCTCTGCGCTCGTTGGCTATTGTCTCCAACGCATTGCGCATGCGCTGGGAAAATCAGCTGTGGTGCTATTTAGTACTGCAAATGCGCAGGCTGGAGCGGGCATTTTTCAATAGAGGGCAGGGCACTATTCGACAGAACACTGGCTAAAAAAATCACGGAAAAATGGTGTGGGGTCCTCCCCACCCAAAGACCATACAAGACCCTTCGGACTGGTATGTATTTGGAGGAGACACTTCCATGCCAACATTTTTAAAAAGAATGGCGTGGGGTCCCTCTCAAAATACCAGACCGCATTCCCTCAACATGGGGGGGGGGTGCTTTGGGGATCTGCACAATCTGATTATAAATCAGTATATAAATATATAAATCAGCCCCAGTGAGCATTGATTGTCTACTAATTTGTGGCAGAATAGAACTGCGTCACGCACATTTTTTGCGTGTATCGGGAACGTTCAGGTTTTAGTAGGGCCTCACTAGAGTAGCAGCATTTCCACTGGTATCGGCCAACTATGGATCATGCACAGGGCCGCCATCAGGGGGGTACAGACAGTACACCTGTAAGGGGCCCGGATGGCGACCCCCCTTTTTTTTGTAAGGGGCCCGGAGGTCCCCAGGGTCCCCCTTTTTTTTTTAACCACTTGCCGCCCGCCAATGACAGATTGACGGCCGATTGACGGCGGCAAAGTGGTTTCAATATCTTGAGTGGATATTGGATATTGAGCCGCTGCGCGCCCCCGGGTGTCAGTCTGACTCCCCGCAATATTGACCTAGGTAAAGAGTCTCTCACGGAGACTCTTTATCATGTGATCAGCTGTTTCCAATCACGGCTGATCACGATGTAAACAGGAAAAGCCGGTAATCGGCTTTTCCTCACTCTGTCAGACGCGAGTAGAGGAGAGCCGATCGGCTGCTCCTCTGACAGGGGGGGTTTGTGCTGATCAATTATCAGCACAGCCCCCCCAAGGATGCCCACTGGACCACCAGGGATGCCCACTAGACCATCAGGGATGCAAAACCAAAACACAGGTATGCCACTGACACAAATAATGGATGCCAATCAGTGCCCACAATGGGCATCACTGATTGGCAGGCATTGTTTGGCACTGATTGGCATCCATTAGAAAAACACATACGTTAGTGCCACCTATCTGTGCCCATCCGTGCCACCTAATAGTGCCCATCCATGCCACCTATCAGTGCCACCTATCCGTGCTGCCTATCTATGCCGCCTATGCCGACAATTTTAGGTCATTTTTTATTTATTTTTTGCAGAAAATAAAAATCCCAGAGGTGATCAAATACCACCAAAAGAAAGCTCTGTTTGTGAGTACAAAATTATAAAAATGTAGTTTGGGTACAGTGTAGCATGACTGCGCAATTGTCATTCAAAAGTGCAACAGCACTGAAAGCTAAAAATTGGTCTGGGCGGGAAGGTGTTTAAGTGCCCTGTATGGAAGTGGTTAATATATATATATATATACACACACACACACAATAACTTATTCATTATATTATTTTATTAAAGGGCCAAAAGCTCCCAGGGCGCCGGACGGCAGTTTTAAAAAAAAATTTTTTTGTAAGGGGCACAGAGGTCCCCAGGGCAACTCCCCCTTTTTTCTTTTTTTTTTTGTTCGTCAGCACCCGAAGCCCCCCAACCTCAATTTGCGACGGCACCCCCGCTTTTCAATTCGCGGCAGCTCCGGGGGGCCCATGCCTGAAGCTGTGTAAGGGGCCCCATAATTTTTGATGGCGGCCCCGATCATGCATACCAACATTGGTCCAAGCTGGAGCAATATAATCATGCAATAAATTATTTTGCTAGAGTTCAGCTTTAAGCTTTAAAAATGAAAGCTAGAATCTTATTGGCTGCCATGTACAATGCTGCAGATAGTGTGTCCAGTCTTAGTAAATCCCCCCCATGATATGTATCACCACCATATAGACATGTCAGATCTCAGCACACTGTCAGTGGTCGGGGGGTGGGGAGGTGACTTGCCTGGCTCCTCCGGGTCTCCAGGTTCAGGGCCTGAGCCCAGGCTGTGCTCCACATCTCTCCTATGGAAGGGAAGCCGGACACAGCGGACAGGAGGCTCCGGGCACCGGCGGCTGAGGAGCGGCGAGACCTCCGAGCCATCTGCACCAACCAGGCCAGCACTGTCACCACCGACACCGCAAAGATCAGCAGCTGAGTGAGGAACACCGGGGTCACCCCATCATCGGGGGCCTGAGAGCCGGGCACAGGGGGCTGATCACCCTCCATTCCTCCGAGGAGACGACCATACAAGTCCCGATCACCCAACACCGAGATCCGCTGCACCTGTCTGTATCCTGATCCGCTCACATGTGTTCAGGATTGACGTCCTCACACAACCCTCCCACTCCTCCTCCTCATCATCATCATCATCGTGTATACTCGCTGCTTTCCATCCGCTTCTACCGGGACCTCATCATCATCCTCCTCACTACTATGTCCTCATCCTCAGTCTCCATTATCATTCTCACTACTATTTCTTCATCATCATCTTCAGTGTTTTTTCTCATCATCATTACTATGTCCACATCATCATCCTCAATATTTTGTCCTCAGTATTATATCCTAATCATCATCCTCAGTGTTATGTCCTCATCATCATCATCTTCCATATTATGTTCTCTTCCTCATAATAGATTCCTCATTATCATCCTCAGTATTATGTCCTCATCATCATCATCATCATCCTCAATATTATGTCCTCATTATCATCCTCAGTATTATGTCCTCATCATCATCATCATCATCCTCAGTATTATGTCCTCATCATCATCCTCAGCATTATGTCCTCATTATCATCCTCAGTATTGTGTCCTCATTATCATCACCATCCTCAGTATTATGCCCTCATCACCATCCTCAGTATTATGTCCTCATCATCATCCTCAGTATTATGTCCCCATCATCATCCTCAGTATTATGTCCTCATCATCATCATTCTCAGTATTATGTCCTCATCATCATCCTCAATATTATGTCCTCATCATCATCCTCAGCATTATGTCCTCATTATCATCCTCAGTATTATGTCCTCATCACCATCCTCAGTATTATGTCCTCATCATCATCTTCAGTATTATGTACTCATTATCATCCTCAGTATTATGTCCTCATCATCATCCTCAGTATTATGTCCTCATCACCATCCTCAGTATTATGTCCTCATCACCATCCTCAGTATTATGTCCTCATTATTATCCTCAGTATTATGTCCTCATCATCATCGCCAGTATTATGTCCTCATCACCATCCTCAGTATTATGTCCTCATCACCATCCTCAGTATTATGTCCTCATCATTATCCTCAGTATTATGTCCTCATCATCATCCTCAGTATTATGTCCTCATCATCATCCTCAGTATTATGTCCTCATCACCATCCTCAGTTTTATGTCCTCATCGCCATCGCCAGTATTATGTCCTCATCACCATCGCCAGTATTATGTCCTCATTATCATCCTCAGTATTATGTCCTCATCATCATCCTCAGTATTATGTCCTCATCATCATCCTCAGTATTATGTCCTCATCATCATCCTCAATATTATGTCCTCATCATCATCCTCAGTATTATGTCCTCATCATCACATCATCCTCAGTATTATGTCCTCATCATCATCCTCAGTATTATGTCCTCATCATCATCCTCGGTATTATGTCCTAATCACCATCCTCAGTATTATGTCCTCATCATCATCCTCAGTATTATGTCCTCATCGTCAATCTCAGTAGTATGTCCTCATCATCATCCTCAGTATTATGTCCTCATCATCATCCTCAGTATTATGTCCTCATCACCATGCTCAGTATTATGTCCTCATCACCATGCTCAGTATTATGTCCTCATCATCATCCTCAGTATTATGTCCTCATCATCATCCTCAGTATTATGTCCTCATCACCATGCTCAGTATTATGTCCTCATCATCATCCTCAGTATTATGTCCTCATCATCATCCTCAGTATTATGTCCTCATCATCATCATTCTCAGTATTATGTCCTCATCATCATCCTCAATATTATGTCCTCATCATCATCCTCAGCATTATGTCCTCATTATCATCCTCAGTATTATGTCCTCATCACCATCCTCAGTATTATGTCCTCATCATCATCTTCAGTATTATGTACTCATTATCATCCTCAGTATTATGTCCTCATCATCATCCTCAGTATTATGTCCTCATCACCATCCTCAGTATTATGTCCTCATCACCATCCTCAGTATTATGTCCTCATTATTATCCTCAGTATTATGTCCTCATCATCATCGCCAGTATTATGTCCTCATCACCATCCTCAGTATTATGTCCTCATCACCATCCTCAGTATTATGTCCTCATCATTATCCTCAGTATTATGTCCTCATCATCATCCTCAGTATTATGTCCTCATCATCATCCTCAGTATTATGTCCTCATCACCATCCTCAGTTTTATGTCCTCATCGCCATCGCCAGTATTATGTCCTCATCACCATCGCCAGTATTATGTCCTCATTATCATCCTCAGTATTATGTCCTCATCATCATCCTCAGTATTATGTCCTCATCATCATCCTCAGTATTATGTCCTCATCATCATCCTCAATATTATGTCCTCATCATCATCCTCAGTATTATGTCCTCATCATCACATCATCCTCAGTATTATGTCCTCATCATCATCCTCAGTATTATGTCCTCATCATCATCCTCGGTATTATGTCCTAATCACCATCCTCAGTATTATGTCCTCATCATCATCCTCAGTATTATGTCCTCATCGTCAATCTCAGTAGTATGTCCTCATCATCATCCTCAGTATTATGTCCTCATCATCATCCTCAGTATTATGTCCTCATCACCATGCTCAGTATTATGTCCTCATCACCATGCTCAGTATTATGTCCTCATCATCATCCTCAGTATTATGTCCTCATCATCATCCTCAGTATTATGTCCTCATCATCATCCTCAGTTTTATGTCCTCATCATCATCCTCAGTATTATGTCCTCATCACCATCCTCAGTATTATGTCCTCATCATCATCCTCAGTATTATGTCCTCATCATCATCCTCGGTATTATGTCCTCATCACCATCCTCAGTATTATGTCCTCATCACCATCCTCAGTATTATGTCCTCATCACCATCCTCAATATTATGTCCTCATCCTCATCCTCAGTATTATGTCCTCATCATCATCCTCAGTATTATGTCCTCATCATCAACCTCAGTATTATGTCCTCATCACCATCCTCAGTATTATGTCCTCATCACCATCGCCAGTATTATGTCCTCATCACCATCGCCAGTATTATGTCCTCATCATCCTCAGTATTATGTCCTCATCATCATCCTCAATATTATGTCCTCATCATCATCCTCAGTATTATGTCCTCATCACTATCCTCAGTATTATGTCCTCATCATCATCCTCAGTATTATGTCCTCATCATCATCCTCAGTATTATGTCCTCATCATCATCCTCAGTATTATGTCCTCATCATCATCCTCAGTATTATGTCCTCATCACTATCCTCAGTATTATGTCCTCATCATCATCCTCAGTATTATGTCCTCATCATCATCCTCAGCATTATGTCCTCATTATTATCCTCAGTATTATGTCCTCATCATCATCCTCAGTATTATGTCCTCATCATCATCCTCAGTATTATGTCCTCATTATCATCCTCAGTATTATGTCCTCATCATCATCCTCAGCATTATGTCCTCATTATTATCCTCAGTATTATGTCCTCATCATCATCCTCAGTATTATGTCCTCATCACTATCCTCAGTATTATGTCCTCATCATCATCCTCAGTATTATGTCCTCATCATCATCCTCAGTATTATGTCCTCATCATCATCCTCAGTATTATGTCCTCATTATCATCCTCAGTATTATGTCCTCATCATCATCCTCAGCATTATGTCCTCATTATTATCCTCAGTATTATGTCCTCATCATCATCCTCAGTAGTATGTCCTCATCATCCTCAGTATTATGTCCTCATCATCATCCTCAGTAGTATGTCCTCATCATCCTCAGTATTATGTCCTCATCACCATCCTCAGTATTATGTCCTCATCATCCTCAGTATTATGTCCTCATCATCATCCTCAGTATTATTTTTTCATCATCATCCTCAGTATTATGTCCTCATCATCATCCTCAGTATTATGTCCTCATTATCATCCTCAGTATTATGTCCTCATCATCATCCTCAGTATTATGTCCTCATCACCATCCTCAGTATTATGTCCTCATCATCATCCTCAATATTATGTCCTCATCATCATCCTCAGTATTATGTCCTCATCACCATCCTCAGTATTATGTCCTCATCATCATCCTCAATATTATGTCCTCATCATCATCCTCAGTATTATGTCCTCTTCATCATCCTCAGTATTATGTCCTCATCATCATCCTCATTATCATATTTTCGTTTTCATTGACTTCAATGGGAAACCTCGCTTTGATATGCGAGTACTTTGGATTACAAGCATACTCCTGGAATGGATTATGCTTATAATCCGAGGTTCAACTGTAATCACATTTCCCTGTTCTCAAATGGGGGGAGGAGAAGCAGCAATACACTGATCTTCCCAATAATTAGCTGTGGAGGAGGGGTGTGTCAGGACAAGTCTGATCATTGGAGGAAAGCACACTGAGTTCCCAGCATAGCTACAGAACTGATCACGATGTGCTCTCCTGCTTAGTGTGGTCAGTTTTTAATAAGAAAGCTGAGGGACTGGCAGGAACACCAGGGATTTTACACAAAGGAAGTGATACAAAGAGAACAGGATCCTTTCTTTTTTATACAAGTACATGGTACAGCACATATCAGGAATATTACAATTTGGGGTAACAAACAATTCAATGGCACCCCACCGCCATGTTTTCACACACATTATGTCGCTGCACCATGAGGCTCAATGTGGTGTGATTTTCAAAACGGGTCCAGGACTTCTTTGAAACGAAGAACGCAGTCGCACAAATCTGAACATCCAATAAACGTCTACATTAAACAGATTGATAAGGAAGAAGTTAGGCTATGAGAGGGGTACCTCGTCTATTTGGAAATATTGCTAGGAAAAAACAATGAGATATTGGACTTTACCGGTACCAAGAGAGGAACCGCCACACCTTTCATAGTATACAATTACAATATTTAGTACACAAAATATATTTAAAAAAAACATCTACAAAATCATTTATTATGTATTAGTGCCATCATTCGGCATTATTTCAGAACGCTGACATATCTTTGCTATATGTTCCAAAAGGTCGACGCGTTTCGCATTTAGTCTGTGGCTGTTCCTCTCTTGGTATCAGTAAAGTCCAATATCTCCGTTTTTTCCTAGCAATAATAAACAAACAAAACCCTCTAATGAAGATTTGGATGAATAGAACACCAATCTCAGAAAATCATTACAAAGTATACAAAATCTTACTTGATTTGGCTACATAGAAAACGTTTGTATCATTTCAACTTATACAAATAACATCTAAATGAAAACACACATAAATGCTTTTTTGTTTTTTGTTTTCATACCATTTGTAGAAAAAAATAAATAGTGGCTTAGGGCTCATTGTACCTATACTATTAGGCCTCATTTCCACTGGCGTTTTTACAGCCACTTTTCTGAGCGTTTTTTGCAGCTTAAAAACGCCTGTCCATGTTAGTCTATGGCATCATGCCCACCATGACGTTTTTGAGCTGTAGATGGCTAAGCTGCAAAAAAAACGCGGGACCAGTGCGTTCTGAAGCTCCAGCAATAGAGCTGTAAAAACGCCAGACATTAAAAAACGCTCAAAAATGCGCATAAACGCGCAAAAAATGCGCACAAACGCTCAAAAACGTGGCCGCGGCGTTTTTAAAGCTCCAGCTCCAAAAAATAAATACAATTTTTTTTTTCTAAAATAAACATACACAGGCGTTTTTAAGCTGTAAAAAATGCTCAGAAAAGTGGCTGTAAAAACGCCAGTGGAAATGAAGCCTTACTCAGTAAGCTGTTGTTAGGCTCTCTTTCCATTAGTGCGACCCCAAAGTTGCGTGACTTACAGTGCGACTTTGCAATGCAATTTTTGATGCAGTGTCATGCAACTTGTGAAACTCATGGGAAAACGAAGTCTGAACAAACTAGTACAAAAACCTTTTTTGGAGTCGCTGCGACTTGAGTCGCACCAATTAGAATGGGGACCATTAAAAACATGGATTTTGACTTGTCATGCGACTTCACATGTGCCAAGTCGCACAACAACTCACAGGAGTGGAAACAGAGCCTTTGCGTGCGGGCACAGTGGGGTGGGAGCACTTTACTTTTTTTTTTATTATTATTATTTTTTAATCCCTGCACTTTCGCTTTAAAAATATTTTTTCTTAATTTTTATTGCTGTCATAAAGACCCCAAATACCATCTCAGCACTTAAAAAAAATTTGACCACACCGAGATTGGTGAGATCAAATGATTTTGATTTTTCAAAATGTCAACGATTACATCTGGGTAACCTGGAAGTGATGTGACACCGGGTCTTTGCTGGGTTCTTTGACCAGCCGGCAGGAGCGCTGACTGGTTGATTGGGACTCCCGGTGGGACAGGAAGTCCCGGCACAGCTGTGGAAGGTGGCGCAAGGGGGGACGTCCACTCCCATTGCTTGTAAAAGCAACCCAATGGCTGGTAGAATTGCTTTTACAAGAGAGCCACCCGCTGGCTCTAAAAAACGGTACATCCTGGTCATATGTGTGCGCAGCCTATTGCATTAGGGTGTGCACTCCAAAGCTCAAACACATGGTACTGATCACTTACTGTGTTCATTCACAATGGGATTGGGCCCGTAACTGATATATTTATCAACCCCTTATCCACTCCTTTAAAACTTCCCCAGTGTATGCCAGCAGCAACAGCCTTTGGGAGAGAAGAGGAAGGAAGTTGGGAGAGCAGGGGCAATCTGCACTGCACCAAGGGCGGATCCAGAGTCTAGTCTCGGGGGGGGGGCACTGCCAGAAAATAAGGTGTTGCTTACAGAACTCAATTAGGTGTCCGATGTGTCCGCTGCAATGTTGCAGTACTGCTAAAAAATCAATGATCCCCGCCATTACTAGTAAGACATATTTAAATATGAATGCCATAAATCTATCCCATGGTTTGTAGACGATTGTCAGAGACTGCAGACATGGTACAAGAGGTGGTCAGAGAATGCAGATATGGTACAAGAGATGGTCAGAGACTGCAGACGTGGTACAAGAGATGGTCAGAGACTGCAGACGTGGTACAAGAGATGGTGAGAGACTGCAGACATGGTACAGGAGATGGTGAGAGACTGCAGACGTGGTACAAGGGATTGTCAGAGACTGCAGGCATGGTACAAGGGATGGTCAGAGACTGCAGACGTGGTGGAGGAGATGGTCAGAGACTGCAGACGTGGTACAAGGAGATGGTCAGAGACTGCAGACGTGGTACAGGAGATGGTCAGAGACTGCAGACGTGGTACAAGGAAATGGTCAGAGACTGCAGACATGGTACAAGAGATGGTCAGAGACTGCAGACATGGTACAAGAGATGGTCAGAAACTGCAGACATGGTACAAGAGATGGTCAGAGACTGCAGGCGTGGTACAAGAGATGGTCAGAAACTGCAGACGTGGTACAAGACATGGTTAGAAACTGCAGACGTGGTACAAGGGATGGTGAGAGACTGCAGACGTGGTACAAGGGATGGTCAGAGACTGCAGACGTGGTACAGGAGATGGTGAGAGACTGCAGATGTGGTACAGGAGATGGTGAGAGACTGCAGACGTGGTACAGGAGATGGTGAGAGACTGCAGACGTGGTACAGGAGATGGTGAGAGACTGCAGACGTGGTACAGGAGATGGTGAGAGACTGCAGACGTGATACAGGAGATGGTGAGAGACTGCAGATGTGGTACAGGAGATGGTGAGAGACTGCAGACGTGATACAAGAGATGGTCAGAGAATGGAGACATGGTACAAGAGATGGTCAGAAACTGCAGACATGGTACAAGAGATGGTCAGAGACTGCAGACATGGTACAAGAGATGGTCAGAAACTGCAGGCGTGGTACAAGAGATGGTCAGAAACTGCAGACGTGGTACAAGGGATGGTCAGAGACTGCAGACGTGGTACAGGAGATGGTCAGAGACTGCAAGCGTGGTACAAGTAGATGGTCAGACTACAGACGTGGTACAAGGAGATGGTGAGAGACTGCAGACGTGGTACAGGAGATGGTCAGACTACAGACGTGGTACAAGGAGATGGTCAGAGACTGCAGACTTGGTACAAGGAGATGGTCAGAGACTGCAGACGTGGTACAAGAGATGGTCAGGAAAACCGCAGACGTGGTACAAGAGATGGTCAGAAAACTGCAGACGTGGTACAAGGGATGGTCAGAGACTGCAGACGTGGTACAGGAGATGGTGAGAGACTGCAGGCATGGTACAAGAGATGGTCAGAGACTGCAGACGTGGTACAAGGAGATGGTCAGAGACTGCAGACGTGGTACAGGAGATGGTCAGAGACTGCAGACGTGGTCCAAGGGATGGTCAGAGACTGCAGACGTGGTACAAGGGATGGTCAGAGACTGCAGACGTGGTACAAGGGATGGTCAGAGACTGCAGACGTGGTACAAGGGATGGTCAGAGACTGCAGACGTGGTACAGGAGATGGTGAGAGACTGCAGGCATGGTACAAGAGATGGTCAGAGACTGCAGACGTGGTACAAGGAGATGGTCAGAGACTGCAGACGTGGTACAAGAGATGGTCAGAGACTGCAGACGTGGTACAAGAGATGGTCAGAGACTGCAGACGTGGTACAAGGGATGGTCAGAGACTGCAGACGTGGTACAAGGGATGGTCAGAGACTGCAGACGTGGTACAAGAGATGGTCAGAGACTGCAGACGTGGTACAAGAGATGGTCAGAGACTGCAGACGTGGTACAAGGGATGGTCAGAGACTGCAGACGTGGTACAAGAGATGGCCAGAGACTGCAGACGTGGTACAAGGGATGGTCAGAGACTGAAGACATGGTACAAGAGATCATTGCAGCCTCACTGTGCATATGAACGCAGCCCCACCTTTGTATATCAATGCAGTCCCACTTTTGTATATCAATGCAACCCCACTTTTGCATATCAATGCATCCCCACTTTTGCATATCAATGCAATCCCACTTTTGTCTATCAATGCACCCCCGCTTTTGTCTATGAATGCAGCCACACTGTGCACGGCACTCACCATGGCATTGCCTCGATCACACACAGCAGGCATCTCCTCTCCCGACGTGTGTCATGGAACAAACAGGAGCTGAAGGTCTGTGTTCGGTAGGCCAGTGTGCTCTAGCAAGGTCCCCCCCTAGACAGGCTTGTGTGATAGACAAAACACTGATTGTCAGGAAAGGTCCCCCCGCTGGTGATTTTGCCTGTTATTTGGGCTGCAGTACTGGCCTCCACCAGCGGGGAGTTATTGGCAGTATGGAGCACACAGCCCTTCCTGCGTTCAGGTGTGACCTAAATGCAATCAGCACGCCTCTATAATACCCGGCGTGTGTAATCACTCCTCGCCCTGGTATCTGTCTACTAACCTGATCCTGAGCCTGATATCTGACCCTGAGCTTGCTGTCCCCTTTCTTGACTTCTGATCTGATCCGACCTGACCTGATCCCTCTCCTGGACATTCCCTTCCTGCCCATTCCCTGTCTGCAGCTTCTTCTGTGATCTCCTGGTATATGACCTCGGCTTGGCTTTTGGTTTATGATTACGGCATTTCCCCTTCACTTATATATGCTTTGTTGTTATTTGTGCACTGTTTGTCTTCACCTGTTTTGTTCACCTTGTAAATAAACACCTTTTATTTCACTGCATACAGTGTTGGTCTCCTCTGTGTAGGCACACAGTACTGGTCTATGAATCCCTGACACTGATTCAATCAGTGTTCCATCTCCATCTACTATCACACGAGCAGGTCTAGCGCAGGCAGCACAGCCGAACACAGATCCAGCTCACACACACAGCCAGAGATGCCCGATGTCAGCAGGAGAGAGGGGAGTGCTGCAGTCAACAACAGCTCAAAGCAGCCTCAGGACAGGCAGCCTACCAGCCCTGGTGATGAGAGAGAGAGAGAGTGACAGACTCGGCAGCAGCAGCTGCAGGCACCGCAAAGCAGTTTAAAAAAATGATAAAAAAAAGTTATAAAACATAAATAAAACAATATATAAAAAAATATAAAAAAAAACATTTATTAAAAAAAGGGGGTTTGACACATGGGGCCCTGGGGACCTCTGAGCCCTTTAATAAAAATATATCTATATATAAAAAAAGAGAAAAAAATAAATAAAATATAAAAAATTTATAAAAAAAAGGAGGGTTGTCCTCCGGGGGCCCTGGGGACCTCTTTGCCCTTTAATAATAATACTAACAATAATAATAATAATAATTTATATATATATATATATATATATATATATATATATATATATATATATATACACATTTAATAAAAAAGGGGGGGGTGGTCATCTGGGGCCCTGGGGATCTCTGGGCCCCTGGGGACCTCCAGACCCCTAAAAAAAAGGGGGGGTTGCCATACGGGGCCCTGGCGGCCTCTGGGACCATGGGGACCTCCGGACTTCTAATAAAAAAATATGTTAAAAAAATATTTTTTTTTATAAAAAAATAAATGAAAAAAGAGGGGTTTGCCATCTGGGGCCCTGGTGGCCTCCGGGCCCCTGGGGACCTCCGGACCCCTAAAAAAAAAAAAAAAAAAAAAAAAAATTTTTTTTTTTTTTTTTTTTAAAGCCCATGTGACATGATTGCCTCGGGGGGGGGCAATTGCCCCGTTGCCCCCCCCCTGGATCCGCCGTTGCACTGCACAAGGTGATTAGGGTGTGCCCAGGCATACCTGGCACACCCTGTGCGTACACCTATAATCCTGGTATAACCACTTAAAGACTAGCGAAGTCCGGGTACATCGCTGGCCAGCAGGTGGTTAAAGTCTAGCTGAGGGCACTGATAGAATATACAGAAGGTGGCCGCTTTTATGTCATTACATACAATGCAGGACCAGCAGGCCATGATGCAATCTGATGACACAGTGGCTTTGGCCAATTATGGCTCAGGGCTTTAGCACACGCCCCACACTATATAAGGCCGCCTGCTGGGCCGCCTAGTGTGTTCCAGTGCTGAACAGAGATCAGTCAGAGAGACAGAGAGATTGTCTTTTTATATAGCTAGATAGAGCAGGCAGGCTAGTCAGTTTAGCTTAATTTACAGTGTGTAGAGAATATATATACATCCCTAGGAGTTGTACATATATTTATACACTGTATAGCGTAGATCGATCAGTTCTTCCCAATTTACTGGCAGGCAGGTGATTGTGCTATTTAAAGACGTTATCACAGGTATAGACACCCAGCAGGTACAATATTTAAAGGAATTTTTCTTTTTTTTCTTCATTTAAGCATCATTAAAATCACTGCTCCTGGAGTAGTAATTTTAATGATGCTTAAATTAAAAAATAAAAATTCCTTTAAATGTTGTACCTGCTGGGTGTCTATAGTTTGCCTGTGAAAATGTCTTTGAGAACCCGGGTCTTGCCCGAGGGAACATGTATCAATAGAAAAAAAGTCCTGCTCCTGAAAAAAACGACCCTTTTTAAAACTTTTTTCCATTGATACATGTTCCCTGGGGCAAGACCCGGGTTCTCAAAGACGTTTTCCAACAATAACTTGAATATTGGGCTTTAAAATGAGCATTTTTTAATTCGAACGTTCAAGTCCCATAGACTTCAATGGGGTTCTAAATGTTGGCGCGAACGGGCGGTCTGTTCGAAGGTTCTGGTGCGAACCGAACGCGGGTATGTCCGGCTCATCCCTAGTCCCTGCATTAGGCAGTTGGTCAGGAGCCAAATAGCATACAGCTTTTATGTAAAAGCCAGCCACTGCAGAGAACATTTCTTCAATGGCTACCAGGGTATTGCCCTTCAAGTGGCATGGCCCTTAAGGCCCCTTTCACATTGCGGCCGTGAAAGGTTTAATACGCTGGTAGAGGCGCATTGCGAGTGGTATTGCCGTGGTTTCCCATTGTTTTCAATGGGAAGGAGCGGTGAAGGAGCGGTATACACGCCGCTCCTCTCACCGCTCCAAAGATGCTGCTGACAGGAGATTTTTTTCTCTCCTGCCAGCGCATCGCCTCAGTGTGAAAGCCCTCAGGCTTTCACACTGAGGATGCAGTAAAGTTGTTTTTCAGATGGTATAGCATTTCACTGAAAAACTCCTCAATGTGAAAGAGGCCTTATCTCCAGCCTAGTTTACCAGCCCCCAGAATCCTTTTCATATAGTGCCTTCTAGAGACTGTTCTGTGCTGCCACCTAGTGCCCATATTATGCCACAGAGACAGTGCATTCAGGAGCACCAAATTGCACAGCTGCATAATCTGTTTGCTCCATGCACACTGGGCTTAAAAAAATGCCAGATCCCTTGACAGAAAAAAACAAACGCTCATATAGAGAAGTGTTTTGCGCTTTTTTTCTGCCAGAAAACCCCAAAAAACACAAACCAAAAGTTTTTTTCCCTGCCTATAAACGCTGAGCTTAAAATATGGCTGTAATCTTCCCAATGTCTATGAACACATAGGATACCATGTACTTTATGGGTACTCCCATTCTGACCCTGTCTGCATTGTTACTCTTAAAGGATTTGTAAAGGTAAATGTTGTTTCACCTTAATGCATCCTATGTACCCCAGCAGGGGTACAGTGCGTACTCGTTCGCAGTTTCAGCCTGCATTTTTGGCTGAATTCGGACCTGAAACAGACCAAAAGATGCACAGGGCTCCTGTGAAAATTCTCACTGGACCTGCAGTGGAGATATGTGAACCGGATCCATAGAGAGACAGTCAAAATCTCTTGCTATTGCGAATTGGATGCAGGGAACCTGCATCCAATTTGCAATGGTGTGAACCCAGCCTAAAGCCTTGTACACGCGATCCGAAGGTTGGCAGGGGATTGTCTGTTGACAGACTGTTGTCCTAAAATCTGACCGTTAGTACTCTCCTTTTGGCAATTGTTGTCCAACTTTCGGCCAACAAATGTTGGATGACAGGCTTGTAAATTTTCGGCGGACAACGGTTTGTTGTCAGATTTTCTGAAGGTTAGTACACAAATCCGTCACACAAAAGTTGAAAGTACAAATACGCATTTTCGGAATCAGTGCTTACCAAATGCGAAATTAGCAGAAGGGACCCAAAGGGTGGTGCTTAAGAGCTGAAATTCCTGTAGTACATCACTACGTTCGTGTTTGTTGGCCGCAGGGGCGGACTGACCATTGAGTCGCTCGGGCACTGCCCGAGGGCCCCATGCCACTAGGGGGCCCCATCAGGGTTGCCAGGCTCAGTAAAACCAGGGACAGTATGTAAAAATCTATATTTTTTTTACATCTGTCCCTGATATGTCCGAAACCAACATGCTTTTGATGTGAAAATACAGAGATTTTTGCTGCCCCGCTTCTGTACTGCCACCTGGCTTGGTGGCCATCTGTAAGCCCAGGGGCCCCATAATCTTCTATTGCCCGGGGGCCCCATGAGTTGTCAGTCCACCCCTGGTTGGCCGACAAAGGTGAGCTTATACATTTATGATAGCTTTAAAGTGGTTGTAAACCCTTTACAACTACTTTAATCTACAGGTAAGCCTAGATTACGGCTGCATTCACATCTAAGCATAGGCGATTTGCAACGTTTTTTACCGCGATTTGCCGCGACAAATTGCGGCGTTTTTCCCCGCGATTTGCCACGACAAAACGCAGTGTTTTTCCCTGCGGTTTTGTACAGGTCATTGGCATCAATGTAAAACGCCCAAGCCGCCCGATTCGCGCATCAAAAAGGAGTCGGGGACTTGTTTGAAATTCAGGCGTTCAACGTTCTTTCGGCGTTCGACGTTTTGCGTTGGAGATGTGAACCATCTCCATAGAGAATAATGTTATTTTTCCCCTCTAGCGTCGTTGAGCGACGCGCTTCAGGCGACAAAACGCTCAGATGTGAATGCAGCCTAAGGCTTACCTGTAGGTGCAAGAAATATCTGCCAAACCTAAAAGGTTTAAGGCCGGATTCACACCTATGTGAATTGGTTGCGGCTTAAACCGCATCTAATACGCAGAACATTTCTAAATACATTGTTTTCAATGAGGCTGGTTCACATATGTGCGATGCATTCGCACTGCGCATTGCAGAAAAAACGTGTGCGGATTTTATGCCTTGCGGTGCGGCTCAGGTGCGAATTCAGTCCCATTATCTTCTATGGGTACGCAGCTGATTTGCAGATGTGTTCAGTTCGATGTGTTCAGTTCTCTTCAGGAATTTCTCTCATTCAGCTCAATACACTTCTCCCCCACTCTCCTCTCCCCTGTAACTTCTCCCAGGTCTTCAAATTCGCAGCTAAAAGTTGCAAATCTGCTGAACACTTCCCTTATCTGCAGAGATTACAGAGCTGAAATTCGCACCGCACAAGTGTGATTCCGGCCTAAGAGATATTTGCAAAACATTGCGGCACCGATGCAGGGGCACTGAGCGTGTCCCGCTACTAACGGCATCATGCTGTTAGTGGCGACTCCTGCGTGCATCATTGCTGCTCCAGCCAGTCACAGTGCCAGAGCAGTGATACCCGGAATTTACTCCGGGTATTATGGTGGTGTCGGAGGAGAAGGCCGAGGGCCGATACGGGGGCTTCGATCTCAGGTAATTCATAATGAGCTAGTTATGCTATGCATACTAGCTCATTGTGCCTTTGTCTTAAAGAAATGTGGAGTTTATTAAAGCTACTCGACTCACTCTCTGGATGAATGTACTCTTCCAGATGACGATATGGGCACTCTTTCACCAGCAGGCACATGTTATTCGCTTTATAATGTGCCCATTGCAGTTTGTTGGGTACTTTAACTCCATTGAAATGAACACAAAATGACTTCTCATTAAATTCTATGCACCGCATAGAACAAGGTGTGATGTAATAAGTTGTAAGAATGCAACCTGTCCTATTTTTTCAGTAAAAACCAACGTGTTGCATCGGTGTGAAGTAAAACAATAGAACATAAGTCCAAATTGCCTCATTAGGGATGAGATCAGGCGTGTTTGGATCCTAGTCTGAACCCAACAGAATGAAGCGTTCAGGAAGCTGTCACTGCACGCTGCCAGTCACAGGGGGCCGCCTCGGCCCTTCTGGCACACGTATACATGCCCCTTGTACATGTTGCGGCTGTGGGACAAGGAATGCCTCAACCTTCTATGATTGGCTCAGTAGAGGGACAAATTCATGGCGTGATCACTCGGGTGGGTTTGGACTAGGATCTGAATATCCCTAGGCCTATCACTATGGGGCTGGTGTGAGCATACTTGCTTGGTTCAGACCATTGCGGCCCATGCAGGGCTGCCATCAGGGGGGTACAGCTATTACCCCTGGAAGAGGCCCTATGATCCCCAAGGGCCCGGTCGCCCCCTCCCATTTTATATTTTAGTTCATTTTATTTTTTCATTTATTTTTTTTTTTTCATCTGACTTTAGCAACTCACAGCAGGAGAGAGAAGAGAAGACTTGACTTTGTTCGTCAGCACCAACCCTGCCCCCGTTCCGCTTATCATCTTGCGGCAGGAGAGAGGGAGAGAGAAGAGATGACACCACTTTCTTATTATCTTGCACCAGGAGAGAGGAGCCCCCCCCTCCAGGTTCTCTGCTCCAGGGGGGCCCTGACTAAACCTGTGTAAGGGACCCCCAAAAGTTGTAATGGCTGCCCTGGGCCCATGTGTAAGGCGCCTATTCATTTTTAATGATGAAACAAGGAGTGAAAGAAATTAATTTTAAATAGCACTGCTCCAGTTTTTACTCCTTCCCACCTGCAGTAATGTGAACCTATCCCATCCCAGCAAAGGGGAAAAACTAGTGTAACTCCATTTAGACTCTGCTCCCTAATCATAGTGAGTGTGCAGCTAAATGTCATGATCCTAGCAATGTCAGCAGCAGGAAGAGCTGGACACAGCGCATGCGTCTTGTGGATAAGGGACACGGGGACGCGCATGGAGACGAGCACGTAGGTCTCGGTTAGGAACACGTGTGCACGTACGGTGCTGGAAGCTGAGGAGAGGGCGGAAGTAGGAAGAGAATGATGTGTATGGGCAGAGAGGGAGCAGGAAGAACTGTGTGTAGTCTTGTCTTCTCACTATGGCTATAGTGCCGCTGCTTGTCAATGTGGCCGGTTCTGTACTGGGCGGCCTGGCCACTGCCGCCCTCATCCCTGCCTTCAAGGAACACTTCATCGCCGCTAAGCTGTATGGGGTGGACATGAACAAATCCAGCAGAGAGCCCGTGTAAGTCTATGGGATGCCTGTATACACTGACAGGCAGCACCGAGTATACCAACACTGGGGCTCTCCCACCACTGCACTCTACTGGATCTACTAATAGACTGGCACAGTACAGCTCTTATTATAAGTATTCTGATAGGAGATACATGGAGGTGTGGGCACTTCTTACATGGTTAGAACTTATTATAACTTATATGGTTCCATTCATGGTATATAACCCCTTGGTGACCGACTAATCCTAACACCTGAACACAGGCCTACAACGGTGACACGTGTTCATATAACTGGATATATTGTCACATATATACTTTGTGTGTCCGGGTGGGTTATACCGGGAAAAACTGGGCTTTCATTTGGTGGTAAATGGTAATGGATATTACTAGCATAAAACTAGAAGTGGTTGTAAAGGCTGAATTGTATGCATGTAGTTTAAAGATCCTTCAGTGTGCAGCTCCCCTCTCAGCCCCCCCAATACCAACATAAGCCCCATCTCCATCCAACGAGGTACACGAGACCCAAGGCTCTCCCTCCTGATTGGCTGAGATACAGGAGACATTGGCACTCACTGCTGTCAGTGGGGGTAGGGCTGAGCGTGCGCTCTGTGTGTTTTATGGATGCATGTGGCGGCTCGGGAGCGATCACGCACTAGTGCCCTCACAGCAATCGGGGGGGGGGGAGCCCAGAGCGCTAGCAGGGAATCCCAGAAAAGAGGAGGCTCAGGGCTGCTATGTGCAAAACCACTGTGCAGAGCACGTAAGTATGACATGTGTTTTTTTTTTAACACACATTTTTCCTTTACAATCACTTTAAGCTGTATATTTCTTTCCATTACCATAATCTACCACAAAAGAACAACCTAAAATCAATTCTTCAGCTGCTGAAAATTGCAGCGATGCCACATATAGGAACAATAGTGTACATTTTGTTTTTTTTATCCTGCCTAAAACACAGACACTATTTAAAAATAAATAATAATTCTGCCTAAAATACACTATCTCTAACCTTTGACTCTGACCGTGACCTTTTGACCCTAAGCTTAGCACTGACCCTGACTTGGATCAAACCTTGATCTAGTTATTATTTTTCTTATTTCTTATGTAGTTTTGCATGCCCTGCTTTGTTTATACTTTTTTCTTCTCTGGCAAATTACAGCTGTATCAAACAATGTATATATTTTTTCTGCAGTCAAGTGGAGAAAACAAAAATGTATGACTGGGCTGTACAGTGGCAATCGGCCAATCAGAGGCAATCGGGAACTGGGCCTCTGGGTTTTTGATATTTTCTACAGGAACCAGAGCTCTCGGTGAGAGCTCAGTCTCTCTGTTCTGGGAACAGGTACTCGGATATGCAGACCCAATACACTTTTTTTTTTTTTTTTTTTTTTTTTTTTAGCAGACACCATAGGGAATACATTGGCGGTCATTGCAACTTTTTTTTCTAGCACGGTATTTGCGCAATCATTTTTCAAACGCCTTATTTTGGGGAAAAAAAACAGTTTCATGAATTAAACAAAACAGTAAAGTTAGCCCAATTTTTTTGTATAATGTGAAAGATAAAGTTGCGCCGAGTAAATAGATACCTAACATGTCACGCTTTAAAATTGCGCGCAGTCATGGAATGGCGCCAAACTTCGGTACTTAAAAATCTCCATAGGCGACGCTTTAACATTTTTTACAGGTTACTATTTTAGAGTGACAGAGGAGGTCTAGTGCAAGAATTGTTATACACACTCTAACACAAGCGACGATACCTCACATGTGGGGTTTGAACGGCGTTTACATATGTGGGCGGGACTTGTATGCGTGTTCGCTTCTGCGCACGAGATAACGGGGACAGGGGCGTTTTGAGAACATTTTTTTTTTTTATTTTACTTAATTTTTTTTATTTTTACCCTTTTTTTTTTAATCACTTTTATTCCTATTACAAGGAATGTAAAGATCCCCGTAATAGAAATCCATGTGACAGGTCCTCTTTATGGAGCGATGGGGGGTCAATAAGACCCCACATCTCTCCTCCAGGCTTACAAGCATGAAATCGGTAAAAAAAAAATCGCCGATCACATGCCGACAGCCGCGGTTGCGGCTTTGTTTACTTCCGGGTATCGGGCCCGGTCCTCCGATGGTCATAGAGATGACTGTGACCGTCTGGTCACCGGTCATAGAGATGACTGTGACCGTCTGGTCACCGGTCATAGAGATGACTGTGACCGTCTGGTCACCGGTCATAGAGATGACTGTGACCGTCTGGTCACCGGTCATAGAGATGACTGTGACCGTCTGGTCACCGGTCATCTCTATGGTTCTGCAGCGAGTGCCGGCCGATTCGCTCTCTGGGCCCCCAATGGCACGGGAGAGCCCAGAGAAGCACCGGATGGCGGCGGGAGGGGGGGGACGTTCCCTTCCGCTGCCTATAAAAACGATCAAGCAGTGCTTTGATTGTTCTTATGGTGCACAGAATCGCCGGCTGAAGACGGCGATATCTGAATGATGCCTGTAGCTACAGGCATCATTCAGATATCCCCGCACAAATTGGAGGACGTCGTATGACGTCCTCCAGTTGACAAGCGGTTAATGTTAGAGTATAAGTAAACCTTCATTAAAAATAACCCATAAATCTCTCTAGCTCCACTTGAATCATTCATGTGCTATAATAATTCACCCATTTGCCCCAAACATGTTCTTTAGCAGTACTTGGATGCCTTTTAGTCTTTTTCTATGCTTTCCCAATTCTGTTTGGAGAGTGTATGGCAACACCCTAAACAGCCATGTTTTTTTCCAGGAGTGTATCTAGAACAGAGCGGTCAACAATCGCTAGCCTTGAGGGAGGAGCACGGCATGGGGGTTGGCACATGGGCTTTGGTTGGCACACAGACTTTGGTGCTGCAGCACATGACCCCAACTGGGATTGTGCACATTAGGAAGGCTACACTGGGGCTCCAGGGAGACTCTGAATGGCAGCATTGGCACCCTATAGGGGGAAGTACAAAAGACATCAGTTTGGATGGAAGATTCAGCTGAAAAGACCGCATCCGCAATATGAGAAGTGTGGGAATGATGCTTTTTTTGGGGGTTTGATTTTTTTTTTTTATTGTTTTGTATCCCCTGCAATAAACTAGTTTGTATGTTTTATGTTTTTGCAGCCCAGAATCTCAAGGAGTGATTAGCGGGGCAGTGTTTCTGCTGATCCTTTTCTTCTTCATTCCTGTTCCTTTCTTGAGCTGTTTCATTGAAGAGCAGTGTAGAGAATTCCCACACCATGAGGTAATGGTTTTGTTCTACCTTGTTCTGCTCTTTCCATTGGATCTTATTGACTATTCATCTTCACTACAAACTACTTTGTATGTTAAAGAAGATGTATGGTGCAAAGCAACCAATACCAAAATTAATTATCGCTACTCACAGCAAATTAGAGTTAATTTACAGTCACTGACTACGCATTGTAATGCTTTATTGAATCGGCTTGTATGCGTGGGTCTGCTTGAGCTCTGTTAATCACCTAAAGGTCAATCAAAGTTAGATATAACATAACTTGTATAACCAGAGGGTGCAGCAAAAACATGCATTTTTATAAAAGCTTTACCATTGTCTGACATGTATATGAGCTGTAGAGATTGACCTCTGCTGTGTATGAGAACATTGGATGCTTACCCCCCCGAGTTACAGGTAGAGCTCATAACTGGTCCTCACTGATTGCAGAGCTCTAGCTGTGACTCGGCAGTTGTAGCGTCAGACAATACAGACGTGATAGAATAGCCTTTAATGTGAGTTTTGTGTATTGAAATTTGTCTTGCTTTTTGCATCGTCTCACTTTTTTTATTTCAATGTTTTACTTCTAGTTTGTTGCTCTTATTGGCTCATTACTTGCCATTTGCTGTATGATCTTTCTGGGTTTTGCGGATGATGTCTTGAATTTGCGATGGCGACACAAGTTGCTGCTGCCCACTGCAGCCTCACTGCCACTTCTTATGGTGTACTTTATCACATTTGGCAATACTACCATTGTAGTACCCAAGCCATTCAGACCTCTTCTGGGGCTTCATGTGGATCTCGGTGAGTTGGCTTTATACTTGTTTAGTAGTGTTTTGGCAATACAAGAGATGGCATTCATGGACTCTGCACCAAAATAGGACAGTGTACTGATCCTGACAGTGTTCAAACATCCAATTCTTAGATTTAGCCCAGGTTCACACTGGGTACGATTTAGTTTGATTTGAGATGCGATTTCACATGTGAAATCGCATCTCAAATCGGCAGCAATTGCGGGCAATGACACCGTCCTAATCGGTGCGACGCGCATCTGCGGCGCTGCACCGATTTCAAAAAGTAGTTCCTGTACTCACACTGGGCTGCGGGAGTGAAATCGCGCGATTTCACTCCCTCTGGCAGTCCCGATTTCGGCGCGATTTAGGAGACATCTGTGCAGGTTTCTGCACAGATGTCAATGTAAATCGCATCCTGAAATCGCAAAAAGTAGTACAGGAACTACTTTTTGAAATCGGTGCAGCGCCGCAGATGCGGCGTCGCACCGATTAGGACGGTGTCATTTCTGGCAATTGCCGCCGATTTGAGATGCGATTTCACATGTGAAATCGCATCTCAAATCGAACTAAATCGTACCCAGTGTGAACCTGGGCTCAAAGCTAATTAAAATGATAATGTTGCACTAGTGAAATGTGAGGCCACTGAATATGCATATTTGTTTGTGGAAACTTCCATATGTGAATCCCCCACAAACATTGTTTTACTTGTATCATAAATAAGAAAAAAAAAGACCGTTTGCCACTCCCCTGAAGCTGCCACCAATGTTGGTGGGGTTTGTTACCCCAAACATTACATATGTAGTAAACCCACAAATAATGAATAATATAGCGGACTAATAAACACTCCATTTATCGAGTACACCAGGGATAAAGGGATTTTTAAATACAGCTTACCTGTAAAATCCTTTTCTTGGAGTACATCACGGGACACAGAGCGGCATATTCATTACTATATGGGTTATATGGAGTACCTTCAGGTGTGGACACTGGCAATCTCAAACAGGAAGTCCCCTCCCTATATAACCCCCTCCCCTAGAGGGAGTCCCTCAGTTTTGTAGCAAGCAGTATGCCTCCCAAAATGGTCACCCAAAAGAGGGGTGGGAGCTCTGTGTCCCGTGATGTACTCCAAGAAAAGGATTTTACAGGTAAGCTGTATTTAAAAATCCCTTTTTCTTTCTCGTACATCACGGGACACAGAGCGGCATATTCATTACTATATGGGATGTCCGAAAGCAATGCTTTAATGAGGGGAGGGAGACATCTTCCAAAGAAGGATTTAATTTTAGAGGTATACTCAGATACTAGTAAATCCAACTTAAACGAGAAATGTGAATCTCAAATCAAATCAAGGGAGCCCCCTCAGATCCTGAGGAGCTTGAATCGCGGCCTGTAGTACTGACTGCCCAAAGGCTGTATCCGCATTCCTTCTTACGTCCAATTGATAAAATTTTGTAAACGTGTGGACTGATGACCACGTTGCTGCCTTGCATATTCGAGCCATAGAGATCTGATGATGTGCTGCCCAGGAGGTGCCCATGGCCCTGGTAGAATGGGCCCTTTTACCGACAAAGGAGGAGGCAACCTCTTCAAACCGCAGGCCCGAACAATTAATTGTTTAATCCATCTTGCGATGGTGGATCAAGCAGCTGCCTGACCCATCTTGGGTCCTTCCGGTAAAACGAACACCACATCTGTTTTCCGAACCTTCTCTGTAGCTTTAAGATAGGCCTTTATGGCCCTGACAATATCCAACGTATGCAGCAACCCCTCCTTTCTAGAGGTGGGTTTTGGAAGAAGGATGGAAGTACCACATCCTGGTTCAGGTGGAAACTGGATATACCCTTTGGTAGAAAGGAAGGATGAGGACGGAACCCCGCCCTATCCTTATGCAAAATGAGATATGGTTCCTTACAAGATAAGGCTGCCAATTCCGATACTCTCCTGGCCGAGACTATGGTGATCAGAAATACCGACTTTCTAGTCAGTAAAATCAAGGTACCTCAGCCAACGGCTCAAGGGGTTGTTTCTGTAGGGATGACAGAACAAGATTTAAGTCCCATGGACAAAGTGGTGACTTGACAGGAGGATTAATACGCAAGACCCCCTGTAAGAAGGTCTTTACCAGCGAGTGGGTGGCCAGCGGCCTCTGAAACCACACTGACAGAGCTGAGATCTGTCCCTTGATTGTGCTTAGTGCCAGGCCTTTATCCACTCCTAGCTGGAGAAAACTTAACACCCTGTCAATAGTATATTTACGGGAATTCCATCTTTTGGATTCACACCAGCCTACGTAGTTCCTCCACACCCTGTAATAAATCACCCTGGAGACCGGCTTTCTAGCCCTAATCAGGGTAGGAATTACCTGCCTAGACAGACCTCTACCCCTGAGAATCAGGGATTCAGCCTCCAGGCCGTCAAATTTAGACGCTGTAATGTAGGGTGGAGGATCGGGCCTTGTGAGAGTAGGTCTGGTTGTAGAGGAAGAGTCCAAGGGTCTCCCACTGCCATCTTCAGGACTAGTGAGTACCAAGTCCTCCGGGGCCAAGCCGGAGCTACTAGAATGACTGGCTTGTGCTCCACTCTGATCTTGCGCAACAGGCGAGGAAGTAACTGTAGCGGAGGGAATGCATATAGAAGTTTGAATTGATGCCAAGAGCAAACCAACTCATCGTTCCGCAGGCCATAGGATCCTTTGCTCGAGACACGAACCTGTCTAGTTTCTTGTTGAACCTGGATGCCATTATATCTACGTCCGGCATTCCCCACCACTGGCAGATTGTCTGAAAGACCTGGGGATGCCGAGACCACTCCCCTGGCATCCGACTCTGGCGACTTTAAGAAGTATGCCTGCAGGTTGTCTACTCCGGGAATGAATATCGCCGAAATGCAGGGTACATGAACCTCTGCCCACTGAAAAATCAAGCTCTTGAGCGGCCTGACTCCTGGTTCCCCCTTGGTGGTTTATGTATGCCACCGCCGTGGCATTGTCTGACTGGATTCTCACCGGGAACCCCTTTAATCTGGAGGTCCATGCCAGAAGGGCTAGGCGAGCAGCTCTGATCTCCCAGATATTGATGGGGAGCTGCCTCTCTGCTTTCACCCCAGTTCCCTGGCGAGAGGACCCCTCGAAGACCGCCCCCCCCCAGCCTGCCAGGCTGGCGTCTGTGGTAACTACCTTCCAGACAACAGGGCTGAAGGATTTTTCCCTTTAGAAGATTCTGGGGGTTCAACCACCAGGCCAGGCTTTGTCGGACCCTTGATGATAGCGTCAAAGGGGACTCTAAGGCATGTGCCCTCTTGCCCCAGGCTGCTAGAATGGCTGCCTGTAGGACGCGAGTGTGGATCTGAGCGTATGGTACTGCCTCGAACGTGGCCAATAGCTTGCCTAGTAATCGCATACACAGGCGAATAGTTGGTTTTTTCTTGTTTAGAACCAACTGAACCAATCCCTTGATAGCCTCGATCTTTACCAGGGGCAGGACCACTCTTTGCTGTTCTGTGTCTAACCTCATGCCGAGGTATTCCAACTGCTTTGTAGGCTGGAACGCTGACTTTCCCCGGTTTTAGGACCCTGCTGAATTCTTCGAGGTACCGAACCGTGAGGTTTACTGCCTTTTGCAGACCCGGTCGTGAGTGATCTATGATTAAAAGGTCGTCCAAGTATGCTAGGACTGTGACCCCTTGGATCCTTAAATTGGCCAGAACTGGGGCTAGGATCTTCGTGAATACCCGGGGGGCCGTGGCCAGCCCGAAGGGGAGCGCCCTGCTGCCCCACCGCAAGCGTAAAAGCCTTTGATGCGACTGAAAGATTGGTACATGAAGGTAAGCATCCTTTACGTCTATGGAGGCCAGAAAATCGTCCCTCTGAAGCGCGGCGGTTGCTGACCGGATGGATTCCATCCGGAAGGAACGAACCCTTAGGTAACCGTTTAACCTCTTTAGGTCCAAGATTGGCCTGACATCGCCGTTGGGCTTTGGTATGACAAAGAGATTGGAATAGAAACCTAGCCCTTGCTCTTGGGCTGGCACCTCTATTATTACGTCCTGGCAAAGCAGGTGATCCAAAGCTGCCAGCAATGAGGCCTTCCTTGCTGGATCCTTTGGTAGCCTTGATTCTTGAAAATGAGGCGGAGGACACCTTAGAAACTCCAGTCTGTAGCCTGTGGTTACAGATGCCCGGACCCATTTGTCGGGGATCTTGGCTTCCCAAACTTCTGAGAAGAAACGAAGCCTTCCCCCCACCAGCGAGAGTGGGGGCGCCCCTTCATAAGGCAGACTTAGGGGCTGTCTTTGTCGGCTTGCGATACCATGGCCTCTTACCCCTAGGGGCCTGTCCCTGCGATCTACTGTTAACGTTGGATCGTGCAGGCGGCCGTCGATACTGCCTGGAATTTGAGGGCCCCGAGACAGGAAAGAGCTGCCTTCTAAATGTAGGACCCCGGAATGTCTTTTTGACCGGTAAAAGGGGTACTCTTGCCACTTGAAATAGTCTGAATATATTTATCCAGATCCTCTCCGAAGAGTCGTCCTCCATGGAAGGGAAACCCTGCCAGAAGCTTTTTGCATGGGGGCTCCGCCGCCCAGTTCTTCAACCATAAGAGCCTTCTCATGTGCACCAAAAATAGTGATAAACGAGAGGCCTGCTGGATGGAATCCTTTATAGCATCTACCGCAAAACACAGAGCTCTGGGAATGTCAGAAAACTCTTCTGCTTGTTGGGTAGGCATGTCCTTTAACATTTCCTTTGTCTGGTCTTTTAACGCCTGACAAACACCAATCGCAGCCACCGCTGGCTGCACCACTGCTCCTGCCGTAGCAAAGGATGCTTTTAAAAGTGTCTCTAACCTTTTATCAACCGGATCTTTAAACATATGTATGTTTTCCACCGGGCAAGTTAGTGATTTATTCACACATGAGATGGCTGCATCCACTACTGGGAGCCTCCACCTCTTGGAGAATTTTTCCTCCATGGGGTAAATGACCGCAAATCTTTTCGGTGGCAGAAAAATCCTGTCCGCCGTACCCTCCCGAAAGATTAATTCCTCCAAAAGAGGATGGACTGGAAAAACTGCGTTGCTTAACGGAGCTTTCAAAGAGCCCAGAGAGGATACCGGAGGAACCTGAGGCTCTGGCAATGGTAAACTAAATGCCGAGCGGACCATGTCCGTCAAAGACTGTACCCACAGTCTGTCTGGGAGTCTGAAAATGGTTCCTCCGAGGCAGGCCCCTCAATCCCTGAACCCTCTTGGTTCAGGTCTAGTTGATCCTCCTGTGATTCCAATTCCTCCAGAGAGAGAATCTCAGCATCTGAGGATACACCTCTTGGTGATGGGGATCTAACCCGTTTCTTACCAGGAACAGCTCTAGCGATCAATGCTGCTATTCTCTCTTCTAGCCCCCCTAGGGATACGGCTAGCATCTCCTCTGTGATAAACACAGGGCTGGGCTGATCTGGGCCAGCCTCCGCACCAGATCCCCCTAATGGCTCATCCAAGGCGCTTTTTATGTTAATAAGTTGCGGGGAAAGTATCGGCATATCATTAGAATCAGAAAGGGAACCCTTTTGTTTTTTGGTCTTTTTTGTACCCTTTGACCCCGAACCTTTGGAAGCCATAATACAAAATCGAGGGACTCCGCCCACACAACAGACTGTAGTGGGCAGGAGTACAAAACCAGAGTTTAGGGGACAATAGATCACTAATGCCCAAAAACTGATGGGATCCCGTATGCTTTTTTTTTTTTTTTTTTTTTTAAATATATATTATATATTTTCTTTTTACAACATACAGTGACCCCAAACTTAGTTTGCCAGCCTCCAACCTGCTGCAAAAAGGGGAATTTTTTGGCTTAACAAAAAAGGCATTGGAACAAAGTCCAGCATGTACTACCCCTCTTCCGCCACCGGGAGTCACTGTTCTGCCGCTCTGCGTCCTCTCCTTCTGAAAATCAGCCTCAGACTGAGCACTGACAATGCCTGCTGTCTATAACAGCACAAAAGCGCGCCTCCTGTATGACGCCGCAGGCACGCCCCCCCCCCCCCGCCCTCCTGTCTGAACGGCGCGAAAAAAGTCTATAAGACGTGCGCGCGCACGCGTATGCCGGAAACAGGAGGAACATGGAGGAGCCGCGCTGCTGGAGATCCAGGAACGCAGAAACAGGTGGCAGATTCAAACCCCCGGCCAGGTAGGACTCTCCAAAGGCCCCTAGGGATCCTTACTAGCCCTAGGAAGAAAACAGCAGGTTTAGCTAGCAACACATTTTTAGACAGGGGAACCTAGTGATGGGGGAGAAAGGGTGTCATCCTGTCTCTCTCAGACATAGTGAACAAGGTTGCCCATGCAGAGCATACTTAGGCTATCCCCCCTTTTAGGTTACCCCGGAGAGCCTGCTGTCGAACCAAGTCCCGCAGGCTCCCCCTTACCTGCTCCATGCAGCAGGATCCAGCAAACTGATCCAATCTTCTCCCATCTCCGTGGGTAGCGTAGTAGACCTTCAGGCCCTGGGGTCCTATGAAGGTACCCACTGTCCTGGACCTATATAGCACCCTGGCAAGCAGGAACTTATGGTTTTTACAAACTCCAAGTCCTGGGCCCAGGGTCCAGCCCTCCAAAGAGGAGCATTATAGGCAAAACTCCACGGCTTGGGGCCCGGGTACTGTCCACTTTGGCACTGAGGCTCCTTGGACAGATCCGGTTAGCCCGCCCTTAATCCCAAGGATGTGGAGCAAAGCTATTCCGTGACCAACACCTAAGACACTGGCGAAAAAACTGAGGGACTCCCTCTAGGGGAGGGGGTTATATAGGGAGGGGACTTCCTGTTTGAGATTGCCAGTGTCCACACCTGAAGGTACTCCATATAACCCATATAGTAATGAATATGCCGCTCTGTGTCCCGTGATGTACGAGAAAGAAATTCAATTAGCCCGACCTCCAGCTGTTAAAGAATTACAAGTCCTATGAGGCATAGCAAGACTCTGACAGCCTGCAGGTATGACACCCAGAAGCGGAGGCATGATGGGACTTGTAGTTTTGCAACAGCTGGGGGTCCACTAATTGCATTTCCCTGGAATACACTTTACTAATCACCACCACCTGCCCACCCTGTTATAATATTACGGCCGGGCGGAGTACCATTATTCCAGGAGGACGCCATATGACATCCTTCTACTCGTGCCCCCTAGGGGCTGTGCAGCAGCACGATCTGTGATGGAAGACAGAAAAACCTAAGATCCTAAACAGTTCTGCAGATATATATATCTGCCGAGATTCTGCAGTTTCAAATCTGTGCAAGTCCACAAGTGATCGACACTTAGGAGATTGACGCATCTGTACCAGCTTCAGACTTCCTTTTTTTCGTTTACATACATGTCATAAAGGTGGAGACGGTATATATACATTCTTTTCATCTGAGGATTTCACCACATAGACCTTTTTTTCAATACATCATAGACTATGAATTTGTCTCTCTGTGTCCATCAGATGGAGTCTTTATTTTGATTCAGTTTTCATTTATTTCAATATTTGTGTAGCTTCATTAGTCTAACGTTTTTTCATTTAACTGCACTCAGGTGTGGTGTTTTCTTGCACATAGCTACTTAACACTAGCGAGTTTTTTGGTGATTATTTGGTGGATTCACATATGAATCCACACTTGTGTGTTATTTATTACAATTAATTATTTTTGTGTGTTCACATATATTTAATTTGTTTGCAACTATTATAGCACACACTGTGCCCTTTATTGGTCATAGACTCACGATTAGCGCGATTCCAACCCTTTTGTAGATATATATATATATATATATATGTGTATATAGGGATTATGTTGTATAAATGATCCTAACTTATCCTATTCCTTATCAAATCTTAAATCCACAACAAAATGACTAAAACACAGCACTTCATCTGTATTCTGGCACAGTCTTCATGTGCCTGTAAAAAACTGATAAAGTATCATTTATAGTGAAAGATGTTTCCTTATTCCAGCTGATACAATGTAATAACATGAAACGACCAATTCCATCTTGGAGATTAGAGTTAGGCGGCGTACACACGACCGAGGTTCTCGCTGGAAACCAGCGAGAACCTCGCTGGAAGCTGCATTCCAGCGAGGACCTCGGCCGTGTGTACGCTCTCGGCGAGCTTCCCGTCGGGAAGCCCGTCGAGCAGAAATAGAGAGCACACTCTCTATTTGCTCGACGGCCCGCCTGGAAGAATGGCTGGTTGCCATTCCCGACGGGCGGGTCGCCGATTTCGACGGCCGGCAGGGAACCTCGACGGGCGGAACGATGTGTTCTGCCCGTCGAGGTTCTCTGCCGTGTGTACACGGCCTGACACAAGCGGCAGAGATTTCTGATGAAGTACCTTCCACCCTTACAGACAAACAGTAATGAACCCACTTCAGAGAACCAGGAATGCACACAAGATTAATCAATTCCCTCACATATACAGCGTGTAACATAAGTACAGGCCATGATGGTTAAAGGGTCCCTAAAGGAAAACATTTTTTTTGCTGAAATGACTGTTTACAGGGTATAGAGACATAAAAGTTAACTGATTCCTTTTAAAAATGGATACAAATCAATCATATAATGTGCCTGCAGGTTAGTTTCACTTTTAAACTGGTTTAATGTTTCTGTGAGGAAGAGAGAGACAGAACAAAAACAAACAAATCCAGGGCAGTGTTTTGTTTTTAAAATGAATGCGATTGGTTCTGGGTTTTAGACACACAGTAATGACAGCTTAGACCACAGTGAGATAGCTCCCAGTACTGTGGTTATAAGGAAACAGACAAGCAGGAAGTGTGGAGATCAGAGCAGGATTACAGCAACATCAAAGCAAAAAAAACTAACCATGAGGACATGAAACCAGTACTGCAGTAAGGTAAAGAAAGGTAAAAAATCCTTTAGTGATCCTTTAAGTGAAACACTTATTATTTTCCTTGAAACAATTGTACCTGCGTATTCCAGGTCTTTCTGAAGCTCTCCACAAGTGCTTCTTGGGCAACTCTGAAATTATGTTCTTTCCACTTCCGGATTATGACCCCAACAGTGTTCACTGGAACATTCAGAAGTTTAGAAATCCTTCTGTAACTAATGTTATCAGTATGTTTTGCAACAATAAAGTTGCAAAGGACTTGCGAGAACTCTACTTTTACCCAGTACCAAGGTGTCACACAGAGGTCTCTTGTGTGACACCTTGGTAATAGGGGTGCAACAGATCAAAAAACTCACGGATCAGGAGTCACGGATTGGATCATTTTTCAGATCGTCAAAAAAATAAAAATAATTAAATGTACACATCAGATTCCCCCATCTCCCCCACTGCTGTAATATCCACTCATCTCCCTTCCACTGTAATATTCACATGCTCTCACAGAATAGAAGCCGGCTAGATCGGATTCACGGGCAGGGTGGGAGGGGTGATGACATCAGCGCTCTCCTAAGCAGCAGCCACCGGGTGTACCAATTCAGAGAGGGGGGTTTCCGGCGCTCGTGGTGACTTGATGCCTATATAAAACAATGTTAATAGTGGCTCCAATGGCACCTCTAGGTAGATCTATATATAAAATAGCAAAAAGGCAGCCATCCTCAGAGGGTGTCCATAACCTCTGTAAGCAAATTAGAGTGAGAAAGGAGGGGGTGGAGGCGCCAACTGTAATGTTCCGAAACATTTCTATAAAATTTAAGTATCATTCATACATACATACACTGGTTCACTTGGAGATGTAGTTCATCGGGGTGTCCTTTGGTCTGTGGGTGCCGGTCTGCAGGCTCTAGCGATGTCCCCTGGCTACTCAGCGATGTTGCATGCAGGAAGCTCCATGCTATTCAGCGTGGAACGCGTAAGCGCCGGTGACGTCGCATGGCAGGGCTGGCAATCAGGCGAGAGGTGGGGAGTGCAACAGGCTATGCGATCGGGGCTCACAGCTCCTTCTACTGGCCTGGCCGGGTGTACCAAGATGGCCGACATCTCCGGAGCTAGGCCGAAGCCGCGGCCTCTCCTAAGGCCGAGGCAGCGCTCCGTGGATCGCGTTGTGTGCCGATCCGAACAGGTCGACCTGTTCGGATCACGGATCGGTCATGATCCGTTGCACCACTACTTGGTAATGAGACACCTTTTTATAGACCACCAGCTGATAATTTGCACTGACAAGGGGCAGACTTGCTTTCTAATTACTTATAGGTTTCAGCTGGTGTCTTTCCATGCCTTTTTGCACTTCCCTTTCTACATGTGTTCTATTCCTTTTCCGTGTGTCATTCAATTTTAATACACAACTTCATTTCTGAAATTTTTTGGTTTCTTTGTATGTATGGGTTGTATGGGTTTTTACCGACGTGGTGAAATTTTCTTGTCAATGGCACCTTTTTCTAAATCTATTTACCTAGAAAAATGGTGACTTGTTCAGTACTTATTTTTTCTGCTGTATATGCCAATAATAATCGTTGTGTGCTGTCACTCCTTTGTGTGTCAATACATTTCCAATGAAAATTAATACTCTTGCATGATCCGCACCGTACTGCAGTGCAAATCACATGCAATGTCCGTGCAATGTAATTTTAATCATACAGATAGTATGGCTAATACCGCATTGCATTCGGAACAAACTCACACAGGACCCTTTTTTTGGTCTGCACCGGAATCGAATCGCATAGATGTTCACATTAAACGAAACGTTGATGTAGCATGGCTCCTGGCGTGTGCCTTAGCCACAAGGATATGTGTGTATATGAAGTTGATCTGCCAGCATACAATTTCCTGCCTAATCTCATGTGATGGCAACTTGAGTACAGTTATATTTTTAGTTTGGGGCTGGCTGTAGCATGTCGTGTCATTTGATAAAATTATTTAGGTTTGACATTAAATCTTGATTTTGTTTTTTCCTACAGGGATTCTTTACTATGTTTACATGGGTATGCTAGCTGTCTTCTGTACCAATGCAATCAACATTCTGGCAGGAATCAATGGTCTTGAAGCTGGCCAATCTTTAATTATAGCTGGTTCTATCATTGTGTTTAACATTGCAGAGCTCAGTGGTGAGTCAGTGGTGTTTGTGAATATCAAATATATATCTGATGCATGAACTTGTTCCCTGTTGTTGCTAAGGGCTGAATATTTTTTTTATTTATTTTTTGCTTGGTATATAATATAACATCATTTTATTTTTTATGTATTTTTATAGTGATTTTTTGCAGGCTTAAATGTTTCCTATTCCTTACAGATATTTTGATCTTGTCTCAAATAGGTGACTGCCATGACGATCATCTCTTTTCACTTTACTTTCTTATTCCATTTTTCTTCACCACCCTGGGATTACTGTACCATAACTGGTAAGATTTAATTCAGAAGTTGCATTGCAGATCAGGAATAGTGTTTATCACTTGGGTTTGGTTGCTTAAATTTTTTTTCATTGGCAAGGTTTTCACAGTACATATGGTACTGTACAAAGGTTTTAGGCAGGTGTGAAGTGCTATAAAGTAAGCATTATTCATAAAAATATATATTCATCAATTTACAAAAGTAAGTGAACAGAACAAAAAATAATTAAATCAATATTTGGTGTAATTATCCTTTAGTTTCAAACCAGCATCAATTCTTTTATGTACACACAGTTTTTTCAAAGAAGGAATTCAGCAAATGGGTAGTTCCAAACATCTTGAAAACTAACCACAGAGCTTCTGTGGATGTAGGCTTCCTCAAATCCTGTCTCTTTATTTAATCTCAGACAGACTTAATGATGTTGAGATCAGGGCTCTATGGGGGCCAAACCATCACTTCCAGGACTCCTTGTTCTTCTTTACACTGAAGTTAGTTCTTAACGATATTGGCTGTATGTTTTGGGTCATTGTCCTACTGCAGAATAAATTTGGGGCCAATGACACTCCCTGATGGTATGGCATTATAAAAGTATTTGCCTGTATTTCTCAGCATTAGAATACCGTTGATCGGGCAACATTGAGGACCATAGATGCAGTGGTCGTCCAAAGAAATATAATGCAGCAGATGAAGGACATGTTAAATTCCCTTCAACATCAGAAGATGTCCAGCAGTGCCATCAGCACAGAACTGGCATACACCAGTGGGACTTGTGTACACCCATCTACTGCCCAGAGAAGTCTGGCCAGAAGTGGTCTGCCTGCAAGAATTGCGGCCAAAAAGCTATATCTTCAATGTGGCATCAAGGCTAAGAGACTCGGATGTGAACAACATAGGAACTGAGGCAGCAGCCCCCCTAATACTTTCCTGAGCCCCATCTCGATCCAGCGATGTTGCACGAGAGACTCAGCTGTTCGGAACTCTCCCTCCTCATTGACTGAGACAGCAGCGAAGTGCCAGTGGCTCCTGCTGCTGTCAATGAGCCAATGAGGAGAGAGAGGGGACGGGGGCCATACCACAGCTCCGTGTCTGAATGGACGGACAGAGCTGCAGCTCGGCTCAGGTGCCTCCATAGCAAGCTACTTTCTGTGGTGGCACTCGAGGGAGGGTCCAGGAGCGCCGAAGAGGAACCCTGAGAAAAGGAGGATCTGGACTGCTCTGTGCAAAACCTCTGCACAGAGCAGGCAAGTATAACATGTTTTTATCATTTTGAAAAGAAAACAAGACTTTAGTATCACTTTAAGAACTATCTTCAGTGTAAATAAGAACAAGAAATTCTGGAAGTGGTGGTTTGGCCTCCACAGAGCCCTGATCTCAACATCAAGTCTGTCTGGGATTACATAAAGAGACAGAAGGGTTTGAGTCGGCCTACATCCACAGAGGAATTATGATTAGTTCTCCAAGATGTTCTCCGAGTGTGCAAGTGTACCTAGAAGAACTGATGCTGTTTTGAAGGCAAAGGGTGGCCAAACCACATTTGTATTTGTATTTCTTTTCTTTTCATTTACTTTCCATTTTGTCAATTGTTAAAAATAAACTTTTAACACTTTTATGTCTGAAAGCATTCTTAAAGTGGATGTCTGCTGAAAAAAAAAATATTAAAAGCCAGCAGCTACAAATACTGCAGCTGCTGACTTTTAATATCGGCACACTTACCTGTCCTGGAGTCCAGCGCCGTCCGCAGCAGAGGACGAGTGATCGCTCGTCACTCCGCTGCCCCCCTGCCATCCTCCGTGAGGGCACCAGGAAGTGAAGTGCTCCGGCTTCACTTCCCAGTTCCCTACGGCGCATGCACGAGTCGCCCTGCACCGTGCTGACTGGCTCCCGCTGTGTTCTGGGAGCCGAGTGTTCCCAGAACACAATGGGGGGGGCCGGGACTGACGCTCTGCCCGCAGACTGTGTGGCCGATCGGGGAGGGTCCAGATCAGCGGGAGTTCCACTTTAGGGTGGAGCTCCGCTTTAACCACTTCCCACCCAACAAGTTTTTACGGCCACAATGTGGCTCCAAAATGCCGGGAGGCCATCTATATATGGTCTCCAGCCACTGGGGGGCGTGCATGCCCGCCACGTCTCTCAGGTGCCGATGCGCGTGTGTGGCGGCCGCGATATCCGCCAGGCACCCGCGATGGGCAGTCAGAGACATGGATCTCTGTGTGTAAACACAGAGATCCACGTCCTGTCAGGGAGAGGATACTGATGGTGTGTCCCTTGTATATAGGGATAACCATCGGTCACCTCCCCCAGTCAGTCAGTCCCCCCCCCCCACAGTAAGAATCACCTAGCAGAGCACACACCAACCCCTTCCTCGCCCCCTAGTGTTAACCCCTTCCCTGCCAGTCACATTTATACATTTATCAGTGCATATTTATAGCACTGTTCGCTGTATAAATGTGAATGGTCCCAAAATGTTTCCGATGTGTCCGCCGTAATATCGCAGTCCTGACAAAAATCACAGATCGCCAACATTACTAGTAATAAATAAATACATTTAAAAAAATCCTAATTCTATCCCCTATTTTGTAGGTGCAATAACCTTTGCGCAAACCAATATCTATACGGTTATTGCGATTTTTATTTTTTTATTTTTACCAAGAATATGTAGAAGAAAACATATCGGCCTGGATATTTATTATAGCAAAAAGTAAAAAAAAATCAGAATTGTTTATCGCAAAAAATAAAAACTGCAGAGATGACCAAATACCACCAAAAGATAGCTCTATTTGTGAGGAAAAAAAGGACGTCAATTTTGTTTGGGAGCCACGTCGCACAACCGCGCAATTATCATTCAAAGCGTGACAGTGCTGAAAGCTAAAATTTTGCCTGGGCAGGAAGGGGGTATATGTGCCCAGTAAGCAAGTGGTTAATTTACAGCTTTTTTTTTTTTTCACACCTGGCCAAAACTTTTGCACAGTATTGTATGCCTAAAATTTTTAATTTTTTAAAGAAAGTAACCACCACAGGCAACTGTTGCATGATAAAGTAGCTCAGTTACCTCCCAGTGTCTGCTTGCAGAGATTTTCTGTAAATTACCCTACTTACCTTAATTGACAAGTGTACAAAAAGTGTTGGGGGTATGAAAGTTGCCCATATAGGTGTCGCAGACCTGGAACAAACATGCTGTAAATTTAGTGTAAGCTTGACAGCCAGACAACAGTAGAGGTTGGCAATGGAAGTCTTTTCTCATTACGAACTCACTTTAACTAGTTACCGACCGCCCACCGTCGTTATACGTCGGCACTTTAAAGATGGATATCTTGGTAACGGCAGCAGCTGCTGCCACAACTGAGATATCCATCTCTTCAGTGGGCAGTCCTGTCAACGATAACGGCGGATTCGCTGCAAGATCGCCGTTATCGGTGGCTGGAGAGGGGCCCTCCCGCCGCTCTCCTGCGCCCTCCACCGTTTACTTCCCTATTGACTACAGAGTGTGGTGGATGGCCTTAATGACCAATGGGAAGTTGTAAGTGAGCAAACTGGGGTTGATTACACATTGATAAAGGGATCTCTTGCATTGCCTCCTGCAAAACTTGTTGTAACAGCCACAGGTTTTCTTTTACATGTTGACGTACAATCTTTTGCTAATTTGGGAGGGTTAGTGGTTAAGCCACTTTCACATCTTCATGCTATCCCCTCTGTATTATAATCCTGTGTGTGTGTGTGTGTGTATAAAATATATATATATATATATATAATGTATGTGTATGTATATGTTCTACCTACTTTCACAGTTATTCTCATCGATCACGTGATCGGCTGGCTTTCTCCTCTCCCCATCTGACAGATGCAACGGGCAGGGCTGAGATTCCTCCACTGATTTCACTCGGGCGAGGAAGAGAGAGAGAGCCAGCCGATCATGTGATCACTGAGAAGAGCTGTGGAATGAGGTATAGCAGGCCCTTTTGTAGTAAAATGGGGGGGGGGGGAATCGCCCACACAGGATTAGAACACAGAGGATTGTATGAAGATGTGAAAGTTATTTGAGCAGCAAGAGTTGTGGGGGTGGGCTCTGTCATGAGCTGACAGAGGGAGGGGGGGGAAGAGTACAGAGGAGACATAATGGCTGCAGATGACTGAGGCATGTAAACTGACCACAGTGTCATAATGCACTGTAGTCAGTTTACAAAGGGGAGGGCATAGCTGGCAAGATCACCCAGGTGTTACAGGGGGCCAAATGACACAACACAAGCACTGTGATGTATAAAATGCTTTAAAGGAACAAGATCCTTTTGTTAACAAGAAAACGCTTTAAGATTTCTTTATAATCTGTTCTTTCAATTGCTATCCATTTTTACATTTTCTAAATACATTTTCTTTTGTTCTTTGTCATAGGTACCCATCCAGGGTTTTTGTTGGTGATACTTTTTGTTATTTTGCTGGTATGACCTTTGCTGTTGTTGGCATTGTTGGGCACTTCAGTAAAACTATGTTGCTTTTCTTCATTCCACAAGTCCTAAATTTCCTCTATTCTCTGCCACAGTTGCTGCACATAATCCCATGTCCACGGCATCGACTTCCAAGGTAATTGCATTAATTCTGATGTGATTTCTGCACACATTGGTTGTTTTACAGCGTCACAAAGCAAAAATTGTTCTAATAATGCCTTTGACAAATTGGCACTAACTGGCCTGTTCATTTTTTTGCAGGTTTGATCCTCCTACAGGAAAGCTTACTATGAGTTACTCCAAATTCAAATCAAAAGATCTATCCACAATTGGAGCATTAGTTGTAAAGGTGACTTAAAATTCATGAATCACATAACCTATCTATCCATGCTATTTGTCAATATTTTAGTATGAGTATGCAGATTATAAATTACTTTACTGGCTTCATTGTTTTTCTAGGTTTGTTTCTGACTTTTTTTTTTTTTAATTCATAGATTGTCAGCCCTCATTCACACCGGTGCGATTTGTCATGCAACTTGACAGTTCCAAATCGCATGACAAGTCGGACCCCATTGACAGCAATGGAACCGTCCAAATTGCCGCTCATGTTGCAGCGGCTTTGAGAAGGGTTTCTGCTTTACTATTTTCCGATTTTCATTGCAACTTGCTTAGACTTCTGTGAAATTAAGTTTCAAGCCGCAATGAAATCTGAGGTGCAAATCGCACTGATCTTCGGCTTTGAAATCGCACTGAAGTAGAGCAATTGCAAAGCCATACTGATATGAACCATGGCTCAAGGAACTAGCTTTTTGAGAGAGAATTCAGCAGTGGCAGACTGTATATTATTCTGACACATTTTTTATAATAATATCTCCAGTTAGCCTTCAGTATGGCCACCTGAGAAAATCTCAGTGTTCTAATGAGATTAGCTGCACTGTCTGCGTACTTTTAGCAGTATTGATTATTACTTTAAATAATATCTACATCGTTTTTGTGATTTAGGATTGATTATTTATATTTGAGTAGAATATTGTAAGAAGAAATAGAAGCATTGAATTTTTTTTTTTGTGTGTGTGTATACTCCCCCAAAATTTGTACTCGCCTGCTAGCATTTGGCGAGTACAAATGAACTGTTTGTGAGTGGCAGAAAAGGTGTCCAATCAAGTGGAACGACTGGCTTTCTCTTGTCTCCCAAATCCCGCCTGTTAAAATGATTGGTTGCTAGAGTCCTAACAACCAATCAGGTGCTTGGAGGACTGGCATTCAGAGGAGGAAGATGTAACTTCCTCCTTCCCGACATCTGACCTGCTGACAACGGAAGGGAACAGGAGAGGACTTCTGTCTGCTCTGGGACATTTCTGAGATGACTGGCTGTGAGCATGAGGGGACCTGTGTGCTGTTTGTATCTGGACACTGCTGACGATTTGAGTGAGAAGAAAATTGAGCAGAGGAGTCCGACACTCAGAGCAGTGGGAGGGGGAGGGGATCACACTGAACAAGTGTAGAGGGAGGACGTTCTCTCCTAGGTCCTAGAGCTGTGTACACTGAGCTGCAACACCCCCCCCCCCCCCACAGAAATGTGGAGTAATGGGGGAGCCATTCATCACCACAGTACCTGTACCATGCCAGCAGTCTCTCTGACCCTCTCCCTGTCACGCCTGCAGTCTCTCTGGTCCTCTCCCAGTCACGCCTGCGGTCTCTCTGGTCCTCTCCCAGTCACGCCTGCGGTCTCTCTGGTCCTCTCCCAGTCACGCCTGCGGTCTCTCTGGTCCTCTCCCAGTCACGCCTGCAGTCTCTCTGGTCCTCTCCCAGTCACGCCTGCAGTTTTTCTGACCCTCTCCCTGTAGTGTTTCTACAGCGGGCACTAAAATGTTTTCCCAGGGTCCAATTAACATTATACGACCCTGCATACCATGTATGATCTGAATAAAATATGATAATTTACAAGGGGTGGGTTGGGCGGGGCAACTGGCGGCGAGTAACTCTTAAGGCCTGGCTAGTAGCTCAGGAGTTGAAATTTTGAGCCGTGTGTGTGTGTATGTATGTGTATGTATATGTGTGTGTGTGTGTGTGTGTATATATATATACACACACACACCCCTAGGCTCTGTAACACTAAGGGGGTTAACAAAAGGCAAATCCACTTTGCACTGCAAGCTACAAGTGCAAAGTTGCACTGAAAGTGAACTTGGAAGTGCAGTCGCTGTAAATCTGAGGGGTAAATCTTGTAGTGCAAAGTGGATTTGCCTTTCATAAATAACCCCCTAAGTCTATAAGGGAGGTTTACTGACATCTATGCGTATCCATTCTGCACTGTGTAGAAGTTTTCAGTAAACTAGCCGACTTCCTGAGTACCCACCCAAGTTTACAGACAGCTTCACCTCCCACCTTTTCTGTATAGGCCTGCACTCTCCCCAAGGTGCTTGTCCTTCACTGGGTGCAAAGGAGTCATTCAAGATCACCTTTAAAGTGGAGGTCCCACGAAAAAAAAAAATATTAAAAGCCAGCAGTTACAAATACTGCAGCTGCTGACTTTTAATAAATGGACACTTACCTGTCCAGCGTGCCCGCGATGTCAGCAGCAGAAGACGAGCAATCTCTCATCTCTCTGCTGCCCTCGCCACCATCCTCGGTGAGGGAACCCGGCAGTGAAGCCTTGTGGCTTCACTGCCCGCTTCCCTACTGCGCATGCACGAGTAGTGTTTTATACAGGTATCTGCACCCCCCTGAAAGGTGCCAAATGTGACACCTAAAGGGAGGAGGGTTCCGAAAAGTGAAAGTTAAATTTTTGGGTGGAACTCCACTTTATGTAATAATGTCAGGGATTATTTGAAATGAGATATGTGGCTTGCCATCGTTTTTATATAAAGATCTTTTTTTTTTTTCTGTGATGTCACTATTTAGGTTGCTGAAGCTCTTCATGTGATTGATGTCAAACGATATAAAAGTGATGAGGAATATATGGAAATAAATAATATGACCCTAATAAACTTTGTGCTGAAACTGATTGGACCAACTTCTGAGAAGAGCCTAACGATAGTTTTACTCTTCATTCAGGTAATGCATACAAAATGTTTATAGCAGTGCTCCTCCGCACAAAAGTTACCTCTCCCTTGATGGCAGTTCTTGGTATATCTTGGAAAGCACGTTTTTCGCTGAACTGTCATTTCAATGTGAAATATTCTGATCCTGTAATACCAGTGGAATTTGGAAATTCTTGAACCTCTTAAATAAAAATCCTAATAATATAAAGATTACATTGCTCACTCAACTGGAATATGTTAAAACCATAGGTGTGCTCAGCTCATTTCATTAGGGTGTTCACCCCAAAGCTCATACACATACGTGTATATATGTGTGTGTGGTTACATATACAGTAAAACCTTGGTTTGCAAGCATAATTCTTTCTCAGAAACATGCTTGTAATCCAAAGCACTTGTATATCAAAGCATTTTTTTTTTACAGGGTATAAAAGAGAAGAGAGGCACCTCTAAGTGTAGCAATAAGTTGCTAAATGTTGTACCTTCATTAAATGTAACCATATTGCTTCACTTGGAGGCTCATCTCTTCTTTTTTTTATACTCAGTTGTGACATGACGCTACTCTTATATCAAGACTTTGCTTGTCTTGTAAAAACGCTCTCAAACCAAGGTTTAACTGTATATGGCCGTGGCACATTGATCTCCGCTGGCACACAGTGACAATGCTAATGCACACTAGGTGATTAGGGTGTTAGATTTGTGGGTTTAACCACTTAAGGACCGCCTACTGAACATTTACGTCAGCAGAATGGCACGGCTGGGCACATCAACGTGTATATATAGGTTGGTTCTAGTACCCAGCCGTGGGTCACGGGGCGCGCGCTGACCTGGTCTGAAGCTCCGGGACTCGCTGGAGTGCGGCAATCGGTCCCCGGAGCTGAAGAACGGGGAGAGCCTTGTGTAAAGACGGCTTCCCCGTGCTTCACTGTGGCCGCAGCATCGATCACGTCATCCCTGTTATAGGGGGACGTGATCGATGACATCACACCTACAGCCACACCCCCCTACAGTTGTAAACACACGCAGGGAACACACAAATCCTACAGCGCCCCCTTGTGGTTAACTCCCAAACTGCAACTGTCATTTTCACAGTAAACAATGCAATTTTAAATGCATTTTTTGCTGTGAAAATGACAATTGTCCCAAAAATGTGTCAAAATTGTCCGAAGTGTCCGCCATAATGTTGCAGTCACGAAAAAAAATCGCTGATCGCCGCTATTAGTAGTAAAAAAAAAAAATTAACAAAAATGCAATAAAACTATCCCTTATTTTGTAAAAGCTATCAATTTTGTGAAAACCAACCGATAAACGCTTATTGCGATTTTTTTAGGTGGAAGAATACGTATCGGCCTAAAGTGAGGAAAAAAAATTATATTTTGGGGGGATATTTATTATAGTAAAAAATATTGAATTTTTTTCAAAATTGTCGCTCTATTTTTGTAGCACCAAAAGAAAGCTCTATTTGTGGGGAAAAAAGGACGCCAATTTTGTTTGGGAGCCACGTCGCACGACCGCAGTTAAAACGATGCAGTGCCGAATCGCAAAAAGGGGCAAGGTCCTTTGGCATTTTGATGGGGGTCTTAAGTGGTTAAAGCCATTCTTCCCACCGAATGCTACAAAGGGGTATTATCTTTTGACCACAGCTGCTAAGCATAGTAGCCACAGCATGTGTACAACCCCATCCAGCTGCTTTGCTATGTTTTTGGAGGATGGTGTGAAGCCACAGCTCAACCTTCTTTTTACAGCCCCTGCTGTAAGTGTGCATGAGCCTTAATTGTTTAGGAAAAGCTGTAGTAAGAAAGTATATAGAAGCTGCATGTAAGGCTCTATTCACACCTTGGCGACAAAACGCCCGACGCTCGTGTCGCTGGAGGGGCGAATTTCCATTGCTGTCTATGAGATGGTTCACATCTCACGCCGAAACGCCGTACGCCTGCCGCCTGAAAAAAGTCCCGGACCCTTTTTTCAGGCGGCATTGGCATTCGGCCATAGACCGCAATGGAAAGAATTTGTTATAAAAAAAATAAAAAAAAGTTAATTGAATCGCAGCAAAGTAAGCTGCGTACGCGGCGTTACTTGTCGCCTAGGTGTGAATGCAGCCTAAGGTGCATATTTGGCCTACAAAAATAAAAGCAGTGCGGCGCTAAAAAATGTGGTCTGACAGCAAAAGGTTTACTGTTGAAGGTAAAGAAAAACTTCTGTCCTCCAGTTTTTTTGTGCGCCTTTACCCAGAGAGGGAAAGTATGTATCAGGAAAGGGGCACCCCTAGAATAAAATGTTATTAAGGAGTAGGACTACGTTACATTTTATTATATAAAAGAATTATAAAAACTTGATACTGGCCCTGGTAGTTTAAAACACCGGTGCTGAACATTGTCTCATCCTACAACTACCTTGGTAAAGGATATGGAAGAAAACCCATTTATAGGATTTATAATTGTTGTACCTTTTTAAAAGAGCAGTGTTTAACAAACAGTTATGCTATATGTATTGCTCTGTATTTCATATTTAGATTTTTAGTAGCAGCTAAATGAATGAAGCTCTCAGTGGCAATGTAAAGCAAAGCTCTGAGTGTCATCACCATATTTATAGAGTCTGGTCTGCAAAATCTTATCAATTCTTTGCCTCTTCAGAATTCTGTATACCCTGTTCTTAATCCGACTCCCTTCTGACTTTGCCATATATAAATGTCTCTCTTTGGAACCTCTGTGGCCCAAGTCAAATGAGGGTCTTCTAGCACCAAACTCAAGTTTTACGTACAGGGAAAGTGGTCTCCTAGCTTGCTACAGTCTGTATCCTATTTTAGAATTGGCTTTTTTACTTCATTACATAATGCCTTTTGAAAACAATGTTCTACCTTTTTTCTTGCTGTTTCAGGTCCTAGGAAGTTGTTGTGCCTTTCTAATCCGATATCAGTTGGTTCGCCTTTTCTATGATGTCTGACATTCACCATGCACTGAATTTTACTGGTTCTGCTGTGAAGTTTTAACCACCCTGAGAAACACCATTCTGATCGATTTGCTGGCACAAGTTCATCACTGATAATGGTGTAATAAGAGCATGCATGTCTGAGAAATGTCCAAAACTGCAAATGTTATGAACTGGGGACTTGCCTGTTTCTGTACTGTTGCTCTAAAGTGTGACACTTTTAAGACGATCAGTGGTTGGAGGGGTACTGCTGCTGAGACCCATCTGTACTGAAGGAAGAAAAAGAAAGAAAATTAAGTTTATTTCTGAAGAAATATGCAAACTTTATTTTTTTTACATTGTTTTACATGCTGGTCTGGTATGGTTTCATTTATCATTATAGGAACCTATTGTATGTTACATGAGCACATATTTTAATATATTTTTTAAATGTCATAATTTAAGCTGATTCTGTGTTTTCTTCTTTTTTTTTTTTTGCATACGTTGCTATGTTTTTTTTTTTTTTTTTTTATGGAAACAATAAAACACTGTTATGCTGCACTTCTAAGCAGGAAGCATAGCCTGTATATATTTGGAAAATACTATAGATGTGTGTACATACATACATACATACATACATACATACATACATACATACATACATACATCACTTTAATGAGATGTTCTGTAGTGTAGACTACAATTCTACAGCTTTCATTTCTTTTGGAAACTGAAGATTCTTCTTCCTGGTTACTAGGTGTACAATTCATCCTACTATGAGTGCCTTCATAGTGTGATGTTTTGAAGCTGTTCTGAGAGCAGGGTATCACTAATTATCTTTAGTGTTTAATATCGTAAATTTGCCATCTTGTTTACCCTCTCTGTGTTCGAGCCAAAATCCAGAACATTTATAATATATTTTTTTTCATCAAAGGGAGCCTGGTGGTGGTAGTTTTCAGCACGTGTTTTTTGGGCCTAGGAGCCTAAGGCCGCGTACACACGAACGGTTAAACCGATGAGAATGGTCTGGTGGACCGTTTTCATCAGTCAAAACCGATCGTGTGTGGGCGCCATCGGTTATGTAACCATCGGTTAAAAAAAAGCCAACTTGCTTTGAATTTAACCGATAGATTCCAAACCAATCGTTAGTAGGCACGAACCATTGGTTAAAAATCCACGGATGCTCAGAATCAAGTCGACGCATGCTTGGAAGTATTGAACTTCATTTTTTTTTCAGCACATTGTTTTGTTTTACGTCACCGGGTTCTGACACAATCGGTTTTTTAACCAATGGTTTGTGGATAACTGATGGAAAAATCCATCAGACTGTTTTCATCGGATGGACCGATCTTGTGTATAGGGCATTGCAAAAGTTCCAGAGAAACAGGATAAATATCAGTGGTATTTGATGTGACGGTTAGGCCGCGTACACACGGCAGAGAACCTCGACGGGCAGAACACATCGTTCCGCCCGTCGAGGTTCCCTGCTGGCCGTCGAAATCGGTGACCCGCCCGTCGGGAATGGCAACCAGCCATTCATCCAGGCGGGCCGTCGAGCAAATAGAGAGCGTGCTCTCTATTTCTGCTCGACGGGCTTCCCGACGGGATGCTCGCCGAGAGCGTACACACGGCCGAGGTCCTCGCTGGAATGCAGCTTCCAGCGAGAACCTCGGTCGTGTGTACGCCGCCTAAATTGATGAAAACGGTCCATCAGACCATTCTCATCGTATGGATTGTGTGTACACGGCATAAGTGAATAGCATTAATGATGATCCTTTTTATCTCCAACACTGTTTGAGGACCTTGCATCAGAGTTGACCTTTTGGTGCAGCCTTGGTGATCCAGAACTGTGCAGAAGCGTTTTCTTGTGAGATGTGATTTCCTTAATGACTTATGGAATTGGTATATATTTATCTGTAATCTGGTATCTTCTACTTTTGGTTCAATTTTATGTTTATGCTTAAAGCAGAGTTCCACCCAAAAATGGAACTTCCACTTTTCGGAAGGGCGTCCCCTCCGGAGTCACATTTGGCACCTTTCAGTGGGGAGGGGGAGCAGATACCTGTGTAATACAGGTATTTTGCTCCCACCTCCGGGCATAGATTCCGAACCACTTGTGGGTATCTACGCCATTTTCAGTGACTTCTCCGTCTCCCCGCTGTCTTCTGGGAGACACACAGATCCCAGAAGACAGCAGAGACTAGTGGGATAGCACAGTGTGAGTTGTGCATGTGCAGTAGGGAACCAGTAAGGGAAGCTTCCTGATTCCCTTACTGAAAATGACGGCGGCAGCAGCACCCGAGAGCGGAGCGATTAAATTAGGTTCGGGTGCTGACATCGCGGGCTCCCTGCTCCCCAACGGACCTAAACCACATAACTTGCACCTACATCAGGGGTCAAGTCCTGGGGGAAAAAAGTTTGGGAACTCCCACCCATGATCCACTCCCCCACCAAAAAAAAAAAAAACGCTCATATGCATAATTACTAAACCACATTTTTTTTTTCAATCCATTGTACCTTAGTAATCCTTTAAGTAAGAAGCAAGTTCTTTCTAAATCCCGCGATAACTCGCGGCAGACCTCCGCAATGTCTCCTGGAAACAATAACAAAAGCTCCCAAGAGACATTGCGGCATCGAGGAAGTGACGGAATACCCACACACTACCTGATAAATCCATATACAGGAAGCAGCCAGTAACATATAGGATTACTAAGGTTCGTCTGCCCCTGACAGTGACTCGAGCTGGGCATCGCCGCTTAGTGAAGGATTGGTTCAGGTGGCTCGGCTGCTCTAGTCCTGCAAAGGGAACTGAGTTCCTGCTGTGAAAAAAGTGCAGGAACTCCTTTCCCACGCGTTCCCGCAGGACTTGAGCCCTGACCTACATGTAAACCTAGATTTAAGGCTTGCCTGTAGGTGCAAGAAATATCTCTTAAACCTGCACGGTATAGGAGATATTTACAATGACAGGTGCCGATGTCTACGACGCAGGCGCACTAAGCATGCCGTTTTTCTGAAAGGCATTATTTGGGTTAATGCTGTATTTCAGCGCATGCACAGGGATCTGCCCCCATTACAAGCTTTTTGCTCTGGAAGCACTCAGCAGGAGGGAGGGGCCAGGAGTGTCGGTGGGGGACCCGAGGAGGATCAGGGCTGCTCTGTGCAAAACCACTGGACAGAAGCAGGTAAGTATGACTCCATTTCGTTTTTTGTTTTTTTTGCCATTTAATATCACTAAAGCCAGGATTGGCTACCTGTCGATCACGGGAAGCTGAGAGGTAGATCACGATCAGGGCTGTGCCGATGCTTCCCAGCCTTTGCCCTTCACTAGCAGAGAGGAGTTGAGAGGCAGTATTGTGCTGGAGCCTGGATGAAGGGCAGGACCAGGAGCTGCTTTAGTTAACTTTACAAACCAGCAGGTGATTGTTTGCTAGGTGGTCCTAGCAAACAATTATCAGCTTGTTAAAAAAACATTTGGCTAAAGCAGCTCACAGTCCCACCCTCCATTGAGCACCATGCTGCCTGTCAACTCCTCTGTCATGTGCAAGCACTGTAAGATAAGAGAGAGCTACCTACAACTGTGTGTTGGGAGGAACGGGAAACAGATGGGCAGAGGACACTGCTATGGGGTGGCAGAGGAAATTAATGTAGGGGGGGGGGGGCAAGGGGCTGCAGAGGACACGGCTATGGGGGGGGGGGCTCTACAGAGGGCACTACTGTTTTTGTGTGTGCGGGGGGGGGGGGGGGGGGGGGTGGTCTCCTAGGTTGCTACAGTCTGTATGATATTTTAGAATTGGCTTTTTTACCTAATGCCTTTTTAAAACAACGTTCTACCTTTTTTTTTTCTTGCTGTTTTAGGTCCTAGGAAGTTGTTGTGCCTTTCTAATCTGATATCAGTTCGCCTTTTCTATAATGTCTGACATTCACCATGCACTGAATTTTATTGGTTCTGCTGTGAAGTTTTACCCACCCTGAGAAACACCATTCTGATCAATTTGAGTTCAGAATGGTGTTTCTTAGGGGGGGGCAGAGGGTCCTACAGTGGAGGCTGGTGCCATAGGATACTGCTATGGGGGGCAGAGGGCACTGCAGTGGGGGGACGGGGGCAGAAGACACTGATTTAGGGTGGGGGGGGGGGGTAGAAGACACTACTGTGTGTGTGGTCAGAGAACACTCCCCATGTGTGTAGAGAGGGGGCAGAGTATATTACTGGGGAGGGGGGGGGGGGGGGCCATGAAAGGAGGCAGAGAACACTGCTGAGGGGAGGGGATGGCAAAGGATACTACTGTGCTGGGAGGAAGTAATTTGAAGCAGTGCAGAAGATGCTACTATGACACACCATGGGGGTTATTTACGAAAGGCAAATCCACTTTGCACTACAAGTGCACTTTCTGTAGATCTGAGGGGGACATGCAAAGAAAATAGCATTTTAGCTTGCACATGATTGGATGATAAAATCAGCAGAGCTTCCCCTCATTTCAGATCTACCCCTTTAGAGCTACAGTGACTGCACTTCTAAGTGCACTTACAGTGCAAAGTGGATTTGCCTTTGGTAAATAACCCCTCATGTGTTTTTATTGGATGTTTTTTTTATTTATTTTAACCACTTAACCCCCAGACCATGTTGCTGCCCAATGACTAGAGCACTTTTTGTGATTCGGCACTGCGTCGCTTTAACTGACAATTGCATGGTCGTGCGACGTGGCTTCCAAACAAAATTGGTGTCCTTTCTTCCCCCCACAAACAGAGCTTTCTTTTGGTGGTATTTGATCACCTCTGCCGTTTTTTATTTTTTTGCGCTCTAAACAAAAATAGAGCGACTATTTTGAAAAAAATATATAAAAACACTTATTTTTTTTCCTCAGTTTAGGCCGATACGTAGTCTTCTACATCTTTTTAGTAAAAAGAAAATCACAATAAGCTTTTATGATTGGTTTGCGCAAAAGTTATAGCAAAATAGGGGGTAGTTTTATGGCATTTTTATTTATATATTTTTTTCTAGTAATGGCGACGATCCGCGTTTTTATTTATTTATTTGTTTATTTTCCTCTCCAGTACTGTGACATTATGGTGGACACTTCGCACACTTTTGACACATTTTTGGGACCATTGCAATTTTTATAGCGATCAGTGCTATAAAAATGCATTGGATTACTATAAAAATGCCACTGGCAGTGAAGGGGTTAACACTAGGGGGTGGGGAAGGGGTTAAGTATGTTCCTGCTCCCGGTCCTTGCTCTGTAACGAGCAATTGCGAAGTGGCTGGCGGCGATTGCGCACAGGACTCGGGGGCGAGAGGGCCGCCGGCGGCGCGTCCCCTAGTGGCCACTTAAAGAGCCGACGTAGAGCTACGGGCTCTCGCGCAGGACAGCCAACCTGCCGCAGTAAAACAACGGCGCACGGTCGGCAAGTAGTTAAAGGACGATGACATTGATGCCCCATCCCCTACGCCAGCGATCTTTGATTTCCTATATGTTGTCCAGGTAGATCTTAACCATTGCAAGGTTGACTACTCCTGGTCTAGAGTGATTAAAGATGGGATTTGAGCTGAGATTTATTTTCAGAGATTAGAACAAGATATGGATAAAAAAAATGTTTTGATGAAGAATGAAGGGACTTCAAATAGAATAGATTTTTTGCCTTTTTATTATTGGCTAAGCATCCCTGTAAAGAGAAGTTAATAAGATCTTTAAGCAATATCGGCCTATCCCAGTGAAGGATAAAACTTTAGGCCCTATACTTATAAACAACCTGTCAACCTTTATTTAAGAAAGCCCCTTGCCTGAGAAATACGATGGCTCTTTATATAATCAAAAAGTGGATTAGGATTATAAGAACTCCTTTTTTATTCTCAATCGACTGGAGAGACTTATAAGATTAATAATTTTGTTTCTTGTATTACCACCCCATGTAGCATTACTGCTGGAGTGCCAGTGTGGTTTGCAATATGTGAGGCAGACCATACAGGCACTTCATATTAGGGATATTAAAAATTGAATTCAAATCCCATAGTGTGTCTCTGCATTTTTTTGAGCTTTCATAATGAAGACCCCTCTAGTTTAAAGTGTATCATGATTGAAAAGGTGGGTGGAACTACAGGGATTGTAATAGGAATAGAAGTATTTGAATTGATGGATCTACAATAAACACATTGGTGTAACTGGACGTTACTTTTTTTTTTACAGCCATCAAATGAATTTATTTGTCTGTAATGAAATCATGAGTAATTGTTCTTTATTATTGTTTAATCACCCATGGCTTGAGTTAATGGTGTCTGGGGTTCCACCTGTCTATTTGTCAGTTATTGGTGACTAGTATGGGGGTTCCTATTGCCTATTGTGGCAGTATTTCAGCGTTTTGTATTTAAGATTTGCTATGAAGGTAAGTGTAATTATAATAATATATTTTTTTCTGGATATTTATATTTTAAGATATAATTATATAAATCCCTAAGAAACAAGGTGGCTGGTTGCAGGGCTTCTTTCTTATTAGTTTGTAGATCTTTTTCAAATCCCACTGACTACTACAGACTGTTCAAAAACCAAATCATTTCAAGACTGTCATGATGTAGCTTGTTTCGTCCTTGTGGAGAAAATTGATATACTGATTATTTTAGTTCAGTCTTCCTGTCCAATATACTGTCTACACTAGCGGCCATCCTTGCTGCCCCTCTGAAATGTGATCCAAAGTGGGAGGGTGCCTGGGAGCCGATATGTCACAAGGGAATCTATCTGTTCAATGTAAATGTCACACTCCCAGCCCCTTGACGGCCCATAGGCTGTAACACTATGGCCCCCATACACACGATCGGACATATCCGATGAAAACGGTCCGCGGACCATTTCCATCGGATATGTCCGATCGGGAGTTTGATCCGATGGCGTGTACACACCATCGGATCAAATTCCCCGCCGCCAGACGGCGCGGTGACGTGGCGGTGACGTTGACGCTGCCGCGTCACCGCACCAGGAAGTAAAACACTTCCGCGCATGCGCCGAATCCATTCGGCAGCGGCGCGGCGGCGGTGGGGGACGACATGTCTGCTGGTAAGTGTACTAACCAGCAGACATGTCGGGCGGACAGATCCCCACCGGATAGATTTCAAAGCTTGCTTTGAAATCTGTCGGGTGGACAAATCTGTCCGCTAGCCCATACACACGAGCGGAGATGTCTGCTGAAACGGTCCATCGGACCGTTTTCAGCGGACATATCCCCTCGTGTGTACGCGGCCTATGAGTGGAGCTTGGCAGGCGTGATATGAAATGCTTATTTGCATGCTGATTGTATGAATTCTAAATGTGTTTGTTTTTTTTTTACACTATAATTGTATAAAAAATGGTTTATATATTAGTGTGGAATACCTGTTTTATCTTTCTATATCCACATTGTGAGCTTACCATCCACTAATGACAAGCTAGTGATGTTTTTGGGTATATGAGGAAGGCTGGATGTTGAATACAGGGGGGCCTCGAGTTACGAGCAAGATGGGGACTGTAGGTTTGTTCTTAAGTCGAATTTGTAAATCGGATCAGCGGCGCAGGAAAGAGCGGTGATCTGCAGGCTTCACTAGGCCGTACCAGGTCTCCAGACTGTATCAGGCCTGTGGATGGGCAGGCAGGATGATGAGGGTGGCCCCTTAACTCGCAGACAGGCCAGGGTGACTCACTCCAGCAAGGCACAGGCCAGGAAGATGGAGGTGGCCGCGGGTGTGCGGGATCACCACAATGCAGGCACAGGACACTGCAGGGTATGGAGAGGAACAGGCAGACAGGTAATTAGGTTTTTCAGCATTTATGTGCAAGGGTGGCTAAGGATGGAGTGCAGGATTCTTGGAGCTCCTCACTAACATCCCGTTCGTAAGTAGGAGTCGTTCGCAACTCGGATGTTCGTAACTCGGGGACCCCCGTATCTAGATTTAAAGGATAAGTTCACCTTTTTCTAACATGTTACACCTGTATTCAGGGTGTAACATATTAGTGCTGCAGTTGCCCACCCTCCCGTGACATCTACAGCCACATCACTCATTCACAGTATTTTGTGAATGGCAAACTAGAACTAGTGACGGCCTTTGCAGCTGTAAGGTTATACAGTAGTAGGTCAGTGTTTAGCTGAATGCTCGTACAAGGTGCGAGCACACAGGGTCTGCAAGAGTCCTGTATGGAACCCACGATCTGCTAATTGTGGGTGCAATTCTTTACAGCAGGGGTGCCCAACCAGTGGCCTACGGAGCCTTCTGATGTGGCCCGCTCTAGGATGGTGCATTGGAAAGCCAAGATCGCCGGTTGCTGACCAGCCATTCTTACAGCATCAGTGTTGTGAATGAAGCCGGCAGTTGGGGAAGCAAGCGGCTGCCAAGCAGAGCCGCAAAAGCTGATATTACCTGTATAGCACCAACTCCTGTCACAGACCGAGTGATACCAAATGCACTCTGCCTGGGACAGCAACAGCTGGCGATACCTAAATGGAAGACTGTTACTAAAGGTAAGTTAATTACTAAAATCATTGTGTGTATATGAACATATCTGTTCTGCAGTGGTTACTGCCGGGCTGCTTTCAAACTGATCCACAGGTGTAGTGCGCTGAGCCATAGACTTCTGGCATTGCCTGTGGGTTTGGTGTGCTTTTAAAAAGTGCACCACACCTTGAGGATATAATAGAAGTATATGGCAAAGTGCAGCTAAACCGCAGAGCATCAGTGTAAAAGCAGCCCTATACCCCTTGCACATGATCAGTGTAGCCCAATTGGACCCTCTATTGAGCAGTAGATGTAATTGAACTTATGTCCGTTTACACCTGCCTGTGTCTAATCCAATTTGCTAAAGAAAATTTGTCCCCTCCCATCTGGGTAGATCAGATCGGAGGCCCATAGAGTAGATAGTTAGCAAGTTGCTTAAAGGGGTTGTAAAGGTAAAAAAATGTTTTCCTAAATGGCTTCCTTTACCTTAGTGCAGTCCTCCTTCACTTACCTCATTCTTCGATGTTGCTTTTAAATGTCCTTATTTCTTCTGAGGAATCCTCACTTCCTGTTCTACTGTCGGTAACTCCACACAGTAATGCGAGGCTTTCTCCCTGGTGTGGAGTGTCGTGCTCGCCCCCTCCCTTGGACTACGGGAGAGTCAGGATGCTCTCTACGTTGCAGATAGAGAAAGGAGCTGTGTATTACAGACAGAAGAACAGGAAGTGAGGATTTCTCAGAAGAAATGAGGGCATTTAAAAGCAAAATGGAAGGATTAGGTAAGTGAAGGAGGACTGCACTAAGGTAAAGGAAGCTATTTAGGAAAACATTTTTTTTACCTTTACAACCCCTTTAAGTGGCCCTCGCTCTTCAAAAGGTTGGTCACTGCTTTACAGGCTCCCAATATATATTTTTTTTTTACCTGCAAACAAGGTTATGACTGCAATCAAGCTTGATCTGACCTCCTGATATCTAGACGTCTCACTCTTTGGTATAATATCAACACAGTGCTGCGCTACTAATATATAAATATTAAAATTCCATATATGTCAAACAAATTTGATACATCCTATGAATGTCCAAAATGTGTAGTCCTAAAGAATATTATTAAAAAATCTTCCAGAGTTGCATCTTCACCCAAAACCGTGCACTGAAATATCCAAAAAGTGCTGGTGCTCTCCTCCACCAATGTTCTCTAGCCACTCACCTTACGATCTGACCCCTTTTCACCAGCGGGTCAGACACAGCAGGTCCTCTATGGGGGTGAACAGTAGAACGGCCGGGCGTGATGCTAAGGCTGCTTTCACACTGGGGCGGCTGGATGTTGATGGTAAAAAGCCGCTAGTTTTAGCAGCGCTTTACTCTCATTTTAGCAGCGCCATTCGGCCACTAGCGAGCCACTTTAAACCCTGCTTGCGGCCGATAAAGGGGTTAAATGCACCTGTGTAGCCCTGCTGCTGAATCGATTTGAAGGCGCTTTGGCAGTGGTGCCTATTCATTTCAATCGGTAGTAGCAGTGTATACATTGCTCCTTCACCGTCCCAAACATGCTGCTTGCAGGACTTTTTTTTTTAACGTCCTTCCTGCCAGCGCATCGCCTCAGTGTGAAAGCACTCGAGCTTTCACACTGAGACTGCAGGGGAGCTGTTTTTCAGGCACTATTTTTAGCCCTAAAGCGCCTAAAAAATTCCCCTAGTGTGAAAGGGGTCTTATGTTCCCTCCGTCTCACCCGCTTCCTCCTCACTGGCTTCATTGGTCTTGAGCTTCCCTCAAAGATATCTGGTATAAAATGGGGACAAAAACACCAAATCTAGTGCTCTCTAATTGCATTGATTTATTCCTCTAGTACAAAATGGCATACAAGATACTCACACGTAAAGCACTTAGGCAGTGCGGGCTACGGACCTCCCCATCTTTACAGAGAGCTCAAGTTTTTTATTGTGGCTCATACAGCCAATTGTGTATGAGTTCATTGAAGAGTCCAGCCACCTATGATTGGATCAACTGAACAGCACATGGTGCACAGCATTGGAGCGGTTGAAACTCCCTGCCCCATGTCACTGGTTTACCACTTATCTCTGCCAGCCCTCCCAGGCATTGTTATCAGTACGCTCCCTGGGAATGTTTATCATGCGGTTATAACTGGTATATATCTGGTTTCCTACAACACATCCCTTCATGGATCATCTAATCAGTTACTAGACAATTATTTTCAAGGCTCCTTCTGCCTAGGTTCACATTGGAGCCATTTGTCATGTGATTTGATGCCGCAGCCTATTGGCGGCAATGGCACTGTTCCAATTGGTGCAACACTGATTTTGCGGCGCCCCACAAATTTGCAAAATTAGTTCCTGCACTACTTTTCCTAATTCAGGTGCGACTTCAATAGAAACCTGTGCATGAAGCCACACAGATGTCTATCAAGTAGTACCTGAAATCGCGCTGACCTTGCTACTTTGAAATCGCGCTACTTAAATTGAAGTAGCGCGATTTCAAAGTAGCATCAATGTGAACCCGGGCTCATACATTTTTTGTTACCAGCACAGCAGCTGGATATTGATTCTTTGATATTTGAGCTCCCATTGCAGCTGTTTGGTTTTTCTTTCTGCCAATGACTGACTAGTGTTGTGGGTTTGTGTTTTCATGTATGTAGCCCCAATTGGGCAGGTATGCATCTCTGTCCCACTTAGTGTTGGTGTCTCATTCGCCGATTGTGGCTTTAAGGCAGTGTTTCTCAACTCCAGTCCTCAAGGCGTCCCCAACAGGTCAGGTTTTCAGGATTTCCATTATTTTGCACAGGTGATTTGATCAGTTTCACTGAGGCCTCTTTTACACACTATCAGTTTTCCTTCAGGTTTTTCTCTTCAGGTTTTCCAAAACCATGTAGTGCAAGGGCCTGCCTGATTGCATACAAATTGAGACTCTTGAGGTTAGACCTCATATTAGATGGATTTGGTAAACCTGAAGAGAAAAACCTGAAGAAAAACTGATAGTGTGTAAGAGGCCTTAGTAATTCCCACAGCCTTTTCATCTGAGGGAAATCCTGAAAACATGACCTGTTGGGGGGGGCTTGAGGACTGGAGTTGAGAAACACTGCTTTAAGGTAAGGTGACCAGATTTTTTAAATGAAATCTGGGGACATATTTTTTTTTACTAGTAATGGTGGCAATCAGCGACTCTCTGCCCATCGCCGCAGCCGCCCGCCAAGTCTTACTCTCCGGGCCCCGTCTACTACTGGGTGGGGTGCGGAGGAAGATCACTCTGCCAGGGAAGGCAAGGAGATAATCAAGCAGGCAGCTGGCCGGGACTTGAACCAAGGCAGAAGAACATGCAAGTGGAGCTGAATGGGCATGCACCTGAAACTGAAGAAATATTCCCTCCGACCAGCACATGATCATCAGAAAGGGGCACAGATAATGGAAAAAAAATACCCCCCTAAGCTAGTAGGAGCGGCAGAGTGGGGGAGTGTAATTCAGAATTATAATTTTTTTTAATTCTGCACTGACTGTTTTTGAAATTGCCCTAGCCCCTGTTCAAATCCAATCTGGGGACAAAACTGGGGACAGACTTGGTCTGGGGACAGTGTCCTTAATCCAGGGACTGTCCCCTGAAACCGGGGATGTCTGGTCACCCTACTTTTAGGGTCCTTTCACACGGAGCGGACCGTTTTTCGGTCCGCTTCGTGTGTCCGTCAGCTCAGCGGGGGGTCTCCGCTCAGCTGTCGGCGGACAGGGCGGTCCCCGCACACTGTGCAGGGACCGCCCTGTCTCTCCTCCGCTCTCCCCTATGGGGAATCGGATGGAAACAGACCGTTTGTCCGTCTTCATCCGATCCGTTCCCGCCGGACGGAAGAAAAATAGGGTTTTCTTCCGTCCGAAAAACCGGATCCAGACGGACACGGATCATTGCAGACGCTAGCGGATGCATCATCCGCTAACGGACGCAATCCCATAGGGAACCATTACAAGTCCGTTTACGGACTTGTAAAAACGGACGAGCGGAGGCGGACGTGTGAAAGGGCCCTAAGGTGGAGCACTGCACTCGGTGCAACTAATGTTACCTCTGTTTTCTGGTGGGGTGGTTCAGGGTCCCTTGGTGTGGGAGAGGTTTTTGTTTAGGGGAAGGAGGGCTCAGCTTCACTTTGGGACTGTACCCTTCTCTTTTTCTAAGGGTGGTCCATGATTCCAGTCTGGGAGGGGTTAATAGGGGTTAGGATTATATGAGGATAGTTAGGTTATTTATGATGTTGATCTGGAGCCCATTGCTCAATAAATTTGTAGTTTACCCCTTTTGGTTTGTATTGTCTTTTTGTTTTTTACTTTTCATAATCCATATTGTGCAATGATATTACACAGAGGGGTCCTATTTACTTTTTGGTGGTCCCCTGCTGGCGCTCTTGTTTAGTGAACTGGCTCCTAAGGAGTAATCCATGTGCATTAACTCCCAAACCAGGCTGTGTGTGCGTCCATATACACACAGAGTGCCAGCAAGCTAAGCACCCTTTTCCTCCGCCATTCCTCCGCCATTGTGTCTGTGAGACCAGTGAGACCAGTGAGGGGAAAGATTCTGCAGCTAGGACACAATTGCTGTGGTGACAGAAGTCAGGTAAGTGTTCTGGCATGGGGTGGGTAGGACAGTTAGTGGGGTGTTTTTACCTTGCATGAGAATGCATTAAAGTGGAAATTCACCCAAAACGAGGAGTCCTGCTCTTCCTCCCCACCCACCCACCTTCACATTTGACACATATTTTTTTTTATGCTGCAGTGATCTGAGCAGAAGTTGGCCTTTTAAACCCTTTTGGAAAGTCACAGGCCTCAAAAAAACGTCAGGACCGTTCAGATGGCTCAGTGCAGCTCATGCATGCGCAGTGAAGCCTGGTTCACACCTATGCAAGTTGCAGTTGATGCATATTCCAGGCAGTGTTGCCAACCCCCTCAAGCGAAATTTACTGGCAAGATGCCTAAAAATTACAAACGACAGCAACGATACTGGCACTTCAAAAAATCACCTAAAATGGCTGTTTTCAGTGCTAAACTGTGCAACTTTTAGTATTTAAACTATAAACATGTTGCTAGTGCTATTAGCAATGTGTAAAGGTTAAACAAAAATCAAAAAACAAATTTCTCTATCTACATGAAGGTCAGGTTAACAGCCAGCACAGCGTTCCCAATTACAGTGCAAGGGAGAACTCTGCGAACCCTGATGTAAAGGACGATGCCACAGATCACAATCTAAGGGGAACTCTGATGTAAGGAGGGGCTCTGCGGTCCCATTTATATCAGGGTTCCAACTTACATCAGAGTTCCAACTTACATCAGGGTTCGCAGAGTTCTCCCTTGCAATATAAGAGGAAATCCTGCAGACTCTGATGTAAAGGGGAACGTTGGGAACTCTAATGAGGGGGGCGACGACTCTGGTGACCAGAGATTACCTTCCGCAGAGTGAATACACTAAGGTAAGGGGGGTTACTGATATAAGGGTTAACCTTTATTTCAGTGCCCCCTTACATTATTGTGTTCACTCCCTCCCCCTTACATCATTAACTCTTTCTCAGACTGACCTCCTCTCAGGTGCACCGTGCAGGGCTCAGGCAACTCCAGCTTGGCGGCTCTGGTTTTATCCAATAGTTTCAGTTACACTGTCCACACACATTCGACTTCTCTTGTGATCCCCAATATGGCAGCGCTCCCACTCTTGACTCCTTTACTGGCTCCCCCTCAGAGACTGCAGACATGGTAAAAGATGAGATGGTCAGAGACTGCAGACATACTACAAGATGAGATGGTCAGGGACTGCAGACATGGTACAGGCGATGGTTATGCGGACATGGTATAGGAGATGGTTATGCGGACATGGTACAGGGGATGGTTATGCGGACATGGTACAGGCGATGGTTATGCGGACATGGTATAGGAGATGGTTATGCGGACAGGGTACAGGAGAAGGGATATGCGGACATGGTACAGGCGATGGTTATGCGGACATGGTACAGGCGATGGTTATGCGGACATGGTACAGGCGATGGTTATGCGGACATGGTACAGGGGATGGTTATGCGGACATGGTACAGGCGATGGTTATGCGGACATGGTATAGGAGATGGTTATGCGGACATGGTACAGGAGAAGGGATATGCGGACAGGGTACAGGCGATGGTTATGCGGACATGGTACAGGGGATGGTTATGCGGACATGGTACAGGCGATGGTTATGCGGACATGGTACAGGGGATGGTTATGCGGACATGGTACAGGCGATGGTTATGCGGACATGGTATAGGAGATGGTTATGCGGACAGGGTACAGGAGAAGGGATATGCGGACAGGGTACAGGCGATGGTTATGCGGACATGGTACAGGCGATGGTTATGCGGACATGGTATAGGAGATGGTTATGCGGACAGGGTACAGGAGAAGGGATATGCGGACAGGGTACAGGCGATGGTTATGCGGACATGGTACAGGGGATGGTTATGCGGACATGGTACAGGCGATGGTTATGCGGACATGGTACAGGCGGTGGTTATGCGGACATGGTACAGGGGATGGTTATGCGGACATGGTACAGGGGATGGTTATGAGGACATGGTACAGGGGATGGTTATGAGGACATGGTACAGGGGATGGTTATGCGGACATGGTACAGGCGATGGTTATGCGGACATGGTACAGGGGATGGTTATGAGGACATGGTACAGGGGATGGTTATGCGGACATGGTACAGGCGATGGTTATGCGGACATGGTACAGGGGATGGTTATGAGGACATGGTACAGGGGATGGTTATGAGGACATGGTACAGGGGATAGTTATGAGGACATGGTACAGGGGATGGTTATGCGGACATGGTACAGGCGATGGTTATGCGGACATGGTACAGGCGATGGTTATGCGGACATGGTACAGGCGATGGTTATGCGGACATGGTACAGGGGATGGTTATGAGGACATGGTACAGGGGATGGTTATGCGGACATGGTACAGGCGATGGTTATGCGGACATGGTACAGGGGATGGTTATGAGGACATGGTACAGGGGATGGTTATGAGGACATGGTACAGGGGATGGTTATGCGGACATGGTAGAGGCGATGGTTATGCGGACATGGTACAGGCGATGGTTATGAGGACATGGTACAGGGGATGGTTATGAGGACATGGTACAGGGGATGGTTATGCGGACATGGTACAGGCGATGGTTATGCGGACATGGTACAGGGGATGGTTATGAGGACATGGTACAGGGGATGGTTATGAGGACATGGTACAGGGGATGGTTATGCGGACATGGTACAGGCGATGGTTATGCGGACATGGTACAGGCGATGGTTATGCGGACATGGTACAGGGGATGGTTATGAGGACATGGTACAGGGGATGGTTATGCGGACATGGTACAGGCGATGGTTATGCGGACATGGTACAGGGGATGGTTATGAGGACATGGTACAGGCGATGGTTATGCGGACATGGTACAGGGGATGGTTATGCGGACATGGTACAGGCGATGGTTATGCGGACATGGTACAGGGGATGGTTATGCGGACATGGTACAGGCGATGGTTATGCGGACATGGTACAGGCGGTGGTTATGCGGACATGGTACAGGGGATGGTTATGCGGACATGGTACAGGGGATGGTTATGAGGACATGGTACAGGGGATGGTTATGAGGACATGGTACAGGGGATGGTTATGAGGACATGGTACAGGGGATGGTTATGCGGACATGGTACAGGCGATGGTTATGCGGACATGGTACAGGCGATGGTTATGCGGACATGGTACAGGGGATGGTTATGCGGACATGGTACAGGCGATGGTTATGCGGACATGGTACAGGGGATGGTTATGAGGACATGGTACAGGGGATGGTTATGCGGACATGGTACAGGCGATGGTTATGCGGACATGGTACAGGGGATGGTTATGAGGACATGGTACAGGGGATGGTTATCAGGACATGGTACAGGGGATGGTTATGAGGACATGGTACAGGGGATGGTTATGCGGACATGGTACAGGCGATGGTTATGCGGACATGGTACAGGGGATGGTTATGAGGACATGGTACAGGGGATGGTTATGCGGACATGGTACAGGCGATGGTTATGCGGACATGGTACAGGGGATGGTTATGAGGACATGGTACAGGGGATGGTTATGCGGACATGGTACAGGCGATGGTTATGCGGACATGGTACAGGGGATGGTTATGAGGACATGGTACAGGGGATGGTTATGAGGACATGGTACAGGGGATGGTTATGCGGACATGGTACAGGCGATGGTTATGCGGACATGGTACAGGCGATGGTTATGAGGACATGGTACAGGGGATGGTTATGAGGACATGGTACAGGGGATGGTTATGCGGACATGGTACAGGCGATGGTTATGCGGACATGGTACAGGGGATGGTTATGAGGACATGGTACAGGGGATGGTTATGAGGACATGGTACAGGGGATGGTTATGCGGACATGGTACAGGCGATGGTTATGCGGACATGGTACAGGCGATGGTTATGCGGACATGGTACAGGGGATGGTTATGAGGACATGGTACAGGGGATGGTTATGCGGACATGGTACAGGCGATGGTTATGCGGACATGGTACAGGGGATGGTTATGAGGACATGCTACAGGCGATGGTTATGCGGACATGGTACAGGGGATGGTTATGCGGACATGGTACAGGCGATGGTTATGCGGACATGGTATAGGAGATGGTTATGCGGACAGGGTACAGGAGAAGGGATATGCGGACAGGGTACAGGCGATAGTTATGCGGACATGGTACAGGCGATGGTTATGCGGACATGGTACAGGGGATGGTTATGCGGACATGGTACAGGCGATGGTTATGCGGACATGGTACAGGCGGTGGTTATGCGGACATGGTACAGGGGATGGTTATGCGGACATGGTACAGGGGATGGTTATGCGGACATGGTACAGGCGGTGGTTATGCGGACATGGTACAGGGGATGGTTATGCGGACATGGTACAGGCGATGGTTATGCGGACATGGTACAGGGGATGGTTATGCGGACATGGTACAGGCGATGGTTATGCGGACATGGTACAGGGGATGGTTATGAGGACATGGTACAGGGGATGGTTATGCGGACATGGTACAGGCGATGGTTATGCGGACATGGTACAGGGGATGGTTATGAGGACATGGTACAGGGGATGGTTATGAGGACATGGTACAGGCGATGGTTATGCGGACATGGTACAGGGGATGGTTATGCGGACATGGTACAGGGGATGGTTATGAGGACATGGTACAGGCGGTGGTTATGCGGACATGGTACAGGGGATGGTTATGCGGACATGGTACAGGGGATGGTTATGCGGACATGGTACAGGCGGTGGTTATGCGGACATGGTACAGGGGATGGTTATGCGGACATGGTACAGGGGATGGTTATGCGGACATGGTACAGGCGATGGTTATGCGGACATGGTACAGGGGATGGTTATGAGGACATGGTACAGGGGATGGTTATGAGGACATGGTACAGGCGATGGTTATGCGGACATGGTACAGGGGATGGTTATGCGGACATGGTACAGGCGATGGTTATGCGGACATGGTACAGGGGATGGTTATGCGGACATGGTACAGGGGATGGTTATGAGGACATGGTACAGGGGATGGTTATGCGGACATGGTACAGGGGATGGTTATGAGAACATGGTACAGGCGATGGTTATGCGGACATGGTACAGGGGATGGTTATGCGGACATGGTACAGGGGATGGTAATGAGGACATGGTACAGGGGATGGTTATGAGGACATGGTACAGGGGATGGTTATGCGGACATGGTACAGGGGATGGTTATGAGGACAGGCGATGGTACAGGTACAGGGGATGGTTATGCGGACATGGTACAGGGGATGGTTATGCGGACATGGTACAGGCGATGGTTATGCGGACATGGTACAGGCGATGGTTATGCGGACATGGTACAGGGGATGGTTATGCGGACATGGTACAGGGGATGGTAATGAGGACATGGTACAGGGGATGGTTATGAGGACATGGTACAGGGGATGGTTATGCGGACATGGTACAGGGGATGGTTATGAGGACATGGTACAGGGGATGGTTATGAGGACATGGTACAGGGGATGGTTATGCGGACATGGTACAGGGGATGGTAATGAGGACATGGTACAGGGGATGGTTATGAGGACATGGTACAGGGGATGGTTATGCGGACATGGTACAGGGGATGGTTATGAGGACATGGTACAGGGGATGGTTATGCGGACATGGTGCATGGTTTTGTGAGAAAACTGCTGCCTGTGCCTGTCTGACAGCAAGGTGCACCAGAGGTCCACAGTCATCCCCCCCTACTCATACCCATCCTCACCCCAGAATCTCCATCCTCCTCCTCACCCCTATTCTATCATCTCCATCCTCCTCATTATGATCTTTACTGCAAAACCCAACCCTCATGTCCATCTCCTCCTTTTTTACGGGCACCCGATGCCCATAGCGGACTTTAACGGACAGCCCGAAAAGGGGTTACATTTACGGGCTGTCCGTAAATATACGTACGGTTGGTAACACTGATTCCAGGTGTATTTTGTGTTTTTCAATACACATTTTTGATCTATTGAAGTCTATGGAACCAAAAACACAACCTGCTGCTCCCTGACCCTTTCCATAAAATGCACAGATGTGAACGTGACCCAAAGGAAACCATGTTAAATGGACTGTAGTGTGTTTCTGCAAAACTGAAAATGTGCTAAAAAATGCATAGGTGTAAACCAGGCCGGAGCAGCTGGCTGTGAAGCCACAAACCCTTTACAGCCAGCTGCCCACAGTTCTTATGCCAGCGCCTGGGACTGGAGAAGAAATAGGCCGGGTGCATAGGTGTGCGCAGCCTATTGCATTAGGGTGTGCACCCCAAAGCCCAAACACACACTACCAGTCACTCACAATGTTCATTCAGAAAGGGAAGGGGCCGGTAAATTACATATTTACTGGCCCCTTTCCCACTCCTAAAACATCCTAGCAGCAACAGCTGATAGGAGAGGAGGGAAGCTGGCAGCGCTAGGGGGGAAAGATGGGATCCAGGGCAGTAGGGGGAATCTGTGCTGTACAGGGTGATTAGGGTGTGCCTGGGCACACCTGGCACACGCCTATGGCCGGGTGAGAACATTGCTAAATCCTGGGATAGATGGGGGTCTGCTTATTAACCACTTAAGGACCGAGCCTGTTTTTCAGACTCTGTGTTTACAAGTTTAAAACATTTTTTTTGCTAGAAAATTACTTAGAACCCCAAATATTATATATATTTTTTTCTAACACCCTAGAGAATAAAATGGCGCTCATTGCAATACTTTTTGTCACACAGTATTTGCGTCTTATAAAGGCACTTTTAAAAAAAGAAACTTTTTTTATTAAAAATAAGACCACAAGAAAGTTACCCAATTTTTTTTATATTGTGAAAGATAATGTTATGCCAAGTAAAATGATACCCAACATGTCACGCTTCAAAATTGCATCCGCTCGTGGAATGGCGTCAAACTTTTACCCTTAAAAATCTCCATAGGCGATGTTTAAAAAATTTCTATAAGTTGCATCTTTCGAGTTACAGAGGAGGTCTAGGACTAGAATTATTGCTCTCACTCTAACGATTGCGGCGATACCTCACTTGTGCGGTTTAAACACCGTTTTCATATGTGGGCGCTACTCACGTATGCGATTGCTTCTGCGTGCGAACTCGTCGGGACGGGGCGATTTCAAAAAATATATTTTTGTTTTCTTATTTATTTTACTTGATTTTATTTATTTTTACACTGTTTAAAAAAAAAAAGGGGGGTCACTTTTATTCCTATTAAAAGGAATGTAAACATCCCTTGTAATATAAAAAAAAGCATGACAGGTCCTCTTAAATATGAGATCTGGAGTCAAAAAGACCTCAGATCTCATATTTACACTAAAATGCAATAAAAAAATAAAAAATTGTCATTTGAAAAAATGACAACCAAAAAATGTGCCTCTAAGACGCATGGGCGGAAGTGACGTTTTGACGTCGCTTCTGCCCTGCTATGCTATGGAGACGGGTGGGGGCCATCTTGCCCTCACTCGTATCCACGGCACAGAGGGAGAACAACCCAATCTCCTCCACCGCTACCGATGGCTCCGGTGCAGGAGAACGGCGGGAGGGGGGCCTCTCCCGCCGCCGATAACGGTGATCACACGGCCACAAAAAAGATGGCTATCTCGGTTGTGGCAGCAGCTGCTGCTGTTACCGAGATATCCATCTTTAACCACTTAAAGCGGAGCTCCAGCCGCGATTTTTTTTTTTTTAAAGTCAGCAGCTACTAACAGTGTAGCTGCTGACTTTAAATAAGGACACTTACCTTGTCCTACTTGCCCGCGCTGATGGCCCCCCGACGCCAGTCCCACGATCGCTCCGGGTCCCGCGCCGCCATTCACACTATGGGAAACAGACAGTGAAGCCGTACGGCTTCACTGCCCATTTCCTACTGCACCTGCGTGAGTCTCACGCTGGCTTGTGAATGGGCGGCTGCTCTCTGAGAACACACACAGTTCCCAGAAAGCAGCCCGCCCCATTCACAAGGAGAAGGACAAGAAGAAAACACACCGTGGTTCAGGAAGAGGCAGATTACGGACTTCCGCATAGCAACAGCTATTTCGGGTGAGTATTTTTTTTTTTTCAGGTTTTTTTAAACAACATGGGAAAATGTTGTTTTCCTGGGTGGAGCTCCGCTTTAAGACCCGGACCTTTATGCAGGTAAAGGACCTGGCCAGTTTTTGCGATTCGGCACTGCGTCGATTTAACTTATAATTGCGCGGTCGTGCAACGTGGCTCCCAAACATAAATTGGTGTCCTTTTTTTCCCCACAAATAGACCTCATCTGTGTGTCTAACTGTAGGGGGGTGTGGCTGTAGGTGTGACGTCATTGATATTGTTTCCCTATATTAGGCCCCTTTCACATGAGCTTATTACGTTTACGGACTTGTAATGGGCCCCTATGGGATCTCGTCCGTTAGCGGATGATGCATCCGCTAACATCCGCAAGATCCGCATCCGTTTTTTCGGACGGAAGAAAACCCTATTTTTCTTCCGTCCGGTGGATCGGATGCAAACGGACAGACGGTCCGTTTTCATCCGATTCCCCATAGGGGATAGCGGAGGAGAGACAGGGCGGTCCCTGCACAGTGCGTGGGGACCGCCCTGTCCACCGACAGCTCAGCGAGACCCCCCGCAGAGCCGACGGACACACACGGAGCGGACCGGAAAACGGACCGCTCCGTGTGAAAGGGGCCTTAGGGAACACACGATCAATGAAGAACGGGGAAGCTGTATTTACACACAGCTCTCCCCAGTTCTTCAGCTCTGGGGACTGATTGCCGGACTCCATCGGTGATCGGGTCCGCGGGTCCCGCGACCGATTTCATGGAGCTTCGGACCGAGTCGTGGGCGCGCACCCGCGACCCACGGCTGGGCACTCAGAGGACGTACAGGTACGTGCTTGTGCCCAGCCGTGCCATCCTGCCGACGTATATGTCCAGGAGGCGGTCCTTAAGTGGTTAAAGTGCGAATGTATATGTACGTGAGCCGGTGCTTAAGTGGTTTTTAAAGCAGAATTCCGCCAGAAAATTTTACTTTCGCTTTTCGGAATCCCCCCCCCCCTCCGGTGTCACATTTGGCACCTTTCAGGAGGGAGCAGATGAATTATAATGCAGGTATTTGCTCCCACTTCCAGGCATAGATAGCCGCAGTATCCATGGATATCTATGCCATATCCGGCCCCTCCTCCGCCCCCCCTGCTGCCTTCTGGGAGATACACATGTCCCAGAAGACAGCAGGGACCATCTAGATCGCGCAGAGCGACTCGCGCATGCGCAGTAGGGAAGCCGCAAGGCTTCACTTCCTGATTTCCTCACCGAAGATGACAGCATCTGAGAGCCGAGGGACAGATCGGCTTCGGACATCGCTGGCGCCCTGGATAGGTGTTTATATTTTAAAAGCCAGCAGCTGCAGTATTTGTAGCTGGTGACTTTTAAAAAAATAAATTGGGGCGGAACTCTGCTTTAAAGGCCCATTCGCTTTACCGATTTGGGATTGCTTCAATTCTGCCCTCCAATCACAATGCAACGTTGGCAAAATGCAGCACACGTGTTTGGCTTCCATTCATTATTAATGGCACCTAAAGCGCACCGCATGAAGCTTGTTGCACAAAATGAAGCAGGCGCTACTTTTGAGTGACATGTTTTGTGCAATGCGGTTTGCTGCAATTGTGGCGCCTTTTATTGTATGGCAATCACTGAAAAACCGCACTGCGTTTAGATGTCATTAAAATGAATGGCAGCTGAACCCGTGTGCTGCGTTTTGCAGCGATTGTGATATGGAATTTGCGCAGATTTCGTCTGCAGTCCCATATCAGTAGATGTGAATGGGGCATAAAAGTCAGCATAAAGTTTTTGTAGCAGATAACTTTTTATTGTTCAAAGAAACGATTTAATGTAAAAAAATAAAATAGAAGGATTTTAATAACTGACAGGAGATAGCAGCGTGCTGGGCTTCTGCTTATTAGTTATTTGGGATTTGTAATCTGTGCAGAGCGGGAATATATTATTATTTCATGTATGAATTGCGCCTTTATTCGGGGACAATAGCAGCCACGCTGATCTAGTAGCAGGATAGACCGCATTCCATCACGTCCTCCCTAACAAAGCTTAGAACCTCTAACCAATGAGAGTACAGCGCGGGCTCGACTTCCCAGTGTTCAGGCAATTAAAAATCGCCCGCGCTTTTCACTGATTGGTTGAATCGTACACTTTACATACCGACTTGGAGCGCTGACCAATGAAGAAGTAATATGACTCACACGCTTAAACGGGTAAACGAGCCCGCTCAAATCTGACCAATGAGAGCAGAGCGCCTGCCCTATAATACAGCGACTCGCAGCGCCTTTCTCCATTCGTTTTTTTTTCCCCACAGCGTGTGATAGCAAGAGACTCAGCACAAGATGTCTGGAAGAGGAAAGACCACCGCCGGCAAGATCAAGGCAAAGTCCAAGTCCCGCTCCTCCAGAGCCGGTCTTCAGTTCCCCGTTGGCAGAGTGCACAGGCTGCTCCGGAAGGGCAATTACTCGCACCGCATCGGTGCCGGAGCTCCAGTGTATCTGGCCGCCGTGCTGGAGTACCTGACCGCCGAAATTCTGGAGTTGGCCGGCAATGCTGCCCGAGATAACAAGAAGACCAGAATCATCCCCCGCCATCTGCAGCTGGCCATCCGCAATGATGAAGAGCTCAACAGACTGCTGGGCGGAGTGACCATCGCTCAGGGCGGAGTGTTGCCCAACATCCAGGCCGTACTCCTACCGAAGAAGAGCGGGGCCGCCGCCGCAGCTCCTGCCGCCAAATCATCCACCGCGAAATCCGGCAAGTCTACCGCCAAATCCTCCGGGAAGAAGAGTTCTCAACAGTCCCAAGAATACTGAAAACGGCACCGACCTCCGCTATCCCCTCACCACCCTCAACACAAAGGCCCTTCTAAGGGCCACCACCTCCTCAACGGAGAGCTTTGTACACCCCTGTATAATACTATTGTGCAATATACTCACCATGTGCATTACATACATTCCACACCGCTACTACTCCCATGTGCACTACATGCAATCCACACCACTACTACTCCCACCATGTGCACTACATGCAATCCACACCGCTACTACTCCCACCATGTGCACTACATGCAATCCACACCGCTACTACTCCCACCATGTGCACTGCATGCAATCCACACCGCTACTACTCCCACCATGTGCACTGCATGCAATCCATACCGCTACTACTCCCACCATGTGCACTACATGCAATCCACACCGCTACTACTCCCACCATGTGCACTACATGCAATCCACACCACTACTACTCCCACCATGTGCACTACATGCAATCCACACCGCTACTACTCCCACCATGTGCACTACATGCAATCCACACCGCTACTACTCCCACCATGTGCACTACATGCAATCCACACCGCTACTACTCCCACCATGTGCACTACATGCAATCCACACCGCTACTACTCCCACCATGTGCACTGCATGCAATCCACACCACTACTACTCCCACCATGTGCACTGCATGCAATCCACACCGCTACTACTCCCACCATGTGCACTACATGCAATCCACACCGCTACTACTCCCACCATGTGCACTACATGCAATCCACACCGCTACTACTCCCACCATGTGCACTACATGCAATCCACACCACTACTCCCACCATGTGCATCGCATGCAATCCGCACCACTACTACTCCCACCATGTGCACTGCATGCAATCCACACCGCTACTACTCCCACCATGTGCACTGCATGCAATCCACACCGCTACTACTCCCACCATGTGCACTGCATGCAATCCACACCGCTACTACTCCCACCATGTGCACTGCATGCAATCCACACCGCTACTACTCCCACCATGTGCACTACATGCAATCCACACCGCTACTACTCCCACCATGTGCACTACATGCAATCCACACCACTACTCCCACCATGTGCATCGCATGCAATCCACACCACTACTACTCCCACCATGTGCATCGCATGCAATCCACACCACTACTACTCCCACCATGTGCACTACATGCAATCCACACCGCTACTACTCCCACCATGTGCACTACATGCAATCCACACCACTACTACTCCCACCATGTGCACTACATGCAATCCACACCACTACTCCCACCATGTGCATCGCATGCAATCCACACCACTACTACTCCCACCATGTGCACTACATGCAATCCACACCGCTACTACTCCCACCATGTGCACTACATGCAATCCACACCGCTACTACTCCCACCATGTGCACTACATGCAATCCACACCGCTACTACTCCCACCATGTGCACTACATGCAATCCACACCGCTACTACTCCCACCATGTGCACTACATGCAATCCACACCGCTACTACTCCCACCATGTGCACTACATGCAATCCACACCGCTACTACTCCCACCATGTGCACTACATGCAATCCACACCGCTACTACTCCCACCATGTGCACTACATGCAATCCACACCGCTACTACTCCCACCATGTGCACTACATGCAATCCACACCGCCACTACTCCCACCATGTGCATCATATACAATCTACACCACCACTACTCCCACCATACAATCTACACCACCATGTGCTTCACACAATCGCCACTACTCCCACCATGTGCATTGCATGCAATCCACACCACCACCATGTACACCATACAATCAACACCACTGCTGTATACTGCTACTATCCCCACCATGTGCACCACATACTATTACCCCCACCATATACAATACAACCCACTGCTGTATAATGCTACCTCCACCATGTGGCCTGGAGAGGGCTCCATATAATGGCAATATTCCTACCCCCGCCATCTACACCACACCACTATCTTTCCCCATGTGCCCTATTGTATGCAACACCCTTGGAGGATAAATCTATCTGAATCCTTCACAGCTTTCTCCCTTCCCTATATGATGTGGGTTCTGATCTGATTGTGGGTGGAGAACATGAGGGGGTCACAATACACAATGGATGAGAAAAGGGAGGAAGTTTAGGCAATCTAAGGGATGGGAGGAGGGGGTGGGGGGAAATCTAAAAATAAACAATGGAGTGTAGTAATCGGTGAAAGTCAGGTGGAGGGGGGGGTGGTGAGAGATCAGAAGTAGCCAAGTACTGTGGGAGGGAGTAGGTGAATATAGAACACATGGAGGCAATGAGTAGGGGAAGCCAGTGAATGGATGAGGGGGTAAATCTGAGAATGGAGGGAAGGAGTAGTAGGAGAACAGGGAATAGATGAGGGGAGCAATTATTGAAGGTCAGGGAATGGATAGGGGGGAGAGAAGGTAGAGGAAGTCTGCGATTGGCTGGGGGGAGGGAGTTGGGAAATAGATGAGGGAAAAGAGTGGTGTAAATCAGGGATTGGTTGAGGGGAGTGAGTAGTGTAAATCAGGGAATGGATGAGGGGAGAGTAGGCAAAGTCAGGCATTGTAGTGAAGGTCAGGGAATGGATGATGAGAGGGAGTAGTGAATATCAGGGAATGCATGAGGGGGGGGGAGAGTAGTGGAAATCAGTGGATGGAGTACTGGAGGTCAGGGAATGGATAAGGGGGGGGGGGATTGGATAAGGGGGAGAGTAGTGGAAGTCAGGATTGGATTAGGGTGGAGTATGGAAAGTCGGGATTGGATGAGGGAGTAATAGGGGAATTCAGGGAATGGATGAGGGGAGGGAGTAGTAGTGGAGGTCAGGGAATGGATAAGAGGAGAGGGTAGTGGGAGAAATCGGGATGAGGGGAGGGAGTGGTGGAGCTCAGAATGGATGAGGGGAGGGAATAGTAGTGGTCAGAGAATGGCTGAGGGGAAAGAGCAGTAGGGGAAGTCAGGGAATGGATGAGGGGAGGAAGTAGTAGGGCAAGTCAGGGAATGGATGAGGGGAGGGAGTAGAAGGGGGAAGTCAGGGAATAGACAAGGGGAGGGAGTAGTGGGGGAAGTGAGGGGAGGGGGTAGTGGAGGTCAGGAAAGGGAGTAGTAGTGGAAATTAGGGAATAGATGAGGGGAGGGTGTAGTGGAAATCAGGGAAGGCATGAGGAGAGGGGGGAGTAGGGGAATTTAGGGAATGGATGAGGGGAGTGAGTAGAAGGGGAAGTCGGGGAATGGATGAGGAGAGGAAGTAGTGGGGGAAGTCAGGGAATGGATGAGGGGTTGGACTAGTGGGGGAAGTCAGGGAATGGATGAGGGGTTGGACTAGTGGGGGAAGTCAGGGAATGGATGAGGGGTTGGACTAGTGGGGTAAGTCAGGAAATAGATGAGGGGAGGGAGTAGAAGGGGAAGTCAGAGAATGGATGAGGGGGGGTAGTAGTGGGAGAAGTCAGGGAATGGATGAGGGCAGGAACTAGTAGGGGAAGTCAGGTGATGGATGAGGGGAGGGACTAGTGGGGGGAGTCAGGAAATGGATGAGGGGAGGGAGTAGTGGGGGAAGTCAGGGAATGGATGAGGGGAGTGAGTAGAAGGGGAAGTCAGGGAATGGATGAGGGGAGGGAGTAGTGGGGGAAGTCAGGGATGAGGGGAGGGAGTAGTGGGGGAAGTCAGGGAATGGATGAGGAGAGGGAGTAGTGGGGGAAGTCAGGGGATAGATGAGGGGAGGGACTAGTGGGGGAAGTCAGGGAATGGATGAGGGGAGGGAATAGTGGGGTAAGTCAGGAAATGGATGAGGGGAGGGAGTAGTGGGGGTAAGTCAGGGAATGGATGAGGAGAGGGAGTAGTGGGGGAAGTCAGGGGATGAATGAGGGGAGGGACTAGTGGGGGAAGTCAGGGAATGGATGAGGGGAGGGAGTAGTAGTGGAGGTCAGGGAATGGATAAGGGGAGAGGGTAGTGGGAGAAATCGGGATGGGGGGATGAGAAGGTACAGAATGCTGGAATGGATGAGGGGAGGGAGTGGTGGAGCTCAGAGAATGGAAGAGGGGAGGGAATAGTAGTGGAGGTCAGAGAGTGGATGAGGGGGAAGAGAGTAGTAGGGGAAGTCAGGGAATGGATGAGGGGAGGGAGTGGTGGAGCTCAGAGAATGGATGAGGGGAGGGAGTAGTATGGGAAGTTAGGGAATGGATGAGGGGAGGGGGTAGTAGGGAAAGTCAGGGTATGGATGAGGGGAGGGAGTAGTAGTGTAAATTAGGGAATGGATGAGGGGAGGGTGTACTGGAAATCAGGGAAGGCATGAGGAGAGGGAGTAGGAAAAGTCAGGGAATGGATGAGGGGAGGGGGTAGTAGGGGAATTTAGGGAATGGATGAGGGGAGTGAGTAGAAGGGGAAGTCAGGGAATGGATGAGGGGAGGGAGTAGTGGGGGAAGTCAGGGATGAGGGGAGGGAGTAGTGGGGGGAAGTCAGGGAATGGATGAGGGGAGGGAGTAGTGGGGGGAAGTCAGGGAATGGATGAGGGGAGGGAGTAGTGGGGGGAAGTCAGGGAATGGATGAGGGGAGGGAGTAGTGGGGGAAGTCAGGGAATGGATGAGGGGAGGGAGTAGTGGGGGAAGTCAGGGATGAGGGGAGGGAGTAGTAGGGGAAGTCAGGGAATGGATGAGGGGAGGGAGTAGTGGGGGAAGTCAGGGAATGGATGAGGGGAGGGAGTAGTAGGGGAAGTCAGGGAATGGATGAGGGGAGGGAGTAGTAGGGGAATTTAGGGAATGGATGAGGGGAGTGAGTAGAAGGGGAAGTCAGGGAATGGATGAGGGGAGGGAGTAGTGGGGGAAGTCAGGGATGAGGGGAGGGAGTAGTAGGGGGACGTCAGGGAATGGATGAGGGGAGGGAGTAGTGGGGGAAGTCAGGGAATGGATGAGGGGAGGGAGTAGTGGGGGAAGTCAGGGAATGGATGAGGGGAGGGAGTAGTGGGGGAAGTCAGGGAATGGATGAGGGGAGGGAGTAGTAGGGGAAGTCAGGGAATGGATGAGGGGAGGGAGTAGTAGGGGAAGTCAGGAAATGGATGAGGGGAGGGAGTAGTAGGGGAAGTCAGGGAATGGATGAGGGGAGGGAGTAGTGGGGGAAGTCAGGGAATGGATGAGGGGAGGGAATAGTAGTGGAGCTCAGAGAATGGATGAGGGGAGGGAATAGTAGTGGAGGTCAGAGAATGGATGAGGGGGAAGAGAGTAGTAGGGGAAGTCAGGGAATGGATGAGGGGAGGGAGTGGTGGAGCTCAGAGAATGGATGAGGGGAGGGAGTAGTATGGGAAGTTAGGGAATGGATGAGGGGAGGGGGTAGTAGGGAAAGTCAGGGTATGGATGAGGGGAGGGAGTAGTGGAGGTCAGGAAAGGGAGTAGTAGTGTAAATTAGGGAATGGATGAGGGGAGGGTGTAGTGGAAATCAGGGAAGGCATGAGGAGAGGGAGTAGGAAAAGTCAGGGAATGGATGAGGGGAGGGGGTAGTAGGGGAATTTAGGGAATGGATGAGGGGAGTGAGTAGAAGGGGAAGTCAGGGAATGGATGAGGGGAGGGAGTAGTGGGGGAAGTCAGGGATGAGGGGAGGGAGTAGTGGGGGGAAGTCAGGGAATGGATGAGGGAGGGAGTAGTGGGGGGAAGTCAGGGAATGGATGAGGGGAGGGAGTAGTAGGGGAAGTCAGGGAATGGATGAGGGGAGGGAGTAGTAGGGGAATTTAGGGAATGGATGAGGGGAGTGAGTAGAAGGGGAAGTCAGGGAATGGATGAGGGGAGGGAGTAGTGGGGGAAGTCAGGGATGAGGGGAGGGAGTAGTGGGGGGAAGTCAGGGAATGGATGAGGGGAGGGAGTAGTGGGGGAAGTCAGGGAATTGATGAGGGGAGGGAGTAGTGGGGGAAGTCAGGGAATGGATGAGGGGAGGGAGTAGTAGGGAAGTCAGGGAATGGATGAGGGGAGGGAGTAGTAGGGGAAGTCAGGGAATGGATGAGGGGAGGGAGTAGTGGGGGAAGTCAGGGAATGGATGAGGGGAGGGAGTAGTGGGGGAAGTCAGGGAATGGATGAGGGGAGGGAGTAGTAGGGGGAAGTCAGGGAATGGATGAGGGGAGGGAGTAGTAGGGGAAGTCAGGGAATGGATGAGGGGAGGGAGTAGTAGGGGAAGTCAGGGAATGGATGAGGGGAGGGAGTAGTGGGGGAAGTCAGGGAATGGATGAGGGGAGGGAGTAGTGGGGGAAGTCAGGGAATGGATGAGGGGAGGGAGTAGTGGGGGAAGTCAGGGAATGGATGAGGAGAGGAAGTAGTGGGGGAAGTCAGGGAATGGATGAGGGGAGGGAGTAGTAGGGGAAGTCAGGGAATGGATGAGGGGAGGGAGTAGTAGGGGGAAGTCAGGGAATGGATGAGGGGAGGGAGTAGTAGGGGAAGTCAGGGAATGGATGAGGGGAGGGAGTAGTAGGGGAAGTCAGGGAATGGATGAGGGGAGGGAGTAGTAGGGGAAGTCAGGGAATGGATGAGGGGAGGGAGTAGTAGGGGAATTTAGGGAATGGATGAGGGGAGTGAGTAGAAGGGGAAGTCAGGGAATGGATGAGGGGAGGGAGTAGTGGGGGAAGTCAGGGATGAGGGGAGGGAGTAGTAGGGGAAGTCAGGGAATGGATGAGGGGAGGGAGTAGTGGGGGAAGTCAGGGAATGGATGAGGGGAGTGAGTAGAAGGGGAAGTCAGGGAATGGATGAGGGGAGGGAGTAGTGGGGGAAGTCAGGGATGAGGGGAGGGAGTAGTAGGGGAAGTCAGGGAATGGATGAGGGGAGGGAGTAGTGGGGAAGTCAGGGAATGGATGAGGGGAGGGAGTAGTGGGGGAAGTCAGGGAATGGATGAGGGGAGGGAGTAGTAGGGGAAGTCAGGGAATGGATGAGGGGAGGGAGTAGTGGGGGAAGTCAGGGAATGGATGAGGGGAGGGAGTAGTGGGGGAAGTCAGGGAATGGATGAGGGGAGGGAGTAGTGGGGGAAGTCAGGGAATGGATGAGGAGAGGAAGTAGTGGGGGAAGTCAGGGAATGGATGAGGGGAGGGAGTAGTAGGGGAAGTCAGGGAATGGATGAGGGGAGGGAGTAGTAGGGGAAGTCAGGGAATGGATGAGGGGAGGGAGTAGTAGGGGAAGTCAGGGAATGGATGAGGGGAGGGAGTAGTAGGGGAAGTCAGGGAATGGATGAGGGGAGGGAGTAGTAGGGGAAGTCAGGGAATGGATGAGGGGAGGGAGTAGTAGGGGAATTTAGGGAATGGATGAGGGGAGTGAGTAGAAGGGGAAGTCAGGGAATGGATGAGGGGAGGGAGTAGTGGGGGAAGTCAGGGATGAGGGGAGGGAGTAGTAGGGGAAGTCAGGGAATGGATGAGGGGAGGGAGTAGTAGGGGAAGTCAGGGAATGGATGAGGGGAGTGAGTAGAAGGGGAAGTCAGGGAATGGATGAGGAGAGGAAGTAGTGGGGGAAGTCAGGGATGAGGGGAGGGAGTAGTAGGGGAAGTCAGGGAATGGATGAGGGGAGGGAGTAGTGGGGGGAAGTCAGGGAATGGATGAGGGGAGGGAGTAGTGGGGGAAGTCAGGGAATGGATGAGGGGAGGGAGTAGTAGGGGAAGTCAGGGAATGGATGAGGGGAGGGAGTAGTGGGGGAAGTCAGGGAATGGATGAGGGGAGGGAGTAGTGGGGGAAGTCAGGGAATGGATGAGGGGAGGGAGTAGTGGGGGAAGTCAGGGAATGGATGAGGGGAGGGAGTAGTAGGGGAAGTCAGGGAATGGATGAGGGGAGGGAGTAGTAGGGGAAGTCAGGGAATGGATGAGGGGAGGGAGTAGTAGGGGAAGTCAGGGAATGGATGAGGGGAGGGAGTAGTAGGGGAAGTCAGGGAATGGATGAGGGGAGGGAGTAGTAGGGGAAGTCAGGGAATGGATGAGGGGAGGGAGTAGTAGGGGAAGTCAGGGAATGGATGAGGGGAGGGAGTAGTGGGGGAAGTCAGGGAATGGATGAGAGGAGGGAGTAGTGGGGGAAGTCAGGGAATGGATGAGGGGAGGGAGTAGTGGGGGAAGTCAGGGAATGGATGAGGGGAGGGAGTAGTAGGGGAAGTCAGGGAATGGATGAGGGGAGGGAGTAGTAGGGGAAGTCAGGGAATGGATGAGGGGGGGGGGAGGGAGTAGTAGGGGAAGTCAGGGAATGGATGAGGGGAAGTAGGAGTAGGGAATAGGGGGAAGTCAGGGAATGGATGAGGGGAGGGAGTAGTAGGGGAAGTCAGGGAATGGATGAGGGGAGGGAGTAGAAGTCAGGGAATGGATGAGGGGAGGGAGTAGTAGGGAAGTCAGGGAATGGATGAGGAGGAGGGAGTAGTGGGGGAGGGAGTCAGGGAATGGATGAGGGGAGGGAGTAGTAGGGGAAGTCAGGGAATGGATGAGGGGAGGGAGTAGTAGGGGAAGTCAGGGAATGGATGAGGGGAGGGAGTAGTAGGGGAAGTCAGGGAATGGATGAGGGGAGGGAGTAGTAGGGGAAGTCAGGGAATGGATGAGGGGAGGGAGTAGTAGGGGAAGTCAGGGAATGGATGAGGGGAGGGAGTAGTAGGGGAAGTCAGGGAATGGATGAGGGAGGGAGTAGTAGGGGAAGTCAGGGAATGGATGAGGGGAGGGAGTAGTGGGGGAAGTCAGGGAATGGATGAGGGGAGGGAGTAGTGGGGGAAGTCAGGGGAATGGATGAGGGGAGGGAGTAGTAGGGGAAGTCAGGGAATGGATGAGGGGAGGGAGTAGTAGGGGAAGTCAGGGAATGGATGAGGGGAGGGAGTAGTGGGGGAAGTCAGGGAATGGATGAGGGGAGGGAGTAGTAGGGGAAGTCAGGGAATGGATGAGGGGAGGGAGTAGTAGGGGAAGTCAGGGAATGGATGAGGGGAGGGAGTAGTAGTCAGGGAAGTCAGGGAATGGATGAGGGGAGGGAGGAGGGGAGTAGTAGAGGGAAGTAGGGGGAAGTCAGGGAATGGATGAGGGAGGGAGTAGTAGGGGAAGTCAGGGAATGGATGAGGGGAGGGAGTCAGGGAATGGATGAGGGGAGGGAGTAGTAGGGGAAGTCAGGGAATGGATGAGGGGAGGGAGTAGTAGGGGAAGTCAGGGAATGGATGAGGGGAAGGAGTAGTAGGGGAAGTCAGGGAATGGATGAGGGGAGGGAGTAGTAGGGGAAGTCAGGGAATGGATGAGGGGAGGGAGTAGTAGGGGAAGTCAGGGAATGGATGAGAGGAGGGAGTAGTAGGGGAAGTCAGGGAATGGATGAGGGGAGGGAGTAGTAGGGGAAGTCAGGGAATGGATGAGGGGAGGGAGTAGTAGGGGAAGTCAGGGAATGGATGAGGGGCAGAACGTACCGTACTGTTAGTTTGGCCACTCTTAATGTTGCTGCTATGTCTCTGATGGATTTGTTTGTAGTGGAACCGATCTGTATTCTCCTCCTGTAGCAGCTGAAAGTAAGCTTCTCCTCCTCTCCCTTTTGTCAACATCCAGCTGCCACAGGAGGAGAATATAGGGGATCGGCATCAATATATGCCACCCCTCCTTTCCCTGTTCCTCTTCCTTATGTTGCCTGGGTCCCCCATGTGCTCCCTTGCTCCCCCTTCTTCCCATTGGTTCAGGATAGAGATTGGGGGAATAGACAATGGTGAGGCTGCATTCATGGCAATGGTAAGCTTGTGCGTGTTATACGCTGATAAATACGGTATATCCAAATAACACGCCCAAGCTCATCCTTAGTCCTAAGCAGCGCTCTGGGAAAAATAGGGCATTCTTCCGTCCGCAAAAACGGATGCGGATCTAGCGGACTTTAGCGGATGCATCATCCACTAACGGATCCGCTCCCATAGTGAAGCATTGAGGTCCGTTACCGGACGTCCAAAAAACGGACGAACGGAAGTGTGAAAGAGCCCTAAGACCGACCATTTTAATGGTTCAAAGAATGTCAGGCAATATAGTCGGCCCTCACGCATGTTCACTTAATCAAATCTGGCCCTCTTTGAAAAAAGTTTGGACACCCCTGAAGTATGGTGTCGATTCTGTTAAATAAAAGGACACCTCTCAAAGATGACACACACACAAGAGTGGACACACTTTAACCGCTTAAGCCCCGGACCATTATGCAGGTAAAGGACCAGGCCCCTTTTTGTGATTCGGCACTGCGTCGCTTTAACTGACAATTGCGCGGACGTGCGACAAGGCTCCCAAACAAAATTGACGTATTTTTCCCACAAATAGAGCTTTATTTTGGTGGTATTTGATCACCTCTGCAGTTTTTATTTTTTGCGCTATAAACAAATATAGATTTTTTACTTTCTGCTATAATAAATATCCCCCAAAAAAATGTTTCCCTCAGTTTAGGCCAATACATATTCTTCTACATATTTCTGGTAAAAAAATAAAAAAGAATTGCAATAAGCGTTTATTGATTTTTTTGCGCAAAAGTTATAGCGTTTACAAAATAGGGGATAGTTTTATGGAATTTTTATAATTTTTTTTTTTTTTACTAGTAATGGAGGCGATCAGTGATTTTTTTCGTGACTTGCGACATTATGGCGGACACATCGGACACTTTTGACAAATTTTTGGGACCATTGTAATTTTCCCAACGAAAAGTGCTATAAAAATGCACAGATTACGGTGAGAATGACAATGGCAGTGAAGGGGTTAACCACTAGGGGGCGCTAAAGGGGTTAAGTGTGCCCTATTGTGTGTTTCTTACTGTAGGGGGGCGTGGCTGGACGTATGACGTCACTGATCGTCGTTCTCTATGACAGGGAACAGACGATTACCGACATTGCCACAGAGAAGAACACGAGACACCAGCGGGGGATCGGGTCCCGCGGGCACGTAGCTTCGGTTTTTTGGACATTCAAGGAGTTAAAAGGTGGACAACTAGATTGATAAAGGGCATGGGGAGGGTCTTGATGACAATGAATGGCTGGCTTCTCTTAGAATAAATAACATAATGTAAAATAATGCAAAGTCTGGGGAATTCAGAATTATTTATTAGAAATTTACTACAAAGCCACATAGTTTGCTTTTCTCTGTCAATTACAATTATAGAAATTTGCAAATATTTAATACATCAAGGCACCATAATCATAGTTCATTTAACATACTTCATATAGCTTAGAAAACTGTAAAAACAAAAAAAATGGAAATGTGTAAATAAGGGCTCATACAATGGAACATCTGTATGCAATGCATTTGAGCGGCATTCAAAGCTCACTGAAAAGAACATAGGATGTTTGTTTTTGTTTTTTTACTTTGGACACAGTAAGGAAGAAATAAAACCTCTGTCAGGTTTTATCTGTAGTCTTTGTCTCCATTGGGGGGGGGTTCCCCTGACTGTTGTCGGGGCAGAAAGTCCCTCCAGTGGGGATGTAGTCTGCATCAAAGCACTTTGTCAGTAAATAGGGAAAGGGTTAAAACCTCTGTCAGGGTATTCCTGTCTCAGCTCTCATTTCTTGTGCCAATATCACATGGATAGGAAGTAAGACTAGATTTCTCCCCCCCCCCCCCCCAAAAAAGAAATAGCTAAAGCTGGACTTTACCTAAACCCTATGGAGAAAGCAAACTACAGAGAAAGCACTTGGAGTACTTTTCTACATTGTCAGCACTTCCTTTATAGGGGCCCAGTGAACAGTAGGGATAAAGGCAACAAAAAATAAATAAAAAATACTAGCACATGTATGGACCCTATATTTGAATGTACATTCTCTCTGTGGTTGGTGGTTTTGAGTTTGTAAACTAAAAACCTACATGAAATAGCCGATATAAAAAGTCAGCAGCTTCTGTAATTCAAGTGGTCCTTAACATCTGAGATACAGTTTAAAGCTGAATTCCTAGTATGGCACGTTTGAGTTACATTGGTCCAGCATGTACCATACCTAGCTGATCCACCTGGAAGCTGAAGTCAGCACCGCTACCTACCGGTCCTGTGCCGAGCAACTGCCCCACCGCTAAGTGACACAGGAGGTTGCTCACTAAGCACCGGCAACTATTTCCTCAATGAGTGTAAAGCATTCTCCGATTGGACAAGTTTAAGAGGCGGAGCAATGGCGCCACAATCTCCACTTCACCCAACACAGAATGCTTTGAATTCATTGAGAAATGGAAACGATTCTCTGAATGGTGCCATGCTGGGCTGATAGCCTATGCTCAGCACAGGAACAGAAGCTTGTGGAGGTCACTGTAGTAGTGGTGCCTAGTACATTGATCAGTCAGGTATGAAATATGCATAGTGAGATTGGTCCAAGTTTACATATAACTAGAAAAATATCTATACTGGGAATTCATCTTTAATAACTGATCAAAATAAAAATCTGCATTACTAATGCAAAGAAATGTGCGTAAAGTGAACTTGTCCTGAGGAAAGATGACAAAAACTAGTATTAGCATGGAACAGCAAGTACCACATGGTGCCCTTGCATATCTTTCTGGTCTGTATAAATCAGGGGTACCCAACTTTTTCAAGGCCAAGGGCCACTTAAGCGACGTAGTAACCAGTCACGGGCCACAATGAACAGAGTGGGCAGATGACAGGTCTGTGTCTAGTCTGCATATGCAAAGCAGACAGCCCAATCCAATCTACTCTATGGGCCCTCTGATCCAATCAGATGGAAGGGGACAGATCCACTTCTCTATTTTTCTCTATTCTTCTCTATTTTTCAGAAAATCTGTTTGTATGGAATTCCGACAGAAAAAAAAACAAAAAAAACACATGCTCGGGATCAAGCCGAGGCGTGCTCGGAAGCATTGAACTTAATTTTTCTCAGCTCGTCGTAGTGTTGTACGTCACCGCGTTCTTGACGGTCAGAATTTGGTGAGATCATGTGTATGCAAGACAGCCATCTGAGTTTATTCCGATGGAAAAAAAACAGTCGTGTGTACAGGGCATAGGTCTGCTTTTACACCGATTGTCTGCGGTCTACCCACCATGTGGATGTGGCGCAGTGTACCTTTGGTTTTCCCACCGGTTAGCTGCACTTTGCCAAAGACATCGATTATATCCTGCAGGTGTGCTGTACTTTCTGAAAAGCCGATTGCTTCCTCTACTGCCGGCTTTATTCACAATACTGATGCCCTGGGATGGTAGGTCGGCATCCTGCAATCTGGGTTTGCCACCAGCCATTCCAGAGCAGGAGGTCGTGGGCCACTGGTTGGGTACCCCTGGTGTAAATGGTGCTTCAGAGTACTCTAGGTTGTGGGCTGTAAAGAACTACAAACCTTTCTTCAATGCAGTGCTTTAGAAGACCCTCCACATCCCATGGTGCAATGCAATCCTTCTGTAATGTTCACCAAGAGCACCCACATTACAGAGGTGGAGGGGAGGACAGGCAACATGTGGCGATTGCTGTTCTCTGCATCCCTGTTCATTGAATCTTTCCTGAGGACAATTTCATATTAACAGCACTCAGTAGCAGCACACTTTAAAAAGAATACCACCGCTCGACCTAAACATTCTTCTTTATCAAAATAATTAAATTAGATATTTCTACAGTGAACAAAAATATTTTGTGCCTTGAGACAATCTTGACACCTCAAAAACCTCAGCCACTGCTCTGGTATCGCTGTCTGGAGAATTCCAAAGGGGCCTAATAGTAATCCAGTTCTAGATGAAGTCTACGGATACCAGCCCAAAGCCTTATTATTCTCAAAGCAGTGTTGCATGCTAAAAAAATAGGATGGAGAAGAACAGAGCAGGCAATGTCTTTTAAGGATGTCCATGTCCCAAAATTGAAGAGGCATATATTCTTGAACTGTAGTGATATGCTATTATCTGGCATCGTTCAGCTGTCTAGCCACAGTTAGGATCTCTTTGGCCCCTTTGCTTAGTAACAGGTTCGCTAGATCTGCTCCTAAGTTTTCAGCAGCTTTCAGAGCTTTATGAGATACTCCAAGTGCTGTGATACCCACATGTTGGACATCATCATCTGGACATTCGCCTTCCTGTAAGTGAAACATACATGCGTGGTTTAGTCAGTAGTCACTACTGTACATAATAATAATTGGTAGTAGAAGCTTACTTTTATCACTGAGCCTTGTAAGCATTTTATATTAAAAGCAAAAGAAGTCAACGTGTATTAAACATTTAGCCCTGGTTCACACCAGTGCAATTTGTCATGCGATTTGAGTTGGAAAATAGCATGACAAGTCGCATCCCATTGCCAGCAATGGAAACTTGAAATGAAATCGTTGTGACACAAGTTGCAGCGACTTTGAAAAAAGGTTTCTGAACTCCCGCTGTGGGCACGCTCATACATTTAGTAGTGTTAGGATGGCAAGTGTGCCTGGATTTTGTCTTGCATATGAAACGGCACACAATTGTCGGCCAAAAACACAGACATAGTGACGTACGAGACATACTACGTGGTTTTTCAGCTCTCGAGTGCCACCTTTGGGCACCTTCTGCTAGTGTCGTGTTTGGCGAGTATGGATTCTGAGCATGCGTGTTTGTACTTTGGACTTTTGTCTGACGGACTTGTGTACACAATCGAAAAATCCGACAACAGACCGTTGTTTCCAGAAAATTTTAAAGCCTGCCATCCAACATTTTTTCATCGGATTTTCGGCCAACAGTCTGTCATCACACAATTCTGGACGGAAAATCCGATCGTGTGTACGAGGCTTAAAGGGGTTGTAAAAGGTAACAAAAAAAAGAAGCTTCCTTTACCCTAGTGCAGGCCTCCTTCACTTACTTCATCCTTCCATTTTGCTTTTAAATGTCCTTATTTCTTCTGAGAAATCCTCACTTCCTGTTCTTCTGTCTGTAACTTCACACAGTAATGCAAGGCTTTCTCCCTGGTGTGGAGTGTCATGCTCGTCCCCTCCCTTGGACTACAGGAGTGTCAGGACGCCCACTAACACACAGCTCCTTTCCCAATCGGAAACGTTGAGAGCGTCCTGACTTTCCTGTAGTCCAAGGGAGGGGACGAGCACGATATTCCCACACCAGGAAGAAAGCCTCGCATTACTGTGTGTAGTTACAGACAGAACAGGAAGTGAGGATTTCTCAGAAGAAATAAGGGCATTTGAAAGCAAAATGGAAGGATGAGGTAAGGGAAGGAGGACTGCACTAAGGTAAAGGAAGCTATTTAGGGAGAAAATAAAATGTTACCTTTACAACCCCTTTAAGTCTAGTAAAAAAAGAGGAAGCTGCGTTTATTTCAATGCTCCAATCATGTGCTAGCAAAAATCCCTTTTATTTGCATTTTTTTAGAATTTACACATTCCAAATAATCCTTTTTATCATAAATGTGGCATTGTTTGCATTGACTGAAATTTTCTTATGTGTAGTGTTTGTTTATGTAAATTTTATACATTTTAGGGTACTTGTAAACCTGTTTATTCATGCCCTCACCTCATTTGGGAAAACAACAAATGTCTGCATGGTCTCTTTAAGGCATTCTGAACCATCAAGGCTGTAGACCGCTCCAGTTAAATACAGCTGTGGGACAGAAATAGTTTTTTTAGATACAAAAATGTTTACAAAGTATTTGATCAAACACAAAAAATATAAAACCATAAATCTAAAAAACAAACAAGGCAGAGTAAAGATTCCGATTGCCCACTCATGAATACAGATCATTACCTGGGAGTCTTGTAGAACTGTACATACAGCTACAGGCACACTGCAACCACCCTCCTATAAGAAATAATGTATCTTCAGTTAAATACTATTCATATTTCTTTGATATTTTGCATGCCAAGAAATCAGCTTTCTGCTTTTTTTTGACTTTTTCAGTTTCCTATGTTGTCAACCAAAAAATGTATTTCTAGTTTTTGTTTGTGCAATCAGGAAGGGTTAGAACCTCTGTGGGGAAATTTACTCTCCCAATCTGTCCTGGTGACCAGCATCAGTGTCCTCAGAACTGGAGTATAAGAGAGATCTTGTAATGGAGACAAGGTGGGACTTACTCTTAATTTGGTCAAGGGATACACTGGGCACCTTTGCTGCCATTGTGCCATCTGCTGGGTGTCCAGTGTGCTCCCTGTGCCTTTAAGGAGGACTGGGCTACCTCCAGGCCCACCTGCCCCTTATCCATTAGAGTGCATGTGCTCCCGCTGTGGGCACGCTCATAAATTTAGTAGTGTTAGGATGGCAAGTAATACACAGGGTGTCGTGAAGAGGCCTGCCAGCTAACGCACACGTTTGCAAATGTGGGCTAACTAAACAAATTTTTAAAGCAAACTGTTGAACAAGTTAATTTGGTGCATTTTGTTTTGCACAGAGTGGCCCGAAAGTCCTCTTCTGGGGTCCCACGGCAGCTGTCTCGGCTCCTCACCGCAAGAGCTAACCCCCTCTGGGAAGCTCTCTCCGGAGGGGGTTACCTTGCGGGCACGCTCCTATGTTATACACGCGCCGTGCATAGCCGCTGAGTGTATAACTCGGCCCCGCCCCCGCATCACTAGATTTGATCGACAGCAGCGGGAGCCAATGGCTGTGCTGCTATCTATCCAATGAGGAGCCATTCAGAGATTGACAGAAAAACGCGGGATCGCGTCCACAGAGATTCAGGGCTCAGGTAAGTAAAATGGGGGCTTACAATCCCTTTAAATTCTTTTAAGTAAAGCTGACCATATTCTCAAGTCTACTTTAGATGAAGTAGCAACTACACAATGTACCATTTATACTCGGTCAGATAGGTCTTTGCACTATAAAGTTGGCGACAAATCTTCAGTAGGATTGTACAAACAGTTCAGTGGGCAACTTAAAAACATCTGTATAAACTTAAACATATAATCTAACGCTCAAATTCTTTCAGCTACATGAATACCAAATATATACATAATTCTTTCATAGTTAGAATATTATGGTTTAATAACTGAAGAATTACAATTTTCAGGTCAATAAAACGAAAGCCTCCTTCAATCTGGAGGGACAAACAATGAATGACCGCACTCCAGTAAAACAGACTCCTTCATTGATACAAATCCATAACACAAGTATAATAAGAGGAGTGAGAATAATAAGGTAGGAATACACTCTAGAAAAGCCAGAACTACAAAGCAGTGAAACAAAGGTTGTGATGTATCCGAGCAACTTAGTTTCTGTTCTCCAGGTGACTGACATACACTTTGTTTAACCACCAATTTTCAGCTTTCAGCACTGTCGCTGTTTAAATGTCATGCTACACTGCACCCAAACAGGATTTTATCATTTTGTACCCACAAATAGAGCTTTCTTTTGGTGGTATTTGATCACTTCTGCGGTTTTTATTTTTTGCTAAACAAATAAAAAAAAAAGACAGAAAATATTGAAAAAAAAAAAAAGTTTTGTTTGTTTAAGTTATAAAATGTTGTAAATAAGTATGTTTTTTTCCTTCACTGATGGGCACTGACAAGGCGACACCTATGAGGTGGCACCAATTAGGTGGCACTGACAGGCAGCAATGATGGGCATTGATAGGCAGCACTCATGGGTGGCACTGATAGGCGACACTGAAAGGCTGCACTGATGGGTACTTATGGGTGGCCCTGGTAGATGGTACCGATAGGCATCCCTGGTGGCACTGGCAGGCATTTTGGGTGGGCACAGATTGGCATTTCCTGGTGGTCTAGGGGGGGGGGGCCATCCTGGTGGTCCTGGACGGGATCCGAGGGGGGGCTTCCCTGATAAACTATCAGCACAGACCCCCCCTTCAGGAGAGCAGCCGATCAGTTCTCCTCTACTTGCGTCTGTCAGACGAGAGTGAGGAAAAACCGATCAATGGCCCTTTCTGGTTACATCGTGATCAGCTGTGATTGGACACGGCTGATCACGTGGCAAAGAGTCTCTGACTCTTTACCCAGATCGAAGTTGCGGTGTGTCAGACTGACACACCGCAACACAGACTGCTGCGATGCGCACCCCCAGGGGCGCGCAGTGGCTTGTTATCCTGCCAACGTTATAAAACGTCAGGTCAGCATATCATAACCACTTTGTCGCCGTCATTTTGCTATATGGCGGGCCGGCAAGTGGTTAAAGCATATCTAAACCCCAACACACAAAAGTACATTACAGTTGAACCTTGGATTACGAGCATAATCCGTTCCAGGAGAATGCTTGTAATCCAAAGCACTCTCATATCAAAGCATGTTTCCCCATAGAAGATAATTCATTCTGCATCGAGTTTTATTGGATGCAATACCGCATGTGGCCAAAGGTTGGGGGGGGGCGCCGGAGAGACCCGTAAATATTCAGAGTTCAGATGCAGTCGGAAACACTCTTTATCCGAGTATTTCCGAGTGTTTTCCAAATGGCTCAGAGTGTCACCGGCGCCCCACACCTCAGGCCAAATGCGGTACTCGTTTTGCGAGTCACGATTTAAAAAAAAAAAAGCTTGCACTGCAAAACGCTCGTTAACCGCATTAGTCGCAATCCAATGTTCCAATGTATAGCTTACCTTAAATCAGGGGCCTGTAATCTAAGGTAAACTAATCTGGTCTCTGAAACTTTTCACAAAGGGCTCATTTACATTCGCTTTGACTGCAGCACACATTAAGGCGCCTACTGCTTCAACGCATCATTACCCACCCCTCCTCCTAGAATTGTGTCCCCCATTAGAGCCATCACAACCAACAACCCCACAAAGCTTGAGACTGTCCCTGCAGTGAGTCTGAGAACTTTAGTTGAAAGACAGAAAAACATCCTAGTGGGTCGGCTGTGGTCAGTGGACTGTACTTTGGAGACACCTGCCTTGGATAAAGCAGCTGCCTTTTTTTTTGTGTTTTCATTCCCCCATTTTTTTACCTGGTAATCCTGTGAATAACACACTTCTTGTCTCTGGGTGGCTATGCTCACTTACTCCACTATATCTATGGAGGGATTCATAGTTGTCTCTCATGCTGGACTTTAAACTTACCTGCCCTTTGTGTATCTCCATTAGATGGGAGGTGGGGAGATTGTGTAAACTACTAAAGACAATGATTTTGCCATCCTTTAGTCTTTGGGAAGTGACAAGGACACTGCATTTCTGCCATAATTAACCAGTGATTTCTGTACTTACTGAAAATGATCTTAGCCTTTAAAAAAGAAAAATAATGCAGCCATCGCATCTAAGTGCTGGAAAGTTGCAATATATGACTTTGTTTTTCAGTTTAGTTACCCTTTATTGTGTGCCACTTACCAGTCGCCTCATGAAAGATCTTTCAGCTATACAGCGTAAAACAGTCTGAGGATCCTGAAGGGCAGACACCATGTTCAAGATATGCTGGTCTTTGGCTCTAACCTCCACAGCCAAAGCTCCCTACCGAGAAATGTACAGGATTACTACATCTTATATACCTGCATGACAAAATAAACAGATTTCTATTTAAAAAGGCCAAGTAGTAAGAGAGACTGTCTGTATAAGCTTACCTGACCCACTGCATAGAGGCACTCTTCAGGAGAAAGGATCTAAGAGAAGAGAGAAGACATTTAAACAGGCTGAGCAGCTGTCAAGTACTTGTGTATGCCCATTGGGCTTAAAGTGCATCTATGGTAGGGTGACCAGACATCCCCAGTTTCAGGGGACAGTCCCCTGATTGAGGACACTGTCCCTGGACCAAGTCTGTCCCTGGTTTTGTCCCCAGATTGGATTTAATAGGGGGCAGGGGCAATTTTAAAGACAGCCAGTGCAGAATTAAAAGAAAAAAAAATAGAATTACACCCCCCCCCCCCCGCTCCGCCGTGCCTACTAGCATAGGGGGGTTGTATTTTTTCCTTTATCTGTGCCCCCCTTTCTGATGATCATGTGCTGGTCGGAGCGGAGGGAATATTTCTTCAGCTTAGCTTGCATGTTCTTCTGCCTTGGCTCAAGTCCCGGTCAGCCACCTGCCTATCTCCTTGCCTTCACTGGCAGAGTGATCTTCCTCCACTCCCCATCCAGTAGTAGCCCGGGCCCGAAGAGTGAGACTTGAGAGGCTGTGAGGTGGGCGGCGATGGGCAGAGAGTCACTGATTGTTGCCATTACTAGTAAAGAAAAATTATGTCCCCGGATTTCATTTAAAAAATCTGGTCACCTTAATCTATGGGCAAAAACAAAACATATCTTACAGAACATGCACACACAATGAGCTGTGCACTTTCCCTGTGCGACTTCAAACTGAACAAACCATACCCGGCGATTCTGCCAAAAACATACATCTCCTCTCCCGTAGATAAGCTGACAAAGCTCTTTTATTTAAACAACCACTCCCCCCTCTGTACTTGTAGTGCTGAAGCAGGAGAGTGGTCAGTCATTCCTTCCCCCATAAATGCCTTCATTGCTCAGCTGGAAAAAAGGGAAGGAATGTATGTCCATGTTCAGAAGACATGCTGCTAACCACTGCCTGTGCTGCAGATACAACCTGCAGAGAAACAACTGGTTTGAATACAAGATGATGTGTGCCCGACTATGCTCATTCTCATAGGCTAGGTTAATGTTTCTCAACTCCAGTCCTCCAGGCGCCCCAGCAGGTTGTGTTTTCAGGATTTCCCTCAGATGAAACGGCTGTGGTAATTACTAAGGCCGCGTACACACGATCGGTCCAAACCGATGAAAATGGACTTAAGTGTACGGCCCATCGGTCCAAACCGAGCGTGTGTACGGCCCATCGGACCAAAGTTTTAAAACTTGCTTTAAAATCGGACCAATGGACGCCTGGCCATCGGTCCAAACCGATGGTTAGTACGCAAAAGCATCGGTCCAAAAACCCGTGCATGCTCAGAATCAAGTCGACCCATGCCTGGAAGCATTGAACTTCATTTTTTTCAGCACGTCGTTGTGTTTTACATCACCGCGTACTGACACGATCGGTTTTTGAACTGATGGTGTGTACGCACATCAGACCATCAGTCTGTGAACCGATGAAAACGGTCCATCAGACCATTCTCATCGGGTTGGACCGATCGTGTGTACGCGGCCTAAGGCAGTAAAACTGATCAAGTTACCTGTGCAAAATAACGGAAAGCCTAAAAACATGACCTGTTGGGGCACCTTGAGGACTGGAGTTGAGAAACACTGGGTTAGGATTAGACCTGTGCCTAAACTGCCACTCCTCTAAAAAAAAGATCTGGGGTTGACAGGCAGGGAGGAGGCAATGTGATGCTTCTTCACCATCTGTTTTAATCCCATAATTGCTGCACTAACACGCTGCAATGATGTGTTGCCGGGCTTCTCCATTCACGTGCATAGGATGCATTTGGCGGGCTTGTTTCCTGCTGAGCGCAACATGACAGATCATTTTTGCATCGCAGCCATGGAATGTAAACACCCCCATTTGCTGCATTTGCACCTTTGAGGGGTGGGGAGCTAAAACCTTGCTCAACCACACGTTTTTTATGACCACCAACCCCAATTCTAAAAGAAGCCCATAATGGCTATATAGAACTCCAGAGAAACAACCAATATTGTCACTTTGTGTCATTTATAGTAATCAGGCCATATAGAGTTGGATGGTACTGAACATTTCAATTGTTGATGGCAAGTTTTATTTTTTGCACTAAAAAAATTCCACATTATCTTGGGGATATTCATGTCACTAGCAACTACATTGAGGCAACTGCTTTAAAAAAAGTTAAGTTTTTTCTTTACATAAATAAAAGAATTACACTCACAATGTGAATGAGTCTGCTGCTCATCCATGTAAAGCCGCTGGTGTACAGTACAGCTTTGTATGTGGCCAGAGATTTGCAGGCAATGGTGGCTCCCAGCGCTTCCTGGAGACACTCATAGACAATCCCAACAGGGGCAGGCATACCCAAAAGTGATGTAAACAGTTCCCGAGTTCTCTAGGAAGTGCTGTGAGCTGAACCTGTGGCCACATACAGCGTTGTACTGCACACCAGCGGCTTTACTCTACATACAGTATACACAATGGCTTTAGATAGGTGAGCACCAGACTCCTCAACATTGTGGGTGTACACATTATTTTTCTTTACCTTAAAAAACATTTGCAACACAGGAGGTACAGTACAGTATTTTGAAGTGCAGTTTAATTTGTTTTATGTTTACTGTACACTTTATACTGTATTTTGTTTTACCGTAATCATTTTTATATGAATAAATGGTTGTGGAACGAATCATCTGAGTTTCCATTATTTCCTATGGGGAAACTCGCTTTGATAGAGTGCTTTGGATTACAAGCATGCTTCTGTAACGAATTATACTTGCAAACCAAGGTTTCGCTTTACTTACATTAAACTATACATAGAAAAACAAAAAATTAATAAATGAACACACGTTTGTAGGATTAGCTAGTGTTAGTGATATTCAGCTGGACTTCTCCAATGTTAAAGAGGAGTTCCACCCTAAAAAATGACTTTTCTTTAATCCCCTCCCCTCCCCCTTACATGCCACATTTGGCATGTAATTTTTTTGGGGGGGAGTGGGGGCTTCAGTAGGAGTGGGACTTCCTGTCCCACTTCCTGCTTCCGCCAAGGGGCTGGTTAGGCGATTAAGCCTTAATCGCCTACACCAGCCCCTCCCTGTAGGTGATCACATGGGACACTGACAGGTCCCATGCGATCGCCTCTCCAATCAGCGGCGAGCCGCGCACGCATGCGCAGTGCGGCTCGCGCATTGCGCAGTGGGTGCCCGGCCGTGAAGCCGAAGGCTGTCACGGCTGGGTGCCCACAGTCGGGATGGAGAGGAGCGGAGCCCCGGTCGGCGCGTCGCTGGAACGCAGGAGCAGGTAAGTGAGTGTTTATTAAAAGCCAGCAGCTACACTTTTTGTAGCTGCTGACTTTTAATAAACACAATTTTGGGCTGGAACACCCCTTTAAAGACGTTTCAGACAGCGTTGCGACACCCATGAGGCTGACAACCTAGGCGGCACTCATGGAAGCAAGACAAGGGGGGAAAATGTGCCAAAACCACAGGCTTGCATCACTGTGCTGACTGTGCCTGTGTGTGTTGTGTGGGGGGGCAAAGGGGAGAGATTGAGGTGGGTGTTGGCGCAGCAAAAAGGACAATTACATTGATCCCCGGCGTTGCCCTGCCTTTGCTTTGGATGAGCTGCGAGATGCATTTAACATTACACAACAAATCTAGTTGATGTGATGAACTACAAACTATACCTTGACCTGGATAAACAGGACACTTCACGGACACTTTTAAAGTGGTTGTAAAGGTAAAAGGTCTTTTCCCTTAAGGCATTCTCTGTATTTAAAGCGGAGGTTCACCCTAAATATAAGATCTCTCATGTGATCCAGCATACTGGCGTCAGCGCCAGTATGCTGGTTTTTTTTATTTTTTATGGCACACTTACTGTATTATAGTGGAATTCCTTTTTTGTCCCCCGCGGTGGACGGCTGTAGTATTGCTCGTCACATCTTCCTAAAATACCCGATATGGACTCGGGTAATCTCGGCGAAAATGCGGCGCCTGCGCACAGACCTAGGAGCTGACTGCGCAGGCGCCGTATTTCTCCGAGTCCTATTTCGGAGGGCGTGACGCGCCATAGCCGTAGGACTCGGAGAAATACGGCGCCTGCGCAGTCAGCTCCTAGGTCTGTGCGCAGGCGCCGCATTTTCGCCGAGATTACCCGAGTCCATATCGGGTATTTTAGGAAGATGTGACGCGCTATATTGGCGCCGTCCACCACGGGGGACAAAAAAGGAATTCCACTATAATACAGTAAGTGTGCCATTAAAAAAAAAAAAAAACTGCATACTGGCGCTGACGCCAGTATGCTGGATCGCATGGGAGATCTTATATTTAGGGTGAAATACCGCTTTAAGTAAAAAAAACTGCAGCCCACCACTCATCCCAAATACTTAAGTGAGCCTTCTCTTGATCCAGTAAACAACCTGGCTCGGGATTGAGCACTCTCAAGCGCCCCCCTACGAAGCAGCTTCCTATGGTGCACTTGGCGGGGGGGGGGGGAGCCAGAACAGGATTCATATATCGCCAACAGTTTACGCAGTGCTTTTATAGGTGTACATAATTCTACATTCTTCCAAGCAGTTATTTTTCAGTCTTCCATGTTGTCGGCTCTAGAGAGCTTTACACACTACTACATATACCAATACTTTTCTTACCTGACCAATACGGCTCTGCCAGCCCATGCGGCACAATCCAGCAGCTGCTAGAACAATGGCACTGAAATTTTCATGTTCGTCAAGTTTTTTCAAGCGTGTATTTAAGTTACCTCGCTAAGATAAATGGAGTTAAGGATTGAAAACTAAATGCAAGGTTAAAGAACAAAACCTAGTACATGAACAACACTGTGTAAACCAATGGCTGCCGTTATTGTATACAGTATGTAAGGTTAAATCTCCCCCCCCCCCCCATTTTGAATAGGGTAGCAAATGGTTAAAACTTCTGTTAGGGGGGGGTGGGGGTTTTCCTTCGCTTTCTGTTTTGTAGACACAACAGGAATTGAAGAAGTCTTTCTACAGTGAGTAAAAGCCCTGCAAGTACACTAAACTCTTGATCCTGGTAGAAATACACTGTAATTTCACATGGTGAGCGGACAATATGCCTCTGCTGCATGGAAATCCTAAGCAGTGTTGACAGTCCTGCCTTATGTTATGGAGATGAGGAGAGAGGAAACGAAACAAAAAAAAAAAAAAAAAAAAGGAACGTTGTCAGCTCAGCTTATATTTCTGTACAGCAGAAGCAGTGCTGGAAGCACACTGGAATTCTGTCAGGGTCAACAAGTATTTTCAGAACTTTCAGTATTTTTTTAAAGAGACAAAACATGGTAAAATTATTAAAGAGGTTGTAAACCCTCAAGGTTTTTCACCTTAAAGCGGAGCTCCAGCCGCAATTTTTTTTTTTTTAAAGTCAGCAGCTACTAACAGTGTAGCTGCTGACTTTAAATAAGGACACTTACCTTGTCCTACTTGCCCGCGCTGATGGGCCCCCCGATGCCGGTCCCACGATCGCTCCGGGTCCCGCGCCGCCATCCACACTATGGGAAACAGGCAGTGAAGCCGTACGGCTTCACTGCCCATTTCCTACTGCGCCTGCGTGAGTCTCACGCTGGCTGGTGAATGGGCGCACTGCTCTATGAGAACACAAACAGTTCCCAGAAAGCAGCGCACCCCATTCACAAGGAGAAGGAGAAGAAGAAATCGGACCGCGGTGCAGGTGAGGTAGATTACGGACTTCCGCATAGCAACAGGTATTTCGGGTGAGTATTTTTTTATTTATTTTTTCAGGTTTTTTTTATTTTATTTTTTTAAACAACATGGGAAAATGTTGTTTTCCTGGGTGGAGCTCCGCTTTAATGCATTCTATGCATTAAGGTGAAAAACCTTTTGTAGTCCAGCAGCCCACCAGAGCCCTCCTTTTAATTATCTGAACCCGATTGTTCCAGCGACGGTGGACAAGCAGAACAGCTCCAGCCGCTGTCTCGAGTCCTCATTGGCTATATTGATAGCAGCCATCGGCTCCTGCTGCTGTCAATCAAAGCCAGTGACACAGGAGCTGGGGCCAAGTCCTGCTGTCTGTGTCAATGGACGCAGCAACAGGACTCAAGACCGAGCCTGCACAAGAGCCCCCATGGAATGCAGGTCTCCGTGGGGGCACTGAAGAAGAGGAGGAGGAGCCAGAAGCGCCACTGGGGAAACCCCGGAAGAGGAGGATCAGGGCCCCTCTGTGCAAGGTTTTGCAGAGAGGGGCCCTGATCCTCCTCTTCCGGGGTTCCCCCAGTGGCGCTTCTGGCTCCTCCTCCTCTTCTTCAGTGTACCATGTTTTTTTTTTGTTTTTTTTAACAGACACCCTTTAAAACTCCTTTAAGTATTGAACAGATGTCCTGAATGGGTTTTTTTAATCACAAATACAGCAAGTCGCTTAGCTGTCCCCAAGATTCCACCATTATCCCTGAACCCCCCTTAAAAAATGGACTTCAGAATTCCAAATGTTGAATCACATTGTTATGTAGCATTACACTTTAACATCACGTTGTTCTGTTCATAGCTCCAATTACCAACCTTTGTATATTACGCATAAATATCTATTGCTTGAAAGACACCCCAAATCATGATATTAAACAAATACTAGATGAATATTTATCCTTTTCCTAAATTGGTTATTTTTTTTACTGTCGAGTTGTCAAACCTGCCATTGTCTCCGCCCCCCCACTTTTTTTTCTCTTCCTCCCTCTTCCTAGACACCTCAGGGGTCCACTTGCTTTCCCCAAATTATTGAACAATGTCACCTGATATGTACTGACCATTAGGTATGACTGTGCTGAAGCTTAGAGACCGCGTCCTTCACTACACCTGTTCAATGATTGTCCCCTATCCTCAATGTACCAGTGGTTTGTCCTATCTTCCTGGTATGTACATGCAAGCCAAGTTTTCCTACATGTCTTCAACCACATCACAGTATATTTTGTGTCAATGTTTAGCCTCCGTGGCTTTAGTTGCACATATTGTGGTGGCGGGATTATTTACAATAAATTGTTTCTTTCTCCAATTCTTTGCCGCCTGCTGACGCTGCTGTTTTTCACCAAGAACATGATGTAATGTCATACTATTGTGTTCTGCTTCATACCTTTAAATGAAGATACAAATGCTGTCACTTACACAAGGATACAATGTCTTTAAATTCTAAATGAGGGTACAATTTCTTTAACTGAGCCGCTCTTCGAAGAGAACTTGTTCCAATTATACTGTAAATACAAAAAGTGACATTAGGACACCATCAATCTATGATGACGTAATGGTAATACAATGGCAAAAAATTGAACGTTAACATGTTTTACACTAGGGTTGGTTACACACATTATCTAACACAACTTTAGGGAAAAAAAAACACACAATTCAGACTCATCTGACCCCCCCCCCCCCCCCCCCCCCCATTTGAAGATCCTGTTACAGGAAATGTAAACAGTAAAAGAAACTTTCTCAATGGAGGAAGAGGGAGACTGCACAACTTTTTACTGAAGTTAATAACCACTAGAATTTTAGAGACAGGAAGAGGATAAGGAACCCTGCAGTGAAGATTTCTCCGGGGTCCAGCTGCCTGCACAATGTGGGACATACTTTATTATTGTTAAGTGACGTCACAAAAGCTCTACAGAATAAAAATATATATCTAAATTTCAGATTTAATCAAGTTTTTTTTTTAGCATAGACAAGCAAAATAATTTTCATCAACTCACTTTAATTTGCTTATTTGACCCCCCAATGCTATCTATCACAATGGATGTTCATCCATTGTGATGACAATTACAGTAAATCAAAAACCATTTAAATAAACAGTGTAAACATTTTTTTATTAAATAACTTAAAAAATAATATATATATATATATATATATATATATATATATATATATATATATATATATATATATATGAGAAAGCGCCCTCACCCCCATTGCGCGCAAATGCGAACGTAAATGCACCACTTGTGAGGCGTTGCCACAAATGACGAAGTGAGAGCAATAATTCTAGCACCAGAGCTGTTTAACCCTAAATTGGTAACCTGTAAAAGGCTTTTAAAATGGTTCTAAAGCCTTTCGTTTTTTTTACTTCTTTATCTTTAGAACATGTTACACCCATATTTAGGGTGGAACATATATGTTTCAGCTACTGCCGCCTCTCACCCCTTCCCTGTAAGAGGGAGGGCGGGGATCTTCTGCCTGCACCTGCTGTCACAAATGGAAGGCAGAACGGATGTGGAGGGCTTCAGAGTTCTGTGAATGAATGTACTAGAAGTACCATCGTCCACCATAGCTGACAGCTTGTAGTTCTTAATGAACTGTAAGGGCGCTGTTGCGGACTCTCATAGTTTATTGATTCTTCCTGCAATTCAGTAACTGCCTGCCTGTATCGTAGGTATTGGCAGACAGTGTACTGAGAATCTGCAGGATACTGGCATTGCACCCACAATCTGCATAATCACGTGAACAATGATTTGCCGCAAGATCACTTTTATCGGCGGCTTGAGAGGGCCCCCCCCCGTGCCGCTCTCCGTCACTTACCAGAGACGTCAGCAGCGTCGAAGGTAGTCGGGTCTGTTCCCTTGTTAGTTATGGAGACGAGTGAGGGGAAGATGGCCCCCACCCGTCTTCATACCACTGCAGGGCAGAATAGACATCAAAACGTCACTTCCGCCCATAGCTCTTAAAAGGGACTTTTATTTATTTTTACAATTGCATTTTAGTGCAGAAGCTAATGCATACGTGAGCAGCACCCACATATGAAAACGCTGTGCAAACCACACACGTGAGGTATCGCCGCGATCGTTAGAGCGAAAACAATTAGTCTACTTACTTTTCTGTAACTCAAAACATGCAACCTGTACAATTTTTTAAACGTCGCCAATGGAGATTTTTTTAAGGGTAAAAGTTAGTCACCATTCCACAATCGGGCACAATTTTGAAGCGTGACATGTTGGGTATCAATTTACTCGGTCTAACATTATCTTTCACAATATAAATAAAAATTGGGCTAACTTAACTGTAGTCTTTTTTTTTTAACTAAAGAAAAAAGTGTATTCTTTCCAAAAAAGTGCGCTTGCAAGACCGCTGCGCAAATACGCTGTGACAAAGTATTGCAACGACTGCCATTTTATTCTCTAAAGTGTTAGAAAAAAAATGTATAATGTTTGAGGGTTCTAAGTAATTTTCTAGCAAAAAAAAAAGTTTTTAACTTGTAAAACAACAAATCTCAGAAAGAGGCTCATTCCTAATGTGGTTAAGTAGTGATACAACAAAGAATTTTACCTGTTTTCAGACAAAGTTTCTAACTTATTTCCAGCAAGTTTAGGATGGAACACAACTGCATCAAACGGACTCTCACGCCTGAAGACACAAAAAAAAGGAAACTCCTCAATTACTAAAATAACAAATTTACAAATTATTTATACCACATTAGATAAGCAGAAGAGGACAAACATACTTGCATATGGCTCCAACAGTGAAACCAGCAGGTAATGTTGTTGGTAAATCCTTTAGTGAATGAACCACTAGGTCAACCCTAAGCAAAAAAAAGAAAAGAACAAAAACTGCAAAATTACAAAGAGAGAAATAATGTTGTTATAGAAAACATGGAAATGTTAGCTGTGCCTTTACAGCCCCCCAAAATAACGACCCTTCTATCTGGATTTCCTCCTAAAAAAAAGAAGCAGAGGGGAGGAGGATGCCATGAACACAGAGCAAACACAGGGTTTGGACTTCTGTCTCTGATAGGGGAACGAAGTGGCAGGCAGGACGCAGCTAAAGCAAATATAAGTGGCTCTATAGGTGAGCTTTTTAAGACACTCCCACTTTGGGAAGGACTACACAGTAGTGACATAGTAGTACAACAAAACCACATGTGCCATGGAGGAATTGGCATCCAACCCTCCTAGAAGTGTGTTAGATCCTGAAGATTCTTTGGCCAGCATAGCTATGCAAGAGAGATCAGAGCATCGGGGATGGGACAGCGTCTGTCCCTTGTATTTTTTTAGGTTACCTTTATTTGAGGAAATTACTATAAATAACTCACAGACCGGTTGGTGTGACCTTACTAGCAACTAACAATTTTAGAAAGGAAGTGTGCATTGACAATATTGCTAGCAGTGCAGGTTTCCTGCAATTCTCACCAACATCCTCCGCACAAAAAAAAAATAAACTATTTTCCTTCAAGGAGCATTAAGCTTGGTTCTTTGCCTTCCACCTAACCGCAATCTATTATGCGTTTTTGCAACTTAAACCCTTCTCCTTTAACAGGCACCACCGCTTACCAACATTATCACCAGCAAGTGTTGTAGACAATTCCCTGATCGTAATAAAATTATAGCACATTTGTACAGCCGATTTTATGGAATCATACACACAGGCGGATTCATTTATGCTGCATTTTTATCTGACAGAACTTGGCAAAAAATGTGCCTATGTTACGTATGTGTTCATTTATGAACCTTTGGAGTTTATAAGCATATGAGTGTAGACTATTGGCTAGAATAGTCATTTATTCTAGTAAGTATTTATGCACGTTAACATGCGTACACACGTAACTTATGCTCATAGACATCTTTCCAAACACAGCTTTGGGGCATTTTTTATGCCCTTGAATGCTGCACATAAATGCATGTGCATGACCACATTAAATACCATGAAGCCAAGTTCATGGACACGAAAAAAATAAAAAAAAATAAAACACAGGCAGGCGCTCCTAGCAGCAGCATTTTTTTTCTGCTTGTGTGCATGGGCCCTTATGGTACAAGGCATCCAAAAGTCTGGCTACTATGGTTTGTGCAAATTCTGCAGTACTGGTAAATACATTTCGGCTATTTCACTTAAAGGATAAGTTCACCCGAGTCCCTGTTCTGACAGTGAGCAGGGGAATTTTTTCCCCCGCTTGCTGCCACTATCTGAAGAAAACGCAGTCGGGCGGAGCTCCACCTGCCCAGCAATGTCATCCTTTCACAGTGTTCTCTGAATTTAGAAACAAGTTCCAACATGTTTTTTGGCTGTCAGCTTGTAGTTCTCAATGAACTACAACTGCACTGTTGAGCGCTGTGGTAGTTCATTATCTGTTCCTGTCAGTGTGGTGTGTATCTGCCTGCCCACACAAGGTACGAGCAGACACATATACTCACAAATCTGCAGGAGTCCTGCCTAGCACTTGCAATCTGCTGGTTGTGGGTGCAATGGTTTACAGGCTCCAAGTAAAAAAATAATAAATGCACATTTTTTTGCCTGCAAAATAATGCATTTTTTTTTTTTTTTTTTAAAGCTCAGGTGCTGCATACAACTGCCCACAGACATGAAAGGCTGTGCACAGCTGTACTGAGGTATACACATTGGTGCTCATGTAAACACGAGTATAGAAAACAAGAATGTGCATAAGGCTTTATAGGTTTATGGTAAATGTATCCACATGCATTTTCAGTTTTGAACAACCCCACTTACTCGTTTCTCTCCAGTGCATTCTCCAGCTCCTTTGTAAAGAGGCTCTTCTCTCCTATCTGAAATGTGGAATTTATAGCAGTCAGTAATATAAGGAACTAGAATTCAGACTCTCCAGGAAAAAGTAGCTGTACTGACTAAACTACATGCTGCAGACACTATGCTTAAAAAAAAATAAAAAAAAATAAAAGGGAAATTACATATTTAGAAAACCAACCTTTGATAAAGCAGTATCCAGAATTTTATCTCCTGTTGTGGACATTGCAACTACAAAACAAAATGTGACAATAACATTAAAAGCGGAGGAGAAGAAAGTGTGGAATGCGCATTTTTCTTACGAGATGAGATACAAATGGGGCAAAAGCTGAGGTAGATGGAAAAATACAAGACCATTAAAAAACTAGATCAGCCTTTCTAAACCTTTTCAACATGGAGGAACCCTTGAAATAACTTTTCTATCTCAGGGAACCCCTGCTAAAATTTCTGGTCAGTGAGAAGAATAACCCCCTTACAGATAACAAAAATAAATCAGTGGCGTCAGTAGGAACTTATCAGAGAGGCATAAATAGCTTAAAGAGGAGGTTCACCCTAAATATACTCTTTCCCATGTGATCCAGCATACTGGCGTCATCGCCAGTATGCTGTTTTTTTTTTTTTTTAAATGCCCCACTTACTGTGTAATCTTTAATTTTGATTTATTTCCCCCACGGTGGATGGCGCCTGTATAGCGCGTCACATCTTACGAAAATACCCGATTTAGGACTCGGGTATTTCCGGGGCTATGCCGCGCCTGTGCACAGACCTAGGAGCTGACTGCGCAGGCGCCGTATTTCTCCGAGTCCTATTGCTATTTTGCGTCACGCCCGCCGAAATAGGACTCGGAGAAATACGGCGCCTGCGCAGTCAGCTCCTAGGTCTGTGCGCAGGCGTGGCATAGCGCCGGAAATTGCCGAGTCCTAAATCGGGTATTTTCGGAAGCCGTGACGTGCTATACAGGCACCATCCACCGCGGGGGAAATAAATCTAAATTAAAGATTACACAGTAAGTGGGGGATTTAAAAAAAAAACAGCATACTGGCGCTGACGCCAGTATGCTGGATCACATGGGAAAGAGTATATTTAGGGTGAACCTCCGCTTTAAGGAACTCCTAGAAATCTCTGGAGGGAGGGTTCTATGGAATGCTGGTTGAAAAAACCTTAGCTTGCTTATAAATAACAAAATTATGTGACATTTGGCCAGTTCCCTACCTGACATCCCTCAATTGATAAATGAAAGGAGCTAGGTGGAAAATGTCAGATGACCAGTGGATTCATCCAATTGGATGCAGGCACTGTCTAGGAATTTTGAAAGCTGTCAAAACATGATAGCCCCGCAGGGAGGTATTAACATCTGTACTGTGTAGTGTGGATGGAAGATTCCGTTAGATCTTTTCCATTCAGCCGGCAGGCTGAACAAAAGAACATCCTATACATATATGGCCAGCTTCATACAAGTACAGTTAATTACACAAGCAAATAAATACCCTGTATAATTTTGAGAACAAAGGCTTAGCAAAAACATTGATCAGGTCATATCACTCACCAATATCAAATTGGACATTAGCAAACTTCTGGCTCAGCATTTCCACCACGCTGTCAGTCTGGATTCGTGCTAGCTGTAGAAAGAGATAGTACACATGGATCCAGGGCACACTTGTTCCTGTCATACACATAAAATGTGCTAAATAAAATTTGTCTGCTGAAGTTATGAAAGACTCACCTGGCTTTTCCTTGTACCGACTCTGATGACATCTCCCCTCTGTCCAAGACCATCCTAAAATAAAGAGTTATGAGGTCAGACTGGAAAACACAGAATAAAGGGCAGAAAAGATCATATTAGGTACACGATAATGACTTTATATGACAACCATGTCCCTTAATATGTGTTAAAGCATCATGGTTATACAGTGTATATTATATTTATGGTATGTGTCATTTCATAGCACAAAAAAAAAAAAACACAACCAATGCTGCAGTTAAGATAGTAGTTCTAAAACAATTGATAGTATTTAGCAGATTCCTTTCCAAAACATTAAATTGCTCACCAATTTTACAGAAGATATACCACTATCTGGATTTCTAAAATTTACCTTGGTTTGGAAATTTTCCATTTTCAGTGCTAAACCTTTGTAAGGAATACAGCACTCTTCTACACGTGTCTGCCTCCTACAGTTTCAGTTAAAAGAATATTCCTCAATGGCAATATGGACAAGCTGATAAGTTGCAGGGCCTGGGGGTGGGGCAGATAGTATTCTGCGACTCCACCCCTTAGTGCAATTTAACACAGAATCTCAAAATTTGTTGTTATCAGTGGAGCTCAGGCTGGACTTCTTATCAAAGCCCCAAAAACGATGGTGACACTTATCTGAGCAGAAAATGGGAACTCCTCTCTTTATGCTGAGCTGCCAAAATAACTACTGCGTCCTCACTAAAGTAGAGGTATCACATTCCCGCACAATCTTTGTATTCAAACTAGTTGGGGAAAAAGTAAAAACTAATTCGGCAGCTATCTTGGAATTAAACCATCTGCTACAATAGTAATAAATTAAGAGGACTTAGGCTGGCAATACGTGGATCGGTTCTTATCCATCAGCCAGGGGGCTGAATTGAAAAAAAAACGAACGTATTCCCATACAAGTGAGGTGCATAGAGGAATCCTTCCCGCTGTGTTAGACCCCTTTCACACTGAGGCAGTTTTCAGGCGTTTTCGTGCTAGAAATAGTGCCTGAAAAAATGCCTCTCATGGAGCTCGAATGTGAGAGCCTAAAAGCTTTCACACGGGGACAATAGATAAAGGCCTGCAAGCAGCATCTTTGGCACTGTATACAGCGATCCCAAAACCCCCCTGCCCATTGCAATGAATGGGCAGAGCTTCAGAAGCGTCGCAACACGGTCGCTTTTATCCCCTTCTTTAGCTTAAAAGCATCTCGCTAACATGAGCGGCACTTTAGCGCTAATGAATGGGTGACCCCAGTATGAAAGTAACCTTAGTATATTCTGATAGTGGGAGCTCCTCTGATTGGCTGCAGGTGTGATCGAAGGAAAATTTTCCAACAGGTCAGTTCAAGAGAAGCCGATCATAAGATTGACTTTTCTGAAACAGGGAAAGGCCATAGATGAATGGAAATCCAGCTGCTCCCTGCTGAATTGGCTGAACTTCAATCCATCTATGGCCAGCGTTGGTCACACCACTATAATGGTACCAATTTGAAAAATCGTATATGTCAGACTTTAATGGTACTAGAAAAGGGGCGAACACATAGAAGCATAAAATATACATTTTATTACAAAACCTTTAAATAATATATTAAAACCACAAGGGTTATAACATACAATATATTGTCAAAAGTATTGGGACGCCTGCCTTTATACACAGATGATCTTTAACCACTTAAGACCCGGACCAAAATGCAGGTAAAGGACCAGGCCCCTTTTTGCGATTCAGCACTGCGTCGCTTTAACTGACAATTGCGCGGTCGTGCGACGTGGCTCCCAAACAAATTTGGCGTCCTTTTTTTCCCACAAATAGAGCTTTCTTTTGGTGGTATTTGATCACCTCTGCAATTTTTATTTTTTGCGCTATAAACAAAAAAACAGCGACAATTTTGAAAAAAATGAAATATTTTTTACTTTTTGCTATAATAAAATATCCCCAAAAAAGATATATATAAAAAAAAAAATCTTCTACCTATTTTTGGTAAAAAAAAAAAAAATCGCAATAAGTGTTTATCGATTGGTTTGCGCAAAATGTATAGCCTTTACAAAATAGGGGATAGTTTTATGGTATTTTTATTAATATTTTTTTTTTTTTTACTAGTAATCAGCGATTTTCTTCGTGACTGCAACATTATGGCAGACACATTGGACACATTTTTGGGACTAGTGTAATTTTCACAGCGAAAAGTGCTATAAAAATGCACCAATTACTCTGAAAATGGCAGTGAAGGGGTTAACCACTAGGGGGCGCTAAGGGGTTAAAGGGGTGTTCCAGCCAAAAGTTTTGTTTATTAAAAGTCAGCAGCTACAAAAAGTGTAGCTGCTGGCTTTTAATAAACAATCACTTACCTGCTCCAGTGTTCCAGCGACGCGCCGGGGGGGCTCCGCTCCTCTCCCCCCCTCCCCGTCCGGCGTCTTCATTTCTACTGTGGGCACCCGGCCGTGACAGCCTTCGGCTTCACGGCCGGGCACCCACTGCGCATGCGCGAGCCGCACTGCGCATGCGCGCGCGGCTCGCCGCTGATTGGACAGGCGATCGTCTAGGACCTGTCAGTGTCCTAGATGATCGCCTACAGGAAGGGGCTGCAATAAGGTGATTAAGCCTAATCGCCTTACCAGCCCCTTGGCGGAAGGAGGAAGTGGGACAGGAAGTCCCACTCCTCCTGAAGCCCCCACTCCCCCCCCAAAAAAATTACATGCCAAATGTGGCATGTATGGGGGTGAGGAGTGGGATAAGCGGAAGTTCCATTTTTGGGTGGAACTCCGCTTTAAGTGTGCCCTAAAAGGAGTGATTCTTACTGAAAGGTGCGTGGCTGTAGGTGTGACGTCAATGACAAATTTGCTTGGAATCTAGGAGCCAGCTAAAAAAGTTAGGAGCCAGAAAACGCGCCCGTCCCGACGAGCTCGCGTGCAGAAGCGAACACATAAGCGAGTAGCGCCCACATATGTAAACGGTATTCAAACCACGTGTGAGGTATCGCCGCGATTGTTAGAGCGAGAGCAATAATTCGAGCCCTAGACCTTCCTCTGTAACTCAAAACATGCAACCTGTAGATTTTTTTTAAACGTCGCCTATGGAGATTTTAAAGGGTAAAAGTTGGTCGGCATTCCACGATCGGATGCAATTTTGAAGTGTGACATGTTGGCTATCAATTTACTCGGCGTAACATTATCTTTCACAATATAAAAAAAAATTGTGCTAACTTTATTGTTGTCTTATTTAATTAAAAAAGGTGTATTTTTTCCCCAAAAAAAGTGCGCTTGTAAGACCGCAAAAAAACGTGTGACAGAAAGTATTGCAACGATTGACATTTTATTCTCTAGGGTGTTAGAATCAAAAATATATATCATGTTTGGGGGTTCTAATGTGAGGGCAGGAGATGGCAGTGAAAATAGTGAAAAATGACACAGAATTGCTGTTTAACGTGTAATGCCAACGGCCACCACAAGATGGCACCAGCTCACAGAAGGGAGAGCTTGGGACTTCACAAGGCCGCAAAGCCCGGCCTCAATTACTGGCCGTTGTGGGCCCGCCCCTCCCCCCCTTCGGACCGGGTTGCGAACATGCCCCTGGCAGCGCGCTCGCGACCCCACTGCTGGGCTCTTAAAGGCAACGTACAGGTACGTGCCTGTGCCCATCAGTGCCCTTATGCCGACGTATATCTGCGTGAAGTTGTCCTTAAGTGGTTAAAGTGAGACAAGTTCAGGGAAATGACACTGAGGTGTCTGCACATACCTTTCAATATTTTCTTATTTGCTCTGGAAGCAAACACAAACTCTCCAAAAATTCCGCCCTGTCTTTCCTCCGCTCTGCCCTATGGGGGGAATCGGATGAACACGGACCATATGTATTCATCCGATCCAATCCGCAGACGGAAGAAAAAATAGGATTTTCTTCCGTCCGAAAAACCGGATCTTTGCGGAGGCGGACAATTACGGGTGTCAGTGGATGGTCATCTGCTGACACCCGTAATCACATAGGGACTAATGTATGTCCCGTTTTCATCCGCAACGGATGGATGAAAATACGGACATACGGTCCGCACATGTGAAACCTTTACTTTACCATACATACTGAAACTTAAATATTTTGGAGTTTTTATAAAACAAATTTCTGGTATTGCAGCGAGACAAATATTCCCCACCTATTGCCAATATGTTCCTAGAGCTCAATTATCCCATTGCAGTGATAAGGGAACCGAGACGTGGAGGATCCGGGCTGCTCTGTGCACATCCACTACACAGGGCAGGTAAGTATAAAAAAACAAGACTTTGTAATCACTTTAAGGCATTCAATCATTTGAATGAGTTGCCCAACACACTAGAGAAGGTGCCATTTTTGGCAGAACACTGCAACACACATTAGTCGTCAAGGAGCATTAGGGTGTTATTCAGAACGAATGACACTATCACACCAATGCATGTAACTGGGCCCTAGAGTGGAGGGAGCAAGCGTCTGTGATAAATAGCACCACTATATTCTGGGTGGTTGGAGAATCTTACATGACATTTTCATTTTGGAGATTGTTTCTGAACATTGATTACAACTATGCATGGCCACTATAAGAAAAGGTATAGTGGTGGTCATTGACTGCTGTGCTTCCATGACTGTACTACAGTTGGAGGGGGGGGGGGGGGGGGTGTCGCTGACCTAGCCATTATAGCAATATGGCAGCTGGGCGTCTATTCACATATTATTTGCTGGATATGTAATACTAACATGTTCGGAAGAGGACAGGGATGTGCGGGGGGGTCAGAGACGTGCGGGGGACGCAAGAGGTCACGGACGTGCGGGGGACGCAAGAGGACACGGACGTGCGGGGGACGCAAGAGGACACGGACGTGCGGGGGACGCAAGAGGACACGGACGTGCGGGGGGACGCAAGAGGACACGGACGTGCGGGGGGACGCAAGAGGACACGGACGTGCGGGGGGACGCAAGAGGACACGGACGTGCGGGGGGACGCAAGAGGACACGGACGTGCGGGGGGACGCAAGAGGACACGGACGTGCGGGGGGACGCAAGAGGACACGGACGTGCGGGGGGACGCAAGAGGACACGGACGTGCGGGGGGACGCAAGAGGACACGGACGTGCGGGGGGACGCAAGAGGACACGGACGTGCGGGGGGACGCAAGAGGACACGGACGTGCGGGGGGACGCAAGAGGACACGGACGTGCGGGGGGACGCAAGAGGACACGGACGTGCGGGGGGACGCAAGAGGACACGGACGTGCGGGGGGACGCAAGAGGACACGGACGTGCGGGGGGACGCAAGAGGACACGGACGTGCGGGGGGACGCAAGAGGACACGGACGTGCGGGGGGACGCAAGAGGACACGGACGTGCGGGGGGACGCAAGAGGACACGGACGTGCGGGGGGACGCAAGAGGACACGGACGTGCGGGGGGACGCAAGAGGACACGGACGTGCGGGGGGACGCAAGAGGACACGGACGTGCGGGGGGACGCAAGAGGACACGGACGTGCGGGGGGACGCAAGAGGACACGGACGTGCGGGGGGACGCAAGAGGACACGGACGTGCGGGGGGACGCAAGAGGACACGGACGTGCGGGGGGACGCAAGAGGACACGGACGTGCGGGGGGACGCAAGAGGACACGGACGTGCGGGGGGACGCAAGAGGACAGGGACGTGCGGGGGGACGCAAGAGGACAGGGACGTGCGGGGGGACGCAAGAGGACAGGGACGTGCGGGGGGACGCAAGAGGACAGGGACGTGCGGGGGGACGCAAGAGGACAGGGACGTGCGGGGGGACGCAAGAGGACAGGGACGTGCGGGGGACGCAAGAGGACAGGGACGTGCGGGGGACGCAAGAGGACAGGGACGTGCGGGGGACACAAGAGGTCACGGACGTGCGGGGGACACAAGAGGTCACGGACGTGCGGGGGACACAAGAGGACAGGGACGTGCGGGGGACACAAGAGGACAGGGACGTGCGGGGGGACGCAAGAGGACAGGGACGTGCGGGGGGACGCAAGAGGACAGGGACGTGCGGGGGGACGCAAGAGGACAGGGACGTGCGGGGGACTCAAGAGGTCACGGACGTGCGGGGGCGCAAGAGGACAGGGACGTGCGGGGGACACAAGAGGACAGGGACGTGCGGGGGGACACAAGAGGACAGGGACGTGCGGGGGACACAAGAGGACAGGGACGTGCGGGGGGACACAAGAGGACAGGGACGTGCGGGGGGACACAAGAGGACAGGGACGTGCGGGGGGACACAAGAGGACAGGGACGTGCGGGGGGACACAAGAGGACAGGGACGTGCGGGGGGACACAAGAGGACAGGGACGTGCGGGGGGACACAAGAGGACAGGGACGTGCGGGGGGACACAAGAGGACAGGGACGTGCGGGGGGACACAAGAGGACAGGGACGTGCGGGGGGACACAAGAGGACAGGGACGTGCGGGGGGACACAAGAGGACAGGGACGTGCGGGGGGACACAAGAGGACAGGGACGTGCGGGGGGACACAAGAGGACAGGGACGTGCGGGGGGACACAAGAGGACAGGGACGTGCGGGGGGACACAAGAGGACAGGGACGTGCGGGGGACACAAGAGGACGTTTTAGAAAAGTTGGAGGGAAGTTGTGAAGTCTTTGCAGGGAGAACTCCATTCAATCTGCTACTTGACAAGGCAGGCTGGATGAAAGGGTTAATGTTAGAGTAACTCCCCCACACCACACCGTGCCCATACACTGACTGACCCCAGCAATGTGAGGACTGAGGAACTCGTCCTGCACGTACAATGATAACACTAACAGACAACAGGGAGGACCGGCCGGCAGTGCCGCCATGACAGGAAGACACGCTCTGCTCCACACACCCATATCTCCTCCACAATGCCCTGTCCTGCCCGGACTCACCATGTCCTCTCCGCTCCCCGTACTGTCACTGCCCTCTGCAGAGCCCACCTCGGCCGGGCACGTCACTCAAAGGGAGCCATGTGACTCCGGTTTGCTTTTTTTTTCCAAACAAAACTTTATTGGACACAAAAGTGCCGTACAGTGAGGGCGTACTGGAATGTGTGTAAGGAGATTTCGAGACACAATGGCGGGCTTATCCCATCACATGGAGCACACACTTCCTCTACCATAAGTCACATGTGTGTATACAGAGGGGGTCCAGTCCCCTCACATCACTGATTGTGCCGTGTACTGATATTGGGGGTCCTCTCCTCACTACAGAGGGGGCCATTGTACAGTACAAAAACCTACTTGGAGGATACTATACCTTCGTGGGTTTATTTTATTTTATTTCAAATAACCTATTATAATTACTTGCTCTAAGTAAAAATATTGCACAAAGCGGTCACAAACTCATTTTTCTTTCAAATCCGTTGGCGCTTTACGCTCCTCTTCTAGGGCACCATACAGACACACTCCCATACCAGGCTGTGTGCTATGGGGACACAACACAAACACACTCCCATACCAAGTTGTGTGCTATGGGGGCACCTCACAAACACACTCCCATACCAGGCTGTGTGCTATGGGGGCACCACACAAACACACTCCCATACCAGGCTGTGTGCTATGGGGGCACCTCACAAACACACTCCCATACCAGGCTGTGTGCTATGGGGGCACCACACAAACACATTCCCATACCAGGCTGTGTGCTATGGGGACACAACACAAACACACTCCCATACCAAGTTGTGTGCTATGGGGGCACCTCACAAACACACTCCCATACCAGGCTGTGTGCTATGGGGACACAACACAAACACACTCCCATACCAGGCTGTGTGCTATGGGGACACAACACAAACACACTCCCATACCAAGTTGTGTGCTATGGGGGCACCTCACAAACACACTCCCATACCAGGCTGTGTGCTATGGGGGCACCACACAAACACACTCCCATACCAAGTTGTGTGCTATGGGGGCACCTCACAAACACACTCCCATACCAGGCTGTGTGCTATGGGGACACAACACAAACACACTCCCATACCAAGTTGTGTGCTATGGGGGCACCTCACAAACACACTCCCATACCAGGCTGTGTGCTATGGGGGCACCACACAAACACACTCCCATACCAGGCTGTGTGCTATGGGGGCACCACACAACACACACTCCCATACCAGGCTGTGTGCTATGGGGGCACCACACAGACACACTCCCATACCAGGCTGTGTGCTATGGGGGCACCACACAGACACAATGAAGACAAAGAAAAATGGATAGCCGCACTCCAAAACCTGATGGGTGGTCTTTTATTCAATAGACAGCATGTACAAAAATAGGGTCACAGCAGTAGAAACAAGGAACAGCCGACGCGTTTCGCACTGGATCAGTGCTTATTCATGGCCATGAATAAGCACTGATCCAGTGCGAAACGCGTCGGCTGTTCCTTGTTTCTACTGCTGTGACCCTATTTTTGTACATGCTGTCTATTGAATAAAAGACCACCCATCAGGTTTTGGAGTGCGGCTATCCATTTTTCTTTGTCTTCATTTTGCTTAGTGCACCGCCAGCACCCTCGGTATCCTGCACCACCTGTAACCATTTAGTGATCCCACCTGGAGCGGTGACTCCTTTCTCTCACCACACAGACACACTCCCATAACACAGACACACTCCCATACCAGGCTGTGTGCTATGGGGGCACCACACAGACACACTCCCATACCAGGCTGTGTGCTATGGGGGCACCACACAGACACACTCCCATACCAGGCTGTGTGCTAGACTCCTTTGGGTCATTGAGGATTATAGTATCCTGACAGACAGAGGAAAGTAAGGAGGAGGGACAGATTTGTGCCCCTTTTGTGTGGCTTTTAGGTGCTCTTGCCAACGGGCTTAGTGGTGTGAGGTTAAATGCCTTGTCAAGCATGTGGTACCAAAGTTTGGCATCAAGCTTGTCATCGGACACTTTTGACACTATTTTGGGAACATTGTCATTTATACAGCGATCAGTGCTATACAAAATGCACTGATTACTGTGTAAATGCCACTGGCAGGGAAGAGGTTAAACACTAGGGGGCGATTAAGGGGTTAAGTGTGTCCTAGGGAATAATTCTAACTGTAGGGGGGATTGTCTAACTAGAACATGACAGGGAGCAGTAGATTTCTATCATGTTTCTAGGCCCGCTCTGCCGCTCCGTGACACGATCGAGGGCCCCCGGCAGTCATAGAGTCCGCGGGAACGCTCATGGAGTACGCGGCGGGCACATGTGCGCACCCACTATTTTTTCTTCTGATATTCCGACCATGTGTGGGCCCCATCTGACTTTTTTCCATCGGAGTTTAGAAATAGAACATGTTTTATCTTTTTCCGATGGAAAAAAATACTATCCTGCACTAAATGGAACATAACGCACATAAAGATACGGCATTAAACTTGCATTAACGCAATAAAATATACTGTGTTAAACAGTCACTACCCACACTGACTAAACTATCCCTACATTTACACATGAAAAGATGAATTGTGGCACTACAGTCACACTGAACTATCCCTAGATGCACACTAAACTGAAGGGCCCGGATTCACAAAGCACTTATGCCAACGTATCTCCAGATACGCCGATGTAAGTACAAATGTGCACCGTCGTATCTATGCGCCGACCAACAAAGCTAGATACGTCGAAAAATAGGCTTCAGCCGCCCGATGTAACTTTCCTATGCCGGCGTATAGTGGGCGCATATTTACGCTGGACGCATGTGTCGCTCCCATTAATTTTCGCTGCAAATATGCAAATGAGGGAGATCATCATTTGCATGGGGTCACGCCTCATTTGCATTGCTCATGCCCACTTACACTTACGACGACTTACGCTTTCAAAACCCAGCGTAGATATGGGAGCAAGTGCTTTGTGAATACTGTGCTTGCCTCTCTGCGCTGCGTCGGCGTAGCGTTTATTAGATACGCTAGGGTGGCATAAATATGCGCCGATGTATGTGAATCCGGGCCATATTCTTCACTGACAATAGAAGCAGAATAGCATACTATATCACACTAACTATTTAATAGCACTATGGAAAGAATACTTTTATAGTGTGGGGTGGGATTAACCTCCCTGGCAGTATGATTCTGTCTGGAATTTTGTACCAAAAGCGGTACAATTTTTTGCATGGAAATTGGGCGTTTTATACTGTAGGCCTGCAATTCTAAGGAATAACTCGCTTAAATCTGTCCAAACAAGACATCCCGGGTATGATAAAGTTTGAAAAACAAAATCATAAATTATAATATAATAAATAATTATAACAAATAATAATGTAATTATAATAAAAAATATTCAATAATGTAATCAACTCAAAATCACTGAAATTTGCTCAGCTGCAGAATTGTCGCTGTCATTACTTTTTTTTTTTATGACGAATTTCCCCACAAATCGCTATCGCTCAATTCTGCAAGTGATTATAATTTATTATCGCTGTTTTCTAGCTGATCTAAAACCTCTACCATATCACCTGTTCTGGTACAACCCCTGAAATCCCCCCTCCCAGCACAAATCCTCTTCCCCCTCCCAACACAAATCTATCTAAATCACCATTACTAGCACACACCGATCATTTTCCCTCCTAGGATATTTCCTATCCCCTGCCAACCTCCAAATCCCCCCCCCCCCCAACACAAATACCCCCATTTGCACAAGGTGCCTCCCCACCCACCTCACATGATACCACAGTGCCCAGGGCAGCTGATCCTTCTGCCCACCCCTTGTCCTGACCCTGCTGACAGGAAAAACAAATCCGACATGTGATCAATAAATACTGGTACCTTCTCAAAGCTGATTTGTTGGTATCACCATGTGTTAAAGATAAAGCAGAAATAGTTTATCATTGCAGAAACATTAAGGAGCCTATTAAAATGGATCTTCACCTTCCCCCACCCACCCAGCGGATTCAGCATTGTCCTCCCCAGATCCTCTTCTTCTTTATGTGTGTGTGTAATGTCATCAGGAGGCTGCAGGCTCTTCCAGGTTCAGCCAATGGGCCTCCTGATGATGCGCCATTAGGCCAACTTCCCTCCCAATTTGTCACTGAAGGACTATGCCATTTATGATATGTGAAGCGCATATCCCAGGAAGGGGTGGAAAGGAGGGAACATCAATCTATCATTAGTTGGATGGACGTTAGACGCAGTCTCTTGCAGGTTGAAGGAAGTTTCCTTATATTGTTTTTACAGTGCCTTGCGAAAGTATTCGGCCCCCTTGAACTTTGCGACCTTTTGCCACATTTCAGGCTTCAAACATAAAGATATAAAACTGTAATTTTTTGTGAAGAATCAACAAGTGGGACACAATCATGAAGTGGAACAAAATTTATTGGATATTTCAAACTTTTTTAACAAATAAAAAACTGAAAAATTGGGCGTGCAAAATTATTCAGCCCCCTTAAAGCGGAGTTTCACCCTAAAAAACAACTATGTACCATGCCATCCTGCATATTAGCGTCAGCTACAGTATGCCTATATTTTATTTTTTTGCGCTGTACTTACAGATTAAACTATTTGTCTGTTTCAGGCTACCGCGGGGTAATAGGCGTTCCTATCAAGAGGGGAACATGATTGACGGCCGGCTATGGCGCGTCACGCATTCCGAAAATAGCCGGAGTAGACTCGGCTCTTCACGGCGCCTGCTCACAGACTAGGAGCTGACTGCGCAGGTGCCCGTGTAGGACTCGGCTCTTCACGGCGCCTGCGCAGTCAGCTCCTAGTCTGTGCGCAGGCGCCATGAAGAGCCGAGTCCTACTCCGGCTATTTTCGGAACGCGTGACGTGCCATAGCCGGCCGTCAATCATGTTCCCCTCTTGATAGGAACGCCTATTTCCTGCCCGGAGTCTGAAACGAAAAAAACAGATTAAACTGTAAGTACAGCACCGAAAAAAAAAATAAAGGCATACTGTAGCTCACGCTAGTATGCTGAATGTCAGTGGAGACAAAGATTTTTAATTTTTTTAGGGTGAACCCCCTCTTTAAGTTAATACTTTGTAGCGCCACCTATTGCTGCGATTACAGCTGTCAGTTTTTCACATTGAGAGACTGACATTTTTGCCCATTCCTCCTTGCAAAACAGCTTGAGCTCAGTGAGGTTGGATGGAGAGCGTTTGTGAACAGCAGTTTTCAGTTCTTTCCACAGATTCTCGATTGGATTCAGGTCTGGACTTTGATTTGGCCATTTTAACACCTGGATATGTTTATTTGTGAACCATTCCATTGTAGATTTTGCTTTATGTTTTGGATCATTGTCTTGTTGGAAGACAAATCTCCGTCCCAGTCTCTGGTCTTTTGCAGACTTGGCTGCATCTCTGATCAGTCTTCTCCTTGTATGAGCTGAAAGTTTAGAGGGACGGCCAGGTCTTCGAAGATTTGCAGTGGTCTGATACTCCTTCCATTTCAATATTATCGCTTGCACAGTGCTTCTTGGGATGTTTAAAGCTTGGGAAATCTTTTTGTATCCAAATCCGGCTTTAAACTTCTCCACAACAGTATCTCGGACCTGCCTGGTGTGTTCCTTGTTCTTCATGATGCTCTCTGCGCTTTAAATGAACCTCTGAGACTATCACAGTGCAGGTGCATTTATACGGAGATTTGATTACACACAGGTAGATTCTATTTATCATCATTAGTCATTTAGGTCAACATTGGATCATTCAGAGACCCTCACTGAACTTATGGAGAGAGTTTGCTGCACTGAAAGTAAAGGGGCTGAATCATTTTGCACGCCCAATTTTTCAGGTTTTATTTGTTAAAAAAGTTTGAAATATCCAATAAATTTCTTTCCACTTCATGATTGTGTCCCACTTGTTGATTCTTCACAAAAAATTACAGTTTTATATCTTTATGTTTGAAGCCTGAAATGTGGCAAAAGGTCGCAAAGTTCAAGGGGGCCGAATACTTTCGCAAGGCACTGTATATCATCAGCTCCATCTAGTGGCGGTATATTTTCTCATTGAGGTATTTCAGAAAACTTTACATTTTGGCCCCGGACCCACCTCCCAGGATCATCCCTTTTAGAGAATACAGAACCATGTAACATTTGTGGTACTAAGTAAATTGTATGGAACTTGTTATAACAAGAAAAGCAGTAAAATACATTCCCTGCAGCCAGTAACAATAAATCCCCCAGCAACAATGGACCACCCAGAACAAAATACACCCCCCCCCAGCAACAATAGACCCCTGGCAGCAACAACAGATTTCCCCGCAGACAGCATAAATAGACCCCCCCCCCCCAAGAACAATAGATGCTCCCAGTAACAATGGACCACCTACAACAAAATACACCCCCCAGTACCAACAGACCCCGGCAACAACAACAGATCGCCTCACAGTCAGCATCAATAGACCTTCCAACAGCGAACAACAGTAGATTCCTCCCAGCAACATAAGACCCAACCCCAGCAACAAAAGATCTCCCACCAGCAACAACAGACAACCCTTGCACAAATAGATCCCCTCAGCGACAATAGATCCCCCAGCAGCCAGCCTCAATAGTCCAGCACCCCTTGCATTTACATGCTTTCAGTGCTGCAGGTGCCGGAACTACGTTCCCCCATGTTCCCGCTGAAAAAAACACCTGTGTTTAACAAATGTCTTATAAATAAACCCCTAAGTGTTGTCCATTTTTAATGACAATACATTGTTATAAAATGCAAAAATTAATGTCTAGCACACTAGTTACCCGGCCTAAAAAGGCATCCTTTTTTTTATACATCTCAGTTTAACAACTGTCTAAAAATTTGATTTTGGGATTCCCCACCCTGCATAGCCAGGCACACCAAATTTCCACAGTCTCCGTCAGAAAACAGTCTAGCAATTTTTTTTTTTACTGTGTTTTTTTGGGGGTTAAAACTTGGATAGGGATTAGGGAGGTTATGAGATGCCCACTTGACTTCAAACAACTTCAGGGACAACTTCTCCTATATACAGCCTATATACATTCCTTCTTTTCCTCCAGCACTCACTTGCTTGCAGAACTTCAGCTGGCACACTGATGGTTACTCTGACACAAAGAAACAAGTCAGAATTGCAGCAATGGCCCTTTACAGGTAGGAACATGAGGCCCCTTTAGGCGTGTAGCAAAAACTCAGTGTCCAACGTACATCCCTATGGCTATTGATCCGAGCACCACCTCTTCAGTCACTGCCAGCCGCTTAGCTGCAGCTGCCCCTCTCATAAGCCCTCCTGGCTACTTCTCCGCAGTCCTCCCAGACTGCCCACTCCAGAGCCCACCTGGCTGACTCCACAGGAGATCTCCCGGACGTGCTGACTCTCTCCTACTGTGCTCTCACTTTCTCCCCTACATCCAATAAAGGATTCCTCTGTGTGTTGTAGAGGGTGCCTCCAGCACCCGAGCCCCAGGCCCGAAGTCACCCACCCCCTCGCCAGACTAGGGGGCACCCTCAAGGGCCACCGACAGGGTCCTTAGCACTCCATCTCTATCTGCTGCTGGCATGACCCCTGAGCATTTATGAGGTACCAGCCCCCTTCCATCCCACTTTGCTGGGGGTTGGCTGGGGCCCTCATCAGTACTCCAAGCAGCTCCTCCTAACCTCCACCCTCAACTTCTGGAAGCTTCTCCAAGGTTCCAGAGAGCAGGGGGAATTACAAGAGCTGCTGCTTGCTAAGTCATCCAGCCTCCCTGAGTCACTCAGTCCTGCAAGCCAAATGTACCTATACTGACAGCTATGTACATCAGCACCTAGCTAGAGGATGGTACACTTACAACTGTAAAATATTTGGTGTGCCAATTGAAATGTGCCATTGCAAAGAAGAACAGCAATGGTAATGATGGCGATGGCAGGTCTACAGTTATGGCAGAAAGAGATGTTAATGGTTGTTAGAGTGTTCATTGGGGGAAGGATGTGGCAATGGTGGCAGGGAGTGGTATTTATTTCAGCCTGACAGTGGTGAAAGGCTTACAGAAAAGAAATAGTTCTGTATAGTTCTTCATCTCTCCTCTCCCACCCGCGGCTATACAGGGAGATCGGTGCTCCCGATCGTTCCCGCCTGTTTTCTGTGTTCTTCTTCAGCACCGTCATTCCTTTTCAGTCCCCTCCGTGTCATCCTCTGCCCCCCCTGTTCTGCTACAGCTCCATGTCCTCCCCCTCCGCCCCTCTCGTTCCCCACAGCCTGCTTCCCTCCTCTCCCATGGACTGCTGTGGGGATGTCAAGATGGATAACAGAGGAAGAGACCGGTAAATATGTAATTTACCGGTCCCTTCCTTTTCTGAATTGGACACTGTGAGCATTTGCTACTGATCGCCCCTGTGTCCTGTAAAAACTGTTTAGACCCCTAATATCCCACAAAAGCCCCCCAACAGGGCGGGTTAAAAAAATTCAATAAATATACAAAAAAATAATTGTAAAAAAATTATAAAAAAAAAAAAATGGTAAACAAATATAAAATAAAAAACAAAAAAACTCCACCCTGCCTTACCAACACTGTCCACTGCTCCAACCCCCTCCCCCCAAAGATCATTGTGAAAAAGAATTAAAAACAAATTAAGTTGTTAAAAAATCAATACGTAAAAAGAAAAAAAAAATCGACTGACACCGTCCACTACCCCTAATTGTGTTTAGACGCACTCACAGTATCTAATCTGCCCCTGAAGATACAGAATTCTATTTTCTTTAACAGCTAAACTGACTGCATCTAAATGCATTGTGTAAATTTTTACAATTGAAGATTGTTACATCCATTTAGAAATATGATATGTATGTGTGTACATATATATAAAAACACATGTATGTCATTGCCAGTGTGAACGAGGCCCGATTCTGTATCTATTTTTCAGAATTAACCCCTGGATCACACGACTTTGAAACCGAATCTCAGCGCGACTTTGGCACGATTTGCATACGACTTCTTTAATAGAAGTCGTATGCAAGATCATGCGAAAGTCACACCAAAAGTACTGCAGGAACCATTTTCTAAGTCGGAGCAACTCAAGTCGCTCCTATTAGAAGGGTTCCATTGCACTAAATGGGGTGCGACTTTAGATGCCACATGTGCTTAAAAGTCAGAGCGCATGTCACATCAATGTGAACCAGGCCTAACACCTCGTTCACATTAAATGCGGCTTTAAAATTGTGCAACTTCATCTGAAATCGCACAATTTCATTTTTCTCGTACAATGCTAGATTGTACGATTTTTGTTTAATCAGTATAGTTGTCCTCATTAAAAACAATAGAAATACACTACAACATATGACATCACTTCCGATTTTTTTTATTCTGTCGTACGAGAAGTTTCATCACTTTAGTAACCTCTCCATATTCGATATGTGACTAGCATGCAAAAAAAAAAAACTGACAATCTGACGTCCAATTTTTGGATCGTGTGTACCGGCCATAAGACATCTCAGGTTTTGTCAGTTTGGTATTTTAGACCAGGTGAGTGTAATCAAAAGTGGATTTTTTTATACCTGCTGTAGTGTCAGCAGTTGGGGAAGAGATGTAATCAGTAATTTTTAAGTTTAAAGGCTCATACACACGGTAGGACATCCAACAAAATTTCCCTTGGATTTTTGTCCTAATTGATTTGTCCGGTCACACCCATAGCATACACACAGTCCGACTTTTCTGCAAACTTTTCTAAAACTTTCCCATCATCGCGTGTTTTTTCTGCTCTTTTCTGCTCTTTACTGCCACCCTTTGGTTAATTTCTGCTATTGTTGGTTGATTTTAACATTGGTTCTGAGCATGCGCATTTGTAATTTGTCCAAAAGTCCGATGGTTTGCTGTACACACGATCGGACTTTGCACCATCGGACTTTTGTTGCCTGAAAGTTGGTCCATTCGCAGACCCAACTTTTTGTCCGATGAAAGCCAAAAAAGTTGGTTCGATGGAACGTACACACGGTCGGACAAATGCAAAAACTTCCGGATTTTGATGTTGGTTGGGCAAAAGTCTGACCGTGTGTACGGGGCTTAAGGCTGATTCCTTTTTTTGCAGGACAGCATTAGAGCCGGTTCACACAGGGGCGACTCATCAGGCGACTCAGCCGCCTGACAATTTGCGCTCCACTCTGTTCAATGGAACCGTTCTAATAGGAGCGACTCAAGTCGCTCCGACTTAGAAAAAGGTTCTTGCACAAGTTTGGGGGCGACTCGGGGCGACTTGCATTAACTTCAATACAGAAGTCATTTTGCACGTCGCCTCTGAAGTCGTCTTGAGATCGTCTTGCCGAGTCGCCCCCGAAGTCGTGCCGTCCCTGGGTGAATCGGGTCTAAAGCAGGCCATTCACTTGAATGAGCATCCCTATACAAGTCAAATGAGCTTCCCTATAAGAGGCAGTGAGCCATGCAGGTTTTTGCAATATTTAATATCACGCACGTGCTATCCGCGTTTGAAGTGCCCTTAAGAAATAATGGCACCGCAGGCACTTTGTAAATTTTTCACGAAAAACATGCGTTTCATCTCACGTTTGCAGAATGCTAAGGTGAAATGAATGCATTCTTAGTGGTACACTGTAAATATGCCAAATATTTAAGAAAAATTAAGATAATATATATTTATATTATATACATATTTCTAAAAGCTTAGGGGGTTGTCACATTCTTCTTTATTGTTATACTGTTATTTAAAAAGGAGAAATATGCAATTTATTATGTTATATAGCAAAAATGTTACATAATTCCTGAATATATATATATATGTATATATCTTTTAGCAAAAATGATATTCAGATTTCATGCCAACTCTGACAGTTGAATTCAGACTGATCCTTTAAGTGTGAAGGGGAGGGATCTACATGTGACCATAAAAACACCTGCTCATCAAAAGCTGCTGACCAACACTAGATTGCTCTTACCATAATGATGTTACACTTGGCTAATAGAAGCAAGTATGAACATCTTCATTTATCCACGGCTTTAGAAGACTGGGACATGATGGAAGAACTGAATCAGTGCGTTACTATAGATCAGTACTTTGCTGGTAAGCACACGTTACTCCTAAAAATGTTTGAGCATCAATGGTCTTCATAACCTGAGATTTAAGTTCTGATCACATGGATGCAAATCCCAGGGATTTGGGAAGAATACTGAAGCTTTTTAGCATCTTATCATAAGGCTCTATTTGAATAATGATACCCAGAGTGTTCATAATTTATAACTAATGGCATTAATGAGCTTTACACAATAAAATTTGGGTTAGGGTTTACCATCTGCAAACTGGGCATTATCACCCCCTTCCAATTGACAAGACAATTGTGCAGTGATGCAGCACTATGCTCGTAGGAAATTCTTTCCTCCCTACATTTTTATTTTTTATTTATTTTTTTTCCAAACAAATAGAGCTTTCTTTTGGTGGTATTCACCACTGGGGTTTTTAACAAATAAAAAAAGCAGACCAACAATTTTTTTTTTTTTTAGTTTCTATTATAAGATTTTGCAAACAGGTCATTTTGTCTTCTTCGCTGATGAGGCAGCACTGTTTGGACTGCACTGATGATCAGTGCCTTGGTTATTAGTGCAGATGTCCCCTTTCACACTTGCTGGTTACCTTCTCCCCTGTTGCATTCTGTAATAGTGTGAGGAAAGAAATGCTGATAACCGGCAAGTGTGTTTACATTGTGATTGGACACAGCTGATCGTGAGTAAAAGGCTGCTGCGATCAGCTGTGTCTGAAGCACACATCGATCACAGAGTGCGCTGTGGGGGCATTGTTCTGGGAGGGCGTTCTAGAACTAGACGATTGTTCTGTAGCCATGATTTGGCTATAGAGCAGTCAGCAAGTGCCTAAAGGCTAAGGCTGGCCATACATTATACAATTTTCCTTTAGATTTACCAAAACCATATAATATGAGGTCAAACCTAAATGCTTTCAATTTTTATGAAATCTTGCAGCTCATTCTACTACAGAGTTGAAGGTAAATCCTAAAGAAATTTGAATAAGAAAATTGTATGGTGTATGGCCAGCTTAAGTCCACCTTTTGCAAAAAAAATATTATTGCATGTTCGTTTGTAAAAGAATTTTACATTTTACTTTTTTGCAAATAAGCCTGCAAAGCATTGTAACTGTGATCAGTAGATCATGGGTGCAATGCCAAGGGGCTGCAGACACTTCTCCAGCTCCACGTTTCTGCCGAGTTACAGACTTTTATATAAAGTGTCAACGGACTATGAGTTCAGTGATTACCACAATTGTGTTCCATTCATTTAAAGAGCTCTGTGAATGAGTGATGCAGGAGTTTGGCCATGCCAATTTTAAGTCTGACAAACTTTGAAAAAAGAGCGGGTGTTTTATGGGTGAGGGGGTTTGGGTTGAATGGCACAATGTTGTGTTTTTTTTCAAAATAAAAAATGGCTTTAAAGATTCGGTTCACACAGGGGCGACACGACTCTGGCCGCGACTTTGCGAGGCGACCTGGAAACGACCTGAGCGCGCAACATGGGGCGACTTGCAAGGCGACTTCAAGTCTCCTCCGGGGCAGGAGGTTTTTAAGTGGCCAATTAAGAATCAGCTCTGTGGGAGGGAGGGGTTTGCCTGAGAAATGTATGTTCTCTTCCTGTATTGTTGCTTCTGTTAAAGGGACACTAAAGTCAGGGCTTTTAAAAAAAAATAAAATAACAAACGTGATACTTACCTCCACTGTGCAGTTTGTTTTGCACAGATTGGCCCGGAAACCTGTCTTCTGGGCTGTCTGGGCTCCTCCTCGCAAAAGCATTTCATCTTCATGCGAGGGCGCTCGCACGGTGGAAAGCTTTTGCGAGCGCGCTCCCGTGATACAGCGGCGGCCGTAGCCGCTGACTGTATCACTCGGCTCCGGCGCGCCGCGTCATCCGCTCTGACAGCAGCGCTAGCCAATGGCTGCGCTGCTATCAATCCGCCCAGCCTAGACAATCAACGGCCAGGCTGGGAACCGAAGAGGACGACGTGGACGTGCCCGGGAGATTCGAACGGTCATGTAAGTACAACGGGGGCTCGGGGGGGGGGGGGGGGGGGGGGCGGTGCTGTGAGATGTTTTTTTACCTTAATGCATAGGATGCATTAAGGTAAAAAAACTTGTACCTTTACAACCCCTTTAAGGCCATGATCCGACTTCTGAGTTGACTTCTCATTGATCTTCATCCATATTGCATGAACCAGACATTACATTAAAGCCGCAAGCAGTTTTAACCACTTAACGCCCGCCGCACGACCAGTGTTGCTCATCTTACTTTAAAAAAGTAATTAGTTACAGTTACAAATTACTTCTCCGAAAAAGTAATTGCGTTAGTGACTCAGTCACTACATTGAAAAAGTAATTGGTTACTCAGCAAAGTAACTGAATTTTTTTTTATATTCTACAATGCTTTGTTGAGAAGCAGGTGACAGGCGCTTGCCAGGGAGAAGTGAATTAATACTCCAAGACAAAAGAATGCCAGATCCTTGAGAGAAGAAAACCGGAAACAAATGGTGATCTCGTGTATATCCCAGCCTAGGTGCATCCGTCCAACTATGTATGCGCAGCTAATAGGACTTAAAACCCTTATCCATCTGCTACATATTACATCCAAATTATAAGCTGGATTAAAATGTATGTTTATAATATACATTCCCTTGACGTTTACAGAGTCTGTAATTTAAAATCTTATATTAGGCTTTATTAGAATTTTCTATAGTTTATTGTTTATTATTCTATTTATCTTGTATAATCTTTATTAGGTGCAAGGGATCTGGAATGGGGATGTCAGATTTTTCTTTGTTGTCTGATGAAGAGATGAAATCACTGACCAAAAATAACCTGCTGGTAATTGGTCTGTATAGGTGTCCTGCACTTACCATGTTGACCACTAGATGTCGCTGTGTACACTGTGTTGTATAGGGAACGTTTGTTCTGTGGAACATTTTGTTCCGGCCATGTGTTCCCCGGATCATTGATCAGGTTGCGCACACAGTGTGTGTGATCGAGGTGAGTTGTTCCCCCCTGGTGATAGGTCAGTGTGAGGCGGGTGGGGCTCATTGTATTCAGGGCTCCTTGCGATTGGGAGTTTACAGACCGCTGTGACAGACCATCACAGCGGTCACATGATTCTAAAGTGGAGTTCCACCCATATTTATGTTCACAGCGCCGGCAGAAGCAATTACTCTGCTGCCATCTAGTGGTGGTAGATGTAATTGTGGTAATGCCACCCAAGTAATGGGAACTGCGTTACTGTGAGGGGAAGAGTAATCAGGTAGATTACTCGTTACCCTCAAAAGGGGCTGCGTTAGGTAACTGCGTTTATTGTAACTCCGTTACTTACAACACTGCGCACGACTATGTACGTCCACAGAATGGCACGTACAGGCAGATGGGTGTATATATACGTCCCTGCCTTCTAGCGACTCGGGGGTCCGATCGGGACCCCCTCCGCTGCGTGTGGCAGGCGGCTTACCTGCGGGAGTGATCCGTCTTGAGGGGGCGGCTGTTCATTTCTGTCCGCCCCCTCGTAATCGCTCCCAGCCAATCCCGTGAGCCTCCGCCGTGTCACTTCCTCTGCCTGTATAATGTAAACACTGGCAGAGGAAGTGATGCAGCTCTCCTCTCGGTGGTATTTTCAAACCGCCTAGAGGAGAGAAGACATCACAGTAAGTTGCACAAACACTACACTGACACCAGTACACATAGGCACATTTAACCCCTTGCGATCATCCTCCCCCCCCCCCCCCCCCCCTGTCAGTGTCACTGAATGCAGTGATCATATAATTACTGATTGCTTCATTTAGTGTCAGTGTGACAGGCAGTTAGTGTTAGGTCCAGGGTAGCCCCGTAACCCCCCTAATAAAGTTTTAACCCCTTGATCACCGCCCTAGTTAACCCTTTCACCTCCTATTACCAGCGTCACTAAGAGATCATTTTTCTGATCGCTGTATTAGTGTCGCTGTTGCCGCTAGGTAGCTAATTTTTTTTTTATTGCGATATTTTTTTTTATTGCGATATTTTTTTTTTTACTAAAGATGTGGCTGAATAAATTTTGGCCTAAATGTTTGACTAAAATTTAGTTTATTCGATTTTTCTTATAACAAAAAGTAAAAAATATTGATTTTTTTTCAAAAATGTCGCTCTATTTTTGTTTATAGCGCAAAAAATAAAAATCACAGAGGCAATCAAATACCATCAAAAGAAAGCTCTATTTGTAGGAAGAAAAGGACGCAAATTTTGTTTGGGAGCTATGTCGCACGACCGCGCAATTGTCTGTTAAAGTGACGCAGTGCCGAATTGTAAAAACGCCTCTGGGCATTTAGCAGCATATTGGTCCGGGGCTTAAGTGGTTAAATTACTTTTTTCTTCTAGAAATGTCATTTTGTGGAGGGGCAGTTCTAAACACGTGCCACTTCACAAGCATACTATAGACACCCAGCAGGTACGATAATTTTTTTTTCCATTGATGCATGTTCCCTGGGGCAAGACCCGTCTCCCCAAACTCGTTTTATGACAATGACTTGCATATTGGGCTTTAAAATTATCACTTTTGATTTTCGAACCTTCAAATCCCATAGACTTCAATGGGGTTCTAACGTTCCCACGAGCAATTGGTCCGTTCGAAGGTTCTGGTGCGAACCGAACGGGGGGGTTGTTTGGCTCATCCCTAGTAACCAGCATATATAGTACAGCCTGGTTTACTAAGAACTTTGGAGTATGAAGATGGCGGTACAGGAGTTTATACAGTGCAAAGGTACAGTGGTTGCCAAGGATTTCTCTGATGTGGCTGAGGCATGTTAAATCCAATAATTAACTGCCAGAATTTAATGCATAGATATGCCAATCTGAAAGGACCCTTACTGTAGTGCTTGTTTAGGAGGTTATTTAGTGGATTGTAAGGTTGGAAACTGTACCCTAGGAACCCACTTGATCACCCAGCATATGATCCAGCTCTGTATTCACCTCTGTACTGAGCCGAGGTGTACTTGACGTGTCATAAGCAGTAGCGACCGCGACCCCCCCCAGGTCGGTTTTAAGCCCGACGCCTACTGCATCTATGGCGCGGGCGGCACTTCCCTCCAGGGCATTGTGCAGCGGCTTCCGACGTGCATCTCCTCCTAGGCTGATTGGAATGCTTCTCCTTTCAGCCATACAGGAAACGGGTCTCAGACCCACTTCCTGATTGGCTGAGAGGAGATTCAGTGTGACAGTAGCAAATATTCATTCGCTATTGTCGCACAACTAGGTGGGCTCATCCTATTGGAGCCCCTGGCTCTAATCGCATGCTTAAAAACAAAAAGGTTAATTTGGAATCCTTGCATTACAGCCAGCCACTGGTCATAAGGATAACAATTTGTGGTAGTGAGTAATCCCGGATGTATGTATTTTCTCTGGGCTCAGTAAAATCGTTCCAGATGCCACTTAGAATAAAAGAGATGGCTTTAAATAACTGCTACATTACACTTGCAATAAAGTTTAGGCCTAATTGTGACCTCTAGAGTCAAGGACAGCTGACATCCTTCTGTGTAGCGTGGGTTACAAGGCAAAGTGGGTGTAATGCAAGATAAACGGTGGGCGCCCGATGCTTTTTGAATGCAAAGAGATTTATTGTCTCTTAAACAGAACTGTGAGAGAGCGCTTTAGGGCTGACACACCCTTAGGTAGATGCAATGTTAAAATGGCAGACTCCAAGACTTCTACAGGCAGACAGCCATACAGGTGAAGGCCTTAAGCCGGACACCACTTCTGTATAGATAGGACGCTGTCTCCTATGGCAACAGTCTTGTAGAAGTTACTAACTGTAATTGTATCCAACACAAACAGTTCTCGGCTTACCCCACAATCATTCACTGTGGGTCTTCAATCATGAGCTCCCAGTCTCTCTCACTAGACTTAAGATCCAATAGCCACTGGATCCCCCTAAACTCTTCCACTGTTAGCACTCGGTATCTTCCTCAAATGTCACCCCCCACTTCCATGCTGGGTCCCTGGCTTGATACTCGTCAAGCATCACCCCCCGCTGACACGATAGGTCCCTGTCTTGGCACTTGCTGATGCTCCACAAGCGTTGCCTCTGCTGTCCCGTGCAGTGATGTAAAGTCACTCAAACAAAATCCCAGGGGGATTAATAAAGTGCAAAGTATATAAAGAATAAAGTGCAAAATATGTAAATATCCCAAAAGGGATGAATATCTTAAATATAATATAAGGTGCAAAATAAATAAATGGGAGACCAAAAAAGTCAATAGATATATAGCGTTCTTCAAAGAGAATACCAATTTAGAAAATGCATATGAAACGGCAAGAATATGGCAATATAAGTCCATAAAAAAAAATAAAAAAAACTCCACGGAGTGCCTGCACTAAAGATTCCTTAATCTCAATAAGGATAGTCTCACAGAACTCTCACCTCCCATATAAATGAAGAAATTTGCATTAATAAGTGAACATGTCCGGTGTACGTCTGATTCTGGCCACTCCCTGCGTGTTGCGTCACTGCACGTGACTTCATCAGGGGAGTGGCGATGAAGTCATATTTCGTGACGCAAAACACACAGGGAGTGGCTGGAATCAGACGTACCCCGGAAGTGATGTGAGAAAGCGCTGAGAACGCAGTTTTATCTGCTTTTGCTTGTTTGTTTTTTTTCCTTTAAATTTTTATTAAGCTTTTTTCCACAAAATACATATATAAAAAAGACATATACATTGGTACAATAACATACAAACAATAACAAACATAAACATTGGTACAAAAACATACATACATATACATGGTCTCCTTGTAGTCCCCTGATCTAATAGTCTATCATGACACCTATAATCTACCTAGCGTACCCCTACCTTAAACCAATTCCCCTGGTTAACTTTGTTAGATCTCCAGAATAGAAAAAATAAATAAAAAATGGGTCTGGCTGGGACTAGAGAGGGGACCGAGACAGGGCGGGGCAGGAACGGAGAGAAAGGGGGGAGGGAGAGACAGACGACAAAAAAATAAAAAAATAAAAAATAAAAAAACATTGTGTGATCTAACCTTCCCTGTGATTTTAGGGGGACCCTGCTGTCCCATATCCCTCCTCTAAACAAAATTAAATATATTAAAAAAAAAAAACGAGGGGAAAAAAAAAAAACTCCCCTTTTTTTGTGTAATGGAGTCACTCTGACTCCCACATTCCTTTGTAAGTGCAAACGTGTGTTATATGTTTAAGGTGACTATTCTTATCTACCCTATATAATGGGAATTTTAAACATTTTGAGTTTAAGGGGACTGTATTGTCCCTGTCCTCATCCCCTTAATAAGAGGAGAGACAACCAAAGAAGAAAAAAAAAAAAAATTTTTTTTTAGTGAGCTATCTTATACCCTCTTCCATATGTTCCACCTACTTATGTGCATATACCTATCAACCCACCCTAAAAAAAAAGGGGGGGTAGCCAACCAGCTACTAAGAGTGCGTTTAACTATCCAAAAAATCTCCCAAATGGAAGAAAAAAAAAAAAATGTTTTAAAAAATAAACAATTGTAAAGCGAGTGAAGACGGGAGGCTTCTCGCGTTCCCACCTCCTCAATCCTCCCTCCCCCCTCTCCCCTCCATCTCCCTGAACCTCCCCCCATCCCTTCTAGATCCCCTCCTGTCTCAGCCTGGAGTTACCGTGGAATGACCACAGTTCCTCCATCACTTTAATTCTGTCCATGTCCCTAATCCACTCCTCTATCGAAGGTGCTTCTTTTTTCTTCCAATTCCTAGGGATAAGTGCCTTGGCTCCATTCAATAGATGTGGGACCAGTGACCCTCTGTATTTTTTTTTCTTGACATCCCTGTATTATGAAATAGACATTCCCAGGGGTCCTGCTTCACCTCATACCCACTTATCTTGTTTATCCGGGCTAATATGTCTTTCCAATATATCTGTATCCGGGGGCATTGCCACCAGATGTGGGCATGGGTTCCTTCCATCCCACATTCTCTCCAACACAAAGGCGTTACCTCCCTATCTATTCTATGCATTTTTATTGGGACATAGTACCATTTGATGAGAAGCTTATAGTTCATCTCTTTTACCTTTGCATCCATTGAGGTAGTATGAGCATATTCTAGTACTTTCCTTTTTTTTTCCATACCTATAGTTTGGTTCAACTCTAATTCCCAACTTTCCACTATTTTATCTGCCTCTACTTTCCCGATGGGTGTCAATATCTTATAAATATTGGAGAGTCCCTGTCGTCCTGTTCCAGCCCTGAGTATGCATTTTTCCCATTGGTTTAAATCGTTGGGGGCTCGCAGAGGCTTCGGTAAGGTATTTATAAAATGTTGAACTTGTCTATATCTCCTGGATATACTCCATATCTTTCTTGTAGTTCTTGAACATAGCACAGGACATCACCCTTCATTAAATCCCTCAGTTTTAATATTTCTGAAGTTGACCATCTCCGAAATGCACTGCCCTCTTTCCCAGGCGGGAAGTTCTCTGTGCCCGTAAGAGGCATTAACGGGCTATTATAGGGCCATTCCTTCTTTTTACATATTCTGTCCCAGGTTTTATACGTTTCTTTTGTCATTGTAGGGATATCTTGGGGTAGTCCTCTATGTTGCATCGGGACCCATATTCTGTTTCCCAGATCTTGAGCACTTAAACTCTCTTCTACTTCTACCCACTTTTTTTTCTTTCCTCCCCCTCCCTCTGTTTGGGACCAATCCATTATTCTCCTCAATACTGATGCCTCATAATACCTTTTAAAATCAGGCAATTGGAGTCCCCCTTCCTGTCTAGATCTAATCAGGGTTCCTGCCGCTATACAAGATTTTCTTCCTTTCCATATAAAGCCCCTGATTATCTTACCCAAAGTTGTAAAAAAGGATTCTGGTATTTTTATCGGGAGTGTTTGAAAAATATAAAAGGCTTTGGGTAATATCATCATCTTTATGGTGTTTATCCTTCCTAGCCAGGAGACTCTGTTTACGTTATACCCCTTTAGGTCTGCCTTTAATTTGTTTAATAGAAGGATATAATTATCTTCATATATGAATCTTTCTGTTGTAGACAAGAAAGCTCCTAGATATCTCATCCTCCTCTGCTTCCATTTAAATGGATATAGAGCTTCAAGGTCCCTGCCTTCACCACGGCTTACCGAGATACTCAAGATCTCAGTTTTCTCTTGATTGATTTTTAGATTTGAGATCTCGCCATACTTCTCATATTCCGCTAATATCCTCAGAAGTGTTTGTCTCGGATTAGATACATATAGCATCATGTCGTCTGCGAACGCAGAGATCTTGTGCTCCCTCCCACCCACCTTTATCCCTTCTATTTCCTGGGTCATCCTAATGGTCTCCAACAACGGCTCTAATGTCAAGACAAACAAGAGGGGGGAGAGCGGACATCCCTGGCGAGTTCCATTGTATAGTGGGAATCTATTTGACAGGGTGCCGTTCACCCTCACCTGGGCCGAAGGATTAGAATATAAAGCGCTTATCCACCTGAGCATATTTGGGCCTAGTCCAACATGTACTAAAGTTGCTAGCATAAAGCCCCAGTCCAGCCTGTCAAAGGCCTTTTCGGCATCCAATGACAGGAACAGTACTGGCTCCCTACTCTTTTTGGCCTTTTGTATCAGGAATAAAGCTCTTAAAATATTCTCCCTAGTTTCTCTCCCAGGTATGAACCCTGCCTGATTGTTCTCAATCAATCCCGGGAAGAGAGGTCTTATTCTCTCCGCCAGGATTTTTGAGTAGATCTTTATGTCCACATTGATCAGGGATATGGGTCTATAGCTTGCGCATAGCGAGGGATCCTTATCTTCCTTCCCTATCAGGGTTATGTGAGCTCCTAGTGCCTCTTCCCGTATTTTCATACCTCCCCCAATGGAATTCATATACTTCTGAAAAAAGGGCACTAAAACCTCTCCAAATCTTTTATAATAGGCTGAGGTATACCCATCTGGGCCAGGACTCTTTCCCATCTTGATATTTTTTATAGTTTGACTTATTTCCTCTTTTGTAATTTCCCTTTCCAGGTTACTTATTACTTCCTCCAATAAGCCCGGGGTCTTTATCTTTTCTAGATATTTTTTAATATTCTTTCTCCTGTTCTGGATTTCTAATATACCTTGTTCTTTATTTACCTTATATAAGTTTTGATAATACTCCTGGAATATTTGAGTTTTTTTCTTTAGTAGAGTGTCTCAGGTTTCCCTTTTTGTCTTTTATTTTAGAAATAAAGTTTTGCGAGTTTCTAGGTTTAATGGTCCTTGCCAGAAATCTCCCTGGTTTATTTCCCATGGCATAGAAATTATTGTTCACTTTATTAGACACCCATTTAGTTTCCTGTTCTAATAGGTTACACAGATCCTCTCTCTTCCTTGTTAAGGACTTTAAAACATCCTCTTCCTGAGATTTTTTATGTAACTGTTCTAAACTCCAGATCTCTTCCAGTAGCCTTAACTTCTGAGCCGACCTGATTTTCCTTCTTTTGGCATTTTCAGCTATCAACCTCCCTCTCATGTATACTTTGTGTGTCTCCCATAACGTTGAGGGGGCAACATTTTCTATATCATTTTCTAGGAAAAACAGGCACATATCTTTTTCCAGGTCATCGGCTATCCTGATGTTGCTCAGGAGTGATTCATCCAATTTCCATGTTCTCTGTCCCACCGGGACCTCTCCCGTATCTAGGTCCATCACCACCGGGGCATGGTCTGACAGAGTTATAGATTTTATGTCTACACTTCTCAATCCCTCCAGTAGCCGATGATCTAGAACAGGGATCCTCAAACTACGGCCCTCCAGATGTTGTAGAACTACACATCCCATGAGGCATTTTAACACACTGACATTCACAGACATGACTAGGCATGATGGGAATTGTAGTTCCTGAACAACTGGAGGGCCGTAGTTTGAAGACCCATGATCTAGAATGATATGGTCAATTCTAGAATATGATCTGTGAACCGAGGAAAAATATGTAAAATCTCCAGGCTTCTACTAATTGCATTTGGTATAGTTTGTGATTGATTTCCTTTACACATTTTCCCTCTGATCTCAATGATATCGGTTGGGTGTCCAACAGTGGGTCAAAAACAAAGTTAAAGTCCCCTGTTAGGATCACCCTACCATCTCTAAATCCTTCTAGTTTATTCAGTATTTTCTTCAAGTATGCTGCTGGCCTTACATTGGGACAGTACACATTTGCTAATGTATATTTTATATTAGATATAGACCCTTTAATAAACAGGTATCTTCCTTCAGAATCCATTTCTGTAGCTTCTGGAATAAACCGCGTATTTCTGTCGAATCCTATTGCAGTACCTTTTGACCTTTTATTTGGGGAATAACTATGAAACCAGGTGGGGAACTCTTTTGAATTTAGTCTAGTCTTGGATGTTGTCTTTAGATGGGTTTCTTGCAGAAACACTATATTGGCCGAGAGTCTCCTCATATCCTGCAGTATCTGATATCGCTTATTGGGGTTATTTAGCCCCCGTACATTATACGTAACAAACTTTAATGTAGCCATTTTCTATATTTTGTCCTTGGGTCAGACCCCTGCTTGACATAGAAGACTCTCCAGGTCAAATTTAATGCCACCAATCCTAATCTGCATATCATGAAAACAAGGAAACCACATATACCACACAAACCCCCCCCTCCCCCAAGCACATTGTACCTCAATGTTAGACTCCCTCGAACCACGCCCTGTCAGGCGACTTGGCGAGTGGGCCCTTCTAGGGGCCTTAATATGTCCCCCCCCTTTCCGATTACCTTCCCTCTTTATAGGGTCGGCTCCCGGATTTGGGGAGAGACATATCTACCCCATGTCCCCTCCCTCCCCCCGATGGACCTGACCATGCTTATAGAATCCTGAGTACTTCTCTCCTCTCCACCTGTTGTTCCAATCCTCCTCTCCACCCAGAGGGGGAGGGGGAGAGATGGAAGAGAAATTACACCGCAGATACCCCCCAAAAAAAAAGGAGGAAAAAATTCTTTGCATCTCTGATTAAAACAGAAAAAAAAGAAGAAACAAAGAGCGGGGAGAACTATTCTCTTGAGTCCTCCCATCTCTTGTTCCTCGTTAAGTCATATATTCTCGACTCTACACCCTATTCCAGTCCTGATCCTTCCACCTCTTCCATGCCGGGGGTCTCTTTTCCCAGTTGTCCACTTTAATATGTTGTATACTCAGTTTGTTACAGAATTCTTCTACATCTTCTGGAAACTGGATGTATGCCGAGACTCCCTGATTTTTAACCGACAGACAAGCCGGAAAGCCCCATCTATAAGTAATGTTATTTTCCCGGAGATGATTCGTCACCGGTTTCAGAGCCCTTTTACGTGCTAGAGTTTCTGGAGATAGATCTGAGAATATAAGTAACTGTGTACCTTTGTATTCCATTGTAACCAAATTTCTCGTACTTTGGGACACTAACTCTTTTAGTTCGAAGTCCTGAAATCTTACTATGGTGTCCCTTGGTGAGTCTCTCTGGGCATTGTAAGATCTTTGTATTCTATGCACTCTTGAAAATTGCATCAATGCATTTGGTTCTCGTTTGAGTGCTTTGTTAAATATCCCTCGTAGTGTCTCACCCAGTTCTCCGTCCTTTACTTCTTCTGTTAGACCCCTTACACGCAAGTTTTTCCTCCTACTACGATTTTCTTGGTCCTCCAATCTATATCGTGCATTTCTTATCTCTATCCAGTCCATATCTACTCGTCCTCTCAGTTCTACTATTGCATTTTTATGCTCTTCCAGTTGCTCTTCTATTCCTTCCACCCTCTGCAGTACACTCTGTATATCTCTCCTTGTTGCCCCCATCTCCCCTTTAACTGTCTGCTCCAGACGGGACATCATTTCCATCATATCTGTCATGTCCTGCCTTGTAGGAGGGGCTTGTGGGCCTTCAGGGGGAAAGTTAGGAAGGTTAGGTTGTTGTTGTTTTTCTGGGGATTTCTGATCCTTATTTACCCCTTTAACCTCTGGTGTTGCTCCCCTTTTTACCTTTGTCCTTGCTCTTTCCTGGAGTTTCCTCTAGGGCTTGATGCACTTCTGTGTCTGCAGTTTTTTTTTTTTTTTACTGGGGAGTCTTTGGACCCTTTTTTTTTTTTTTTGGACTCTCTGCCACTTGGTCCAGACATTCGGCCACTAAGTAAGATGTTATGGTGTTCCCTTTGGGAGCCTTCCTCACCGTTCTCCTTTACTTTATTGCTTAAAGTGTTACAAACCGTCAATAGTATTGGGGGATGCCCCACCACAATCCCCTTTATTTACCCCTTAGCTTCCGTTTATAAAACTCACGTGGAAAGGAGCAAGTATGGAGCTAATAGGACAGATGGGATAAAGAAACAACTGAAATAAATTGAAATAAATTGGCAGTCCTTAAATAAATATATATATATATATATATATAATCTTCTCTGGCTCTGTAAACCTTCCCGGTATAATACAGTAGGGTTGCCCCTAATGTCCTTCACAGCCCAGTGTATTATATATATTTCATAGCACCGTGCACAATTTATAATATATGAGGGGGGAAAAAAGAGCACAGGAATAAGTCCATCATCTTACAAGCTTTATCTGCTTTACCTGCTGCTCTCTTACCGCACTTCTTGTACTGTGTTGGTTCCTGATTACTGGTTGCGGTTTGCTATTCAGCCTTTAGGTGTCACTGCAGTACCATTTTTTTGTACCTTACTCCTTGCAGGCTCGGTATTCCTCGATACTTTTCGGCGGTTCGCCGCTCTCTGCACCCCGGGAAGCCGAGACTCCGTCCTCTGTCCTCCTCCGACAAATCCCACGGGCTCACGACTCGCTACAGCAGCACCGAGGGCCGACGTCCACAGGTCCGACAGACTCCTCCAACTCCACAGGTAACCTATGATCCAGGCTGGGACCCCGTACAGCGGTAGTAGCGGTGGCAGCAACCCCGGTACACAGAGCAAACGGGGACCACAGGGCACACAGCAGCACCCTTTAAACTACCGCAACCTTAGGCTATGCACGGGAAGCAGGAGATTCGAATAGCTCCCCGCTTTGGTAACTCGGATACCCCGCTAGCCCGGCTACTGAACCCGATCCAGCAAACAGCTTTCCTCGATCACCAGAATCATCGGCATGGCGGCAAGTGGTAGTCGGTGGTCAGGTCTCTTCATATCAGGGAGAGCATTAGAGACATGGAGCACGCCGCAACACACCTACGGCACCATGATCGTAAGCTCCGCCCCCTTTTGCGTGTTTTTAATGATTTTAAATGTAATAGTCCACTTATTAACACCTTAATAAATTATCCCTGAGTTTCTTAAACATACTGCACCATTGGAGGCATTCTTTCTCTCTTTTCCCGACCTTGTATTTTAATAATACTGGAGCATACTAGGGTGGCTCTGTGGAAGATCTATACAGTTTGAGAAATAGTCCAAAACACCAGAATAAGTGTTTGAGCAGGAAAAGTCCCAATAGGATGCTGTGGAAAGACATATTCACTCATTGATGCGAAAGGTGAGAGTTCTGTGAGACTATCCTTATTGGATATTAAGGAATCTTTATCGCAGGCACTCTGAGTTTTTATGGACTTGTATTGCCATATTATTGCCGTTTTATGTTTTAGATGCATTCTCTGAATTTTTATTTTCTTTGAAGAACGCTATATATCTAGTGACTTTTTGGTTATATATATATATATATATATATATATATATATATATATATATATATATATAGCACCTTTTTATTATATTTTAAATATTGATCCCTTTTGGGATATTTACATATTTTGCACTTTTATTCTTTATATACTTTTGCACTTTATTAATCTCCCTGGGATTTTGTTTCAGTGACTATACATCACTTCATATCATTATGTGTCTATTTTGTGTATTGTGAACACTTTTTTTTTTTTAGGTTTTTCTGCTGGTTTTATTATCACTTTTTTCTGTTATTTGGATACATTTTATTATTCACCTTTAGTAACGCAAAGGACACTTTTACACCTCTGCTGTCCCGATGGGTCCCTGACTTGGCACTTGCTGAAGTTTTCCGACTTCTTCACCGTCCCCGGCTGGTGAGAAGTCCGCTCTGGTACTGACCTCAGCTTACTCAGTGGTCTCCGGTAACAAGGTGGATGTCCCATAGTGACGACAGCTTCCCCTCTACCTCTGACCATGACTGGTTCCCCAGCCAGCGGAACCGTCACTTCTGGTTGGACTACAAGCCCGCAGTCCCAACCCTACGCTGCTCTTCTGCTTCTGGATAGGCCTCAGACAGCTTGGCAGCCAAATGTCCCTGGAATAGGCCTATGGGTTTCGGCCCAGTAGCCCGAGCAACATGGCACACGTCCACCCAGACAGCCATCCAGGTGGCACAGAACCCTGATCACCTGACACCACCCAAATAGTCTCTCCCAGCAGACTAAGGGACCCAAGAAAATCCCTGCCCATTGGCTAAGACACTACATTTATTCATTCATTCATAATTTGTCCTTGCTTGCCCTTGTCTTATTTAATGTTACCAGCTAACGGGCCACCTAGTGACAGAAGAGAGAAGTGCAACAATTCCAGAATTAGGAGATTCATTGGTTTCCCCCCTATCAATTGGCCAAGGTAACTGTCGGCCTAGCAACTAAATTTACTAGCAGTCCTGCCTAAACATTAGGGTGCTACAGTTATATACTACTATTGTACAGAAGGATCAAAAACTTGCAGGGAATTTTAAAAATGTTTTAGCCAAGCTCTGTGATTGTGTAGCTTTAATCAGCTGGACTGCATTACATATGCCTGCTGGAAAAGACAGATTGGAATCTTGTATTTTTTAAATATACATTTCACAAAGAGTATCTCTTTATACCTGGACATTTCTGATTTATAGTGTAAATTGGCTGGAAAGCACTGGTTTATAAAAAGTATTTGTTGGAAATGATGGATTATAAAATGTATATCTTATAGGTGCTGAAGAGAAGGTGAAACATTGCTCAGTAAATAGCCTGTCCAAGGAAGCAACACCACAGGGTAAGCAAGTTTTTTTTTTTTTTTTTTTTTTTTTTTTTTTTTTTTTTTTTTTTTTTTTTATTGTACCCAACAGTCTTTAGGTTTGGCATACATCCAGGATTTTTTATTTATTTTTTGCAGTTAGGATGTAATTGACAACTTTTTTAAAGGCGATTCCAGTGTTGTGATCTGGGCTGAAACCAGATCGAACATGATCAAAAATGAGCAGATAGAGTTTAATTATTTAAGTAGTCGGAATACCCAGATGAGAGGAGAGTCAATAGAAAAGGAAAGGTTAATAAGAAATTAAGTCAAAATGTGCCTAACAATTAAAAAGATATATTAGAAAGACCCAGTGGTCCACCAAATATGACTTTATTTTTTTAAGCTTTTTGTTTGTGTACAGATCTGTTTGTCCCCAGTATATTTAAATTCACTTAAAGGGGTTGTAAAGGACCCCCCTAAATGGCTTCCTTTACCCTTAGTGCAGTCCTCCTTCACTTTCCTCATCCTTCAATTTTGCTTTTAAATGTTTTTATTTCTTCTGAGAAATCCTCACTTCCTGTTCTTCTGTCTGTAACTCAACACCGTAATGTGAGGCGTTCTCCCTGGTGTGGAGAAAGCCTCTTGAGGGGGGAGGGGCGAGCAGGCAAGTAAGGACACTCTACTTTGCAGATAGAGAAAGGAGCTGTGTGTTAGTAGGCGTCCTGACACTTCCCTCAAGAGGCTTTCTCCACACCAGGGAGAAAGCCTCGCATTACGGTGTGTAAGAAGCTATTTAGGGGGAAAAAAAAATCCTTTTACAACCCCTTTTAATATAGACTTTTTCACTACCTCTGCTGGAAGTCTGTTTCAAGCGTCAACTAGCAAAAAAAATTACTTTCTATTGGTGCTGATTGCATCCTCTATTAGGGTGACACTGTTAAATGCCTTTCAGTTAAATCACTAAAGTGTTGTAACCCTGTGCGGCTGAAGGCAATATGACCACAGGACTGTGTGACTACATTAGTGTTTTCACAGTTAATAACCCTCCTTTTCAATTCGACAGATTGACTACATACTGTTGCCGCTATGACGAGGGGCAATTGGGGTCCCACGGGGCATCCAGCACCAGTGGGAAGTGACAAACTACATACACACTTTGACCCTATGTACATTGCTGGTGCTAAACGGATGTTCAGAGGCAATTGGACACTTTTTTTTTTCAACTGCCCCTGAACTCATTCAATGATATCTTATGAGTACACAGGTTTGTTTACTGTTGTTTTTAGGTAGTTGCGTTTTTATAGTTAATTTTTTTGCCTAAAAAAAATAAAAAAAAAATGTTCAGACTCCAAACGCTTCTAAACGTGGTAACCCGCGTTTAGCAACATTTTGTTTATAGGTGTTTTTTGGCCATTTAAAACTCTTCTAAATGGAAACGTGGCAAAACACCGCTAAACGCGGCATGTAAACGTGGCAAACGGGTTACTATCTGTTGAGTTAAATCATTCAGGAGCAGTTGTAAAAACGTCCCGTGTACATGAAGCCTCATTCTACTTCTAGCCCAGGTACTCAAAAGAGATCTACGGGGCCAAGTAGAGGAATTCCATGTCCAGCGCAAGGTAAGGTGGGGCACAAAAATGTTGCCATGCATATATAGGGAGCTTGTAAGGTATTTTAAAACAAAAAATGGGAAGAATAGGATCAAGTAAAAAGGTGGTAAGGTAGAAATCAATTCAGGACAAAACAGTCTTTTTTTCAGTACTGACCAGTCTCCTTTTTTTTTTTTTTTTTCTTTTTCTTCTTCTTCCCTCCCCTTAGAACTTCCTTTTAAGCCCACACTGTGGCTTGTTGTGGATCCCAACCTAGTGATCCCATGCCCTGATTTATCAACTTTGACTTCTGAGTCTTGTGTCTCAAATTCTTACAAGCCCCCCACATCAGAGAATCCACCAAAGTCTGCTGCAGGCTGTTTGACTACAGAAGATTCTGAAGAGGAACCTGTGACATCAGTCAGCAAACTGGTAAAAACGTCTAGTGAAAACATCTGTATAGTCTATACTGTCCATCTCAATGATGGTGCTCAATATAGTTACATAGGGCCAGATTCAGGTAGATGAGAGTATCTTTCCTCTGGAGTAACGCTTCTCATTTACGTTACTCTGAAGACCCTTTCAGCGCAAGTCCTGTAATTCACATAGCAGTTGCGCGTAAACTTGCGCCAGAGTAACGATAATGCGCTGGCGTAACCCGACGCAAGTGGAAGTGGGTGTAATCATATGTAAATGATGGGCGGAGCCCAGCGCAGAGGCTTACGTTCAGCGCATCAACCACGGAGCATGCGCAGTGAGTGAGGCTCCACTCGCCCCCTTTGTGCGCATGCTCACAACTTCCGTCGGCACCACTGCACGGGAAACGTCAGCGCAATGCCTTCCGTTGGGCGTGTAAATGCGCCCGTAGAAGCGCCATTCCGGCACTAAAGTATATCCTGCTCCCCCTCCCCGCAGTGATGTTACTTTTGTTCTGAGATGGCTGCTCCCGTTCCCCGCAAACACACAGGAGAAAGCTGAACTTTAATGGCCAGGAGCTGTCAGCCATCATCTCGGCTATGGAGACCTATGATGTCTTCCTCCATGGCTGTAAAATTTGACAGACAAGCATGGACAGAGGTGTTGTCCTGCAAGTTGGGGTGCTCAGCTAGCTCTTATCGTCGGTAACGCTGCTGTAGCTGCTCTCCTGCTGACCTGTGGCCATCTGGAGTAAAGATAAAGCAGCCTTTTGTAGAAATAACTTTGCGCCGGACGGACGAGATACGCGCGGCGCATGTAGCCAGCGTATGGTGCTAATCCGTTCGTGAATTGGGAAAAATCCCTCATTTGCATATTTGCAGGGGAAATCAATGATGGGCGCGACTGATGCGCCCAGCGAAAATAAGCGCTGACGATACTCTGGCGTCGGAACGTTCCGCCGGTCGCAAATGACCCGTTATTGGGCGCATCTAGTTTGGTGGGTACGGGCACATAGAAACGACGGCGCATCATCACAGTTACGCGGCGCATATCCAAATACTCCAGCGCAAGTGTTCGTGAATCTGGCCCATAGTAGGTAAGGTTGAAAAAAGACAAAGTCCATCAATGTTGTGGTCGTTCAAGTGCTTATCTAATAGTTTCTTGAAACCATCGATGCTCCCCGCTGAGACCGCCTGTGGAAGATTATTCCACATCCTTGCCGCTCTTACAGTAAAGAACTCTCTATGTCAGTGGTCCCCAACCTTTTTGGCACCGGGGACCGGCATGGTGGATGAAAATTGTGCCAAGGCCCGATGATGCGGGCCGACGATGTGGTTTTTCGTGGCCAATTTGTCAGTAAATACCTGGTGTTGGCACTTCAATCACCACAACACCATGGTTAATATGGTGTCAGGATGATTGAAGCGCATTATTTTTATTATTTATATAGTAATATAAAATTAAATAGTTAAACTCATCATAATGCAGAATCTGCCACCAGATGCAGATTGCCACCAGATGCAGATTGCCACCAGATGCAGATTGCCACCAGATGCTTGAACATTCCCCCCCCACCACTCCCCCACATACTGACCCCCCCTGCCGCAGCTCACCTCTCGCTGTCGCTGCTGCCTGTAGCCTGGCTTCACTCGCGGAGGGCGGGGGGGGCGCTGGGCTGACATCCCCATTAATGTGTGGCATCCAGTGCAGAAAGCACCCTCGCCCCCTCGGTACGCTGGCTGTGTGGGCGGAAGTGCGCCGGGCTGTGTGGGCGGAAGTGCGCCGGGCTGTGTGGGCGGAAGTGCGGTGATGGCGGCAATCTCTCTGCTCGCCCGCCACCGGCTTCGCGGCCCGCCAGTGAACAGGCTGCGGCCCGGTAGTGGGCCGCGGACTGGGGTTGGAGACCACTGCTCTATGTAGTTTAAGGTTAAACCTCTTTTCTTCTAATTTTTAATGAGTGGACACGTGTCTTATTAAACTCCCTTCTGCGAAAAAGTTTTATCCCTATTGTGGGGTCACCAGTATGGTAAATATGAAACCCGCTCAACTTTAAAACACTTCATTAAAAATAAAAAAGTTGTAACTTGTAATATACTAACCTCTGGTCTACCAGAGGGGTTAGGATGTCATATGTTTTAACCTATATAACTTTTATATATAATATTAGCCCCAGCCCACGCTCTCTCCTCACTGCCAATGATTCCTGCTACTGTCTCAGCCAATAAGGAATGAGGCAGATGTCTCCAAATTCACCAAGGCCATGGGCAAATCCTATATGGAATCTGCAGGAGAGGGTGTGTGTGTTTGTGTATATAGTTGTTTGAGGAATTAAAGTACTTTTATGGCAGAAAAATGCAGATGTAACCTTTTGCACAAACATTTAAAACATTGCCCTGGTAGACAAGTTGTTAAATATCCTGCCAGTCTAACTTTTGAGTTGCTTATAAAGAAAATAAAACTTTTCAAAGTTTAAAACTTGTTAGTAATTGGCATGGAAATAATGTGCATAAAGTTGTGGTGTGTGTGTGTGTGTGTGTGTGTGTGTGTTGTGGTTTTTTTTTTTTTTTTTTTTTTGCTGTTTCATAATGTCTGGCCTTTCTCTTAGAATGCCATAATGGAACTAAATATTAGCCTTGGCATCTATATAAAAAAAAAAAAAAACATTCCACATCTATATACATAAGATCTAAACCTTTTTCAACCATATGTAATTGGGAACATCTGGGAGAAAAAAAAAAGTGATAGGTTGGTTACCAAGTTGTCTAGTACTGATGGCTACTGAAGTAACAAGCTGGAGAACAATTCACAATTGCATTCTAGAATTTTCTGCATTTATTATTTGCATATTAAACCAACCTCTACAATACACATACAACATACATAATTTTACTGATTATAAATGCTAAAACTTTTTTCATATGAATGTAGCTTACTCCTTTTATTAAAGCGGATGTCCCCCTGAAAACAAATATTAAAAGCCAGCAGCTACAAATACTGCAGCTGCTGACTTTTAATATTAGGACACTTACCTGTCCTGGAGTCCAGCGGCGTCCGCAGCAGAGGACGAGCGATCGCTCGTCACCCTGCTGCTCCCCCCCTCCATCCACAGTGAGGGAACCAGGAAGTGAAGCGCTCCGGCTTCACTGCCCGGTTCCCTATGGCGCATGCGCGAGTCGCGCTGCGCCCGCGGATTGGCTCCCGCTGTGTGCTGGGAGCCGAGTGTTCCTAGAACACAACGGGGGACGGACGGGATGTGAAAAAAAAAAAAACGTCTTTTACCCGAGACTGCGTGGCCGGAAGTGGGTGCAAATACCTGTCTTTAGACAGGTATCTGCACCGCCCTCCCCCTGCAAGGTGTCAAATGTGACATCGGAGGGGGGGAGGGTTCAGCGGAAGTTCACTTTAGGGTGGAGCTCCGCTTTAACTAAAATATTGCAAAACCTCTGAAAGGGGAATAACTATGCCATCTCATGGATAGGAAGGATGGTTTCCAAAACTGCTTTATTTCTCTTCTCTATATCGCTGGCAAAAGATCTCATCTACAGTCAATACAAAAGGCAATGTCTGGATTCATTTGGCAATCTAACAGACCCCCACATTAGTTTCAGATTTTGTGTGTGTGTGTGTGTGTGTGTGTGTGTGTGTGTGTGTGTGTGTGTGTGTGTGTGTGTGTGTGTTTATTTTTCCTTTTGCATATATGCTTTAAGCAAAGGTTTGCTTTTAAAAAAAAAAAATTCCCTTACTTCATAAACAACATACTAGATTATCCTTTTGGGGTTTTTGCCTGGATTGTGTCATCCCAGGAGACAGATTATTATACATTGGCAAACCACACTGCAAAAGCTTACTTTTGCAGGCCCAAAATTGGTAACCCCAATGCTAGGAGAAACTGGGGGGGAAAATTGCAATCGGGGTGTAATTTTTTTTATATTTTTAACTGATTAAAATATTTTGTGCACCACTTTGAAATGTGTTCTCCTTACTACAGTATGTTGAAGATGATCCCCCCTATACACCAATATCGTCTCCACTCCATGTCCAAAGGTGTCATGGCAGGAAGGTTCGTGTACGGAGAAGTCTATCTCCATATGAAAAGTGGCCCCGGCCTCCAATCAATTATTGCAACTTAATATCTCTGGCACTAAGGAACAGTGAGGATGGAAGTCTAAATGTGCAACAGATTTACAGCTTTGTTAGGTGAGTTGATAATGGGACATGTTGGGGTGTGTGTGTGTGTGTTTTTGTTTTTTTCTCTGTTCCTGAAGATCTGATTCCAGTTGGGATACCAGTATAGTTAAACAAAATTTTTACATACTTGCATGTATCCAATATAAAATATTGTATCACAATATACAGCCTAATTAACTCTCTTGTTCTAAAATAAAAAGAGATGCATTACTCTTTTGTGGATAATCTAGTAGGATTTTTGTATTCGCTGTAAATTTTTACATTGAGTGATATAGGAAGACTTTAACCAAGTGCATGATCATCAACAGAGGGATGAGACCTTAGTGGACTTTGCCTGTCACTTCTGCCAAAAAGCCCTATCTCCTAGCAATTTTTAGAGTTTAATTATAGTTTCATCCATAATGGAAATAGATGATTTCTGAACACAATTCTCACCAAACAGTAAAGGCTAATAAAGCAAATTAATGGCATTCTAGGATGCTGCCAGTCTCCATAGAGAAATGGTTTAAAAATCGGGTGGAAAAATAGTCTTTGTTGCCATAGGAGTTATACCACTCCAAGGCTGGTAGCAGTAGAAACTAGCCTACCCTCCAGTTTCAGAGTGGTGCGCACTTGATCAATTGGTGACAAGATCCTATCAATCTCCTGAGGCTGATGTCTCTAAATCCTATATGGAATCTGCAGGGAGAGGTCATGAGTGTGATTTGCCTCTGCAATAGGAGTCAGAAAATAACTAAGTGATATGGGTCATAAAGGCATGATCGTTCTAAAAACCTTGGCGGAAAAGGATCCAGACATACCTGATGAAGGCAAAGAAGACTTGGTGGACAGACAACAGAGAATAACAAGATACCAGGCTGCAGATTTTGGCAAATCGGTAGGTACACTGCCAGCAGCCGTCAGAGTATAAGTCAGGGCCTCCGATACAGCAGGACTGTCTTTCTCCCCATGTCTAGAATCGGACATATTGCAACCACACGGAAGTAAGGCTCAGGGTAAGAGGTGAGGCTTGGACAGCTGGTAGGGGGCAACAGATTGGATTCAAGTTCTACTTCGCTTTTTGCAAGCAGAAAGGAGATGGTTCCTCAACAGCATAGTTATATACACCCTATGTATTAACTTTTCTATTCCTATAGTTGGCTAGTCTATCAAAGCTCTGATAAAGGTGATGGTACAACAACAATAGCTATAAAAACAAAACACTGCTTAAATAAGCAAGGATCTCATTTTATTTAACAAGAAAGTAGAAATGCTAACAACATAAAATGCTAAAAGAATATTACAATGCATATAATACATTACGTAAGGTCGTTCTTGAGATGCTGAGCTCAATGGAAAAGCTGATATAACTCTAGCTGGCCACTACTTTTTAAAGCTCACTCAGACACCACCCACACATACACACACTGCTGGCCTGTCTAGTACTCTGACAAATTTAAAATCCATAAGAGGTTGTCCTTCCTTCCTTGTTAATCACACGGGTCATCTTTCAGTAACAGCTAGCCCTTGATGTTGGTTTAACCTCCCCAAGAGGTCTTATCTAGTGCTCCTCTACCCACATACCTCACATTAGGAGGCCTAGGCGAGAATATCCTGTTTGAGATTTGAATTCCCATTTATGACTCCTTGTTTCAAACATCCTGCTGGATAAACTTTCTGTACTGGCACTCCAAGAGGCAATTCCAACATAGGTCAAATGGCTGTATCAATCGGGCAGTAACACTCCAGAAATATAAGATATTAAACCATGTTGCCTTCCAACACTAGACATGTGCAATTCTTTTCGTAAAAAATCAAAAATCGGCTGAATTTTGTGTCTTTTGGACATTCGGATGCATCCAAATGTCCGAAGAAAAAACAAATTAAAGCGAAAGGAATTATAACAAATACATTTTGTCATGATTTGTTAAAGGTTTAATGAAACAGGTGAACTCGGAGTAAATCTTAAAGTCCAATCAACTGATTAATTTCGTGCTGGAGGTTGGATTACTAGCAATGTGCATTCCTGAGAACTAAGTGTAAGGCTGCATTTACACCTAGGCGACAAGTAACACCGCGTACACGGCTTACTTTGCTGCGATTCGATTAACTTTTTTTTTTTTTTTAACAAATTCTTTCCATTGCTGTCTATGGCCGAACGCAAATGCCGCCTGAAAAAAAGGGTCCGGGACTTTTTTTTCAAGCGGCAGGCGTACGGCGTTTCGGCGTGAGATGTGAACCATTTCATAGACGGCAATGGAAATTCGCCCCTCCAGCGTGTCGGGCATCGGGCGTTTTGTCACCAAGGTGTGAATGCAGCCCAAAAGGGTGTTGTATTTGGACCGAGGAGATGCGTTTTGAAAAGCAGCAGAAGAGGTGTGTGTGTGTGTGTGTGTTAATGGATTCAAACTCTTGACATCAGGTTCCTTCTGGTACCAGCAGCAGTGACACAGCACAACCACTGGCAAAGTGCGTTCCTGAGAAGGGTGAGTATAGATATTCTTTATAACAAATTGATTTGTTTTATTATTTAGTTATCGGATAATTTGTTAGGTAACCATAAAATCTATTTGTTATAAAGAATATCTATTTTACGGAAATGACAACAAATTATCTGAAAAATAATTTAACAGAACGAAATTATGTATTTTGTGAATGAAAACAAAATTGTATTCACTTTAAGGGGACGCTTTTTTACATCTGGAGGAAAGGCGATTTTTAATCTCCAAATGCAAAAAAAGGCTTCTTCACAGTAAGAGATGTGTGTTGGATTTTAACTATGTAAGAGTAGGTTCACACCACGATTTTCTATACAGTTTTTGGATACGTTTTAAAAAAAAAAAACGTATTCTAGAAAACGGACCCAACCGTACTCCACCGTATGCTTCAAAAAGCAACCGTATATGGTTTAAAACCGTAAACGGTTACAAATAAGTAGTACGGTTACATACGGTTGTATACGGTTGCATCCGTTTTTTAAACAGATTTTTTATTTTTTTTTCAATAAAGTTTCAGTTGTTCTATTGAAATTTCAAGGGAAGTAGGAGGGGTTTGCCAACTAGCCTTGCCTTGCTAGGTTGGAGAGAGAGAGAGAGCGCAGGTTTTTTTTACAGCTACTGATTTGGTGTGTTTTTTCAGTCATTTAACCATGCCTATTGTGCCCATTTTGCGCCTAAAGCTGTTACAGCTGCGGGAGCGTCAGAGGGAGCTTATGTGGAGGAGATTTTCACGTAGGTTTTGGGTGCACCCGGTGAATGCCATTCGGCCTAGGCTTGGTGCTTTTGATTGACTTTTTGTCCAGTTACGTATGTATCCGGAAAAGCCCTTCCAGTTTTGACCTCCTGCGCATGTGCAAGGTTAACAACCGTATAGAAAAAAACGGTCAGAACCGCAACGACATACAGTTCTCATAGAGTCCTATGTTAAAATAACCGTATACGGTTGAAATACGGTTTTTGAACCCGGACCAAAAACCGTGGTAGACCACGGTTTTTTTTCCAGGAAAAAAAATTTAAAAACCGTATGGTTTGAAAACCGGATACAACCGTATGATTTATGGCAAATACGGTTTTTAATGTAAAGTCTATGGCCACGGTTTTCTGTACGGTTGCATACGTTTTTTTTTTTTTTTTTAAAACCGTATCCAAAAACTGTATAGAAAATCGTGGTGTGAACCTACCCTAACTAAGGAGAACAAGCATTTGCTGAATGAATATCTGTCTGAAATTGTGTGTTGCACCAATGTAGAGAGTCAGTTGCTTTTGCACAGAGGGCAATGTTTCTTCTCTACAGAATATTGCAAGGAAAGGGGCTTTTCAGCTTGGGCTGAGGGGCGATCAACCTGAAAATGACTAGCCCTCTAACACTTTTATGATTTTGCTATACCCTGCGTCAGGGCTGAGACTTCAGTTGGTATGTGATATGTTACATTTAGGCTGGGTTCACACCTATGCGTTTCAACCGCATCCAAAACGCAGAACATTTCTAAATACATTGTTTTCAATGAGGCTGGTTCACATATGTGCGATGCATTCGCACTGCGCATTGCCGGAAATCCGTATGCGTTGTGGAGGCCTTGCGGTGCGGCTCAGGTGCGAATTCAGTCCCATTATCTTCTATGGGTAGGCAGCTGATTCGCAGATGTGTTCAGTTCTCTTCAGGAATTTCTGTCATTCGGCTCAATACATTTCTCCCCCACTCTCCTCTCACTCGGAACTTCTCCCAGGTCTCCAAATTCGCAGCAAAAACGGAGCTAATCTGCTGAACACCTCCCTTACCTATCTGCAGAGATAAAAGAGCTGGAATACGCACCGCACAAGTGTGAACCCAGCCTTAGACACAAGTACATACCGCTATGTCTGTAGGGGAAAAAACTTAAGTTTTTAGTTTTTACAGGCTTTCCTCTACAAGTATAATGCTGCTTTCTTTACTTTTCAGGGAACACTTTCCATTTTTCCGCGTTGCTCCAGATGGTTGGAAAAATACTGTCCGCCACAATTTGTGTTTCAGCAGCAGCTTTGAGAAGATCTCGGGTTGGGTGTGTGCTGATGGACACCGGCGATCTTGCCTGTGGAAATTAACATGCCAGGGTCGTAAAAAATTCCGCACAGAGGTGCATGGCCTGTCAGATGAGTTACTGCGCATATTACGAAGGAGCATGACCAAACCAGGTACAACATGTCTACAAGTATGTTTTGTGGTGGTGGTGGGCGGGGTTCCCTACACTTTTTATACTTTGTTCTTTATCAGAAGTCGGGGGTTAAAATCTTAACCAAATCTTGTCATGAAGTTCATTAAGTGAGGAGCAGTTAGAACAGGGGTCCTCAAACTACGGCTAGCCAGGGTGATTTACTCAGCTTGCGAATTGTCCCTTCCATAAGATCGCAGCACTCGCACCCCCCTTCCCCTCCCCTCCCTTATTCACGCAAGACGAGAAACGTGACAGGTCTGGACAAAGGGCTGTATTTTTCATGTTAAGAAGCGAGTGATTGGTTGCTAGACAGCGGGGCGGTCCCAGGAATCAATCCCCTGACTTTAACATGAAAAATCCCACCCTTTGTCCGGAACCCACCCCCAACAGTCTGAGGGACAGTGAACTGGCCCCCTGTTTGGGGACCCCTGAGTTAGAATAATTAGAATAGTTAGAATAATAAACTGACTGGTTCTTTGAGCTGATCCTTTCAAATGTGAGCTCTGCTGAGCAGGGACTTCAAGTGGCTTATACAAGGTCAAATTCAGTTAACTTGTGCTGCTTGCATTTGATAACCTATTCATGACTATAGTACTGCATTCATTTTGTCATTTTATATCTGCCTAGCGTTCAGCTTTAAAGCACTAACATTTAAACTGTACCCTGAGACAAAGTGAAGGAATAGAGTTTAAAACCTGATCCCAAGTATGGAATGCCCAGTATGTATCAATGCTTGCAATAAAACTGACTCAAACATTACAGTAGTAATAATGGTGTTTTTACATTTTCAGCACTCATGGAGTTGATGTTTGGGATGTGAAGAATTCCGTCAGATGTATATTCTTCTTCTCCTGAAGACATTTTTTTATTTCCTTTTTTCTATCCCTAGGGGAATGATTATGTATTTATACAATCCTGAATTTAAGGATAAAAATTCAACACTTTTTGTTTAATTTTGGCATCTAATGCCATGTTCTAAAGAATATTTTATTTCCTTTGCTGTCCTCTTTTGAGAATTTGGTTAGTGATGTAATCCTAAATGTAAAGTCTAACTGCAGGAATACTATGAAGTACCAAGCTGGACCAAAATAAACTGTATGTAGTATGGACTACATGCGGTATGCAGTGCTCTGTTCAGCAGTGGTATGGGGTTTGGAATGAGTGCTGCTTCAGAGGAAGCCTTGTAAAATGTATATATACATTTTTTTTATGAATACAAGGCTACTTCTGATTGTGACCTCATCCACCTTAGTCAATCAGAGGGTGCTTTGTATTCATTGATAAAATTACAAGGCTTCCTATGAATGGTGGCGCAACCTGAGTGTGTGTGTTTAAGCCTATTTGAGCCTCTGGCTCTAATCGCGTGCTTCAAAAAAAACACCACTCTCCTTGGAATTCATGCATCTGGCACCCCGCATGTAGATTATGGGGCCGGACACATGTATGGGGGGGTGGCGGTGCCCGTATTGGACAGGCTGCCACTGGTTGCAGTGCTGGCAGCTATTAGATTGATTAATAAAAATCAAAATGGTTCATATGGGCCGGCTTGGCCCAAACAAACTATTTAACGTCATAGTATTCCTGGAGTTAGGCTTTAAGAATAGAAAAAACACTTTTTTATGTTTTATTTTGTTCCAATACACATGTTCTATCACATAAAATACCATGGAAAGCACTATATATTTAAATTTCACTTTGTATTATTTATGATGTATGTCTTAGTGCATGAGGACCAAGTTTCCCTAGACTAGAGCTTCTGCCATATGGCAAATATGGGGGTTAAAAACCAAGGATTCCCTGTCCTATTGATGGCATATGTACAGGTGACTTTCCATGAACACTGTTTGTATTTACCAATATTTAAGATAAAGTTTAAATTCATAAAAAAAGCAGAAGACTTTTTTTTTTTTTTCTTGAAAATTCATAACTATAAACCACCTTTTGGGACTTTTAAAGCAGTAGTAAACACCACTTGCTGACTTGTACTTACACATAAGCTTATAATGTGGCTTACCTGTAGGTATAAGGAATATTTCCTAAAATGTGCACTGTTGAGGTAGGAGATGTCTATTTCTGCAGCCGATGACCTCACTGGCGCATTTGCACTGCAATCCGAGATGACCTACTCAGTATGCCACTCCCTTAGAGCGATGTGCCACAATCATTGCACCCCTGTGCATGCGCAGGAGTGACGTCATCATGGCTCGGTCATTCAAAAGGCCAGTGCTGTAAATGCAGAAGGAAGACCGGGTGAAGATTGAAGCCCTGTCAGTGTGACAGTAAGCCTCTGGGTGGCTTTGTTTTAAGGAAAGTCTTTCATAATGTGCGTCCCAGTTGACATGAATGGGCCTGGCTACGTGGATGAATGTAACGCCTGTGCAAACATGGCCCTCGCACAGGTTTATGCTTAAAGTGTTGCTAAACCCAGGACCCTGCATTTACTATATCTGGTCTTCCACAGCACACACATGGAAATGCAATTATTTTAGTAAATCTAAACTGCAAAATACCTTTTTTCTCATCTGCAGTATATAGCAGTCTTGTGACTTCTATCAGTGTTTGGTTAAAGCTTGTGGAAGGAGTTTTCATTCTCTTCTGACTGTCCTACGAGGCTGCATGACCCTTGGCTATGCTGATCACATGCCCCCTCCCCCCAAAAAAAAGCACTAATAAGAGGTCACAAAGTGAGTGTAAAGCTTTCTTTTTTTTTTTTTATCCAACAAAAAGGTTTTTATTAATGAAAAGGTGTCGTATAGCATATGGCATTCAACATTGCACTTCAAAACCAAGAGTACACTTCTCAGAGGGCAAACACAACATGACATTTCAATCACCGAGCTGTCTTCCCTCCCACCAAAATACACATTCCCCCACATTATAGCACTCATCCCATATTTAATCCCAACAGTCTGTCCATGACCAGGTCCACCGGTGAAAGCCCCGGTGTATCCAGCCACGGAGCCCAGAGGTTCTCGTATTTACGGTTGCTGCCCCTGTGTTGATAAATGAGCTTCTCCATGCGTATCATTTCACCCATCCTATCAATCCACTCCTTCAAGGTCGGAGGGGTCTCAGATTTCCAGTGTACCATAATCAACTTCCTGGCCTGAAATAGCACCCTATGCACCGCCTCCCTTGTGTATACCTCCACCACATATTCCTCCAACACACCCAGTAAACAGACTCTGGGATCCACAGGTATGGATAGCCCAAACACAGAGTTAACAGTGCTCACCACCTCAGTCCAGTATTTGTGCAGTTTGGGACACCTCCACAGGAGACGTATGAGATCACCGTGATCCCTCTTACATCTAGTGCACATGTCATCTGCTTGCATCCCCATCAGTTGCAGCCTATGTGGCGTATAGTACACCCTGAAAATAATGTATAGCTGGGTTAGTCGCTGAGCCACATTCAAGGAACAGGAGTTCACCCCCTGAAATATCTCCTCCCACTGTTCTCCATCCAGTTGTCCCACGTCCCTCTCCCATTTTTCCCTCACCATGACTGGGTGCTGACCCAGGAAGTGTTGTAGCAGAATGGCATAGCATTGAGAAATCCCTTCGAGGCCACAGCATCACCCAGGAGATCGAACACCGGGGTTGGCGACAAATGCCACTCAGAGGACCTACTTTGGGCTCTCACTGCGTGCTGGAGCTGTATATATTGAAACCGCATCGAGGGCGGGAGTCAATATTCCTCCTGCAAATCTGCGAAAGGCCTAAGCCTCCCATTCCTAAATACATGTTTAATGTGTGTGATCCCATGGCCTTTCCACCCAGTCCCGATCTGTAATTTGGCCAGTTCTGTATAAGTATCATTATGCCAAAGGGGGCTGTATTCAGTATATCCGTCAGCATGTTGAATATATTTACATTTATTCCACACTTTTTGTATAAGATTGTACGTAGGGTACTTCTTGTTGAGCTTGGCGAAGGCCAGGGCTTCCAGTGCCATGGGGATGGGCTCATCCCCCACCGTGTGGAGCATCAATGCACCTGAGGAGCCAGCCGGTTCCCCCACAAAGCACCCCACTAGGTGTTGCAGCTGCGCTGCAAGATAATACAACCACGGGTTGGGCAATGCCAGTCCGCCGCTGTCCTTGGGCCTCTGCAGATGTTCAAGTTTAATTCTGGGCATCTTATTTTTCCAGATCAGGGACCGGAAGATAGAGTTTACTATTCTAAAGATTTTAAGAGGAATTACCACAGGGGCATTGTGAAGACAGTAAAGCAACTGCGGCATTAAAATCATCTTCACCAAGTTCACCTTACCCGCCACCGATATACGAAGAGTATTCCATGATTTGATCCTTTCCCGAAATCTCTGAAGCAGGGGAGATATGTTCAGATGGCTAAAATCCCTGGGGTTGGCCGTTACATAAACACCCAGGAGGTCGTGACTGGTATGGGGCAGGATGATGTCACCGTTTGCGTGGCACCCCCGTCCAGCAGCAGAGCCGATTTCTTCCAGTTAATCTGTAGGCCCGAGTACCCCCCAAACCTCACAATAGTTGCCATGGCCTCCCGCAGAGACGTGTCAGTATCTCCCAACATAAGCAAGGTATCGTCCGCGTAAAGCTTTACTTTCTCCTGCAGGGAGCCATAGCAAAACCCAACTATACCCGGATTGGCCCTAATGTCCATGGCAAGGGGCTCAATGGCCAATGCGAAGAGGAGAGGGGACAACGGCCAGCCTTGCCTCGTCCCCCTCCCCAGCGCAAAGCCCTGGGACAGGCACCCAAAGGCCCTGATGGCGGCCTCCGGGCGGCTGTAGAGTAGTCTGACCCAAGCTTTGTATTTATCTCCAAACCCGAATCGCGACAGCACCTCCAACATATATGTCCAGTCAATGCTGTCAAATGCCTTAGCGGCATCTAAGGAAAGCAGAGCCCTGCTTCCTACATTATCTGCGTCAGACTGCATGTTTAGAAATAACCTTCTGATATTAATTGATCTCCATGTATCAGGGACGTTATGACAGTGTTCAACCTAAGCGCCAACACCTTTGTCACATTGCAACAACGAGATTGGTCTGTAGGAGCCTGGTTCAACCGGGTCTTTGCCCGGTTTAAGAAGCAGAACAATATTGGCCTTTGCCATGGAGGGCAGAAGCACTCCATCCCCCAGGGCCGCATTAAACACCCAGAGCAGCTTTGGCAAATAAACTTCCGCGTGCTGTTTATAGACCTTCATGGGAATCCCATCCTCCCCTGGGGCCTTACAATTAGAAAAGAGTCCCACCGCCTCCTGAAGTTCCTCCACTGTAAGGGGTGCATCCAACCCTGCCCTCTGCTCTGCCGTCAATCTAGGAAACGCCAGCCTACCCAAGTACTGCTCCAGGTCGGTCGCCGCTTAGGCCGCACCAGGGCAGTACAATTCTTCGTAAAACCCCGCCAGTTCTTTCATAATAAGTTCGGGTGTGCTGACAATGGGCCCAGTTTTGGATTTTATGGCTCCTATAGCCGGGGACCTCTGCTGTGAATTTGCTATTCGTACAAGCATACGCCCCGTTTTTTCCCCTTCCTCAAAAAATGCCTGCTTGGAGAAGAACCGCTTTTTTTCGGCCCTAGAGGAGAGCACCCGCTCATAAGCAGACTGAACGGCCTGCCACTCCTCCCTGGCCGAATCAGAGGGGTCCAGGACAAACTGCCCCTCCAGAACCCTTACCCTTTCCTCCAGCTCCAGCACAAAAGCAGATGAGGCCTTCTTAACCTTGTTAATTTCTGTGACCAAAAGCCGTCTCAGGAACCCTTTAAAATCCTCCCATTGCTGTACACAAGAACCCTGCGGATCCTGAGCAGTGAAAAACTCACGCACACTATCTTCTATGGTCTCAGGGGACTCAAATAATTTTAACCAAAAGGCATTGAACTTCCAGGGGGCCCTAAGGAGTTCAGTGGGCTGAGAGGTCAACAAATGCACTATTAATGGAGAATGATCCGACACACTGCGAGGTCTGTACTCCATTTTGGAGACATACGGGAGCATGTGTGCGTTTCCCACCACAAGGTCAATCCTAGACAAACTACCATGCGATTTAGAGAAGCAAGAGTATTGCTTAACTCCCGCCAGACATCCACCCAGCCCACCTCTTGCAACAACCGCGCCAGGGGAGTACCCCTGGAGAGGGCAGAGGCTCTTACGGCCGGGTGTCTATCCAGCACAGGGTCCAGGCAACAATTAAAGTCCCCAATTGCCAGCAACGGCACCTCGGGCTTGCCATCCAAGTAGGCAATCAATGCCCGCAGCACCGTCGCCGCAAACGGGGGGGGGGGTACATACACACATGCAAGAATACACGTCAAATCCCCCAACCTGCAATAAAGAAATACAAATCTCCCCTCAGGGTCAATGCTACTGTCCAGTTCTTGAAAATCCAGGGAGCCGTGCACCAGGACACTCACACCCCTGGAGTAGGAGGTGTGAGTGGAATGGTACGCTTTATTCACCCAATTGTACCGTAAACAGCAAATAGTGTCCACCGTAAGGTGCGTTTCCTGGAAACAGAAAATCCCTGGGTGAAATTGTTTAAGACACATACATATCATTGTTCTCTTAAGTGGGGAGTGAAGTCCTCTCACGTTCCACGACACTATGGGTACCCCTGCCATGTGTGAAAGCAAAATTTAGTAATAAGCAAGTGTACCTCCGTGAGTCCAGAAGCCACCGCGCCCGGTGGCAAGAAGTGAGGGTTCATCCACCAAGGGTTTGCGTTGCCCATGCTGACTGTTGTAACATCTGTGCTGAAGAACCACCTTTCAAAAATTTTGGAAAAAAGAAGTAACAGAAAAAAGAAAGAGAAAAAGGGCGCAAACCGCAGCCCGCATCAACACTGTAGCTCCGGACCCTGCCAACAGGGCAGGGCCGGCGTAAGGCATTCCCATGAAACTCCGGAAGCCAGAACAAGTCAGGTGTAGTAGATTCGCCGTTGAAGATTGCTGAAGCTCTCGTCTTGATCTATAGCAATATATTGTCCCTCAGCCAGAGGTTAACTGAATAAACATAACACAAGATTTCCTTCCCAAAAAAATGTGGTATCAAACATCTTGCCGGCGGGCGGGGTCCCGCTATGGGCCTGGGTATTATTACCCTTCCTCAGCTCCTTCTCGTAGACGGCGTCTCAGGGGTTGTTCATTCCGGTCTAGCCAATTAGCAGCATCTTTCGCGGACTCAAAGAACTGTGCCTGCCCTTCCACAATCACTCGCAGTTTAGCCGGGTACAACATGGCATATGATAGTTGCAGCTGTCGGAGCCTGCGTTTCACGTCAATAAACTTAGCTCTGCGTTTTTGTACCTCAGCTGAGAAGTCAGGATAGAAGGACACTCTGTCCCCATTATGTTGTATGTTAGCTCTTTCTCTTGCCAGGCGCAGCACTGTTTCTCTGTCCCTGTAATGCAGTAATCTCGCCAGCATTGGCCTGGGTGCCCCCCCCGGCTGGGGAGGGCGAGCTGGAACTCGGTGGGCACGCTCGATTGCAAAGAGGGGGGAGAACGAGTTCTTCCCAAATATGTCCAGCAACCACCCCTCCACGTAGGCAGTGGGGTCCCTGCCCTCCACCTTCTCAGGGAGACCCACAATGCGCACGTTATTCCTCCTGAGGCGATTTTCAAAATCTTCAGCCCTGTCAGTGGCCTCCCTCGCCAGTTGATATGCGGCTTTGGCCTCTCGTTCTATGGGGGTCATGCGGTCTTCTATCTCACTCACCCTGCTTTCCACAGCCGTGGTGCGCTCCCTCATTTTCTGAAAGTCCTGCCGCAGCAATGACAGTTCTTCACTCACAGTATTAACTGAAGCATTGCCCAGGTTAACAGCCCTTAATATGTCAGCCAGCGTGGGCTGGGCAGCCGTAGGTGCAGCAGCATCCCCTGTGCCCCAGGCCCCCAAGTCAGGTAGATCAGTCTCCTCTTCTTCACTGTGTTCAGCAAAGATGGCCGCCAGGGCCTGTGTCTTCGTCACCCCAGAGTCACTGTGCTTGGGGTGTCCATCACTATCAGCCCCCGCTAGCCCATTCAGTTTCTGGGTGTAGTATAACATATCCTTCGGTGCGTCCTTACCCTGAGACTTCGGTGGCTTCTGCTGTTTGGGTCCGTGCTCTTTCATCCTGTCAGCACCTCGTGGAGTCCCCTTGGAAATCGGGACCCGGCTCAGCAAGTACTTTCCTGACCATACCCCTCGTGCAGAGAGCTGGCGGAGGTTCCCCCGAGGTCCCGGGATCAGCATAGAGTCTTTGCAGACCTGTGGCTTGGCTGAGGGAGGATCGGTACCGGATCGATGTCAGGAGCTGTGAGAGCTACGTCCTCTCACATGCCGTTCCAGGCCAAGCCCCCGAGTGTAAAGCTTTCTAATGGGGCCGCATGATAGGTCCTAATCCTTACCTCTCAAAAGCTAAGGAAATGTTTTTGGGTTGACATTCCCTTTAAGCATTTTTAAATACTTTGTCTATAATCTGGGCAGAGATGAATTTGAGGTGCCCAAATCACTAGTGGATGGTGGGATGTACAGGCCATAGGCGTGCCCACGGGGTGTGCCAGGTGTGCCCAGGCACACCCTAATCATCCCTGCTGTGCTCTTTAACATACACGATGTCAGTGTATGCAACAGTCACTCAGTCGCAAATACAGCTGTGTACTGAGTAGGAGCCTGGGAGGAATGAGCAGGGAGGGAGTGAACTAGCCCCCACCTCCTCCACCTACTTCTGATCACTGGTTGCTATAGCCGCTTGGCGTCTGGCAACCAGTGACGTCACTGCCCACGTTGCAAGCAGAGGAGGATTTCACTTCCTCCTCCGCGCTAGTGCTGCTGGGGAGTCATGCTGGTTCTCTCACCTCCGCTCCAGTGACTGGCTTGCTGCTTGGCTGTGAGGTGTTTCTGTTCCCAAAGCTGCCCACCTCACACTAACTTACGACTGAAGACTAGAAGATCATGGGGCCCCCTGTGTCCCCCACCCACACCTACACAAAGCCCTACCTACCTAAATCATGGAGCACACAGAAAGGCACATAGCAGGAACACGATATCGGGCACACAGGGTACAACACAAGGCACACGGGAAAGCACATCATGGGGCAAAGGGCACATCAGGGGGTACACAGCAGGGCACTGAGAACATCGAAGGGCATGGGGCACATCACAGGACACACAGCAGGGCACATTGAGGGTCACAGGGCACATTAGGCAGTACACAGCAGGGCACAGGGCATGTGGTACACAGTAAGGCACATCAGGGAGTACACAGCACATCACAGGGCACACAGTAGGTCACATCAGGTGGTACACAGCAGGGCATTGAGCACATAGCAGAGCAAAGGACACATCACTGGGCATGTGGCACACAGTATGGCACATCTGGGGGGTACACAGTACGGCACATCACAGGACAAGGTTGGAGGAGAAGGGAGGAACGAGACACTATCACCAAGGGAACTCCTGCGGTCCTGTTGGGGCTGAGCTCCCTACACCTGTACTGTTTCCCACGCCCCCCGCCCCCACAATGGCCAGCCATCATGGTACCTCCAGACAGGGACGTACCTAGAGCATTTGGCACCCAGGGCGATTCTATATCTGGCACCCCCACCCCCACTTTAAAATGTAAACACACCCCAATGTGCCCCCTGCACTCCCCAATATCTCATTGTCACTATTTTGTACCCCCTCTTCACAACTGGACCCCTTTACATTACACAGCACCCTACACCTCTGGACCCCTTTACATTACACAGCACTCTGGACCCCTTTACAATACACAGCACCCTGCACCTCTGGACCCCTTTACATTACACAGCACCCTGCACCTCTGGACCCCTTTACATTACACAGCACCCTGCACCTCTGGGCCCCTTTACATTACACAGCACCCTGGACCCCTTTACATTACACAGCACCCTGCATCTCTGGACCCCTTTACATTACACAGCACCCTGCACCTCTGGACCCCTTTACATTACACAGCACCCTGCATCTCTGGACCCTTTACATTACACAGCACCCTGCACCTCTGGACCCCTTTACATTACACAGCACCCTGCACCTCTGGACCCTTTTACATTACACAACACCCTACACCTCTGGACCCCTTTACATTACACAGCACCCTGCACCTCTGGACCCCTTTACATTACACAGCACCCTGCACCTCTGGACCCCTTTACATTACACAGCACCCTGCATCTCTGGACCCCTTTACATTACACAGCACCCTGCACCTCTGGACCCCTTTACATTACACAGCACCCTGCACCTCTGGACCCCTTTACATTACACAGCACCCTGCACCTCTGGGCCCCTTTACATTACACAGCACCCTGGACCCCTTTACATTACACAGCACCCTGCATCTCTGGACCCCTTTACATTACACAGCACCCTGCACCTCTGGACCCCTTTACATTACACAGCACCCTGCATCTCTGGACCCTTTACATTACACAGCACCCTGCACCTCTGGACCCCTTTACATTACACAGCACCCTGCACCTCTGGACCCTTTTACATTACACAACACCCTACACCTCTGGACCCCTTTACATTACACAGCACCCTGCACCTCTGGACCCCTTTACATTACACAGCACCCTGCACCTCTGGACCCCTTTACATTACACAGCACCCTGCATCTCTGGACCCCTTTACATTACACAGCACCCTGCATCTCTGGACCCTTTACACTACACAGCACCCTGCACCTCTGGACCCCTTTACATTACACAGCACCCTGCACCTCTGGGCCCCTTTACATTACACAGCACCCTGGACCTCTGGACTCCTTTACATTACACAGCACCCTGCACCTCTGGACCACTTTACATTACACAGCACCCTGCACCTCTGGATCTGGACCTCTACACATTACACAGCACCCTGCACCTCTGGACCCCTTTACATTACACAGCACCCTGCACCCTTTTACATTACACAGCACCCAGCACCTCTGGACCCCTTTACATTACACAGCACCCAGCACCTCTGGACCCCTACACATTACATAAACCCCCCAGCTTTGGACCCCCTGCATGTTACACAGTCACCCCCCCCAGGTTTGGACCCCCCACATGCTACACAGTCACCTCTCCCCCCCCCTGCACAGTCACCTTTCCCCCCCCTGCACAGTCACCTCCCCCTCCCTGCACAGTCACCTCTCCCCCCCTGCATACTACAGAGTAACCCCCCCCCCCAGCATTTTGCACAGTCACCAACCTTTTCCCTCCCCTTCCTACCTTACTCACATACAGGGAGCGACACAGCAGTGCTGAACAGAGAGCGGGAAATACTGAAGTTAACTTTTCATAATAACAATGCTAATGATTGGTTGCTAGGACCACCTTTCAGCCCTTTCATTTGAATGGGATGAAACCATGTCAGTCTGCACCAAGAGCTGTGCATGCGCTACTTTACAAAACGCACAGCAACTGGATCGCATGGTACTGCTGATCATACATTCTGGTGCAGGCAAAAACACTGCATTTGCTTCCTGCATTTGGGTAGTCATTGACCCCTTGGCACTGGCCACACACAAATATGCAGCTTCTCTGTGCCTGGGCCTTGGCACAGAGAGGTCACATATTTGAATGAATTGCGATCAGTAGTCAGCAAAAAAAATTCAAAAATCATCTTTTTGTGGGGGTGGACGTGTTTTTGAGCTTTGGTTTGAGGCGCACACCCTAATGCAATAGGCTGTGCACGCCTATGGTACAGGAATAATCTGTCCCATGGCACCCAAGTCTGAGTGGAGTGCTAAACTCATGATTTAATAGTAAGGTTGAATAAAAACACAGCACGTGTGTGTGTGTTTTTTTTTTTTTTTGTCTGTCGCTAACATTTTCATGTTGCAACCAAAAACATAGGTAAATATACTTTAGTGATAGACCAACACAAAGTGTCACATAATTGTGAAGTGGAAGAAAATGATGATTATATTAAAAAAAAAATGCGTGAAAGTGTGGCGTGCATTTGGAATTAGTAAATACTTTGTAGAACCACCTTTCACTGCAAGTCGATTTGGTGATGTCTCTACCAGCTTTGCACACCTAGAGAATGAAATGTTTGCCAATTCTTTGAAAACTAGCTTAACCACTTTACAACCGCCCTATAGACAAAGTACGTCTACAGGGCGGTTGCTTAACTCTGGGAGGCCGTTAATTAACGGCCTCCCAGATTCGCACCCCCTGAGGCGCGCACAAGGGAGTGTCCGTGACCGCCAGGTCCGGAGGACCCGACGGATCACGGTAAATCGCCGCTGATAGCGGCGGTTTACCATGTGATCGCTCCGTCATTGGACATGTAATGACGCCGGTTCCTCCCTCCCCTCTCTGTACCGTTCAGGGAGCATACTGTATGTCAGCGGCAGTGCTGTGGGCTGGATCTGTGACAAATGTAGTCAGATCCACCCATCCCTTCCTCCCTCCCTGCTCAGCCATCCCTTCTGCAAACTCTGGGCAATACTCTGCTGGCCAAAACTCTGGGGGGCAATACTCTGCATACACTCTGGGCAATACTCTGCATACACTCTGGGCAATACTGTGCATACTCTGCAATACCCCACAATAGGATTTTTTTCTTCAGTCTTCCCAGCCTAGAGGTGAGATGTGGGGTCTTATTGACCCCATATCTCACAGAAGAGGACTTGTCATGTCATATTCCTATTACAAGGGATGTTTACATTCCTCGTAATAGGAATAAAAGTGATCAACATTTTTTATTTTTTTGCGGAAAAAAGTGTCAAACTAAAATAAATAAAGTAAAATGAACAATTATATATATATTTTTGAAGCGCCCCTGTCCCCGTGAGCTCGCATGCAGAAGCGAATGCATACACAAGTCCCGCCCACATATGAAAATAGTGTTCAAACCACACATGTGAGCTATCTCTGCAAACGTTAGAGCGAGAGCAATCATTTTGGCCCTAGACATTCTCTGTAATTAAAAATATGTAACCAGTAAAAATATTTAAAGCGTCACCTATGGGGATTTTTAATAAGCAAAGTTTGGTGCCTTTCCACAAGTGTGTGCAATTTTGAAGGGTGACATGCTGGGTATCTATTTACTCGGCGTAACTTCATCTTTCATATTATGCAAAAACATTGGGCTAACTTTTTTTTCCAAAAAAAATGTGTTCGAAAAATTGCTGTGCAAATACCATGCTCGATAAAAAGTTGCAACGACCGCCATTGTATTCTCTAGGGTCTTTGCTAAAAAGGCATATATAATGTTTTGGGGTTCTATGTAATTTTCTAGCAAATAAATGATGATTTTTCCATGTAGGAGAGGAATGTCAGAATTGGCCTGGGTGTTCCAGAACGCCTGATGGTGCTCGCTGCATGTTGGGCCTCTGTATGTGGCCACGCTGTGTAAAAGTCTCACACATGTGGTATCGCCATACTCAGGAGGAATAGCAGAATGTGTTTTGGGGTGTTATTTGTGGTATGCATATGCTGTGTGTGAGAAATAACCTGCTAATATGAAAATGTTGTGAAAAAAAAATGTAAATAAAAAAAATCTTGATTTTGCAAAGAATTGTGGGGAAAAAATTACAACTTCAAAAAACTCACAATGCTTTCTAAATACCTTGGAATGTCTTCTTTCCATAAAGGGGTCATTTGGTGGGTATTTGTACTTTTCTGGCGTGTTGGGGTCTCAAGAAATGAGAGAGGCTGTCAGTACATCAAGGTTTGCTTAAATTGATCAATTTTCAGTAATTGGTACCATAGCTTGTAGACCCTATAACTTTCACCCAGACTAAATAATATCCCCCCAATTTTTTTTTTTTACCAAAGAGAAGTAGCAGTATACATTTTAGCCCAAATTTATGAAGAAAATTTACTTTTTTGCAAAATTTTATAATCGAGATGAAAAAAAAAATATTTTATTTTTTTACAAAAATGTTTCGTTCTTTTTTCATAGCGAAAAAAATAAAAGCCGCAGAGGTGATCAAATACCACCAAAAGAAAGCTTTATTTGTGGGGAAAAAAAGGACAAAAATTTCACTTGGTTACAGCCGCCGCTGTATCACTGGGCCTGGCGCGCCACATCATTGGATGTGTTTGACAGCAGAACCAGCCAATGGCTGTGCTGCTTTCAATCCATCCACTGCAGCCAATCAATGGGCAGGCTGCGAATAGAGAAGGATGACGGGAGCGAGCGCTGGACTTTCGAGGGTTGAGATAAATAAACGGGGGCTCGGGGGGGGGGGATGGGGGCGGTAATGTCAGATGTTTTTCACCTTAATGCATAGGATGCATTAAAGTGAAAAAAACATTTTCCTTTACAACCCCTTTAAGTCAGATTGGATGGATAGCGTCTGTGAACAGCAATTTCAAGTCTTGCCACAGATTCTCAATTGGATTTAGGTCTGGCTTTTGACTGGACCATTCTAACATATGAATATGCTTTGATCTAAACCATTCCATTGTAGCTCTGTCTGTATGTATTTAGGATCGTTGTCCTGCTGGAAGATGACCTTCTTCCATCAGCCAGAACACTACCGATGGGTCTTCCAGCATGACAATGACCCAAAACATTCCGCCAAGGCAACAAAGGAGTGGCTCAAGAAGAAGCACATCAAGGTTTAATGGAGTGGCCTAGCCAGTATTCAGACCTTAGTTCTATAGAAAACTTATGGAGGGAGCTGAAACTTCAAGTTGCCAAGAGACGGCCAAGAAACCTTTTAGGATTTAAAGATCTGTAAAGAAGAGTTGACCAAGATCCCACCTGAGATGGGAAACATGTTAACCAACTACAAGAAACATCTTGCCTCAGTGCTTGCCAACAAGGGTTTATCCACTAAGTACGAAGTCATGTTCTGCTTGGGGATCAAATACTTATTTTACTCACTGAACTGCAACTCAATTTATAACCTTTGTATCACGTTTTTTCTGGATTTTTGGTTGATATTCTGTATTGTCATTTAAAATACACTGATGATAAAAATTATAGACCCCTCATTTTTTTGTAAGTGGGCAAACCTACAAAATCTCCAGGGGATCTCTCCGCTGATGCGGAGCGGACACAAACACAGCCCGCTGTTCTCTATGGAGTGGTCGAATGGAATTAAACCATCTCTCTGTTTCAATCCCACTGTCATCTGATCTGCCGGACGGATGGGGAACGGATCCTCATCTGCCTGTTTTTAGTGGAATGGATCGGATGCCAATGACACATGTCCACTGCCATTTGTCGCTCCATAGAGAAGAATCGGGCCCGCCTGAAACTGACATGCGGATCAGATTGGAACGTCATTGTAAAAGCGGGCTAATATAATAATATACACTGATTTGGATTATTTTCACCAGAAATGTAGTAGGATACATATTGGTCTATATTTATGTAGAAAGATCATTTTATTTGCATAATTTTATAACAGAAACAAAAACGTGTTTTTTTTTTTCTTCTGCCTTTTTTTTTTTTTTTCATCTAATTTGCAAAAAAAAATTAACTCAGTAGTGAATAAATACCACCAAAAGAAAGCTCTATTTGTGTTTTATATATATATTTTTTTTTACAAAATGTATTATGTGTACAGCGCTGAAAGATGAAAATTGGCCTAGGCAGGAATTGAAGTGGTTAAATACCAACCCAGTCTTGTGTAATCATTCTTATAAAGTACAATTCAGCGTACTTTTATTTTAATTAACCAGTGCAGCCAATGACCTCACTACAAGTTTGTCCATGTCCCCTCAAATGCCAACAAAGACGTATCAGGGATTGTAAGTGAAGAAGTGGTGGGATAAGCATGGAACTACATTATGTTATACAGGACACGTTTTTCTTTTTTACGTTAAACAAAGCCAGCTGTAAGTCGCATCTGGTCAAAAGCCACCTCCACCCCTGCATTCTATTGGTTGCTCCTGCTCCTCCCTACTTGTCTCTGAAATAAAAGTGTCAGTACTTTTCTATCCTCTGTCACTCTACAAGAAATCCATAATGTGTACTCGCAATGATGCCGCAGTCCTGCATGCCCTTTTCAACCCCAATGTCCCTTTTGGTGACATTAATGAACAGAATGAAGAAAATCTACAAGAGAACGCAAATCAAGGTAAGCCAACATTTGTTGTTATTATTATATAAATAGTTTTTGTCACTGTTATATTTAATAGAACACATGCTCTTGTTCTGGGCACTGAAGGGATGGGATTGATGAACAGAATATAAGGGAGAAAGCAAGGCTCAAATGCATCACACAGTGCAAGAATGTGGGAGGCCATTAATCATATGATGAGAGCAGGGAGTAGGCATGCTGCTACCTGTAGTCCAGCTGGACCTGATAAGACTTACAGTAGTTACAGAGTAACAGGATAAATATCAGTGGTATTTGATGTGACTTGTAGTACTTCAGAAACTGCAGAGACACCGATGGGAAGTATGGGATTTGTAGTTAATACTGGTCTATGAACTGTCCAAGGTTGCAAACTGGATTAGTATCCCTAAAAAAACACATGTCACATACTGGATAACTAATATGCACGCAATGGGTTCAAGGGTCTGAATGTAGATCAGTTTTGGAAGAGTACAACAAAACGCCATACTGTCATAGATGATAAAGGAGGCCATCTCATTGTAGGTACATTTTGTCTATATGCTGTATGTTCTGGTACCTGATAAATGCTCTGTGTTGCTGCAGGTACAGAAAGCCCACTGAAAAAGTATTCATACCCCTTGACATTTTCCTAATTTTGTTATGTTACAACCAAAAACGTAAAATGTATTTTATTGGTATTTTATGTGATAGACCAACACAAAGTGGCACATTATTGTGAAGTGGAAGGAAAATGATTTACAAATAAATATGTGAAAAGTGTGGTGTGCATTTGTATTCAGCCCCCCTGAGTTAATACTTTGTAGAAACACCTTTCACTGCAATTACAGCTGCAAGTCTTTTTGGGGATGTCTCTACCAGCTTTGCACATCTAGAGTGACATTTCTGCCCATTCTTCTTTGTAAAAAAACTCAAGCTGTCAGATTTGATGGAGAGTGTCTGTGAACAGCAATTTTCAAGTTTTGCCACAGATTCTCAGTTGGATTTACGTCTTGACTTTGACTGGGCCATTCTAACCCATGAACATGTTTTGATCTGAACCATTCCATTGTAGCTCTGGCTGTAGTTTAGGGTCATTGTCCTGCTGGAAGGTGAACCTCCGCCCCAGTCTCAAGTCTTTTGCAGACTCTAACAGTTTTTCTTCTAAGATTGCCCTATATTTGGCTACATCCATCTTCCCATCAACTCTGAGCAGCTTCCCTGGGTCTGCTGAAGAAAAGCATTCCCACAACATGATGCTGCCACCACCATGTTTCACGGTGGAGATGATGTGTTCATGGTGATGTGCAGTGTTAGTTTTTCCGCCACACATAGCGTTTTCCTTTTATGCCAAAAAGTTTAATTTTGGTCATATCTGACGAGAGCACCTTCTTCCACATGTTTGCTGTGTCCCCTACATAGCTTCTCGCAAAGTGCAAATTGGACTTCTTATGGCTTTCTTTCAACAATGGCTTTCTTCTTGCCTCTCTTCCATAAAGGCCAGATGTGTGGAATGCAAAACTAATAGTTGTCCTGTGGACAGATTCTCCCACCTGAGCTATGGATCTCTGCAGCTCCTCCAGAGTTACAATGGGCCTCTTGGCTAATTCTCTGATTAATGCTCTCCTTGCCTGGCCTGTCATTTTATGTGGATGCTAAGATTGCAGTTGTGCCATATTCTTTCTATTTTCGAATGATGGATTAAACAGTGCTCTGTGAGATGTTCAAAGCTTGGGATATTTATTTTTATAACCTAACCATGCTTTAAACTTCTCAATGCTATGTCTGGTGTGTTCCTTGCCTTCATGATGCCGTTTGTTCACTAAGATTCTTTAACAAACCTCTGAGGGCTTCACAGAACAGCTGTATTTATGCTGAGATTAAATTACACACAGGTGGACTCTATTTACTACTGAAGGCAATTGGTTCCACTAGATTTTAGTTAGGGGTATAAGACTAAAGGGGGCTGAAAACAATTGCACACTTTTCACATATTTATTTGTAAAAAAAAAATTGAAAACCATTTATCTTTCTTCCACTTCACAATTATGTGCCACTTTTGTGTTGGTCTACCACATAAAATCCCAATGAAATACATTTGTTTTTGGCTGTAACATGACAAAATGTGGAAAATTTCAAGGGGTATGAATACCTTTTCAACGCACTGTGTATATGAAACGTTAATGTATAACCAATAAGTTGGCTGTGAAATCCTACGAACCATAAAAAGCATGTATTTGTGTCTATGCACACTTTTAATCATTTTGGCCCTACCTCACTCTTACGTCTAGGCTACTCTGTTCAGTTAGTCCCACCCTGTTTCAGTGTGTATAGTTTCTGTTTGGAGTATACACATTATGATTTTTGGACCTCTTTGATGTTCATCTGTGCCTTCACATGGGTATCTTATCTCAAGGATTTAAATTTCTTGGTGGACTATCTTTTATTTTGAAGCCATTGAATTTTATGCATTCATAATTTTTGCATTTATGATCACAACATGGAATTCACTATTTTATTTTGCTGTTGGACTTTGTTTTGTTATTTGTGTGCATATTAAAAGTTTCATGACCTTATTGTCACACCTATTGATTTAATACTTGTTCATTTTAAGGTATTATTTCTTCGCTTTTTACACAATGAGCGCTAAACTATTTATATTTTACTTGAAAGCTAAATGTTTTACTGAATTGTTTTTATTTTTTTGGGTTCTCATTTAGAAGGAATAAAAAAAAGTGTGGATATTTTATGGGGATGTTTTCTCTTTCGTATAGATTGCAGTTTCCCACCTGCTTTACTAGAAGAGGTACGGAACCTGGAACTGCTTGGTGTTCAAGCTGCAGAATCTGGAGATCTGATAACGGCTCTGCAAAAATTTAGTAAGGCCGTGGAGCTTCTTCCTGATCGAGCATCTGCATACAACAACCGTGCACAAGTGCTACGCCTACAGGGAGACATTACTGGTACTACACAATTACAGTATATAGTTTAATTTTAGCATGTGCCAGGTTGCTTCCAAACATTACAAAACTATAAAACCGCATTCTGTATATGTATAATGAGTGCATGGTCTTATGCAATCAGTCATGGGCGGGCGGTTTCCCTACTTGGCCAGACTCGTTTTCATCGGTCCCAGTACCAGTCACCCAGTTCAGGGATTTGGGTATCATCTTGGACGATAGACTAACGCTGCGACCACAGGTAAACCAGGTGGTGAGTTCTTGTCATTTCCACCTGAAACTCCTGAGGTCGACTTTTCGCTTCATTGAAGAATCGCACAAGATCTCTATGGTTAATGCCATTATTGTAAGTCGATTAGATTATTGTAACGCTTTGTACCTGGGTCTACCTAATAACATCATGCACACATTGCAGCTTATCCAGAACGCCGCTGCAAGGCTACTCACGGGTGTTGGTCGTCGTGACAACATCACGCCATCACTGAGAGCATTGGCTACCCGTGAAGGAACGGGTTCTGGCAAGGGGCCAGTGTACCTGCAGGATAAATTCACCAAATATGTGCCTAACCGTACCTTAAGGTCGGCTAAATCAGAAACTTTGATAATCCCTAAATTTCAAAAGAAGAAATGCGGAGTGAGGACGAGTGCGGTTCAGGGAGCACTGTTTTGGAACTCCCTGCCTCTAAAATTAAGGCTTGAGAATGGTCTTTTTAAGTTCAGGAAGCTTCTAAAAACTGAGCTTTTTAGTCGAGCCTATGGAATCACATAGGTTTATAGTTTTTTTCTTTTGATCTGCTAACCATTTTAAAAATTGATTTGTTCCGCTGCCTGTGTGTCTTTTTGGTTGTTGCTGTATTGTTGTTCTTGGCGCATCGAGGCCTACGGGTAACTGACTGCGTTTGTACTATTTTGTACTTTTAAGAATTTTAATAAATAAATAAATAAATAAATAGCGATAAACTCTGTGTTAAGGAGCTGGCGCTGTAATGTTAACATGTGAATGTAAATATTACACCCCTCCCCCACCCCCACAGCCTCCTGTTCCCTTGGTGCTCACCAGTAGTGCAAGTTGCGGATCTGGCCTTCCTTTGCATCCCCTCAATTCTGGGCTCCAATGCACCCTGCTATCCTGCCCCATCCCCTTGCCTCTTTCCCTCTGTGGTAGCATCATTCCTGCTCAGGCATGCGGACCACTGGGGGAGGCATTAAGGACATCTGCAGGTTCCAACTCCTAACAACAAACCCCTGTTGGTGCTGGTTGTTAAAGCGGAGTTTCACCCAAAAGTGTAACTTCCGTTTAGACCACTCCTTACCCCCTTGCATGCCACATTTGGCATGTAATTTTTTTTTGGGGGGGGGGGGAGTGGGGGCTTCAGTAGTAGTGGGACTTCCTGTCCCACTTCCTCCTTCCGCCCAGGCACCGCTTAGGCGACTCGTCATATTGCCTAATGCGGCCCCTCCCTGTAGGCGATCACCTGGGACACGTGACAGGTCCCAGACGATCACCTGTCTACTCAGGGAGCGCAGTGCCCGCTTGTGAGGCCGAGAGGGGGGAGCGAAGCTCCGGACGTCGCTGGACAGTGGAACAGGTAAGTGTGTTTATTAAAAGCCAGCAGCTACACTTCTTGTAGCTGCTGACTTTTAATAAACATAAAAAATGCTGGAACTCCCCTTTAAGGACCCGGCGCCAGACGGCATCCTTAACAACCAGCTATTCAAGCATATCGGCTGTAATGCAACACACCATGCATTTAAAAAATAAATAAAAATCTTGGCTACTTGCACATTATTTTCCTTACAATGGGAATGATCGATTACAAAATCATTTGGCAATCTTTTTAAATCCCTTGCTAGATTCGTAAGTATTTATGGCTTATTTGCAGAGGGCCTTGGAGTGCTCCATTGATCTTGGCATGATGACGCCTGTAAATAAATAGTAAAAAGAAAACTAGACCTAGACTTAAGTAGACATCTGAGGTTCAAATAAGACATGTTCCACCTGCACACTCCCTAGGGCTTGGTTCACACTAGTGCAGGCCGCGTGACCTGCATTTGCCCAGGCACGGCAGCTCACTCATTTGAATTGCCTGATGTGCCGTGTGAAATGCACAAAAAAATGGCTACAGGGAAATCACAATGCAGGCTGAGATGCGTGGGGGGGCCATTCAAAACGTCAGTCCTGCTCGTCTTGCAAGACTAGAGCGATTCAGTTGCTATGCAATTCCCACACCTGCAACCGGAACGCATGGCCCGCACTAGTCTGAACCGAGCCTAAGTAGGTTCTATGATGTTGAAGTCATTGGCACCTAATCTGTAACAGCCGATTCCAATTTTACAGATTTGACGTGGTGGTAAATGTAGAGTGGACTTACATTCTCCATATGACAAATCTGCATTTTTTTTATTCTAGAAAATGAATACGTTATGTCATGAAATGAACTGTATATGTACTAAATCCACTGGTCTGTTTACATCCAGGTGCCCTTGGGAATCTGAATCGTGCATTGGAGCTGAGTGGAGGGAAAGGGATTGCAGCCCGCCAGGCTCTGGTTCAGCGTGGACTAATTCTCAGATTAAATGGAAATGAAGAAGATGCTAAGAATGATTTTCTTCAAGCAGCTGAACAAGGCAGTGATTTTGCTAAACAGCAGTTAGTTTTGCTCAACCCATATGCTGCACTTTGTAATAGAATGCTCAGGGACATGATACAAAACTTGCATGTGCCAAACCCATAGGAGTTCTTGGTTATATAGTCAACTTGAAGTTCAACCCAAAAAAATTCTAAACATCCAGTTAATACTTTTAGAAAAAGCCCCCCCCCAAAAAAAAAAACACCCACAGTGTGGCACAATTTGCTTTATTAGGGAAAACGATTTGCTTCCTATTGCAAGTTGTATACTGCCCTGGATCTTCATTCTGCAGTATTATTTCTTTTTTTTTTACTGTTCGATTACTATTTTAAATTCTTAGTTGAGCTTCAGAAGGTTTATAAAAAAAGGAAATGTGTCTGCGGTATTATGTCTTATAAATATTAATAGCCATTTATGCATTTAGAAGCATTTCCATACTTTCAAAGTTTATTGCACAGTCAACCCCTTTTGTATGCAGAGGTTAAACGACTTTTCCTCTAGTAGCAAACTGTATCTTTTTGTCTCTTTTGCAGTGACCTTACAGTAAACAAAGTTCAGCTGGACTTTATGGACCACATATGTAATCAACCAATATGACTATACCCACCCCATTGAAACTTACACAGGGTCAAGGCCTTTTCCTGCCCTCTTGTGACGGGGCTAAGCGGTCAATTGCCTATGCCCAAGAGGTTTCACGTGGAAGGTAAGGGGGTAAAGTCACATACACCCCCCAAAAATAGCAGGAATCCAATGAAGAAAAAAAAACATCCAAGAGGCTCTGGGACTTTGATGGGTACCCTAACAGGTTCTTAGAAAATAACAGTCCAAATTAATTTATTAGGTTGTACTATAAAACGGCCCACACGTTTTGGGGTCAGAAAAACAATTCCCCTTTTATTAGGGCTTCAGTTAAAATAAAAACCTTGAATGAACTCAAAATAGAAATTCCCTGGGTGAATCTGTGGATGGAAGCTAAATACTGTATCAGGAGAGTTATTGGCCATCAGTTTATGCATGAGCAATCAAGGTAAGAAGCTAGAAGTAGCAGGTCAGGCACTTAAAGCGGAGCTAAACCCTCCCATCATTTTCAGCTAAGGAAGCTGACATCTTGGCCTCTGTTTAATCTTCAACTGCTATGATGAGGCACATGTGATCAGTTATGACACCAGCATTTGATGGTTTGACAGTCTCTGTTCTAGTTAATCTATATGTACGTGATATAACTAAAGGTTTGTTGGGCAAGGTATGTATTTTTGCTGATGACACAAAGGTGTGTAATAGGGAAGATATTCTATTGAACAAACCATATGTAAGGCAAGGAATAAGGGTGATGTCTTGGCACTGATGGAGTGTCTGACTAATGTTATTCCAATATGCTTGTGTAACTTATCTTTGCTGTAAGTAGATTTGCTATTAAACTCTTGTGCTTTTAATTGAATGCTGCGCAATGAGTTAGTTTCATCTTCCTTCTGGTTTACTGCATGATCGGGGTCTGAGGCTCCTATGAGATCAATATATGCTTTCTTTGGCATCCCTTAACAGGCTGAGCTGGCTTATACTAATGGGTATATCCGTGCATTTTTATAGCACCGATCGCTGTATAAATGACAATGGTCCCAAAATAGTGTCCGATGTGTCTGCCATAATGTCGCAGTCACTATAAAATTTGCTGATCGCCAATCAATAAATGCTTTTGCGATTTGTTTTACCAAAATTATGTAGAACAATACGTATCAGCCTAAACTGAGGAACAAAATTGTTTTTTATATGTAGCGCCCCCTTTCTTTCAGAAAAGGCGCTACGCTAAAGTTAGTGGGAGAGTTATGTTGCTCCCACTCCTAATTTTGCTAAATTGGGCTGCTGTCAGCCCTGAATTATCCTGTGGGTCATTCTGTGCTCCAGAGATGTGGTTCCATCTCTGGGTGGCAGGTGGTGCCAGAGGGATTCAGGCAGAGCCACTTTTCCCCAGCAGCCAATTGGAGGAATTTTCTCTCTTGTGGAGCATGCAGGATTATTTGCGGCTTCCTGGTGCGGCACCCACCTTCAGGGTGTGCCCACCCAACGGACCCCGGCAACATGGCCTACCAGGCCGGTGTCGCATGTTACGGTGAGTTCACTGCTGATGCTGAAAGGGGCCCTAGCGACTTGCTGGGGGCCCATTCCTGTTGAAGAGATCCTAAGCTGTATGCTGTTCTGTGGGGGATTGGCTTGAGGAGAACCAGGAGGCAGGTGATCCAAAAGGGCTTGAACGAACCATCGGGGATCTGGTTACCAGGAACTGACAGATAACCATAGACTGTCAACTGGTGACCCCTATTGAAAAGAGAACTTTCTGGGAGGGTTCGCTCTACAGTCCAACATTGGGCCTGTGGCAGGGGTCTTCATCTTGAAAAAGTTAGTGAGAGAGACTTGTTCCTCCCAGCAACCCTAAGTGACATTCCGGCTGCCAGGCTTGTGGCAGAAGTCTGTCTGGAGGCACTTTACCCAGTTTGGCGACAAACTGTTCTATTGCAGAAGGCAGGACTGCTTTCTTTTAATCCAAGCCTGATACCTGATACGTTATCTCCATTCATCAACCTTTTCTCTCTACCTCATATTGATGTTGGACCAAAAAATAAAGCATTCAGAAAACTTCAGCGGCAGGTTTGGACATTCTTTTATTGCTCTGCTCACTAAAATCACCCCTAGACAAAACACAAGGGTAACTTAATACGCCGATTCCAAATCAATCAGCGGCCCTTGAGGGGGTATCGCTACATATATTTTTGGGGATATTTATTATAGCAAAAAGTAAAAAATATTGCTTTTTTTTTTTTTTTTTTAAATTGTCGCTCTATTTTTGTTTATAGCGCAAAAAATAAAAACCGCAGAGGTGATCAAATACCACCAAAAGAAAGCTCTATTTGTGGGGAAAAAAAGGACGTCCATTCTGTTTGGAAGCCACGTCGCACGACCGCGGAATTGTCAGTTAAAGCGTCATAGTGCCGAATCACAAAAAGTGGCCCAGTCATTTGGCAGCCAAACCCTCTGGGGCTGAAGTCGTTAGATACATCCAAGGTGCTGAATAAGGTTCAGGAGGGCAGTTTTTTCAATATGAAACCAAAATCAAGAACACTGGGACATGACCTCAAACTAACTTGGGGAAAGTTCAAAACTATAGTTAATAATGCCTGCCACTGGTTATGAATTAAAATATTTGTTAACCTAAAAAAAATAAAAATAGGAGTTCCTGGTCCCTTTAAAGCGAGTTAAACAGCACAGTGCTTGGTGCTGTGTAATCTGCCCCTCCCTAAACTGTAAAAAATCTGGCGGATCCGGCCACTTCACGTTTCCCCCTCTCTGTGCTGACCACGATAATCCGGGCCCTGACCACCATGGTCAGTGTGCGTCCCTTCGTCATCCACAGCTCTCTTCCCTCCCCCTCACCCCCTCCTCCCTGCCTGTCAGCCGTGTCTCTGTCTTAAGCTTCGACAAAAAATCCTGGAAGTGGATTGGTTTCTATGCAGAGCTGCACCAGATTTTGCACTCTTCAGTTTTAGTAAATCAATCCCTATATGTTAAGTAGACCTCAGAAGGTTGAACTTTGGCATGCCCCCCTCTCCCTATGCACCTCAATGTTCCATAACACCACCTGTCACACTGAGTGAAGGTGCCAGAGCAATTGTAGCTACAGACAGGATCCTGTAGGTGTTAGAATAAAAAACACTCTTGCTTTAAAAATTGTATGTGAAATATAATATAAACAAAGGAATTAAAATTACTTTTACAGAAAATATAAAGTAGATAATTCGCACAGACATTTGTATTTACAAAGATCTACAGGACAAAAAAATATATTGATGTGATCCTTTGATGATATTAAGGGTAAATATTGTTCAAATGTAATTCATATAATAGAAATATACAAAGTATCACAAGTGCATAATTTAGAGAAGAGATTTTAAATCAAGTACACTTGTCTTAAAAAATCCTTGCTATTCCTCTTGCCATCCAATGTAACCGTACCATTGCACCGAAAGCTATTGTAAGCTCTACATCGCTCCCTCTCTCACGCCACAGTTCTTCAACAATTCCTGGATAGCAGCTCTGAAAACACTATAAAAATCCACACTACCTTCATGACAGCTCTGCGCAGATGCAATGAAATCAGCCCTGCTTCGATTGGCTAGAATTATTTTCCTATTGGCTGTTATATACATAGATGGCATAGGATTAGAAATAACAAGGGTAGTTTTATGATCATTTGCACACTGGAGACCACTTACTAATTTTAATTTTGCTTTTCAATGTGCTAACCAATGTGGATGATTCATAAAAAAAATGGAAGAAAAACATGTTTAGTGTTTTAGGTGGCCAATTGCAAAACAACTCCTTGTAGATTCCAGTGGCAAGGATTCCCTGCCATCATTTATGAATCTGTGTGCCCACATTCAATGTTTTGTGTCTTCCCAAACTTGATGCACTCTATAGAAAAATATATTCAAAGTCCAGTCCAGTTTCAACTTTCCAGCATCTTCCTAAGTGTAGACTGTTTGGATAGATTAATCCTGTAAATATTTACCACGGGATCAGTCAGAAAGGTAATAAAGATCTCTTTAGTTGTAGGGGGTACTTTCATTATCCTTGCTTGTGGTTGCACTATTGCCAGATGAATTTCTTTCCTTCTTTCCCTCAACTAAAGCTTTGAAATGCTGTAAAGAGATAGAAATGTTATTAGTATTAAGTCAGCTAAGAAGATATGTAGCGTTTTAAAGAATACTCAAACCCAACATTTTATATTCCTTTTATATGTGCCTGCTGTACCATGTACTTGTATGAATAAGAATCCAGTTCTCTTTATTTTGCTTCCTTTATGTGAAATACTTGGTGATCCTGCCAGCCCCTCTGCTTTCCTATGAAAAAAACTGGCCACACTAGGCATGAAAGAACAGCTTGGTCAGAACTCAGCCTGCTCTCCTCCAATGATCAGACATTCTCTCTAACAGCCAACTGATTTTCCAGAGATACCACCTTTTTACAATATCCTTTTCTATTACTGTACTTGTGTAAGTAGCAGAGGAGTTTGTAAAAATGTTCACATAATTTACAAAGTAGACCGATTAAATTATTGACTAGACCCTTTAAGCTGGCTATACACTGTGCAAACTTCAGCCAGTTCTGATTGAACCAGACAAAATCCACTTTTTGGGTGACCTTGTTGGACCCCTTCCTCCAGATGTCCTTAAATTGAAAAATCAAAGCAGCCAGGTGGAAAATTGTAAGCCAAACAGCAGCACTCAGTCAAATGCTGCCACTGATCAGCACCACCAGCAGCGTTTGTCAGAATACAATAGCAGCAAGGGGGATTCGCCCATCAGTAATGTTAGAGATGTGAGAATCTGTTAAATCATTTTGTAAGAAAACATATGCAAGAAACCTGCCTACCAACAGAAACATTACTTTCTTCCTCCCCATACAACACATGAAATGTAGATTACTCCTGAGTGTGGAGTTTTTAAACAGCGGACTGATGAGCTGTAAGAGTAAGTTTTATTATATTTTAATACATAAAATTATTTTAGGATGATCAGTTTTAGAATTCCCTGATGTTAAAGCTAAATTCTGGGATACGCAAATACTGTCAAATGAAAAGTCTTGGGTGGGCTTTGTGTATTTTATCAAGATCTGTGTAGTAATCCAGTATGAAACTTTACCTCTGTGTAGGAGCTTCCTGTAATAAAGACCAGTCACTGGTGCTTTCTCTCCTTGTGCAGGATGACTGGTCTTGTCCCAGCCCACTCCTGTAGTTTTTTTTGCAGGCAACCTTTAGTGGGCAGATATGCTGGGCCTCTCCTACAGCTCTGCTTTCTTCATAGAATGTGCACAGTACAGTGAGGATATCATTTCTACTTTTTCAAGGGCCGGCACTATTTGGGAATATATTTGAATAAAAATGCTTTTGCATAGAGTTAAGCTTTAACTACCCAGTTTAAAGTCCAACTACAGTTCCACCGACCCTTCTGACTTTCTCCCCTAGTCTTTCCTTCTGCATGTAACTTTTTTTTTTTTTTTTGAATCACAGAGTGTAATGCTGGAGAAAGGATAGGCCAAGCACTACTTTAAAACGTTTTTCTCTAAAGGCTAACTCAATCTTTTGCATAAAATAAATGCACTCACGTTTGCAGAAAACAAATGTATATTCTTTTCTTTTGCAAATTATCTTCCAAAGCATTGCAATCATGATCAATAGTTTACAGGTGCAAAGCACAGGCTCCACCTCCTTGTCTGTACCAAGATACAGGCTTTCAGTTTTTGAGCTGGAGGACATGTCAACTGCTTAAGGACCGCCGCATGTACATTTACGTCGGAAGAATGGCACGTACAGGCACATTGGCGTACCTGTACGTCCCTGCCTAGACGTGGGTTGGGGGTCCGATCGGTACTTGCGGCGGTCCCGTGGCTGCAGGAGCGATCAGGGATGAGGGGGCGGCTGTTCGTTTTTGTCCGCCACCTCCGGATCGCTCCCAGCCAATCCGCTCCCTCCCTGCTCTGCACTTCCTCTGCCTGTATAATGTAAATACAGGCAGAGGAAGTGATGTCAGCTCTCCTCTTGGCGGTATTTTCAATCCGCCGAGTGGAGAGAAGACATCACACAGTAAGTCGCACCAACACTACACTGACACCACACACATAGGCACATTAACCCCTTCCGATCACCCCCCCCCCCAGCCCACTGTCACTGATTGCAGTGATCATATATTTACTGATCACTGCATTTAGTGTCAGTGTGACAGTTACTGTGACAGGCAGTTAGTGTTAGGTCCAGGGTAGCCCCGCACCCCCCCCTAATAAAGTTTTTAACCCCTTGATCACCGCCCTAGTTGACCCTTTCACCCCCTATTGCCAGTGTCACTAAGCGATCATTTTTCTGATCGCTGTATTAGTGTCACTGTTACCGCTAGGTAGCTAGTTTTTTTTTTATTGCGATTTTTTTTTTTTTTCTTTACTAAAGACATGTGGCTGATTACATTTTGGGCCTAAATGTTTGACTAAAATTTTGTTTATTAGATTTTTCTTATAACAAAAAGTAGAAAATATCATTTTTTTTCAAAAATGTCGGTCTTTTTCCATTTATATCGCAAAAAATAAAAATCGCAGAGACAATCAAATACCATCAAAAGAAAGCTCTATTTATGGGAAGAAAAGGACGCAAATTTTGTTTAGGAGCCACGTTGCACGACCGCGCAATTGTCTGTCAAAGCGACGCAGTGCCGAATTGTAAAAACACCTTTGGGCATTTAGCAGCATATTGGTCTGGGCTTAAGTGGTTAATGGACTACGAGTGTGGTATTAATCGCATTTATAATCAGTTGAGAACTACAAGGCTGTCTGCTGCAGTGGCAGACAGGACTTGTACTTCACTTGTACTTCATTCATGCACACATCTGTGTAAATGAATGACACAGCTGCGTGGGACTTACGGGAGTAGTAAAACCACATGCCATCACCCATACTCAACCATGAGTGTAAAATGAAATATGCTCTAAAAGTTGGAGTTAGCGTTTAAATGTTTCACCCCTGTAGGCAATCCTCTGTTATTTGTTCTGAAAGACACTGGAAAATCCATGGAAACAAGTACCAACCTGAGAGTTCTTAAATTCAGAATACAGAGAAAAGAGGACATGTAAAGACTGTATCCGACTCTTGTAAACAGGGATATCCACGATACCTGAAAAAATAAATAAACTGTAATATGACAATCATAATAGCAACAAGCAAGTACATTTTCACTAAGAAAAAGGTATGGCTAATATTCCTTTTTTATAGTTATATAAAATGCTACACAAAGGGTCATTGGAAACAAGTCTTCGTTTTTGACAGATGCCTAGATCACATATTGTTTTCTTTTATCGCACAGGCTTTGATGACAAAATCTATAAATTAAAGATCCATGTCTGATTTCTGCATAGCCAATATAGGTCATGGCCTAGTGTGAGAGGACTGTAAGGCCTCGTACACACGGACGGACATATCCGATACAAACGGTCTTCGGACCGTTTTCATTGGATATGTCCGCCGGGCTATTTTGGTCCGATGGCGTGTACACACCATCGGATCAAAATCCCCGCCGGCAGACAGCGCGGTGACATTGACGCCGCCACGTCACCGCACCAGGAAGTAAACAACTTCCACGCATGCGTCGCATCAATACGACGCTTGCGCGGGTGGATATGTCCGCTGGTGAGTGTACTGACCAGCGGATATATCCGACGGACATGTGTCCGGCGGAAAAGTTTCAAAGCATGCTCTGGAAATTTTCCGCTGGAGAAAACAGTTCGAATCCGTCCGTTTGCCCCTACAGACGAGCAGATTTTTCGGCTGAAATGGTCCGTCAGACCATTTCCAGCGGAAAAATTTCATCGTGTGTACGAGGCCTTAAGAGGACGACGTACAGTCTTTCCTACATCATGTTGCTGGCTGTCTGTAGCACAATGCTATGTATATTCAAAGGCTAAAAGAAAACTTCTCTGCCAGTCAGTGCAATCAAGCCGTGTCTTGATCAGGGGTAAGCAATTCATTTTCCTAAGGGGTCACATGAGAAACTGGGACTACTGTGGAGGGCCAAAATTATTTCTTCCAAATATTCATTTTGGACCTGGGAAGGTCCATAAGTACATAAACATATAGAAAACAAACACCCGGTACTAGGAATAATAGGTTCAACTGCTCATGAAATTGTTCTTTCAGATGGGGGGTGGTAAAACAGGCAGCTGAGATGCAGTTTTACCAGCCCCCTGGGCCGCCAACACAAACTTTTAAATAACAGCCGGCCGGAGCTATTCACATATTGTGGCGTGGCATTTTTAACATGGACTCCAGAGTTTGGTAAGCGGCACTGATTGTCAAACTCGCCCATTAAGTTTGAAGTGGTTGTAAACCTACGGAAAAAAACAAACATGCAAGACAGAGGCATAATGAACTAGTATGCATATACAGGCATACCCCACTTTTAAGTACACAATGGAACCAGAGCATGTATGTAAAACGAAAATGTACTTAAAGTGAAACAATACCTTTTTTCACTTCTAGGGTGTAGTGGCGGATCAGGGGCTATAGTGGGGGTGTCAGGATCTGTAGTTGAGGTCTCAGGGGCAGTACTGGGGGTGTCAGGGGCACACTGGAACAGGACGGGCTATGCTCTTGGAGATTCAGCTCCTTCTACTGCGGCTGCAAAATGTCTGTACAGTACTTGTAAGGCACTTTACATACACTTGCGGGCATGTCCTTACTCGCAAGTGTATGTAAAGTGAGTGTACTTAAAGCGGGGTATGCCTGTACTTAACCTTAGATCGATGTCCCCACAGTGGTCCTGGCACACTGCTGTGGCCGACATGTCTCCTGGAGTTATTTCCGGGTATCACAGGCTCCGGTGATATGATTGACTAGAGCCGAGATTACGTCACTCCCGTGCAAGAGCTGCCTGTAGCGGCACAACAGCTGAAGAAACGGCACATCGGAAAATTGTGTGCAAAGGTTTACAACCACTTTAATATGGCTGCGATGCATGTAATTGCAGCACAGCATACAGGGTTAAATCAGGTGATGAGAAGGCGATATAATACCTCGTCACTACCTGTCAAATGCCCTCTGAAAAGCACTGTGACTGGAGAAAAGGAGCCTGAGATTGGTACAGCAGAGATTTCTGCAGATCCTTACAAGAACACGTGCACAGCTCCCAGGGATTTTAGCATGCAGGCACTAACATGGGAAGAATTTGGCCAGGTAGCAGAGAGGCAGGAGAGCATCTGGACATGTCCTAGTCAGCGCTGTCCCAATAGAAGAGAGCCTCATCAGCTCCTCAGACTCTCTTCATCCAGTTCTTGCAGCTATTCATATGCTTGTCCTTATGAATCCATTAGCTTCCTCACTGAGAAAACAACTTGTATTCCTGACTTATATTTGCAAACTTACCACATATCATATCAATATAGGTGGCTAGGTCACAATCCAAATCGGCTGATGGTAAACTAACCTGACGAAACAAGCAAGGACAGAAGTTTAGAACGATTGTTCCTGTAGTCTAAGAATAAGAATTTCACATTAGTAACCAAACCTTTCCAAGGAGTTCTTCAAATTCTGGCAGCCACTCCTGCATTAATGTTTCAACTTCTGGCATAGGCCTAGAAACAAATGATTTATATGTTTAAGATGCACTTACAAGAAAAGAGGAAACATTAATGTTTACTGGAAATCATATTCGAATCGGATTCGGAGACTTATTAGGGAGCATTTATCATATCCTTAAAGACTCATTTACACAGGCATAGAGGTCCATACAGTGTGTCTGGAGCAGCATGAAGCTTTGTGCAGACAGCTTATGTTAGTTAACTAGAAAATGCATTTCCTAAAGGGACATAGGCCCAATAGAGGGCGCAGACTGGGATGAAATACTTGAGGGGACCAAGACTGCATCACCTAAACTGTCAGACTGATGCAACTTTACATTGTTCACAGAGCCTACCTAACACCACTGAGACTGGCCAAATTCCAACTCACACCCAATCCGACCTGTCGTCTGTGTCAGTCCACGAATGGCACGTTTTACCATCTCATTTGGAGTTGTCCAAATATTCAGACGTACTGGAAGCAGGTTGTCCGCTTTGCACGACAAAGTAAAGTAATTGCCCAGAGATGGCAATTTTTTACAAAAACTGTAAAGGATATCCTGCAGAAAATGCATGGGAATGCTGAATAGTTGAATTGCTAAAGCTAACTGGATGAATAGCTTAAATCCGTAAGAAAGGGTTGAAGTGAGAATCATCATTCCCACTAATTAGCATCTTTTTTAAAAGTAATTACCTTTTGCAGGAGCTGCACCATAAAATTTCTACCATCAAAACTAGAGGTCGACCGATATATCGGCAGGCCGATATTTGGCCGTTTTGGAGAAATCGGCATCGGCCGTTTTGGAGAAATCGGCATTGGCCGATTTTTATCCAAATTAGGCCGATATTTAACATGGCGCTAGCGGTGCCACGGATCTGGAGCTAGGCCGAGGCCGCGGCCTCTCCTGATGCTGTGACCGCGGCGGCAATCCGCGGATTGCCGCCGTGGTCACAGCATCAGGAAAGGCCGCGGCTTCGGCCTAGCTCTGGAGCCGCGGCCATCTTGGCCATCTTGGTACACTCAGCGCGGCGGCCCTCCTCTGTTTTTTTTTTTTTAGTTTAAGGAAGTCGGGCCTGTAACAGCCAATCGGCGGCCGCCGCTGCCGTCATTCTACACTGTAAAAAAAAAAACATCCCCTGACGTGCTGCGTGCCTTGCCTCTGCCTACAAACCCCAGAATGTTACAGGCCCGCTCTGCATTCTGGGGTTTGTAGGCAGAGGCAGGGTGCGCAGCACACCAGGGGACTTTTTTTACAGTGTAGAATGTCGGCAGCGGCGGCCGCCGATTGGTTGTTACAGGCCCGCTCTGCATTCTAGGGATTGTAGGCAGAGGGGCAGGGGAGTAAATTAGGTAATGGCAGGATCAAAGGGGGTTCAATTTGCACTGGCTCTAATCTCTGGTGTGAACGTAGCCTACAGTGCAGAAAATAAGTATTTGAACACCCTGCTATTTTGCAAGTTCTCCCACTTGGAAATCATGAAGGGGTCTGAAATTGTCATCGTAGGTGCATGTCCACTGTGAGAGACATAATCAAAAAAAAAAAATCCAGAAATCACAATGTATGATTTTTTTAACTATTTATTTGTATGATACAGCTGCAAAGAAGTATTTGAACACCTGAGAAAATCAATGTTAATATTTGGTACAGTAGCCTTTGTTTGCAATTACAGAGGTCAAACGTTTCTTGTAGTTTTTCACCAGGTTTGCACACACTGGAGGAGGGATTTTGGCCCACTCCTCCACACAGATCTTCTCTAGATCAGTCAGGTTTCTGGGCTGTCGCTGAGAAACACGGAGTTTGAGCTCCCTCCAAAGATTCTCTATTGGGTTTAGGTCTGGAGACTGGCTAGGCCACGCCAGAACCTTGATATGCTTCTTACAGAGCCACTCCTTGGTTATCCTGGCTGTGTGCTTCGGGTCATTGTCATGTTGGAAGACCCAGCCTCGAACCATCTTCAAAGCTCTAACTGAGGGAAAGAGGTTGTTGCCCAAAATCTCGCAATACATGGCCCCGGTCATCCTCTCCTTAATACAGTGCAGTCGCCTTGTCCCATGTGCAGAAAAACACCCCCAAAGCATGATGCTACCACCCCCATGCTTCACAGTAGGGATGGTGTTCTTGGGATGGTATTCATCATTCTTCTTCCTCCAAACACGGTTAGTGGAATTATGACCAAAAAGTTCTATTTTGGTCTCATCTGACCACATGACTTTCTCCCATGACTCCTCTGGATCATCCAAATGGTCATTGGCAAACTTAAGACGGGCCTTGACATGTGCTGGGGAACCTTCCGTGCCATGCATGATTTCAAACCATGACGTCTTAGTGTATTACCAACAGTAACCTTGGAAACGGTGGTCCCAGCTCTTTTCAGGTCATTGACCAGCTCCTCCCATGTAGTCCTGGGCTGATTTCTCACCTTTCTTAGGATCATTGAGACCCCACGAGGTGAGAGTTTGCATGGAGCCCCAGTCCGAGGGAGATTGACAGTCATGTTTAGCTTTTTCCATTTTCTAATGATTGCTCCAACAGTGGACCTTTTTTCACCAAGCTGCTTGGCAATTTCCCCGTAGCCCTTTCCAGCCTTGTGGAGGTGTACAATTTTGTCTCTAGTGTCTTTGGACAGCTCTTTGGTCTTGGCCATGTTAGTAGTTGGATTCCTACTAATTGTATGGGGTGGACAGGTGTCTTTATGCAGCTAATGACCTCAAACAGGTGCATCTAATTTAGGATAATAAATGGAGTGGAGGTGGACATTTTAAAAGGCAGACTAACAGGTCTTTGAGAGGGTCAGAATTCTAGCTGATAGACAGGTGTTCAAATACTTCTTTGCAGCTGTATCATACAAATAAATAGTTAAAAAATCATAAATTGTGATTTCTGGATTTTTTTTTTGGATTATGTCTCTCACAGTGGACATGCACCTACGATGACAATTTCAGACCCCTCCATGATTTCCAAGTGGGAGAACTTGCAAAATAGCAGGGTGTTCAAATACTTATTTTCCGCACTGTATGTATCTGCCCCAATCACTATAATAACAGATCGCTGGTAGCTGCACCTATTTGCAATTGCCTGCAGTGATTTTGATGTTGGACGCAGACAAAGTGCATCCAGTAGTGATCACCACAGGCAATCACTGGGTGTGCAGAGAGTCATGAATATGTTCACGACATATTCATGGCTCTCTGCACAGCCAGTAATTGTCTGTGGTGATCGCTGCTGGATGCACTTTGTCTGCATCCAACATCAATCACTGCAGGCAATTGCAAGTAGGTGCAGCTACCAGCGATCTGTTATTATAATAAACGGGGCCAGTGGCCGCACCTCCTTGCCGAGAGCCACAGCTGAGTAGCTATCATTGTGAATGACATTGGGCTGTACTGGTGGGCACCGATGAGGTGATGCACTGATGAGGTGATGCACTGGTTGGCACTGATGATGTGATGCACTGGTTGGGCACTGATGAGGTGATGCACTGGTTGGCACTAATGTGGTAATGCACTGGTTGGCACTAATGTGGTGATGCACTAATGTGATGCGCTGGTGAGATGCACTAGTGGGCAATGATGGGATGCATTGATGAGGTGGCACTGATGGGCTGCACTGGTGGGCACCAATGAGGTGGCACTGGTGGGCACTGACAGGCTGCACTCCACCTCTCCACCCTAAACAATTATCTCCTCCCCACCTCTCCGCCCTAGGTTTTTTGAGACGAGGAGGAAAAAAAAAAAAAAAAAAAATCGGCCTAAAATATCGGCCGCAAAAATCGGCAACACATATCGGCCATCGGCCGTCCCGATTTCCAAATATCGGCATCGGCCAGAGAAAAACCCATATCGGTCGACCTCTAATCAAAACTGCTTTTATCAAAATGCCTCCATCATATTTCCCCCCATCAAAACTGCCCCCATCAAATTAAATTCCCATTAAATTCATTATTTCCAAAATCCCCCCCTGAGCAAAAACATTGAGACCAGTGACAACACACTGGACTAGATGTCAGAAGAAGCTCCATTCGGAACTCTTCAAAACCACTTTAAGGAAAAAAATAAAAACAATTCAGCCGCATCAAACGGCTGAAGAAACACTGGATGCCCTAAACTCAGCACTATTACAGTCAGCCGACTTAGTAGCGCCGAAACGTAAAACTCACATCCAGAGAAACAACTGTAGCTGGTTTAACAACCAACTGTCGTTACTGAAGCAAGAACGTAGAAGGGCGGAAGCCGCCTGGAAAATAAGTTCGTCAGAGGCAAACCTCTCCATCTACAAAGCAACAACAAGAAAATATCACAAAGAAATCTTCCAAGCCAAGAAAAATTATTTTTCTGAGGCTATCAATAGCGCCTTAAACCGCCCACGCGAACTCTTCAAGATGGTCACCCAGACCATGAAACCAGGATGTCTTGTAGCCCCCAATTCGGACTCAAAATAATTTTGCAATGAATTGTCGGATTACTTTATTAATAAAATCAAGGGAATCCGTGAAAGCATTCAGCAAAACAATTCCCCCCTCAGCCCCCCCCGCAATCTTTCACACAACACCCACAGCAATTTACCTCTATCACGTATGTTCACCCTGGAACCCATCTCCATCGATGCCACAATAAATATCATTGGGGCTTTGCGGAATGGCACAGCACCAAATGATATCATCCCCACAAAACTGCTGAAGAAATGCGCCGACATTTTGGCGCCCCCCCATCACGCAGCTTATCAACCAGTCCTTCAAGGAGGGCATAGTGCCCTCACAGTTGAAAGAGGGCGTAATCCAACCCATCCTGAAGAAACCCACCCTAGACCCCAAGGACCCACTACACCGCCGTCCCATAACAGCCTTAAATGTACTCTCAAAGGTAATGGAAAAAAAGGGATTTTTAATAACAGCTTACCTGTAAAATCCTTTTCTTGGAGTACATCACGGGACACAGAGCGCATAGTCATTACATATGGGTTATATGGAGTACCTTCAGGTGTGGACACTGGTGTAATCAACTTCACAGGAAGTTCCTCCCTATATAACCCCCTCCCACTGAGAGTGCTTTAGTTTTGTAGCAAGCAATTTCTCTGAGGTTACACAATGTTCCCACAAAGAGGGGTGGGAGCTCTGTGTCCCGTGATGTACTCCAAGAAAAGGATTTTACAGGTAAGCTGTTATTAAAAATCCCTTTTTCTTGATCGTACATCACGGGACACAGAGCGCATAGTCATTACATATGGGATGTCCCAAAGCAATGCTCCATGAAGGGAGGGAGACCGTAAGGCCAAAAATAGCCAAACAGAAACTATATCAGGAGGTAAAATAGCTCCACCAACAGAAAAAAGGGGGCGTGAACCGGGCCAGAGGATTCTATACTGCTGCCCGTAGGACCGCCTGCCCAAATGCTGCGTCCGCAGCCTTTGTGACGTCCAACTTATAGAATTTAGTAAACGTATGTACGGAAGACCAGGTTGCTGCTTTGCAAACCTGTGCCATAGAGATCTGATGGTGTGCCGCCCAAGAGGCACTCATGGCCCTCGTAGAATGGGCCTTAACTGATAAGGGCGGTGGAACGCGCTTCAGACCATAGGCCTGAAAAATCAGCTGCTTAATCCACCTAGCCAAGGAAGACTTGGCAGCCGGCTGACCCTTCTTGGGGCCCTCCGGAAGAATGAAAAGCACATCTGTTTTCCTAATCTTTTCTGTAGCCTTGAGATAGACCCTCATGGCTCGGACCACGTCCAAAGTATGAAGCAATCTTTCCTCTCTGGACTGGGGAGTAGGAAAGAAGGATGGTAGGACTAGGTCCTGATTCAAGTGAAAACTGGATATGACCTTAGGAAGGAAAGAAGGCTGTGGCCGCAGAACCACTCTGTCCTTATGCAGAATCAGGTACGGTTCCCTGCAAGACAAGGCTGCCAGCTCGGAGACCCTTCTGGCCGAAGCCATAGCCACCAAGAAAACCAACTTTCGGGTTAGCAGCACAAGAGGGATTTCTGTCAGAGGTTCAAACGGCTGCCTTTGTAAAGCTGACAAGACCAGATTTAAATTCCAGGGGCAGAGGGGAGCTCTAATAGGGGGATTTACATGCAAGACCCCCTGCAAAAAAGTTTTCACAAGCGAATGTGTGGCCAAAGGCCTTTGAAACCATATCGCTAAGGCAGACACCTGCCCCTTTAGAGTACTAAGAGCTAACCCCTTGTCAACGCCAACCTGTAGGAATCGCAAGATCCTGTCAATAAAAAACTTGCGAGGATGCCCTCCTTGAGACTCGCACCACTCCACATAGTTCTTCCAGACTCTGTAATAGATATTTCTAGAAACTGGTTTCCTAGCTTGAATTAGCGTAGATATGACCTGGGCTGAGAGGCCTCTGCCCTTAAGAATTAGGGATTCAGCTGCCAAGCCATCAAATTTAGCTGCTGTGAAGCAGGGTGGTAGATCGGGCCCTGAGACAGCAGATCTGGGCGCAGGGGGAGTGGCCACGGTGCCCTTACTGACATCCTCACGATGAGTGCGTACCAAGCCCTTCTGGGCCAGGCTGGGGCCACCAGGATCACCGGCCTGCGCTCCACCCTGATCCTTCGTAGAAGGCGGGGAATCATCTGTAGTGGAGGGAACGCATACAGGAGAGAAAACTGGTGCCAGGGGCAAACCAACGCATCGGTCCCGTAGGCCGAGGGGTCCCTGGCTTGGGATACAAATTTGTCCAATTTCTTGTTGAATCTTGTTGCCATGATGTCCACATCGGGAACTCCGAATCTTTGGCAAATCTCTTGGAATACCTGGGGGTGAAGAGACCACTCTCCCGGGAGTAACTGTTGACGACTCAAAAAATCTGCTTGAGAATTGTCTATCCCTGGGATGAACACTGCTGAGATGCAGGGTACATGGGCTTCGGCCCATGAAAAAATCAGGTTTACTTCCCTTTGAGCCGCTAGGCTCCTTGTGCCCCCCTGGTGGTTTATGTATGCCACCGCCGTGGCATTGTCGGACTGTATCCTTACTGGCAGACCCTGCAGGGGAAGAGTCCAGGCGACCAGGGCCAACCGAGCAGCTCTGATCTCTAGGACATTGATGGGAAGCAGACTTTCTGCCTCTGACCACTGTCCCTGCTGGGTCCGTTTTCCTAAGATTGCCCCCCAACCTGTTAGGCTGGCATCTGTGGTTACTATTTTCCACGAGATGGGGCAAAAGGTTTTCCCTTTTGATAATTTTTGAGGGATCAGCCACCAGTACAGGCTGTGCCTGACTCCTGGGGAAAGAACTAATGGACGGTCTAATGCCTGTATGGACTTGTTCCAAGCAGAGAGAATAGCTGCTTGCAGAATTCTGGTATGGATCTGGGCATAGGGCGCTGCTTCGAAGGCGGCCACCATCTTTCCCAGCAGTCGCATGCATAGGCGAATAGTCGGCTTCTTTTTGCCTAAGACTATTTGAATCGTTTGAATTAATGACCTGATCTTCTTTTGAGGTAAAAATACCCTCTGGCATTCTGTATCTAACCGAAAGCCTAGATATTCCAACTGTCTTGTGGGTTGTAACCTTGATTTTTCTTGGTTCACAATCCACCCGAACTCTTCTAGATGCCGCACTGTGCGGACCACTGCATGATTGAGGTTGGAGGCTGAACTGTCGATAACCAGGAGATCGTCCAGGTATGCTAGGACCAAGATGCCTTCTGTCCTTAGGACGGCTAGTACCGGGGCTAACACCTTTGTGAATACCCGTGGAGCTGTTGCCAACCCGAAAGGGAGGGCTATGAACTGGTAATGACTTTGGTTTATCGTAAAACTAAGAAACTTGTGATGTGCTGGGTAAATCGGCACATGCAGATATGCATCCTTTATGTCTATAGATGCTAGGAAGTCGCCCTGATGCAGGCTGGTTGTCACTGAACGTATGGAGTCCATACGGAAGGTCTGAATCCTTAGAAAGCGATTTAGGCGTTTGAGGTCTAATATAGGCCTGACGTCGCCATTGGGTTTTGGTATAACAAAAAGGTTGGAGTAGAATCCCAGACCCCTTTCTTGGGTTGGTACTTCTACAATTACTCCTTGGAGCAAGAGGCGATCCAACGCCTTTACGAGAGAGGCCCTCTTTAATGGGTCGCTTGGAAGACTTGACCCCTGAAAATGAGGAGGGGGGATTTCTCGAAACTCTAGTTTGTAGCCTGAGGCTACTACGGACCGAACCCAAGAGTCGGGAATTCTGGCCTTCCAGACTTCGGAGAAAAACTGAAGTCTTCCCCCCCCCCCACCCAAGAGAGTGGGGGCGCCCCTTCATGAATCTGATTTGATGACTGATTTAGCCGGCTTGCGAGACCAGGGCCTCTTGTTTGCCGCAGCTTGTCCCTGTGGGCGGCTATTAGCTGTTGACCGCCCGGGAGGCCGTCGATACTGACGGGAAGTCGAAGGGGCCGAGCCTACCATGGCCTGTCGTTTAAACGTGGGCCCACGCGGTCTTTTCTTGACCGGTAGGGAAGTACTTTTTCCACTTGATATGGTGTGGATATATTTATCTAGGTCTTCCCCGAATAGTCTTCCCCCATGAAAGGGAAACCCTGCTAGAAGCTTTTTGCAGGGTGCCTCTGCTGACCAGTTCTTTAGCCACAAAAGACGACGCATGTGAACCACCAGTAGAGATGAACGGGATGCCTGTTGGATGGAGTCCTTAATAGCATCCACTGCAAAGCAGAGAGCCCTAGGGAATTCTGCTAATTCATGAGTATGCTGAGCCGGCATGTCCTTCAATATATGTTTTGCCTGATCCTTCAAGGCCTGACAAACACCAATGGCTGCTACTGCTGGCTGAACCATGGCACCTACTGAGGTAAAAGCTGCTTTCAGTAGTGTCTCGAATTTCTTGTCGACCGGATCCTTGAACATATGGACATTTTCAACCGGACAAGTCAGGGATTTATTCACGCAGGAAATGGCTGCGTCCACTGTAGGAAGAGCCCATTTCTTTACATATTCCTCTTCCATAGGGTAGAGAATAGAGAATCTTTTAGGAGGGACAAAGATTCTATCAGGTCGAGCCCAATCTTGGTAAATCACGTTCCGCAGAAGGGGGTGCATTGGAAAAGATGCACCAGTTAATGGGGCCTTTAAAGAACCCAATGAGGATACCTCCGGGGCTACTAGTTCTGGCACTGGAAGTTTAAAGGCAGTGCGAACCATATCTGTCAAAGACTGGATCCACAGGCCCTCCGCTTGAGAGGCCGAAAAATATTCATCTATAGTGGAATTTTCCCTGTCTGAACCGTCGGGACTTGGGTCTGCGTGATCCCCTTGTGGGTCCCGTTCCTCTGAAGAGGAGACCTCCGCATCTGAAAACCCCACACTGGGTGAGGGGGATCTAGCCCGCTTGCTACTTGGGCAAGGACGGGAAAGTAACGCAGTTAACCTTTTCTCTAGCCCACTCATGGTGGCTGCTAGCATTTCTTCCGTCACGTAAACGGGAATGGGTGGATCGGGGGCCGCCTCTGCCCCCAGCACCCCCAATGGCTCTTGTACTATGCCACTCGGTGTCCTGACTGGCGAGGGTGGGGCCGTAGAAGCCTGGCCCAAATCCTCTGACCCCGATGGAGACCCCTTTTGTTTTTTTGGCACCTTTAGCAGCCTTGGCTGGTCCAGATCCCTTTGGAGCCATTGTACAACCTTGGGTCACCCCTATAGCCAACACCTGACTGTTGCAGCTAGGAATAACCAATGTGAGGGCAGGTATGAGAAAAATGAAAAATAACTAATTTCTCTCTTTTTTTTTTTTTTTTTACCCGCCTGGGAGGTGGCAATACCGAGGAAGCCTGTGAGTATTGACACACCAATGCCCGTTAGCCGGAGTCCAAGGTAGACTCAGATACTGCTGGATCTAAGGCTGAGTCCCTTTAAGCAAAAAAACTTTTTTTTTTTTTTTTTTTTTTCTGGTCAATAGTGGACCTAAGTCCTAGACCTGAAGATCCACAAAACCGCCACTAGGTGTCCCTGTGTGGCCAAAAGACCCAGCTGCACGCTCTGTATCCTTTCTTCCTCTGCCTCCAGGAGGTAAAGACCAGCCAGAGAAAAGTTTTTTTCTTTTATACAGACCCTGACGCTGCTGGCCCGCCCCCCCGACGCACGCCGACGCTATAAAAGGCGGCGTGCGCGCGTACAATCGCGCGCACGATCGCGCGCACCACGCCGAACCCACATGGAGGAAGCAGAGCAGAGGAACAACATGGACCAGCGTTATGCAGCACCAACAGACACCAGGTAAGCACTAATCTTATTGTAGTGCACACACAGCGAGGAAGCTGTCCCCATGGGCTTCCTAAGAAACAGGAGTTTTAACCAGCAATTTCCTCTTTAAAACATGTGGGGTTGCAGTATCAGTGTTAACAGGCAGACCTGGGGTGAGTAGCAAATATATAACTTACACAAGTATACATATATCTACATGTTATCTGGGTAAACATTAGAATCCCATCCTGCCTCAACAGACATAGTGGAGATAGTGGCTGATGCACCAGCATACTGTTAGCCAACCCAGAACCCCCAGGGGGATACCTACTGTCGAACCAAGTCCCGCAGGTTCCCTCTTACCTGCTCCACGCCGCAGGGTATTGCAAAATGCAAGAGGCCCAGCCTTCCCCCATCTCCGTGGGTATTGTCTTGGACCTTCAGGGACCGGGGTCCTGTGTTAAGGAACCCACACCCCTGGACCTATATAGCATCCTGGCATCAGTAGCTTTTAGTTCTTGGAAGAGACTAAAGCACTGGAGCCCAGAATCCAGCCCTCCAAGGAGAGGCATTATAGGCAAAACCCCACTCCAGCAGGGCCCGGGTACCGTACATCTTGGCTCTGAAGCACTTCGGACGGATCCGGCTAGCTATCCTGGGTCCCGAGACCTCCGAGGGACAGCTAGACGTGACCAACACCTAAGACACTGGCGGAAAAACTAAAGCACTCTCAGTGGGAGGGGGTTATATAGGGAGGAACTTCCTGTGAAGTTGATTACACCAGTGTCCACACCTGAAGGTACTCCATATAACCCATATGTAATGACTATGCGCTCTGTGTCCCGTGATGTACGATCAAGAAAGTTGTGTTACAACAGCTGCAACAGCATCTAGATACCCACAAGCTACTGGATCCATTTCAATCGGGTTTCCGCCCCGGACACGGGACAGAAACCGCATTGCTCAAAATATATGACGACGCTCTCGAGGCCGCAGACGAAGGAGAATCTTGTCTTCTGGTTCTGTTGGACCTAAGCGCAGCTTTCGACACTGTAGACCACAAACTTTTATTGATACGGCTAGCTGAAGTAGCCAGAGTCGCAGAAGGCGATTTATCTTGGTTCTCCTCTTTTCTGGAAAACCGATCGCAAACAGTGAATTTAGGACCCTTCACATCTGAGAAACGCACAGTATCATGCAGAGTCCCTCAAGGATCGCCTCTGTCACCGTGCTGTTTAACATCTATCTTCGTCCTCTTTTTGAGATTATCAGCAGCCAAAAACTGCTCTATCACTCATATGCAGATGACACGCAACTGTATTTCCGCATTAGCAACAAAAAGGATCACCACCTCAATCTAGAGACCTGTCTCTCTTTGATAGAGGACTGGATGACAAAGAGTTATCTTAAACTCAACGGAGCGAAAACAGAACTTCTCCTGTTTCACGCCAAGCAAAGGAATCAACCTGCAACAACCTGGACACCCCCGCCCATTCTGGGCAAAATCATCACCCCTAGCACCAAAGTCAAAAGTCTCGGGGTCATCTTTGACTCCTACATGACAATGGACGCAGGGGATCTCACCATCTGCTGCGCCTACTACGCAGACTTACCCCTTTCATCCCCAAAGAAGATTTAGCGGTCGTGGTGGGAGCAATTGTTAACTCCAGACTGGATTATGCAAATGCCCTTTACCTCGGACTCCCCAAATACCAAATCACTCGTCTGCAAGTCGTTCAGAATACGGCCGCCAGACTTGTGACTGGGAAAAAACCTTGGGAATCCATCTCACCTTCACTGAGAGCCCTTCACTGGCAACCAGTTAAAGACAGGATTGCTTTTAAAGCACTCTGTCTAACGCATAGATGTATCCATGGGAATGCCCCCCAATATCTATGCGAAAAAATAAAAGCTCACAACCCCAATCGCGTTCTGCGATCCACCAATCAAAACCTGCTACAGATCCCGAAAGCCAACTACAAGTCCAAAGGAGAAAGAAGATTCGCGGTCCAAGGTCCCAGACTATGGAACGCTTTACCAACCAGCATTCGGTTGGAGGAGAATCACTTAGCCTTCAGGAGAAAGATCAAGACTCATCTCTTTTGATATCAAAGGAGACAGGAACAACAAGCGCCCAGAGGCGATTTAGTTTGCATGTGCCGCGCTATATAAGTTTTCATTCATTCATCAAATTTCTCCCACCATATTTCCACCACCAAACTACCATCAAACTGTCCCCATCAAAAACTAGCTCCAATCCTATTGCCCCATCAAAAATTGGCCCCAATCCTATTGCCCCATCAAAAACTGGCCCCAATCCTATTGCCCCATCAAAAAATGCACCATCAAAATTGCCCCATCAAAAAATGCACCATCAAAATTGCCCCATCAAAAAATGCACCATCAAAATTGCCCCATCCTATGGCCCCATCAAAAACTGACCTCAATCCTATTGCCCCATCAAAAACTGCACCATCAAAATTGCCCCCATCCTATGGCCCAATCAAAAACTGGCCCCATCCTATTGCCCTATCAAAAACAAAAAAAAAAGTGTTAAAAAGCTTAAAATTTTAATAAGTATGAATAGTAGAAAAAAATATATAAAACGGTTTTGGATTATTATTATTTTTTTAAATCAGTCTTTAATTTTTTTAACAAGAAATAAAAACCGCAGACGTGATCAAATGCCGCCAAAAGAAAGTTCTATTTGTGGGAAAGAAATTATAAAAGTTTCATTTGGGTACAACTTCGTATGACTGCACAATTGTCATTCAAAGAGTAAGAAAGCTGAAAATTGTTCTGAAAGCTGAAAAATGGTCTGGGCAGGAGGGGGGATTAAGTGCCTGATAAGCAAGTGGTTAAGAAAAATTGTCCGTTATTTTTGAGTCATCAAGAGATTTCAAAAACAACTCAAAAATAACTGACAATTTTTTTTAAAAGAAAAAGCCAGACAGGTTCTAATAATCCCTCTCCACTCCATCCAACACTAAAAATAAACAGCATTTCCTTTATTTATAATGTAACACATGGGGGGGGGGGACTATTGGTTTGGCAGTTAAAGGGTTATAAATAATAAAAAAAATTACACACACTCACACGATTTTGTCGTGAAAGGGTTAAAAATAGAGAAATAATTGGGGTGTAACAATGAGAAAATAAAAGAAATTAAAAGATGTTATCATAAGAATAGAGATCTTTATTTCAGCCATGGGACTGAAAGGGTTAAATCTCATTCACAATAACATTGTGTCCCTATTAGATCCATATACTGCTCCTACAAGCTGAATTCACAAAGTTCAAAAATAAGGACGTGGCCACTGATGTCATTGGCTGAGAGAATATAAGCCGATGCAGAGAGGGAAGGCTGCAGAAACGGCAGTAGCTTAGTGTTCACTGACCAGTGAAGACGTGTTTCTAATCTCTCCTGAGATTTTTCTTGCGATTTGATTTGATTTCATTCGATTCGATTTCATTGCGATTTCTATTATTGTACATTTAAAGAGTGTTTCTTTATTTCTTAATAATGAGACAATTTAAATGTAAAAAGCTTTTTTCTCTGAAAAACACCAAAGAGAAAGCCAGCAAAGGAAGGGCAGCTATGGAAGGAGGTATCAGTGACCAACCTGCAGATACCCCCAAAAAGCCCTCCAAAATGAAGAAGCCCCGAGCATTTGTACGCGGCTGTTTCAAAGCCGTTGTTGGATGTTTCGGATCCGGCTGTAAAGCCAAAGGACATCACCGGGATACCGACATCGAGATTGGTAAGTACTATGAATAGTGATCGATACAAAATGGATAAGTCGCCTCCACTCATCGATCAAAGGAACCTCCACCCCAAAATGATTCCTTTTCATAGAAATTTAGAACAGAAGGAGATATTGAAGCGGAGCTCCACCCAGTATAACAACATTTTACAATGTTATTTGAAAAAAAAAAAAAAAAAAAAAACCTGAAAAAAAAAAAAAAAAAAATACTCACCCGAAATAGCTGTTGCTATGCGGAAGTCCGTAATCTGCCTCTTCCTAATCCGCGGTGTGTTTTCTTCTTCTTCTTCTCCTTGTGAATGGGCGCGCTGCTTCCTGGGAACTGTGTGTGTTCTCAGAGAGCAGCGCGCCCATTCACAAGCCAGCGTGAGACTCGCGGAGGCGCAGTAGGAAACGGGCAGTGAAGCCGTACGGCTTCACTGCCTGTTTCCCATATTGTGAATGGCGGCGCGGGACCCGGAGCGATCGTGGGACCGGCATCGGGGGGCCCATCAGCGCGGGCGCCTAGGACAGGTAAGTGTCTTTATTTAAAGTCAGCAGCTACACTGTTAGTAGCTGCTGACTTTAAAATTTTTTTTTACCGTGGCTGGAGCTCCGCTTTAAAGTGATTGTTAAGCCTCTATGTGATCTTTATATCCTCCCCTCTGTCAGATACAAAGCTGCATCCCAGTGCCTGTGTGTTATTCAAAAAAGAACCAGTTTCAACCGGTTTAAAGCAGAAGGAACACCATAGATTTAGGTCCCTTTCACACTTGTACGACTTCAAAGTCGCGCGATCTTGCTGCGATTCGCGGCCGCGATTTTACCGCAATTTTGCCGTGATTCGCGGCCGCGATTTCAATGAATGCCTGTGTAAGTGGCATCAAAATCGGACCAAAGTGGTGCAGGGACTACTTTGAAGTCGGCACTACTTAAAGTCGTGCTAGTATGAATGGTGTTCATTGAAAATCATGAAGAATGACTTGTCATACGATTTCGCAGTACAAAATCGTGAGACAAGTCGTATAAATGTGAAAGGGGCCTTAATCGTTTTAAAAAAAAAAACAGTTCTATTCCCGGCATGCTGGGAATGCCAACTGTCACATTGGTTGTGCTCTCAAATCAAACTGTCATAACGGATCACATGTGCGGCGTTATGGCAGTTGAAGATTAAATAGGGACCAAGATGGATACATTGGGGGAGGGGACACAGGGAGAGCTGCAGATAGCAGTGTATGATGGAGACTTGTACAGGGAGGGGGAGGAGACACAGGAAGAGCTGCAGATAGCAGCGTATGATGGAGACATGTACTGACTCCATTGTCAGAACTCTGCAGCCCTGATACATGGGAGTCAGAGCAGAGAGGGGGAGGGTAGAAACTGGTAGGATCAGAAAAATATTTCATACCCAGTTCATGCAGAGACTTCACCAGCGTGCGAGGTTCACGCAGAGACTTCACCAGCGTGCGAGGTTCACGCAGAGACTTCACCAGCGTGCGAGGTTCACGCAGAGACTTCACCAGCGTGCGAGGTTCACGCAGAGACTTCACCAGCGTGCGAGGTTCACGCAGAGACTTCACCAGCGTGCGAGGTTCACGCAGAGACTTCACCAGCGTGCGAGGTTCACGCAGAGACTTCACCAGCGTGCGAGGTTCACGCAGAGACTTCACCAGCGTGCGAGGTTCACGCAGAGACTTCACCAGCGTGCGAGGTTCACGCAGAGACTTCACCAGCATGCGAGGTTCACGCAGAGACTTCACCAGCGTGACAGGTTTATGCAGAGACTTCCCCAGCGTGCGAGGTTCACGCAGAGACTTCACCAGCGTGCGAGGTTCACGCAGAGACTTCACAAGCCTGTGACGGCCACACAGAGGCTTCACCAGCATGTAATGAAGATGGGGGCAAGGTTACCACAAAGGATAGGCACATACTAGTGGTAGGGGATTCAGTTATTGGAAGAATACAGAGGGCAATCTGTCACAAAGACCATTATCGTCAAACAGTATGTTGTTTACCGGGCGCTCGGGTTCGGAACATTGCAGATTGCATGGACAAATTATTGGATGGCGCTGGAGAGGACCCAGCTGTCATGGTATATATCGGTACCAATGACAAAGGTTAGAGAAGGATGGAGCGCCCTACAAAATGATTTCAGGGACTTGGGGGCCATATTGAAGAAAAGGTCCCCCAAGGCAATATTTTCTGAAATACTGCCTGTACCTCGAGCCACACCACAGAGACAGCAGGAGCTTATGGTACTTAACAAGTGGCTGAAGAACTGGTGCAGGGAGGAGGGGTTTGGTTTCATGGCGAACTGGATTGACTTTTCAGGCCGTTACCATCATTATAATAGCGACGGATTGCACTTAAATGGGAGGGGTGCAGCTTTCTTGGGAAGGAAGATGGCCAAAATGTTGGAAGAAAATTTAAACTAGGTGATGAAGACAGGAATCCACTACGTCACCAATCTCTTAAAAGATTCTCATAAGCAGCTTCTGAATCACCAACTATCAACGTAGCTGGACAAACAAGACAATTGGCTGTTCCTAGAAGAAGACTTAACAAAAAGTTTGGAGGGACCCTCCCAGGGGCCAGGTACGGCTGTACCAACACAGGTCCCTACACTGGAAGAAGAAGCTTTAAGGTATGACAATACATTGCCCAAACATAATCACCTGTAAAAAAAAAAGTGTCTGAGATGTTGGTGGTAAACAGCCTGCTAGGCCCGAGGGGAACCGAACCAAGCCCTCCAAAAGTTGCCAAGAGTGTAAATGTAGACATTAAGCTTTAAGGTTAATCAAAAATATAACACTCTAAAGGGAAAGGTAGAACAAAGGGGGAGTATGGAAGAGGGAGAGAGGAAGGAAAGGGGGAGAAGGGAATGTTGGAGGAAGAAGGGGGTGAGGGTTTGGGGGGACCCCCACACCCCTTCCCTACCCGCAACCTTCCATCCCCCCCTACTTCTCCCTCTCTGCCTCTTCCATACTCCCCCTCCCCTTGTTTTACCTTTCCCTTTAGAATGTGATATTTTTAAATAACCTTAAAGCATAATATCTACATTTACACTCTTGGCAACTTTTGGAGGACTTGGTTTGGTTCCCCCCGAGCCTAGCAGGCCGTTTACCACCAACATCTCAAGCACATTTTTTACAGGTGATATGTTTGATCTATGTATTGTCGATCGGCCTAAAGAAATTGAATATGTTGTGAAGTTTGAAGGCCGGTATGTTTTTAAGGCGTGTGTTGTACTGTCTATGAGGGGAGGTTGAAGGCCCGTAGGTTTTTGAGGCGTGTGTTGGATCGGCTAAGGGGAGGTTGGAGGCCGGTATGTTTTTGAGGCATGTGTTGGACCGGCTATAAGAGGAGGTTGAAGGCCGATATATTTTTGAGGCGCGTGTTGGACCGGCTAAGGGGGGGTTGGAGGCCGGTATGTTTTTGAGGCGTGTGTTGGACCGGCTATAAGAGGAGGTTGAAGGCCGGTATATTTTTGAGGCGTGTGTTGGACCAGCTATAAGGGGAGGTTGAAGGCCGGTATGTTTTTGAGGCGCGTGTTGGACTGGCTATAAGTGGAGGTTGGAACTCTTTGTCTTCAGAGGTCCGAGAAGTCTTTCCAGCTTTCATTAGTCTTTTTCTGCTGGAGAAATGAGAACTCTTCCTGCCAGTGAGGTCCTTCATGGAGAAGTCCAAGGCCTCACTCACACGGGGTGTATGAATCTGTACCCTGTGCGGGGGCTGCGTTAACCCCAAAAAGGACATCCATGTGGGTGCAGTTGCGCGGATGCACCCTGGGTGCGTTTGGGGCCGTGCACCGGCACCCACACCGATATCACATTGGGTACAGTCACTGCACCCCAGTTGACAACAATGGGACTGCCTACACGGCATGCTGGGAACACCTGTGCATCCCCATTCCGGTAAACATGGCCCTCCCATGGGGTACGGATTCATACCCCCAGTGTCAATGAGGCCTAAGGGTGATTGGAATATTTAGCTCCATTGTGTTGCTAATGTGGGGACCTATGTACCCCTTTTTATTGTTATTCGGATGCGTTTTATTATACGAGCGTTATAGATTGTAGTTTAGGACAAGTTTGAATTTCTTCTGAAGGCACTTTGAGTGAACATAAGTGGTTTACCCCGCTCAGCGAGGGCGGGCCTTAGAGAACAGAGGCCGCATATGGGCAGCACAGAGGCTTAGAGGTTAGCCTTGCAGCACTGGGGTTCTCGTTTCAGATTCTGACCAGGACACTATCTGCATGGAGTTTGCATGTTCTCCCTGTGCGGGTTTCCTCCGGGTTCTCCGGTTTCCTCCCACTATACATGCTACTTTTGCATTGGTGGTGCAATGGTAAGCATAGCTGCATTCCAAGCAGCTGACCCGGGTTCGATTCCCGGCCAATGCCATCTCCAATACTTGGAGTCCTTAGAGAGAAAAGCGCTATACAAGGTGAATGTGGAGTATATTAGCGGTGGAATAAAAAATAAAGAGAGTGGGCCAGATTCAAAAAAAGATGTACGCCGGCGTATCTCCAATGTGCGCCGTCGCATCTTTGCGCCAATTCACAAAGCGAGATACGAAAAACATGGCTTTAGCCGTCCGACGTAACTTGCCTTACGCCATACGCCGGCGTATCGTGGGCGCATAGTTAACACTGGACGCATTCGACGTTCCCATTAAAATTTGCAAATTAGTAAAATACGCCGATTCACGAACGTAGATGCGCCCGGCGCATTAATATACGGGATTTGCGTAAGGCTTACATCCGGCATAAAGTTACCCCTGCTATATGAGGCCCAGCTAATGCAAAGGTATGGGCCAGGGAACGACGCCGTAGAATTTTACGTCGTTTACATAGTACGAGAATAGGGCTGGGCGTAGGTTACGTTCACACGTCGTAGGCATCGCACGCCGACGTCACTTAGGGAGTTTTTTCGACGTGATTCTGAGCATGCGCGCGCATGCCAAGTTCGAGCGGCCATTCATTAGCATGGGGTCACGCTTAATTTAAATACATGACGCCCACCTCCTTCCTGCTTTGAATTACACAGGCTTACGCCGGCCCATTTACGCTACGCCGCCGTAACTTAGGGAGCAAGTGCTTTGTGAATACAGCACTTGCCTCTCTAAGTTGCGGCGGCGTAGCGTAAATTAGATACGCTACGCCCGCACAAAGATACGCCTCTGTACGTGAAGCTACCCCAATGTGTGGAATGTTTGAGGAAGAAAATGTTTTCCCAGAATCTATAGAAGGAGAACCCAGCAACTGATAGAAGACGCTTAGCTTTGGCTGCGATCACACCTAGGTGTCCCGGATCGCGGGCGGAATTACCGCAATTTCCCGAATTGGGGCAAAACGTGCGACACGCTTGTGATCCCGTTACTTTCAATGGCACCCCAATCATGGGACAATATTGTCACCTGACAAATCACACTAACAAAATGTCGGGATGCCGTTTCCCAAAATCACGTTTCGATTGGGGCGATATTGAAAGTAAGAGGGGTCGCATACTTCACCAAGCCGGAATATTACACCCCCTCAACTGTCAAGATTTACATTTAAGTTTCAAATACAAAAATCCTTCATTGCTGCAGACCTCAGCACATGCCATGTGTGATGTAACCACTTATAGACCACAATAAATATATACAGCATCTCACAAAGGTAAGTACAAACCTCTGTGTGCGGGAGATGGCATACAGTATGTCACAAAAGTAAGTACAACCCTCGCATTTGAGTAAATCTTTTCTTGTATCTTTTCATGTGACAACACTGAAGAAATTATACTTTGTATCTACAATGTTGTGTAGTGAGTGTACAGCTTGTATAACAGTGTAAATTTGCTGTCCCCTCAAAATAACTCAACACAGGACAGTCAATGGAAGAAAGTGTAGAACTCTTGTTGGAAGCTCAACCAGCCAAAAGTAAAATGGGCATCACAAAACTAAGCACATTGCCTGCAACTAGACAAAAATACCTAATGTATAAACAAGTAGATCTTGTGGGCGTGAGAGCAATGTATAGAGAAGGAACCAAGATAATTTTTTGTAAAGCTCTGTGCTCTAGCTGCGACACCATCCACTCTAAGCAACCCCATAGACACTCTGTTTAAAATCGATAACATTTCCTGAAATTTCCTGAAATGATCACTAAACAGCTTTAAAAAGGTATCAAACTGAAAAAATATAGCCGGATAGCTGAATATTTTGTGAACATTTTAATGTTTGTTTGGCATCTGTAGGTGAAAGTATGAAGGAGCTGAAACTTTTGGGAGTGGACGATTTTAAAGGATTTGAAGCATGCTCTCATTGACTTCAATCTTAAAAAGCTTAGAGGGGATGTAAAGGAAAAAATATTTTTCGCCAAATAGCTTCCTTTCCCTCCTTCACTTACCTAATCCTTCTATTTTGCTTTTAAATGTCTTTATTTCTTCTGAGATATCCTCACTTCCTGTTCTTCTGTCTGTATTTACACACAGTAATGCAAGGCTTTCTAACTGGTGTGGAGAAAGCCTCTTGAGGGGGGAGGGGGCGAGCAGGATGCCTAATAACACACAGCTCCTTTCTCCATCTGCAAAGTAGAGAGTGTTCTGACTTGCCTGGTCGCCCCCTCAAGAGGTTTTAGAGTGAAAGATTTTAAAGGATTTAAAGCATGTTTTTATTGACTCCAATCTTAAAAAAAAGTGTCTAAAAGCTTAATATTTTAAAAAGTATAAATAGTAGAAAAAAAGTTGAAGAAGTTCCATCATTAGCTGAAAGAGATGCACATGTTAATGGTCTTAATAGCTGAAAGTATGCAGAAGTTACACACAGCCAAAAAACGCACGGAATAAAATTAAAATTAAGAATAATAAAAAACGAATAACAACACTGGGAAGGCTATAGAGCATTCCCACTAACAATAAACAACGAATAACAATATTGGGAATGTTATATATAGCATTCCCACTAATGATGGCACAGCAAACGTACAGACATCCACAGAGAGAGTATGCCGGCGTATCTACTGATACGCTGGCGTACTTTCAAATTACCCGCGTCGTTTCTTTAGCTTGAATCCTCAAACCAAGATACAATGGCATCTGGGTTCGATCCGACAGGTGTAAGGATTCGTACGCCTTCAGATCGTAGATACAATACTTCGGCGTCCGCTGGGTGGAGTTCTCGTAGTTTTCCGCGTTGAGTATGCAAATTAGCTATTTCCGACGATCCACGAACGTAGGCGCGGCCGTCGCATTCTCTTACGTCGTCTCTAGTCGGCTTTTTCCGGCGTATAGTTAAAGCTGGTATTTTGCGGCGTATAGTTAGACTTGCCATGTTAAGTATGGCCGTCGTTCCCGCGTCTAAATTTGAATTTTTTTTTTTTGCGTAACTCCTCTGTGAATAGGGATGGACGTAATTCACGTCCAAGTTAAAAAAATGACGTCGTTGCGACGTCATTTAGCGCAATGCACGGCGGGAAATTTCAGAACGGAGCATGCGCAGTTCGATCGGCGCGGTGACGCGCTTCATTTAAATGAAACACGTCCCCTACTCGCCAATTTGAATTACGCGCCGAGAGATACACTACGCTGCCGTAACTTACGGCGCAAATTCTTTGAGGATTGAAAGATTTAAAAAGTAAGTTACAGCGGCGTAGCGTATCTCACATACGCTGCGCCCATCTATTTGTATGTGGATCTGGCCCATACAGTGTATGTTTGCACCCACCCATCCCAGTGTACTTGTCAAACTCAGGTGTCTGTACAGCCAGTGCACCTTCATTGGCCAACACAGGCTGCCTGCATGCAGCTCCAGATGCATAAACAAACAGCTTGCTCACTGTCCGAGCCTCTGTGCTTGTGTGAATGAACCCTAATGACTGACACATTGAAGGCAAACTGTATTCAAGAATTTTGTGCATTAAAGAGAAGTGAAGTATGTAAACTGCTGTTTCTCATACTGTCCTCTGTTTATCTGACCTTCTTATGTAAAAGTCTATCAAGTTTATTGTTCATTAGTCCTCCTTAAGCCATTTACAAAAACGATTTCAGCTGTTTTTTTTTTTTTTTATCAACGTTTTTGAAAAAATTTCAGAAACGGAGCTATGTGTGGGAAACTTAAAGCGGAGTTCCACCCTTAAAATCACTTTGTTTCATTACATCCAGCATACTGGCGTCAGAGCCAGTATGCTGTTTTTTTTTTTTTTTTTTAATGCACGTACTTACTTTATATAAAATCATTGAATTCCAGGCGCACCGCGGAATGTCACCACTATAAGGCGTCACGCCTTCCGGAAACAGCCGATTAGCATTCGGCTTTTCTCGGCGCCTGCGCACAGACCCAGGAGCTGACTGCGCAGGCGCCGTATATAGCCGCGTCACGCCCTCCGAAAAAACCCGAACTAGGACCGGCTATTTTCGGCGCCTGCGCAGTCAGCTCCTGGGTCTGTGTGCAGGCGCCGAGAAAAGCCGAATGCTAATCGGCTGTTTCCGGAAGGCGTGACGCCTTATAGTGGCGACATTCCGCTGTGTGCCTGGAATTCAATGATTTTATATAAAGTAAGTACGTGCATTAAAAAAAAACAAAAAAAAACAGCATACTGGCGCTGACCCCAGTATGCTGGATGTAATGAAACAAAGTGATTTTAAGGGTGGAACTCCGCTTTAAGATGAGGAACACCATGTCAGGTCAGGGAAGAGGTCCTCTTCCAATTCGCAGGCAGAGCCATTTCAAGTACAGACTAATGTATATGGGCATATGTTAAAAAAATAATTTAAGAACTTACCGAGTATAGTGAACGCTGGCAGGTGGTTTTGAATGATGTAATTCGCTGATGCTTGCCATCCAAGAATCTATAGCTTTGTGATTCCTTTCTGCATTGTCCAGACTCTTCACTTTTATTTGCTGCTGCTAGGAAGACATAACATTAGCATGAAAAACTAAAGGGTCCTTCATTGTTTTGTTGTGCCCCAGTCACAAAGCTTTTTACATTGGCAGTAAATAAATGTGAAATTTCAGCAAAAAATGTAGTTGTAATTATAGATGTACCATGTGCTAAATAATTTTGACCTATTTAGTTTCTTAGAGCGCCGCTCCAAGCACCCATCCAACCCTTTCCAGTGACCCACTACTTTTAGGTGCCAGTGTCTGAAGTGCCCATCCTAGCCTACTATACAAAGTGTGACCCAGAGATGCTACACTCCTAAGCAGCCTATGTAGGCCACTGTATCTACTAATTTAGTATATATGCTGCTTAGGAGTGTGGCCTGTCCAATTCACACTGTGCTAAATCATGTTAAATACCATGGACAGGGTTGCTACTTTACTCACATTATTAATCTATTTTCGCAACATAAACAGCTCCCCCGCCCATGCAAAAAAGATACCAGTGTCACACTGGGCATAGCGTTTGGAATCTTCATTGATACTTTGGTAGGCTTGGTGCTTAGAAGAGGTTGTAAATATTGGGAATACACAGGAGACTAAATTACAGAATTCTATTCGCTTCTAGACCAAGGCCAGGCTTGTTTGACCTGGCAAGAATAAATAATCAGAGGGGCCACATGTTGGATGCAGAAGCAAGAAGATCATTGGTGATTTATTTATGCACAATATATGCTGCATCTCCTCCTGGGTATCAGGTGTGATAAAAAAAAAAAAAATGGTACACATCTTTAGCTAACAGTGTTTAGAAGGGGGCAGTGTCCATATGTTAGGCTCTTTTCTCAAAAACCCTCCTAATGCAGAGGCGCAGGTAGAAGGAAGAGACCACCGTAGGCAAAAAAATAAAGCCTGAAATGCTACCTTATCTCAGTAAAGGACCTGAAAATGTTGTTTACAAAAAAGTTCATTCAGTTCCCAGACTCTATGAGCTGAAGAAATGACCACAAATACACCTCCTTGCGTGCAAGAAGTGCCAAAAGGAACATCTCAAATGAGCTCAAACTCATCATGCTGTAAAAAAAAGATACAACCAATTAAGATTCCATGGGGATATGAAGACCAAATAGAGAACAAATGTGTATGACTCAAAAGCCAATGAATGAGATGCAATAGGCCACTGGAACAGAATGACCAAGGCCAAAATGTGACCCAGATAGTACTCATGGCCAGACAACTCCAGCCAGACTAGAGTAAAGCCAAAATACAACCTGCAACATGCGGTTAAGGATGAAACCTTTAGACAAGGCAAAATATGCCTTTCCAGTACAATGGTATACCTTCTTGGAGGTCAGCTTTATTCCCTGAGCAGAGTAGAAATATTAAGTCAGAAACCCCCTTGTCCCTTAGGACTTGGGCCTCAACAGCCATTCTGTCAAAGTCAGCAATCGTAAAGCAGGAAGGAGATGGACTCTTAGCCTGCAAAAACGTGTTTGGTCGGACTGGAGAAGCCAGTGGCTTTTCCGCTAGGAGATGGACAATATCCACACACTCCATTTTTTGGGGGCCAAGCCAAAGTTATAGGAATCATTAGCACACCCTCTTTATCCTGCAGAGCAAGCGGACAGAAGTTAAAGTAAAGAGAAAGCATAGATCAGAAGAATTTGACTCCAATAGGACATTTCTGTTGGCTTTGGAACCTAAACAAATTTCAGATATAAGTCTTGAAACTTCTCTCATTCCGGTATTGCACCCTGAAACAATGCTGCAAAAAAGGAACGCACTCTACTTTGAGGTTCATTTGAGCACATAAAGCATGTAGGGGGAAAGCTTCTGAATTCCAGCTTGTAATCTCCTGAAAGCACACTGTGGACCCATTTGTCTGCAATTTTCCAAGTCCATACAGCCAGGAAGAGGAATTAACTCTGGACTTGGAGCTCTTCAAGTTCCAGTTCTTCTTGCAAAACTGGGTGGTAGGCTTCTGCTTTAAACTTGAGGCCTTTGGTTGACAAAACATTTTTTTGCATTCGAAGGCGGCCCTGGACTCATTGGTTTTGCCTTCTTCAGGGGTAACAGCATGCTTTTTCCGACAGTCACCTTTTGATGAAAGCATCCAATGACAGGCCAAACAAACACTTACCCTCAAAGGCAGCCGCTCTATTTGCTTCTTACAGAGAAGTTTAAGCCACAGGATTCTCCTTTTATGGAAGGAGAGAGAAAGCTCAGTCTAGAGATTTGCGCAATAAAATCTTCCAAAGCATCCATCAAGAAGCCCAAGGCTATCAGGAACTCCTCTGTGTATTGTCCAATGACAGGTTTTACATAGGTAGTCAGGTTGAAACAAAAAAGACAATAGTTCTGCTAGTTCAACCAATTAAAAACACACACAGACAGCAACCCTCCATATACACCAACCTATATCCATAGTTGATCCAGAGGAAGGCAAAAAATGTACCATGGTCCAATTCGCTTCAGTGGGGGAGGGGGAAAAACTCCTTCCTGATCCTCCCAGGAGGCAATAAAACATTTCCTGGATCAACTACCCCTGTCATCATTACCTCTAAAAAATAGTATCCAGTTATATTTTGTGTATTTAGGATTGTAACCAGCTCTTTTTTTCTAAACAATCTACTCAGCTGGCCAGAACTAGTTTCTGAGGGAGTCTATTCCACATTTCCACAGCTCTTACTGTGAAGAAGTCTTTCCATATGTGAAAGTTATTTTCCTCCATATGTAAAGAGTGCCCCTTGCCCTTTGTAATGACCTGAAAGTGAATAACCCTACACCAAGTTCACTATATGGAACACTGTATTTATACTCATTGATCACATCCCCCCTTAAAGGGAGACGTGCTATTATTAAGTCTATGATCTACCAGAACACAGAGATCCTTCTCCACTATTGACTCTCCCAGCTGCTCTCCTAGTATGTATGGTGCATGTTTACCACCCAAGTGTATAATTTAAAATCTATCAACATTAATCCTCATTTGTCATATGGTTGAAAATTTGCTGCTTGTAAGTCGGAGACATCCTGTATGGACAGAATTCCACTGCTTGGTGTCCTCTGCAAACACTGAAATGGTACTTTTAATCCCAGACCCCATGTCATTTATAAATGCGTTAAAAACTAAAAAAGGTGCCAACACTGAACTTTGGAATACACCATTAATAACCCTAGACAATTCAGAGTAGGAATCACTAAGCACTACTCGTACTACGTCCCTTTAGCCGGTTTTCTATCCATTTACAAACTGAATTTTTTAAGCCTGTAGACTTTTATTTAGACATTAGCCATGTGTGGGGAACCATGTCAAACACTCTATCAAACTGAGAACTGAGCTCTTTGGCCGCGTACACACGGAGGGACAAATCCGATGGAAACGGTCCTCGGACCGTTTGCATCGGATATGTCCGCTGGGCTATTTTGGTCCGATGGCGTGTACACACCATCGGATCAAAATCCCTGCGCCGGCAGAGGTGGCGGTGACATTGACGCCGCCACGTCACCGCACCAGGAAGTAAACAACTTCCACGCATGCGTCGCATCTATACGACGCTTGTGCGGGAGGAAATGTCCGCTGGTGAGTGTACTCACCAGCAGACATATCCGACGGACATGTGTCAGGCGGAAAAGTTTCAAAGCATGCTGGAGAAATCCGTCCGCTTGCCCCTACAGACGAGCGGATTTTTCGGCTGAAATGGTCCGTCGGACCATTTCCAGCGGATAAATTCCATCGTGTGTACGCGGCCTTTGAGGAATCTTGGATATGAGCCATCTGATCCAGGTGCTTTACTCATCTTTATTTTGTCTAAATTATTCTGGACCACTTTAATGGGGGGGCGGACATGCTGCCCAGGTTATTGCTGTCCAAAAATGACTACAAATCCCCAAAGCCCGCTACAAGACCAAAGGAGAACGTCGATTTGCAGTCCAAGGACCTCAACTGTTGAACGCATTACCAACTAACATCCGAACGGAAATTGATCACCTGGCCTTCAAAGAAAAACTCAAGACCCACTTATTCTGAGGGATAAACAGAAGGAAAAGGGATACCCAGCGCCTTGCGTCGATTCAGTTCGCAATTGTTGCGCTATACAAGTTATTCACTCACTCACTGGTCCAGTGCTGGCCGACAACCTTCAGAGTGGTGTCTGGGTACCATTCCTCTGGACCCAGAACCCTAGGCAACTCATCCAGGTGTATAGAGTAGGCAGTAAAATCCAGAGGCAAATGACCATAGATAGGATTCTTCATAGACTTCAGAGGCACAGCCATCACTTGACACTAGCACAAAACTAAGGCAATATGCTTAGGTAAAAAGCCGGCCTTTTATTTTGTCTAGAGTCCATTCACCTGTAGGTGACAGCAGTGGTCATAATTAAAAGAAACCCTGTGATATACGATTAGGAAATTCTGTTCTATGTTATCCCTCAAGGATTCATGATGTCTGCTTCCATAATTTGTACTTCCCGACACAGTTACTCACCGAAACACTGTGTTGCTTTGAGCCTTCAGTCAACCATAGAGCCATAACAGTGGAATCCGATTGCTTTGTTGATGGTTCATCTAGAGTTAACAAGCCAAGATTATCTGGTTTACTATCAGGTCGTGGAACCTACATGGAAGATACATGAAAATGTTTTTATTCCATCACAACTTCTCAAACAAGGAATTTTTCCAGACAGACATATAAACAGGATGTTGGGGGTCGTGGCGCTGTTGCTGGTAAGTTGTATTAATGAGCCGATAGTCACCCTTCCAGGTTTAAATGATAGGCTCTGTTAGGGCAACTGTCCCTTAATGTGTGATATAGAGGTGGCCACCCTGGGCAGGGTAGATCTAAGTGTACAAGAATAGTGGTGGTACCCTCTAGAAGCCACTAGAGGCAGTGGTGCTCCTGGTACTATGTGGCATATGTTCTAATAGTGATCTACAATATATCAAGTCCACTAATCACATTACACATAACACAGTGTAGATATAACAGGAATAAGCCTTATACACCAACTTCTATGTACATACAGACAACATAGTATTCAAGGCCAAAGGTCTAAGAAATATATATATATATATATATATATATATAAAATAATTAACATGCAGGAGTCCATATGGCAAAAATACAGGCTGGTAGGTAAAAGTGATGTGAGGATCAGGGTGCACCTAGCTAGGTAGGTGGTCTTTATACTGTACAACAGGTGTTGCTCGCTGTGGTCCCGGTGCTCCCCCTTATGGGTCCCCACTCACCAGAGGCAATCACCCCTGCTGGGGTAGAGTGCGTGTCAGACGGACAGCTGCTCCTTCGTACCGTGACCTTTTCTCCTCGTATGTCTCCTGGGTTCCTGAGGTATATCCTTGGTGTGGATGGTTTGGAATTCAATTGTTTCTGAGTTCTGTTGTGTATGGTAGTCTGTACTCAGAGGCTCTACCATACACAACAGAACTCAGAAACAATTGAATTCCAAACCATCCACACCAAGGATATACCTCAGGAACCCAGGAGACATACCAGGAGAAAAGGTCACGGTACGAAGGAGCAGCTGTCCGTCTGACACGCACTCTACCCCAGCAGGGGTGATTGCCTCTGGTGAGTGGGGACCCATAAGGGGGAGCACCGGGACCACAGCGAGCAACACCTGTTGTACAGTATAAAGACCACATACCTAGCTAGGTGCACCCTGATCCTCACATCACTTTTACCTACCAGCCTGTATTTTTGCCATATGGACTCCTGCATGTTATATATATATATATATTTCTTAGACCTTTGGCCTTGAATACTATGTTGTCTGTATGTACATAGAAGTTGGTGTATAAGGCTTATTCCTGTTATATCTACACTGTGTTATGTGTAATGTGATTAGTGGACTTGATATATTGTAGATCACTATTAGAACATATGCCACATAGTACCAGGAGCACCACTGCCTCTAGTGGCTTCTAGAGGGTACCACCACTATTCTTGTACACTTAGATCTACCCTGCCCAGGGTGGCCACCTCTATATTACACATTAAGGGACAGTTGCCCTAACAGAGCCTATCATTTAAACCTGGAAGGGTGACTATCGGCTCATTAATACAACTTACCAGCAACAGCGCCACGACCCCCAACATCCTGTTTATTTTTCTTATTATACTCTCTTAGGGGAGCTATATTTAGGGGGGGCTGCAGTTGCATACTCCCATACCCCTATTTCTATCATCCTAAGCGCAGGTCTTCTCCTTTATAGACATACAGACAAAACCTGGATTATGAGCATTATTTGTTCCAGAAAAATGCTTGTAATCCAAAGCGAGTTTCCCCATAGGAGTCAATAAAAACTGCTTAAAGGGTCACTATAGGAAAAAAAATGTTTTGCTGAAATGACTGTTTACAGGGTATAGAGACATAAAAGTTAACTGATTCCTTTTCAAAATGATTAAAAATAGATAAAAATCAATCATATAATGTGCCTGCAGGTTAGTTTTACTTTTGAACTGGCTTCATGTTTCTGTGAAGTAGAAAAACAAACAAATCCAGGGCAGTGTTTTGTTTTTAAAATGAATCTGATTGGTTCTGGGAAGTTTTAGACACACAGTAATGACAGCTCAGACCACCGTGAGAAAGCTCCCAGCACTGTGGTTATAAGGAAACAGACAAGCAGAAAGTGTGGAGAACAGAGCAGGATTACAGCAACTTCAAAGCAAAAACGAACAATAAGGACATGAAACCAGTACTGCAGTAAGGTAAAGGAAGCTATTTAGCTAAAAAAAAAAAAAAAGATTCCTTTAGTGATCCTTTAAAAACACATGTGCAGCATGCACTATTTTTGAAAAATATAATAAGCAGCAATGTTTAGATGTGAACAGGTCACATAAGAATAAATGACATTACTATTTGAAACGTAGTAAAATGGACAAGTGTGAAGGGACCCCGAGGGCCCATGCACACCAGACGCAATGGAGCTACCCAGTCCCACTTTTTTCAGAGCAGCAAGTTGCGAGGTCAACCACTGCATTGCAATGCTGCTGCACTGAATCAAACTGTGTTGAAATGTCAATTATGACTTTTCAACACAGTTTTGTGAAAAGGAAAGCAAACAGTGCAATGCCTCGGGATCTGTGTATTGGCACTGTGTCTCCCAACACACACAAGCAGATGTGCAATCAGCTCAGTTTGCTGGTGTAAATGGGTCCTCAATGAAAATAGTTTGTTAAATTATCACAAGATCCAGAGATATAGGCAGAATCAAATGCATATTTAGTTTTTTTTTTTTCAAAAGAAGCTAAATATTTGACAGTGGATTTAATCCTTCTTTAAGCCAATCAACACCATCTCCACACCAGGAGCCTGCCTTCAATAAAACATGGAATACACATATATTTTCTGTAGCTCCCTGCAGGTATTGTATCCCAGTGCACAATGGCTGACAGACAGACAGACAGACAGACTTATTATCCATATATTGAGCTCCAGAAAATGCAGGGCATCACAGCTGAAACATTTAAGCCTTTATTGCAAAAAGCTACAACACAAAGCTGACAGAGTAGGTCCAACCAATGAGTATTTAATTATATGCAGCACAACTTTTTAAGCACTATATACTGTATATGAAAAATAACTGATGGCCAGGCATGTGTTAGGTTTGTGTCTGCAGGCTTCCGAGAGGTAAAGATGCAATATTATAACAGTTAAGATTGACATTAGGTTCACACTGATGCAAGTTTGAAAACTCGCACAATTTCAAACCCGTATGTCAGTCCGACTTCGGGAGTGATTTCAGAGACATCAGTGCGGGTTTCTGCACAGATGTCTTTTTAAATCGCCCCCAAAGTGACCAAAAGTAGTGCAGGAACTACTTTTGGGAATCGGTGCAGTGTAGCACCGAGTCGGACGGTGCTGTTGCTGCCGTCGATTTGAGATTCGATTTGCTATGTCAAATCGCATGTCAAAACGGTCTGATGTGAATGTGGGCTTAAAATTTTGTGTATAACTCCACCTAAATATGTACTTTATGAATGTTAGTAAAAGTCATACTATATTAGAACTTGGAATTTATTATTTGCAAGCTTTTAGTTGCTTTGTACATAGGGCGTTTGGCCCCTGTACGTCAAATCTCAGCATTTAGTGCATCCAAGAGGCACAGGTACAATGTCCAGGCCCACCGCCTGCAACCTGTCAAAGTCTGTGGCAGACTAAAGTATACTGCAGCTGGACAGGGTTCAATGCTGTATTAAGTGGTACTCATAGTTGGGGTCCTATGCATTCAGGAATGTATGCCCAGAATGCAGGTATTCATAACAAATGTGCTGGCTTAACTCAACACATAATACATTTGTAGGTTTTGCACAATCTTTTACACATTGGCCTTAAGACCCCTTTCACACTGAGGCGTTATGCAGGCTCTATAGCGCTAAAAATAGCGCCTGCAAAGCGACCTGAAACAGCGGCTCCACGAGGGCTTTCACACTGGAGCGGTGTGGTGAACTCAGCAAGCCTAAAGCACCCCTGCCCATTGAAATCAATGGGCAATGTTGCCTTTAGTGGTGCTTTGCGGGTGGTTTTAATCCCACTAGCGGGAGTTAAAAGCGCCCCACTAGCGGCCGAATAGCGCCGCTAAAACGACAGTAAAGCGCCACTAAAAATAGCGGCTCAGTGTGAAATGAGTCTTAAGCTGTCCACTGGCTGTTCCTGCAAGCTTTGATACTTGCCAGTGTCTAATCACCTAGAAGTAGAGGTGATCCTGTGATGTACAATTAGGAAAATGGCTGTTATTAGTTATTATTAATAAGACTTTTCTGTTTTGCACAAAACTGATACAGGTATAAAATTAAATAAGGCATGTTTTTCAATTCATCACTGCTGTAGAAAGTACAATACCTTTAGGAATGCATCAATATCTCCAACTGCAGGAATAAAGTCTGGGATAAAAGGTTTCAATCTGTGGTCCAAATCTATGGTGTGCGGAGTGTATCTGATGAAAAAAATCAAAGCATTTAAAACTACTAAAGCCCTATGTAGGTTAAATCTCACCACAATCTATACATATGGATCCTTCCAAATAGGAGGAGGAAGCCACAAAAATATAACTGTACATAAATTAAAATGTATTTCTGAATTATACTCAAGACCAAAAATACTGTATAGCAGAGTGGCTGCAGCACAAACACTCCAATACATTCTTTATTTCAGCAACATTTCTTTTCATTTGATCTCACTCTGCTTCCTTGATCTAAGAACAGCAGTGGGAGGGGCTGGGATTACCCAGTGATGTCAGTCAGCAGAGGCAGATCATGTGACCACACAGAAGAGTTGTGCAAAAAGGTATTGAGGATTATCATTTAAAAAAACAGACAGAGGTTTAATATCTCCTTCCCTTTTTCTTTCCAGGGATATCAGATTACAGTAGGGGGAGGGTAGTTTTTGTCAGTTCCCTCTCTTTCCGTGCCGCCCTCCGCGCCCAGGTTTCTTCATTGGGGGGTTGTTGAGGTCTTCTTGGCCTCGAAGGTCTGTTTTGAAACTGTGTTTGGCTGTCTAAGAAATGGATGCCCTTTCAATAATATCAATTAATGTTAAGGGATTAAATATCCCAGAAAAGAGACGGATCCTATTACAGGAAGTGAAGAAAAGGGGGAGTAACATAGCATTTGTACAGGAGACACATTTTAGGAAGGGGGGCTCCCATGCTCCCACAGAGTCTTTCCGACGGAATACCATGCGACGAACCCGGTGGCAAAGAAGGGGGGAGTATCAATTTTAATCTCAAATAACACATTTACAGACTCCCTGGTGGACACCGGGGGGCCAGTATTTAGCATTGAAAGGGACGATAGGGGGATTAGCAATAACGCTGGCCACCTTTTACGCCCCCAACACACAATAGGATTTGTTCTTGAGGAAGTTTCTGGACAAACTAGCAGGTTTTCAGGAAGGTCAGTTGATCATGGGAGGTGATTTGAACATTCCCCTTGACCCTATGGTGGATACATCATCCGTAGGTTCGTCAGCTGCGGGAGGAACCCGGAAACGAATACGGCAGTTACTGCAACAAGGGAGATTAATAGACATATGGAGATTGATGCACCCAGGGGAGCGAGACTACACCTTTTACTCTGTCCCGCATAAGACATATTCTCGTATAGATTATTACTTTATTCCACATAATCAGCTTAATGCAGTCAAGGAGGTGGAAAAAGGGGAAATTACGTGGACAGATCTTGTCCCAATACTTTTGAAATATACACTAGGGGACTCTCGGCCTCCAGGATCTGGGTCCTGGAGACTGAATGAGAGCCTGCTACAGGATGATGTTGTGTTGGAAGATGTGCGGAAGGAATTAAAGTGGTACTTTGAGACAAATGTTTCCACAGATTGTAATTTAGGGGTGGTTTGGGAGGCCCGTAAGGCGGTAATAAGGGGGGTTTTGATGAATCACGGGGCAAGGATAAAAAGGGAAAGGGAATCAAAGGTAATAACCCTTATGACAGGGATCTCACGTTTAGAAATAAGACACAAACAGAGTCCATAGTTAGAAAGGGACCTCCTGGCGTTACGTAGACAAATTACTGAACTACTTCTATATAGAACGAAAAGGGCAATACAGATTGGTAGAAGGCAGAATTACGAATACGGTAACAAATGTGAGAAGCAATTGGCTAGCTCACTGAGGGAACAACAAAAAAAGACCTATATTCCAACGATTCTGGGAACAGGAGGGGAAAAACTTGCCTTACCCAGAGAGATAGCACAGAGATTTGGGGACTTTTATAGTACTTTGTACAATTTGCAAACAAGCTCTCAGGACCATGTGGCAATGGAAAATTATATAGCAACATCAGGTATTCCGAGTTTAACATCAGAGATGAGTCAAGAGATGGAAAAGCCCATTACCATAGAAGAGATACAGGAGGTAGTAAAAAAAAAGGGAAAGGAGGGAAATAGCCGGGCCCGGATGGGTTTACTACTCAATATTACAGACTTCTTTTTCCGTACTTGGGTCCATTCATGGCAAAAATGTTTAATGGGTTAGGAGACACAGGTGCCTTCTACACTGAATCGCTAAAAGCTGTGATAGCAGTTATCCCCAAGGAGGGAAAAGATCCTTCCCAATGTGAGAGTTACAGACCAATCTCACTATTGAATGAAGACTTGAAGCTTTTTGCTAAGATTTTGGCAAGACGGGTACAGCAGTACATACCCAGGCTTGTCCACAAAGATCAGGTGGGATTCGTGCAGATGCGTGAAGCACGGGACAATATGGTTAAGACCTTGAACCTGATCCATTTGGCCGGCACTTCCCGAACCCTATGTGTCTTTCTAGGAACGGATGCTGAAAAAGCTTTTGATCGGATAAAAAAGGATTTTTAATAAACAGCTTACCTGTAAAATCCTTTTCTTGAAGTACATCACGGGACACAGAGCGCATAGCCATTACACTTGGGTTATATGGGTACCTTCAGGTGTGGACACTGGTGTAATCAATTTCACAGGAAGTTTCCTCCCTATATAACCCCCCTCCCACTGGGAGTGCTTCAGTTTTGTAGCAAGCAATTCTCCCGAGGTTACACAATGTTCCCCAAAAGAGGGGTGGGAGCTCTGTGTCCCGTGATGTACTTCAAGAAAAGGATTTTACAGGTAAGCTGTTTATTAAAAATCCTTTTTTTTTTATCGTACATCACGGGACACAGAGCGCATAGCCATTACACTTGGGATGTCCTAAAGCAATGCTCTATGAAGGGAGGGAGACCGTAAGGCCAAGAATAGCCAAATAAAAACATTGTCAGGAGAAAACATGGCTCCACCAACAAAAAAACAAGGGGGCGTGAACCGGGCCAGAGGATTCTATACTGCTGCCCGTAGGACCGCCTGCCCAAAAGCTGCGTCCGTACCCTTTGCAACGTCCAACTTATAAAATTTAGTAAACGTATGTACGGAAGACCAGGTTGCCGCCTTGCAAACCTGTGCCATAGAGATCTGATGGTGTGCCGCCCAGGAGGCACTCATGGCCCTCGTAGAATGGGCTTTAACTGATAAGGGAGGTGGAACGCGCTTCAGACCATATGCCTGAAAAATCAGCTGCTTAATCCACCTAGCCAAGGAAGACTTGGCAGCCGGCTGACCCTTCTTGGGGCCATCCGGAAGAACAAAAAGCACATCTGTTTTCCGAATCTTCTCTGTAGCCTTGAGATAGACCCTCATGGCTCGAACCACGTCCAAAGTATGAAGCCGTCTTTCCTCTCTGGACTGGGGAGTAGGAAAGAAGGATGGTAGGACTAGGTCCTGATTCAAGTGAAAACTGGATATGACCTTCGGAAGGAAAGAAGGTTGAGGCCGCAGAACCACTCTGTCCTTATGCAGAATAAGGTATGGCTCCCTGCATGACAAGGCTGCCAGCACGGAAACCCTTCTGGCTGAAGCCATAGCCACCAAGAAAACCAACTTTCGGGTTAGTAGCACAAGAGGGATTTCTGTCAGAGGTTCAAATGGCTGCCTTTGTAAAGCTGACAAGACCAGATTTAAATTCCAGGGGCAGAGGGGAGCTCAAATAGGGGGATTCACATGCAAGACCCCCTGCAAGAAGGTTTTCATAAGCGAATGGGTGGCCAAGGGTCTTTGAAACCATATTGATAAAGCCGACACCTGCCCCTTTAGAGTACTAAGAGCCAACCCTTTGTCAACGCCAACCTGGAGGAATCGCAAGATCCTGTCAATAAAAAACTTTCGAGGATGCCATTTTTGAGACTCGCACCACTCCACATAGGTTCTCCAGACTCTGTAATAAATATTTCTGGAGACCGGTTTCCTAGCCTGAATCAACGTAGATATGACCTGATCTGAGAGGCCTCTGCCCTTAAGAATTAGGGATTCAGCCGCCAAGCCGTCAAATTTAGCTGCTATGAAGCAGGATGGCAGATTGGGCCCTGAGACAGCAGATCTGGGCGCAGGGGGAGCGGCCACGGCGCCCCGACTGACATCTTCACGATGAGTGCGTACCAAGCCCTCCTGGGCCAGGCTGGGGCCACCAGGATCACAGGCCTGCGCTCCACCCGGATCCTCCGTAGAAGGCGGGGAATCATCTGCAGTGGAGGGAACGCATACAGAAGAGAAAACTGGTGCCAAGGACAAACCAAGGCATCGGTCCCGTAGGCCGAGGGATCCCTGGCTCGGGATATGAATTTGTCCAACTTTTTGTTGGATCTCGTTGCCATAATGTCCACATCTGGGACTCCGAATCTTTGGCAAATCTCTTGGAATACCTGGGGGTGAAGAGACCATTCCCCCGGGAGCAACTGTTGACGACTCAGAAAAAATGCTTGAGAATTGTCTATCCCTGGGATGAACACCGCCGAGATGCAGGGTACATGGGCTTCGGCCCATGAGAAAATCAGGTTTACTTCTCTTTGGGCTGCTGGGCTCTTCGTGCCCCCCTCATGGTTTATGTATGCCACCGCAGTGGCGTTGTCGGACTGTATCCTTACTGGCAGACCCTGAAGGGGGAGAGTCCAGGCGATCAGGGCCAGCCGAGCAGCTCTGATCTCCAAGATATTGATGGGAAGCAGTTTTTCTGCCTCCGACCACTGCCCTTGCTGGGTCTGTTCTTCTAGAACTGCCCCCCAACCTGACAGGCTGGCATCTGTGGATACTATCTTCCACGTGATGGGGCAAAAGGATTTCCCTTTTGACAAATTTTGAGAGACCAGCCACCAGGACAGGCTGCGCCGGACCTTCGGGGAGAGCACTAACGGACGATCTAACGCCTGAATGGACTTGTTCCAAGCAGAGAGAATGGCTGCCTGAAGATATCTGGTATGGATCTGGGCGTAGGGCACAGCCTCGAAGGCGGCCACCATCTTCCCCAGCAGTCGCATACATAGGCGAATAGTCGGCCTCTTCTTGCCTAAGATCACTTGAACTGCTTGAGCTATTGATCTGATCTTTGCTTGAGGTAAAATTATCCTCTGGCAGTCTGTATCTAGCCGAAGGCCTAGATATTCCAACTGCTTTGTGGGTTTCAATACCGATTTTTCTAGGTTTACAATCCACCCGAATTCCCCTAGATGCTGAACTGTGCGACCTACTGCCTGATTGAGGTTGGAAGCTGAGCTGTCGATAACCAGAAGATCGTCCAAGTATGCCAAGACTAAAATGCCTTCTGTCCTTAGGACGGCTAGCACCGGGGCTAACACCTTTGTGAATACCCGCGGAGCTGTTGCCAACCCGAAAGGGAGGGCTACGAACTGGTAATGGCGGTGATCTATCATAAAACGAAGAAACCTGTGATGTGCCGGGTAGATCGGCACGTGCAGATACGCATCTTTTATGTCTACAGATGCTAGCAAGTCGTCTTGATGTAGGCTGGCTGCCACCGAACGTATGGACTCCATACGAAAGGTCTGAATGTTTAGAAAGCGATTTAGGCGTTTGAGGTCCAAGATAGGCCTGACGTCGCCATTGGGCTTTGGTATTATGAAAAGGTTGGAGTAGAATCCCAGACCCCATTCCTGGGTTGGTACTTCTACAATTACCCCTTGGAGCAAGAGACGATCCAATGCTTTTACAAGAGAGGCCCTCTTTAATGGGTCGCTTGGAAGACTTGACCCCTGAAAATGAGGAGGGGGGACTTCCCGAAACTCTAGCTTGTAGCCCGTGGTTACCACGGATCTTACCCAAGAGTCGGGAATTCTCCACACTTCGGAGAAAAACCGAAGCCTTCCCCCCACCCAAGAGAGTGGGGGCGCCCCTTCATGAATCTGACTTGAGGACTGGTTTAACCGGCTTGCGAGACCATGGCCTCTTGCCTGTCGTGGCTTGTCCTTGTGGGCGGCTATTAAATGCTGAACGCCCAGGAGGCCGTCGATACTGACGGGAAGTTGAAGGGGCCGAGCCTGCGAAGGCCTGTCGCTTAAATGCGGGCCCACGCAATCTTTTCTTGACAGGCAAGAAAGAACTTTTACCACTTGATATGGCCTGGATATATTTATCTAGGTCTTCACCGAATAGTCTCCCACCATGAAAGGGAAATCCTGCTAAAAGCTTTTTGCAGGGTGCCTCTGCTGACCAGTTTTTTAGCCACAAAAGGCGACGCATATGAACCAACAGCAGAGATAAACGGGACGCCTGTTGAACGGAGTCCTTAATAGCATCTACTGCAAAGCAGAGAGCTCTTGGGAGGTCAGCCAATTCACGAGCTTGCTGAGCCGGTATGTCCCTTAATATCTGTTTAGTCTGATCCTTTAAAGCCTGACAAACGCCAATGGCTGCCACTGCTGGCTGAACCACGGCACCTACTGTGGTAAAAGAAGCCTTCAGTAGGGTCTCCAATTTTTTGTCGACTGGATCTTTAAACACCTGGACATTTTCCACCGGACAGGTCAGGGATTTATTTACGCAGGAAATGGCTGTGTCCACGGTAGGGAGTGCCCATTTCTTTGCAAATTCTTCTTCCATAGGATAGAGAATGGTGAACCTTTTAGGAGGGATAAAAATCCTATCAGGTCGAGCCCAATCCTGAAAAATCACGCTCTCCAGAAGGGGGTGAACCGGGAAAGACGCACCACTCAATGGTGCCTTCAAGGAACCTAAAGAGGATACCGCGGGGGCTAATTGTTCTGACACTGGAAGTTTAAAAGCAGTGCGAACCATATCCGTCAGAGACTGGATCCACAGACTCTCTGCTTGAGAAGCCGAAAAAATTTCATCTATAGTGGAATCTTCAATGTCTGACCCGTCAGGACTCAGGTCCGCTTGATCCCCCTGTGGGTCCAATTCCTCCGAAGAGAGGACCTCTGCATCCGAACACACCGTTCTAGGTGACGGGGATCTAGCCCGTTTGCCACCCGGCAAAGAGCGGGCAATTAAAGCAGTTAACCTTTTCTCTAGCCCACCCAGGGTGGATTCTAGCATTTCTTCCGTAACATAAACGGGAATGGGTTGATTGGGGGCCGCCTCTGCCCCTAGCACCCTCAATGGCTCCTGCACGATGCTGTTTGGTGGTCTATCTGGTGAGGGTGGGCCCACTGCAGCCTGGCCCAAATCCTCTGACCCCGTTGGAGACCCCTTTACTTTTTTGGCACCTTTTGCAGCCTTAGCTGGTCCTGATCCCTTGGGAGCCATTGCACAACCTTGAGACACCCCTACAGCCAACACCCAACTGTTGTAGCTAGAAGTGAAACATTAATAAGGGCAGGCTATGGTAAAAAAAAATCTAAATTTTCATACGCCTGAGAAGGCGGCAATACCGAGGAAAGTCCTGTGAGTATTGCCACACCAATGCCCGTTAGCTGGAGTCCAAGGTTGCACCGACTCAGATACTGCCAGATCTAAGGCTGAGTCCCTTTAAGAAAAAAATCCTTTTTTTTTTTCTGGTCAGTGTGGACTTAAGTCCAGACCTGAAGATCCACAAACCACCACTGGGTGTCACTGTTAGCCAGAACTGGCTCAGCTGCACGCTCTATGTCCTCACTCTCCACTGCCCTCAGGAGGGAATGACCAGCCAGGAAATGCTTTTTTGCTTTATCTGAGACCTGACGCTGCTGGCCCGCCCCCCCCACGCACGCTGACGCTGTAAAAGGCGGCGCGCACGCGCGCGCGCGCCCCCGCCCCCCCCACGCTGAAACCAACATGGAGGAAGCAGAGAGCAGAGGAGAAGCCTGGACCAGCGCTAGTAACACAGACACCCGGTAAGCCACTAATCTTTGTAGTGCACACACAGAGGAAGCTGTCCCCCTAGGCTTCCTAGGAAACAGGAGTTTTGTCAGCACTTCCTCTCTATACACGTGGGGCTGCAGTATCATGCTAACAGGCAAATCTGGGGGGAGTAGCAAAATACATATCTTTAAAAGCATATATATATCTACATGTTATCTGGGTAAACATTAGTACATCCCATCCTGCCTCAAAAGACATAGTGGAGATAGTGGCTGATGCACAAGCATACCATTAGCCAATCCAGAACCCCCAGGGGGATACCTACTGTCGAACCAAGTCCCGCAGGTTCCCTCTTACCTGCTCCACGCCGCAGGGTATTGCAAAATGCAAGAGGCCCAGCCTTCCCCCATCTCCGTGGGTATTGTCTTGGACCTTCAGGGACCGGGGTCCTGTGTTAAGGAACCCACACCCCTGGACCTATATAGCATCCTGGCATCAGTAGCGTTTAGTTCTTGGAAGAGACTAAGGCACTGGAGCCCAGAATCCAGCCCTCCAAGGAGAGGCATTATAGGCAAAACCCCACTTCAGCAGGGCCCGGGTACCGTACACCTTGGCTTTGAAGCACTTCGGACGGATACGGCTAGCTATCCTGGGTCCCGAGACCTCCGAGGGACAGCTAGACGTGACCAACACCTAAGACACTGGCGAAAAAACTGAAGCACTCCCAGTGGGAGGGGGTTATATAGGGAGGAAACTTCCTGTGAAATTGATTACACCAGTGTCCACACCTGAAGGTACCCATATAACCCAAGTGTAATGGCTATGCGCTCTGTGTCCCGTGATGTACGATAAAGAAATTGGCAATTTATGTTCATGATATTAAGACACATGGGGTTCGGTAATAAGATGTTACAATGGATCGCAAGTAATTATACCCACCCGACGGTCCAAGTCAGAGTGAACGGAATACTGTCTCCACTTTTTAAGTTGTCAAACGGGACAAGACAGGGTTGCCCCCTATCCCCTCTCTTATTTGCGTTATCCGTGGAACCCTTACTAAGTAGGATTCGATTGAATCCAGATATTAAGGGATTGTCTCTGGGAAGTACAGAAAAAAAGATCTCAGCATATGCGGATGACATGATGTACCGTATTTATCGGCGTATATCGCACACTTTTTTCCCCTTAAAATAAGGGGAAAATCGTGGGTGAACGATATACGCCAATAGCCGCTTCCCGCGCTCAGTTTGAGCTGAGCCGCCGACATATACCGAGTGCAGTACACTTGGGTACATTCGGCCAGGCTCGGCTTCGCTCGTGCTCACACATAAACGTCACAGAGCGTGAGCACGAGCGAAGTCGAGCCTTGCTGAATGTACCCGAGTGTACTGCACTCGGTATATGTCGGAGGAGGCGTTCAAACTGAGCGCGGGAAGCAGGGATTCGACTCGCCGGAGCACTGAAGAAGCCGGGAGGACACCACAAAAGCCGAAGACGGACGCTGGACTGGACGATGGACGCCACACAAGACACCAAAACGGTAAGTACTAAAAGTACAAAAAAATTTTTTTACAGGTCCACATCAGGGGTGTGCGCTATACGCCGGAGCGCACAATACCCCGATAAATACGGTATACCCTGACCAGCCCGATGGAATCTCTTCCTAGTTTGCTACAAGAACTAAAGATATACGGAGATCTATCAAATTTCAAGATTAATTATGACAAATCAGAAGCGATGGGAGTGGCGCTCCCGGAGAATGAATTGAAAATACTGAAATCGAATTATCAATTTAAATGGTCTGATACATCTCTTACATATCTGGGCACCTCCATCCCGGCGGACCTAACACAAGTTTATAAACTTAATTTTGCACCATTACTGGCGAAAGCCCGGGTCCTCCTGGATGGATGGCAGAAGGGGTTTCATTTGTGGTTTGGGAGATCCAACATTATTAAAATGAATATACTACTGAAATTTCTGTATCTCTTTCAGACACTCCCTATTGCAATACCGAAACTTTTTTTTCAAACAGACACAATCCCACTTCAATAGGTTTATATGGACAAATAAACATCCAAGAATCAAGGGTCGTATATTATCTTTAGCCAAACAAGATGGAGGAGTGTCGGCCCCTGATATTTATCGATATTATCAGGCGGCCATACTGAACCGGTTGATTGATTGGAGTAGACATACTGGAGAGAAAATATAGAAATATGGACGGGGCTAGAGCAAGCCCAATGTGGCAGTATGCTTCACGGGCGGCATGGTGTTACAGGGAGTTTGCGACAGATATTAAAAAGCACCCGCTGATAAGCCCTACTCTTCAAATGGCATATAGGCTATTTGTGAAGGCTAAACTGTCAACAGTGGACTCACCACTTTTTCCAATCTTGGGGAACCCACAGTTCGAACCAGGATTGTTGATGGGATCATTTAGTGGTTTAATAGAACAGGGGCTATTTCAAGCATCTAATTTTTTGAAGGAGGGTTCATAGTATACTATGCAGGAGATGTTAACGGGCGTGATGCACTGCCAGTTGGATTTTTGGAGGGCATTACAGCTATGACATTTCTTGCATACTTTGAAGTCCCCAGCTAGATACGAGCGTAGGTTGACAATGTTCGAGAGGTACTGTAGTGGGAGTGGGATGCTCCGGCATGCCCTTTTAAGAATTAGTGAGCTACTGAATGCACCTGCAGAGGACTGTCAAATACCTTTTTTTAATAAGTGGGAGGTTGAGTTGGGGAAAACCTTTTCAGAAGACCAAAAGAATAAAATACTCCGGAACACATTTGAATCATCTGTGTGTGTGAAGACACGAGAGATGAATTATAAGATTTTATCTCAGTGGTATCATACCCCGGTAGTATTAAATAGGTGTTACCCAGATATGTCAGACAGATGTTGGAGGTGTGGGAAAAAAGGAGGAACCTTAATGCACATCCTTTGGGCCTGCCCTAAGATTTTAAATTTGTGGGCAAAGGCCTGGGAAATAGTGCAAAAAATTAGTGAGGAGGAATTACCAGGGGAGTGGTCCTTTTACCTGCTGCAGGATACGGAGATATCAGTTAGGCGGTATAGGAAATCTGTAGTCTGTCATTTTCTAAACGCAGCTCGTGCTTGTATCCCAGCGATGTGGAAACAGTCTCAGCCACCAACTGTAAGGATGTTGCTTAAATGAGTGGAAGACTTGAATAGAATGGAGGACTTGGTATGGACATCAAGGCAGAAGCGGAAGGTATATCTGGCTACGTGGGTAGAGTGGAACGTGTTTAGGTACTCAGAGGAAGGGAAGGCTTTGATAGATGCGAACTGATGGATAGAACTGGGGGAGGGGGGCGCGACAAAGAGGGAGAGGTTGTTAGAGGAATGGAGGGGTAGGGGGGTGGGCAGGGGTGTTAAAGCAAATAGAGATAAAATAAGGGAAGGATAATTGCCCCAGCTCCTCAGGGACAGAGGGATACCCGGAGGTGTGGGGGCTTATCTGCCCATAGGAGCGTATAAATGGAATTTAAAGATTAAATGGGGGTGTTAGTTGAGCAGACTCTGGGTCATTGAGGTCGGGAAAGAAGAGCTACGATGAGATAGGAAATACACAAACTGTATTTTTGGAGATGATATTGTGAATTACTTGCAATGTTTGTTGATTCCCTTCTGGTGCATTGTGTGTTGGTTTTAAACCAGAGGGAGTGCCTCCTTTGTTTATGTTACTTTTCTGCTTAAAAATCAAATAAAAGAAGATTGAAAGAAAAAAAAAAAAACAGACAAACTGCAGCGAATACCTTGCTGAAACAGAGAAGATACAATTCATTGTGTTATGTAATGCATTAGAATTGAGGCAGGATGAGAGGGGAGGGGCTCAGAGGAGATCAGATATGCAGACACAGACTGGAGCTGACAGGCAAGGAGGGAGGGTGAGAGGACAAACGAACGTAAACTGACCAAGGTAGTCAGGGCTCAGCAGCCCTGATTACCGTGGTCAGCACACAGAGGAACTGGCAGGATCAACCAGGTATTTTAGATAAAAAAAAAAGTGAAAAAATGACAATGCAACAGCACTATTCTACGGACCATGCTTTAAAGGAACAGGAGCATTTTTTAGGGCAACAACCACTATAATGGCACCCCAATGCACTATGCCAAAAGATGTGCGCTGCTGTGCGTGTGCAATGCTACACACACCTTTTTTGGTACAATCTGGTGCCGCAGGAATCTCTTTTAAAATAATGGGTTTCCTTAAAGCAGAATTTGATTTTTTTTTTAAACCACTGACAGGCAGAGTGTTAATGACAGAAGACATCCTATTGATCCCTTGTTTCATGAATGCTTATCCTGACCTGTCAGCAGTAGGGTACATGCAACACCTGTGCCTAGATGAAGTGGTTAATGTCATAGCAGCACCGCTTTTCAAGTGGCCAAACAAAATTAACCCAGAAGACCGTGAGAAAATGGGAGCACCCGAGCATTTACAGCACAGTACTGGAGGGCTTTGTTTGACAAGAAAGTCTGTCATAATGCACTAATATGCTGTACATACTAACTGATTATGACATTAACCTCTTGGGGGCCCATTACAAAAAAAAATAAAGGATTGCAGAGTTTTATTCCTTTAATGCAATATACGTCAGTGCATGTGAGGTAATGCGGCATGTTGGCATGAAAGGGCCCTTAGACCAACAGAATCATATATACAGCTTATTTAATAATATAGCTCTTTAAAATCACACATATAAATGCTCTGGATTCTGGAGAATCCAGTGCAGTGGGCATGCTTTCAGCACAGTAACCTCAGCCGCCTATTGACACATATGTGCGGCGTATGAGCGTTAAAGCCAACACCTTTGTCGTCACACATATATGTTAAGCAGGTGACAAGAGGTAAATAATAATTTTTTTGTATAAACAGAAAAATCAGCTGCATATTGTATTTTAGGGTATTCACATTGATTTGCGGAGTCTAAATTGCTTTCCGGAACATACAACGTTTAAAAAGGTCTGCTAGTGTGGCTGGGCAAAAGGGCATAACTATATCCAGCAAACAGTAGTATACCGGTATGTCCACCTACCTTTGCTTGTGTGAATATAAAATATATATTATTTATTTTTTACTATGAGCCTGCAAAGCATTGCCATGCATCACTCTTGCAGTGTAAGCTTTCTGCTCATACTTTGTACTGACAGGCGGTTACACACCAACAGGAAGACTCAATAAACTTCTTAGAACACTCAACAGCGCCCTGGTAGTTCATTGAAACTACAAGCCGACAGTCGCAAAGACTGCCAGTATTTGTTGTTTTTACATTTACAGAACTCTGTGAATGAACGACGTGGCTGGGCAGATGGAGAACCATACGGCTGCGTCTTTTAAAAAATTGTGACAGGGAACAAGGAGAGAAAAACCCTCACTCGCTGTCACAATGAGGAAAAGGGGGTGGCTGCTGCATTTGTAACAGCCCGAATAGAGGTGTAACTTTGCAAAAGGTGAACTTTTCCTTTAAACAGAAGACAAAAGCACCAGACTATATCCAAGCAGATTATCTGCTATCCAGATTTAGTGCCCAAAAGATTAAAAAAAAAAAAAAAAAGTTGAAACATCAAAAATGTACAAGACCCACTGATTAGAGGTAAGCATTGCTGTCTACAGATGAAAAAAATGCCTCCACTTTAAGTAAAGGGATTGTCTTTGTCCTTTTAAAAGTGCTGGCATGATTTGGTTCTCGAATAAACAATGCCATCTTTGCCACCATTTACAGCTGAACCTGACAGTTTGTACTAATGTCCTCAAAAGGTAATCCATGTGGAGGTATAAAAAAAAAAAAAAACATTAGGCAATCATAGACCACCAGATTCAGTTCACCCATTAAAACCAAATGCATTCATATTGTGTTTTTTAATATTTTTTTTAATGTGAGCAACTATACAATACAGTGTACATATTACCTGATAATGTACTGGAACAGCTCTTTAATTTCCGATGTCACTGGGAGATGTTCAAAGTCTGCAGGGTCATAACTATAAGAGAAGAGAACAATGACAATAAAGAAACATATATATATTATACATATACATATAAATATCTCTTTACACATACATATTTTATATTATATATAAAAATAAATATTAATAATTTACATAGATCATTTAAGAGGAGAGTCAAAATCTTTTAAATTTTCGCTTTTGGATAGCGTGGATACAGAGAACTGTTCTAATCCTTCCGCACTGAATCCAAACCTAGAAATATATTTAAAGGGGTAGATTCAGGTACACGTAAATTTGCGCAGCGTATTCGAAATACTCTACGCTGCCGTATTTTACCAGGCTCTAAATGGAATTCTGGTAGATTATTACCCGTACGATGCGGCGGCGTAGTCTCTCGCCGGTTTCTCGCCGCGTAATCGAAATACGCGATTAGGGGGCGTGAAGCATTTAAATTAGGCGCGTCCCTGCGGCGATCGAACTGCGCATGCTCCGTTCAGAAATTTTCCGCCTTTGCATTGCGCGAAATCACGTCGTTACGTCATTCGTTGTTTGAGTAGCGTCGTTTACGAACATTCCTATTCCCGGACGACTTACGTAAAAAATAAAAACAAACGTTGAAATTCGACGCTGGAACGACGGCCATACTTAACATGGGCTGTCTAATATTATACCAGCAAAAACCTGGTATAGTGTTACGCAAAAAAAAGATGACTAAAGATGCCGTAAGAGATTGCGATTGAAGATCGTAATTTCGGGGATCGCCGGCAAAAGCTCATTAGCATACCCCGACGCGGAAAACGACGGGAAGTCCACCCAGTGGCCGCAATTTTATTGCAGCGTAGATCCGAAGGCGTACGAACACGTAATCCAGTCGAATTGAAGACTGCAGCCGTCTTTTCATGGTTTGAGGTTTCAGACTAGATAAAAAACGCGCGTAATTTGAAAGTACTCCAGTCTAACACCAGTTAGACAGGAGTTACGGCTCTCTGAATCTGGCCCAAAGTGTTTAACACTGTCCCTACAGAAAGAAAAAAATCAAACAACAACAGAAGAGAAGCAGAGAGATTACCTGCAGACACATTTTTACTCACCCCGGGTATAAGAACATGTATTGGGGAGACGAGTTGTAAGACTTCTTATTTGTAGACTAGCAGTTTTATAAGAAAATATTTTAAGACCATGACTTTGACAGCTCATTGTTATATGTACAATCTGATAAATGGAGATCAAGCTCTGCATTTAGCTTACACTGAGTGTTACTACAGTCACCATTTAAATTCACTTAAAGCAATGCCCCTACTTCACCAAAATAAAACTAAAGGTACTCTGTAATAGAAAAAGTCTAATGCCCTTGGTTCGTCTGATGAAAACTGATTTTTTCATCAGATATCCGATGAAGCTGACTTTAATCAGTCTTGCCTGCACAACATCAGTTAAAAATCCGATCGTGTCCAACGTGGTGACGTAAAACACAACGACGTGCAGAGAAAAAGTAAGTTTAATGCTTCCGAGCATGCGTCGACTTGATTCTGAGCATGCATGGATTTTTGACCGATGGATTTCCCAACAGACGAATGTTTTTTTAACCATAAGAAAAATTAAAACAGGTTTTATTTACTTTTTCACCGATGGGGAAAAAAAACGATGGGGCCCACACATGATCAGTTCGTCTGATGAAAACCGTTCATCGGTCCGTTTTCATCAGGCGAACCGATCGTGTGTACAGGGCATTACTTGTCTGGTTGGCAGGCAATCTAATGTGTAAAGCTATGGCAGTTACTGGTATACAACACTTCTGGTGTGTCAGATGTCGGGTCCCTCACTATGTAATTTAGAGATTAGTAGCGCTGTATTTTTTCCTATACTATCACTATGTACTGTGTTTCCACCTGCATTCCCCCAGGTCACTATGTCTTGTTGAGATGTAGGGGCTGATGGGAGGTACCACAGCAAGCTGTGGGGACCAGGCGGATACCAGTTGCAGCCATCGCTCCACAAGGGAATGAAGACTGGAGTCTCTGTACCCAGGACAAGTGTGTATTGTTTTGCTTATTTTACAGGGTGCCTTTAGTTTCATTTTGGTGAGTTGGTGACAGTTTTCTGTAACTTTTGCTCCCCATTTATTATAAAAGTAGGCAGTGTCATGTCCCGGGGGGGAATTCGAACCTGGGTCTTCCTGGTCTTAAACCATAGCCTTACCTGATGTGCCACAGAAGAGATCTAGGCCTTGGGAATATCCTTATTGTGTTCAACACACACCTCGGACTCACTAGCTCCACCTGCTGCCAGCTGTGGACAATTCTCATTCTGGACATCCTTTAAATAGGAAGTGAGGTCATCACTCAGCGCCCGTTTTTTTGGATTACTTCCTGGGTGTTTTGTCTTCAGTGATCTGCATTGTATTGAACTCCTGCCTGATATCCCGACTATTCTACAGCCTGCTGATTTTGTACTTTACCGCCAGATCGTGTATGACCTTTGCCTGCCTGACCCTTCTCCGGAATCCGATTGTGAACTATTTGCCTGATCCGTTGCCAACCGTATCTGCCTGACGACGCTTTGCCTGGATCTCCAGCATACCTGTTCCACTTCAGGACACTACCTTTTACAGGTACCTTACATAATAAACGGGCCACAATGGCAGTGGACCCTGCTGAGATTGTTAAGGCGATTACACGTCAGGGACAACTGATCGGAGCGCATGAACAGCATCTTTCTTCCCTGGACGCCAAGTTAGATGAACTTTGCACTATGCTTAAATCTTGTTTGCCTGGTTCCTCTGCAACGGTCCAGATGCCGGATCCTACTTCTGCTACGGTCCAACCCGCCTCTTCTGTACCACCAAAACTTCCCTTGCCTGACAAGTTTGGTGGTGATACTGAGGACTGCAGAGGCTTTTTAAATGTTTGCCGTTTGCATTTCCGCAACAACCCTGTGACTTTTAGCACTTCATCTGCCAAAGTGACTTTTGTAATTTCCTTGTTAAAGGGGAAGGCCCTGGCCTGGGTCTCTCCTTATTTGGAACGAAACGATCCTATACTTCAAGATGCTGAGAAATTTCTGGCTTCTCTCCAGACTGTATTTGACAAGCCAGATAGAGCATCTGCAGCTGAGTACTCCCTCTTGGACATACAACAAGGCACCAGATCTGTGGCACAGTATGCTATTGAGTTCCGTACCCTTGCTGCTGAGACTAATTGGGACTCAAGGGCATTACGTGCAGCCTTCCGAAAAGGTCTCACAGATCGCATCAAGGATGAATTAGTCTATAAGGATCTCCCAGAAGACCTTGAGAAATTCATAGAGCTGTGTGTTCGTCTGGATGTTCGGTACCATGAAAGGTGCCAAGAGAGACTTAGAACCCGCAAGTTTCCTAAGCCAGTTTACCGTTTGGCCCCTAACTTCCAAGCACCACCTCAGCCAGAACCTGAAACCTCTGTTGAACCCCAGGCACCTGTGGAACCCATAGATGTGAGCCGTCTCCACCTAACTGAGTCAGAGAAACAAAGGAGGCGTTCATTGGGCCTATGCCTGTACTGTGGACTTAAAGGACATTTAGTATCTGTCTGCCCTTCCCGTCCAGTAAAAGGCAGGGTCTAACCAGTGTTGGAGGAGCTGGCTTAGACCTTACAGGTAGATCCTCCAAGACCAAGATTACTGTTCCGGCTACTATCCATTTACCTTCTAAGCTTGTTTTCTGCGAGGCTTTTGTGGATTCTGGAGCTGCTGGCATATTCTTGGACTACAATTTTGCAAGAAAGAACAACATCCCGTTTGTTCCAAAGTCTAGACCCCTGAATATTACCACCCTGAATGGACAGCCCTTGGGAGATGGCATTGTGAAATTCGAGACTACGACAATCACCCTTCAGGTAGGCCTCCTCCACAAAGAGGAAGTTGTCTTGTCTCTCATTGATTCTCCGCTTCTGCCTATCATCCTTGGTTACCCATGGTTGCAACTTCACAACCCTTCTTTTGATTGGGAAAAGGGAGAACTAACCTCCTGGGGATCGTGCTGTCGCCCTAATTGTTTGTCTCAACCCAAAAGACTTTCTGCTTGCATGTTGGCTCCTGTGACTATTCCACCTACCTTGCCTCGTGAATACCATGACTTTGCAGATGTATTTTGCAAGCAAAAGGCAGAGGTGTTACCTCCACATCGTCCTTTTGACTGTACAATTAAATTGATTCCCGGAGCACCTCTTCCCAAAGGAAAGACCTACCCCTTGTCTCTGCCTGAACAAAAGTCTATGGAGGAATACGTAAGAGACAACTTGGAAAGAGGTTTTATGCGACCCTCTTCTTCTCCAGTAGGAGCAGGTTTTTTCTTCGTTGAAAAGAAAGATGGGGGCCTTCGACCATGCATAGACTATCGGGGGTTAAATCAAATCACCGTAAAGGACTCCTACCCTTTGCCTCTCATTCTTGAACTGTTTGATGTACTTAAGGGGGCTGTCATCTTCTCCAAGCTAGACCTACGAGGGGCATATAACCTGATTCAAATTAAAGAGGGGGACGAGTGGAAGACAGCATTCAACACTCGTAATGGACACTTTGAATATTTGGTCATGCCATTTGGGTTGTGTAACGCACCTGCTGTCTTTCAACGTTTCATGAATGAAATTTTCCATGATTTCAGCAACCGCTTTGTGATCATCTACTTGGACGACATTTTAATCTTTTCCAAGACTCATCTAGAGCACATCTCGCATGTGAAACAGGTATTCCACGACTTAGAGAAAACCATCTTTATGCAAAAATCGAAAAATGCAGTTTTCATCAAAGCTGTATTCCTTTCCTTGGGTACATCATAAGTGCTGACGGTTTCCAAATGGACCCTCAAAAACTTTCCGCTGTCTTGCAATGGCCCCAACCGACCACTTTAAGAGGACTCCAAAGCTTTTTAGGGTTTGCAAATTACTACAGACGCTTCATTAAAAGTTTTGCCTCCATTGCGGCACCCCTTACTGCCATGACTAAGAAGGGTACAAATTGTAAGGTATGGTCTTCAGAAGCAAGATCGGCTTTCCAGCGATTAAAGGACACGTTCAGTAAAGCTCCAATTCTTCAGCATCCAAATCCTGATCTCCAGTACATTGTTGAGGTTGATGCCTCTGAGGTTGGAGCAGGTGCCGTACTCTCCCAGAGACAGCCAAAGTCTGGTAGAATCCATCCAGTAGCTTTTTTCTCTAGAAAGTTTTCTCCTGCAGAGATGAATTATGATGTTGGGAATCGAGAACTACTGGCCATCAAATTGGCATTGTCTGAATGGCGACACCTTCTGGAAGGGGCTCCCAAGCCTTTTACTATCCTCACTGACCATAAAAACCTACTGTATCTTCAGACTGCTAGACGTCTGAACTCACGTCAGGCTCGATGGGCTCTGTTTTTCTCCCGTTTTAATTTTGTCCTTTCTTATGTTCCAGGGCATAGAAACAAAAAAGCCGATGCTCTTTCCAGACAGTTCGCTACCTCTGAAGAAGATCAACCAGGCGAGCAGTATATAATCCCACCTCACAAAATTGTTGCGCAGATCTCCACGGCTCTTTCCCAACAGCTACAAGAATCCCAGAATCGTGTTCCCCAGGGCTTGAAGATACCACCAGGTCGCCTGTACGTAGCCCCTAGTCTCAGAAAACCTGTACTCCTCTGGGCACATAATGGCGTGTTATCCGGTCACCCTGGTGTCACCATCACTCTTAAGACCTTGCAACGTCATGTATGGTGGCCTCATATGAAAAAGGATGTTACTGACTATGTGGCTGCCTGCCCAACTTGTGCTGCTAATAAAGTACCCCGCACATTGCCTGCTGGACTGTTACATCCACTTCCGGCACCTCGCCAGCCTTGGACCCATTTGACCATGGACTTCATTGTAGACTTACCCAAGTCCGAGGGCATGACTGCTATATGGGTCACAGTGGATCGCTTTTCCAAAATGTCTCATTTTGTGCCGCTCCCGGGATTACCTACAGCGAAAGCACTGTCCACTCTTTTCCTTTCCCATATTGTAAAACATCATGGCATACCTACCAATGTCGTCTCAGACCGCGGATCCCAGTTCGTTTCCCGATTCTGGAGAGCGTTCTGCAAGAAACTGGGAGTAACGCTCTCGCTCTCTACTTCACATCACCCGCAAACTGATGGTCAAACCGAACGCATGAACCAGACCCTAGAAACCTATCTTCGACATTATGTCAATGCCTTACACTCCAACTGGTCTGAGTACTTGCCTTTAGCTGAGTTCGCCCTAAATTCCCGTTGGCACAGTGCTCTTCATACCACACCATTCTACGCAGCCCTAGGCTATCACCCTCAGACTTTTCCTCTACTTCAGCCTTCTTCTGGTGTACCAGCAGCAGATCAGCGGGTAAAGAATATTCTACTACATTGGAAGAAGATTCGTTCATTACTACAAAAGTCAGCAGGCAAGTACAGACTTTTTTCCAACAGACGAAGACGCCATATACCTCCATATGTGGTGGGGGACAGAGTTTGGCTATCAACCAAGTATGTGAGACTGAAACAACCTTCTACCAAATTGGGCCCTCGATTCATTGGTCCTTACAGGATCATTGCTCGAGTTGGGCCAGTTTCCTATCGCTTAAAATTACCTTCCTCTCTCCGGATACATCCTGTGTTTCACGTTTCCCTCCTCAAAAAAGCTATTTTCAACCGCTACTCCAGATCACAACAGCTACCTCCTCCTGTTCTTGTTGATGGACAAAGTGAGTTTGAAGTCTCCAAGATTCTTGATTCCAGAAGACATGGCCGTGGCCTTCAGTATCTGGTTCATTGGAAGGGATATCCTGTCACAGACCGCTCCTGGGTTCCAGCCAAAGATCTGCATGCCCCTTCTCTTATACGAGACTTCCATGCCTCGTTCCCCACTAAACCCCGCTAGGCCCCCGGAGGGGTCCATTGGGGAGGGGGCCCTGTCATGTCCCGGGGTGTATTCGAACCTGGGTCTTCCTGGTCTTAAACCATAGCCTTACCTGATGTGCCACAGAAGAGATCTAGGCCTTGGGAATATCCTTATTGTGTTCAACACACACCTCGGACTCACTAGCTCCACCTGCTGCCAGCTGTGGACAATTCTCATTCTGGACAGCCTTTAAATAGGAAGTGAGGTCATCACTCAGCGCCCGTTTTTTTGGATTACTTCCTGGGTGTTTTGTCTTCAGTGATCTGCATTGTATTGAACTCCTGCCTGATATCCCGACTATTCTACAGCCTGCTGATTTTGTACTTTACCGCCAGATCGTGTATGACCTTTGCCTGCCTGACCCTTCTCCGGAATCCGATTGTGAACTATTTGCCTGATCCGTTGCCAACCGTATCTGCCTGACGACGCTTTGCCTGGATCTCCAGCATACCTGTTCCACTTCAGGACACTACCTTTTACAGGTACCTTACAGGCAGCCACCTTGCAAATCCATCTTTTTGGCTAGTGGACTCTGTTTACCAACCTGTTCTCCCTTTTTTTATATTATCATAAAACTATTCTCTTACACTCACCCTACATTTGAAATGCTATTTCCTTCCTCATCTTCCTCATCATCGTCGTCGTCGTCATCATCGTCATCATCATCATCATCCTCATCTCCTGTATTGTCTAGATCTTCATCATCACTAAATTCGTGTTGAGAGCTGACACGAACCTCTCCAGGCTTATTAGCAGCTTTCCCTTTCTTTATGTTGAAAGAAGTATACAAGTGCATTAAAAAATAAACATAACAATACAATTATTAACAGTATTTTAAGATTGATAGTTTAAGGCTGGCCTCACACCTATGCAAATTGGATGCAGGTTTCCACACATCCCAATTCGCATTACAGGAGAGTGTGCCCAGCTCACAATGGAGTTGGTTCACACACCTCCGGGGCATCCGTGGTCCACATGTGGAAAGGGTCCTGTGTGTCTTTGGTTCTGATTCAGACAACATTTTGGACCAGATTCGCACCTAAATTGGTGGACAAAGATGCACCGGACCCTGCTGCTGTGAGCCACGGCATGTGTGAACCTAGGATAATACTTTATATTGTATTTATCAAATCAGACAATTTTCCAAATGTGTTCATAAAATGCTTTTTGAAGAAAACAAAATCTACATATAGTTTAAATCTTAACTAAATATGTTTTAGGTGCATCAAAACAAATCCTGCAAAGACTTAGGCCGCGTACACACGATAAGTTAACCAGAGGACAACAGTTTGATGGACCGTTTTCATCGGTCAAAAACCAATCGTGTGTAGGCCCCATAGGTTATTTAACCTTTGGTTAAAAAAAAGCCAACTTGCTTTAAAATTTAACCGATGGATTGATAACCGATAGGTCAAAACTGATCATTAGTAGGCATGCTCAAAATCAAGTCGACGCATGCTTGGAAGCATTGAACTTCATTTTTTTCAGCACGTCGTGTTTTACGTCACTGTCACCTTCGGACCGTTCTCATCGGTTGGACTGATCGTGTGTACGAGGCTTTAGATTTCTTTAGAAAGCAGCCTGAAAAGAAAAGCCTGTCTTCGACAGCATGCTGCACCAAAGGACCTTTGCGTTTTGTGAGGGAAGGGAGGCATACACCCGCTCCCGTCTTCCATTCTTCTCTCCCCCCTGAAATAGCGGGCCATGCAAATATAAATCACAGACCCTACCAATGGCATGTCTGACATCGAAGCCCGCACTGTAATTAGTCCAGCGCTACCTCTATGTCTGTGGATTGTGTGTTAATTCTGTCACCATGCCCACTCCAGAGCTGGTTGTGACTACTTTTATTACTTAATTCTCCTGTGTTTATGTTTTAAACCACTGTATTTTATAAAATATATTGAAACCTAATAAAAATTGTCAATTATAAAAAAAAAATAATAATAATTGTCTACACTGTTTAAAATCCAGTAATACACCCTGTAATGCACATGCTTAGTTGCTCTCTATTTTTCATTACTGTGCCAAATGTGGAGAGGCCGATCTGCTGAAAGCGTAAAGATTCACAGCTTTTCAGTGGCTCTGGGCTTCAGCAAAATGGCAGTCTCCAGCAAGAAGAAACAGGAAAAATGCTGTGACCAATTTACAGCACAGACCAAGTGTGGTAGCATAATTATTGTGCTAGAGAACAATTTTTGTTTTGGGCAACATTCCACTTTAAAGCAGAGTTCCGCCAAATTTTTTTTTTTAAAGTCGGCAGCTACAAACAGTGTAGCTGCTGACTTTTAATAAATCGGACTCTCATCTGTCCTACAGTCCATAGATGCAGGCATACGAAGCCCCGCTCCTCTCCATGGCACCGGCACTACTGTGGGTGCCAGCTGTGGTTTCACAGCCGGGTACGCGCTATGCATATGCGAGCCATGCTGCATGCTGTGATTGGCCAGGTAATCTTCTGGGACCTGTGAAGTGCCCCCAGAAGATTGCAGGGAGGGGGGAAGAGGTGAACTTCCTCACAGTACCGCTGAGCCCCGGGAGGAAGTGGGAGTGGAATGCCTCTAAAAAGAGGGTTTCCCTCCCCCCAAAAAATGACATGCCAAATGTGGCATGTCAGGGAGTCACCGTCACTTAACTATTTGCCGACCAGCTGCCGCAGTTCTATGGCGGCAGGTTGGCTCCCCTGCGTGAGAGCCTGTAGCTCTACATCGGCTCTGGAAGTGGCCACTAGGGGCGCGCGCGCCCCATGCTCGCCTCGACTCCCGTACCCGGCGGCCGCGATCGCCACCGGGCACACGCGATCGCTCGTTACAGAGCGAGGACCTGGAGCTGTGTGTGTAAAACACACAGCTCCCGGTCCTGTCAGGGAGAGAAATGCTGATCTTCTGTTCATACACTGTATGAACAGAAGATCAGTAATTTTCATCAGTCAGTCCACCCCCCCTCATACAGTTAGAACACACCCAGGTTACACATTTAACCCCTTCCCCGCCCCCTAGTGTTAACCCCTTCACTGCCAGTGGCATTTTTATAGTAATCAATGCATTTTTATAGCACTGATCGCTATAAAAATGCCAATGGTCCCAAAAATGTGTCAAAAGTGTCCGCCATAATGTCGCAGTACTGAAAAAAAATCTGATCGCCGCCATTACTAGTTAAAAAAACAAAAAATGTTAATAAAAATGCCATATAACTACCCCCTATTTTGTAAACGCTATAACTTGTGCGCAAACCAATCAATAAACGCTTATTGCGATTTTTATTTATGAAAAATGTGTCGAAGAATACGTATCGGCCTAAATTGAGGGAAAAAAATATATTTTTTATATATTTTTGGGAGATATTTATTATGGCAAAAAGTAAAAAATTTTCATTTTTTTTTTAAATTGCTTTTTTGTTTATAGCGCAAAAACTAAAAACCGCAGAGGTGATCAAATATCACCAAAAGAAAGCTCTATTTGTGGGAAAAAAAGAACGCCAATTTTGTTTCAGAGCTACGTTGCACGACCACGCAATTGTCAGTTAAAGCGACGCAGTGCCGAATCGCAAAAAGTGCTCTGGTCTTTGACCAGCAATATGGTCCGGGGGTTAAGCGGTTAAAGCAAAAGTTCAATTTTTGGGTGGAACTCCGCTTTAAAGCGGAACTAGATGCAATGATTGAACTGTTTGCCAAAAGGCAAGGCATGAATGGTAACCGTCACAGTTATATACAATATATATATATATATAAGCTTGCATCTATGTTACTAACCTATACAATTTTCAAATTATGATGCAACGTAAAACAAACAGCAAACTTCTGTGCCATCATCACATTTAATAATTACCTTAATCATTTCATCGACTCCACGGCTGTTTGGATGCATTATACCTTTCAATTTCCCAGATAAAAGTTTAGGAGCTGGTGAAATAACAGAAGATTATCAAAGATGGTAAACAAGCTATCTTGACTGAACAATTTCCATAATTCTCATGTTGTCCAAGATTCTTCTCACCTGGTTTACGTGGAGTTGGCGAGTGAATGCTAGCAACGTCTTCCGAGTCATTAATATCAAGGCTCTCGTCATATGGCTGGTTCTGGACAAGTTTTGTCTGAAATGAGTGCAAGAATATAATGAACTCCAACATATACCTCTAATTTTGTTTCAGGTGGAAAAAAAAAAAAAAAAACACAGGTGCAATAAATATGTGATAACTCAACTAAATGTAAAAGAAATAAGAGCTACACCAAGGGCACACAAGAGAATAAAATCAGGAGAAAGTGGGAAAAAAATTTGGAAAGAAAGTAAGTAAGGCCAACTACCTATTTTTCCAATCATAATTCAGGATGTCTAGTTGAGAGGCAGGGCGGATATAAACCAATGATTGGAAAAAATACGGATTTTTAGATTTTTATCAAGTTTATTTTAATAAAATGATTTTGGAGTAAAAATCTATCCAAAAATAGTTTTCTATTTGGGATACATTAATAATTTAGTCTATTCAGCATGAAGTGGAGCTTAGTTATGTAGCATGAGGCTGTATATTCTGCAATATTTACATTTTTGGTAAACTCGTTCAATGAATCCAAGCTCTGCAAGCTAAGATCACATGCACTGCATTCATGCATTCACACAATTTCACAGTAACCATGAGATAAAACAAAGTTCAGGAATATTCCTTTATCCTATCGTTTTAAAAATCTATGTACATAACAAACCGTATGATTTAATCTAGGGTTGTCCCGATACCACTTTTTTCGCCGATACCGAATACCGATACTTTTTTTAAATGTCATGTGACAGTTTTCAAACCATAATACAGACTAAGGATATTTTCTTTAGAATTATGAAGAACTCTAACTCAAGACATTATAAAAGAATAAAAATGAGTAAAAATTAATTAAAAAAAAATATTTTCTTGTCACGCAGTAGTAAAAAACTCAAAGAATTTTCATAGAACATGTTGATAAATACAAAAAAAGTATTCTATTTAGGCATCGGGAGCATTTGCGCGAGTACAAGTACTCCCGCAAATACTTGGTATCGGTCCCGATACCGATACTAGTATCGGTATCTGGACAACCCTAATTTAATCAGTTCTGATATCGCTGTTTTACTAGCTTGACAGCTTAATATTCTAAATAGGAAACCTTAAAGGGGTTGTAAAGGTACATTTTCTTTCCTAAATAGCTTCCTTAGCCTTAGTGCAGTCCTCCTTCACTTACCTCATCCTTTCATTTTGCTATTAAATGTCCTTATTTCTTCTGAGAAATCCTCACTTTCTGTTCCTCTGTTTGTAACTTACCACCGTAATGCGAGGCTTTCTCCCTGGTGTGGAGTGTTGTGCTCGCCCCCTCCCTTGGACTACAGGAGAGTCAGGACACCCACTAACACACAGCTCCTTTCTCTATCTGCAACGTAGAGAGCGTCCTGACTCTCCTGTAGTCCAAGGGAGGGGGCGAGCATGACACTCCACACCAGGGATAAAGCCTTGCATTACTGTGTGTAGTCACAGACAGAAGAACAGGAAGTGAGGATTTCTCAGAAGAAATGAGGACATTTAAAATACAAATCCAAAGATGAGGCAAGTGAAGGAGGACTGCACTAAGGTAAAGGAAGCTATTTAGGAAAAAATACCTTTAAAAGAAAAGTAGGGGTTTAATTTTTATTTTTGATTCATACTTACATCGGTGGATGGAGTATCAGACCGATGCTCCATCTGTCCCCCGCCATCTCTGCACTGGGAATCGAGCCACGAACATCACCAATGGCTCGGTTCTCACAGATCCCTGAGAGGAAAGCTGCGGACTGTCAGTTAGCATCTTTCCTCTCTGCTCCTCCACTCTCATTAGAGCGCTGAGCTGGGGAGGGGCTGGGAGAGGCTGTCTAAGCAGCTTGCCGAGCTGCCGAGACTGCCATCAACCAGTGACCTCAGCAGAGAGCGGACTTCAGACCACTCTCTCCGCTGAAAACGGGTCACAGGAATGCAATGTGACCCGTTTTTTTAGCGGAGAGCAGTCTGAAGTCCACCTAAAAAGCTCAGGCTGGACTTCTTCTTTAAATTTGTTTATGAATATTAAAGATTCTAGTTTAAAATTTTTTATTGGTATTTCGGAATAAAGTATAACAACAAACATGACATTACGTAAGAACACAAAATAAAACTGAGCAACACATAGGAGTGTATGAATACAATATTGAACAGGTATATAATCTAAATTAGAGAAAGCGAATCCATACTATAATTAATAAACATTAATATATATAATAAACCACAAAGTAACAAAGGGGGAAGTGAAGGGATGGATGAGGGGAAAAATAAAAAGTAGGCATTGCTTAAGTAATTAATAAACAATCACATTCAAGACAAGCAATATTGGTTTATATTATGGGGAGTCTAAAACAAAGATAATACATTCAGGAAGTAATTATGTTTGAGTATTCATTAGAATTGGTAAAATGGATCCAGCAAGCCCATTTTTCATAATGAGATTTTGGGGAGTCTCTAGCTTGCTGGATCAATTCCTCCATCTCAGCAACCCCAATAATTCTCTGAAACCATTCCGAGACGGAAGGAGGAGACGGGTCCTTCCATCTAGCCGGAATGCACATCTTGGCAGCATTAATCAGGTGAATAATAATAGACTTCTTATAAACATAGCGGGGCAGTGAAGTGTGATGTAGTAAGTATTGGGCAGCAGTAAAATCCGGAACATAAGTAGTGATAATAGGAATGATTCGATGTACCTCCTTCCAAAATGTTTGAATGAGAGGGCAATCCCACCATATATGCAGAAGAGTGCCTACATTGGTTTTACATCTCCAGCACATGGGGGAGGAAGTGTGGTCAAACTTGTTTATCAAGTAAGGTGTTCTGTACCACCTAGAATAAATTTTATATCCATTCTCCTGAGCTAACACGTTCAGCGAACCTTTATGTATGTATGTGAAAATCTGTTCCCAATCCTCAGGTGCAATATCTATCTCAAGTGATCTTTCCCAGTAATTGGAGGCTATATCATCCTTGGGATTAATATTCGAGAACAACAAAGCGTAATTTCTAGAAATCAGATGTCTTTGGGGAGCCAATTCTGTACATAAGTTTTCAAAGGGCGTCTTTTCCCTGCACCAAAGGGGAGAGCGGATAGTTGTGAGAAAGAATTGTTTAACATTTTCAAATTTCTGGAGAGTGATTCCTGAATCTTTAAAGTGTTTATGAAATTCGTCAAAAGTGGTAAAACTGCCCTTTATAAAGAAGGATTCAGCTCTCAACATTAAAGGTGAGTATGAAAGAGGCGCCCCTATAAGTTTAGAGGGAAATTTTGAACCGGGATCAATGATAGTCATAGGTCCAGGAAACGAGGAGATATTTAATTTAGCACACAGAGATTTAAAGATCTGCAAAGTGGCATTAGAAAGAGGATGATTTTTAGCGGATCGTGGAATCTTATTAGGATCTGACCAAGGCAATTGACGGAGCAAAGTATTACATGTTAGTTCCTCAAGAATAATCCAGTCTTTCGAACTCCTGTGTAACTGCCAATCCACGATTCTGGATAAGTGACAGGCCCAATAATATCTTTGGATATCTGGCAATCCAATTCCCCCCAACACTTTGGGACACACGAGTTTATCCCACCTTATTCGAGGGCGCTTGGAGAACCAAATAAACTTTAAACAAAGTTTTCTGTATGTGTTGAAAAAAGAGGCAGGTAATTTTATTGGAATTGTTTGGAGTAGGTATAGAATTCTCGGAAGGTTAGTCATTTTAATGATAGCAGCTCTACCAAACCAGGAATAGAAGCCAGCATCCCACTTCAAAAGATCGTCTTGAATAGATTTGAGAATGGGAAGGAAATTGCAGGAGTATAGATCCTTTAACTTCAATGGAATATGTATTCCCAGATAAGTGAGTGCATGGGATTCCCATCTGAAGGGGAAGTTTTTCTGACAAAGAGAAGCTATATCTGGTTTTAACGAAACGTTTAGGGCTCTAGATTTATCAAAATTAATTTTTAAATTCGAGATTAATTCAAAAAATGAGAAATCTTTTAAAAGGACTGGTATCGTGGTAATAGGTTCAGATAAAAAAAGGATGATGTCATCGGCGTAAGCAGCCAGTTTATAATGTCCGTCTCTGATCCCAATTCCTTTAATATCAGGGTTATTTCGTATCTTACAGAGAAAAGGTTCCAGAGTCAGTATGAAAATAATAGGAGAGAGGGGGCAACCCTGACGTGTCCCATTCGACACGGAGAAAGCGTCCGACAGGCAGCCACTTATCTTAATTCTAGCTGTGGGTGATGAGTACAATACAAGGATGAATTGTAACATACGGTCTCCAAATCCCATAGCTTTTAAAGTTTCACGCATATATAGCCAATCGACCCTGTCAAACGCCTTCTCCGCGTCAAGGGAGAGGAAAAATCCTGGTTCAGATGTGTTATTCAACCAATGATGAATCGTAATGACCTTTTGGGTGTTGTCCCTAGCTTCTCTACCGGGAACGAAACCCACTTGATCTAGGGATATTAAGTTAGGAAGTAAGGGCAAAATACGGTTAGCTATTATTTTGGCATACAGCTTTAGATCTACATTGAGCAGGGAAATGGGTCTATAATTAGATACTAGTAAATCATCTTTTCCTGGTTTCGGTATCATCGTAATATGGGCTTCAAGAAGATCTTTTACATTACAAAGGGGTCGATCCGGAATTGAATTAAAGGCCTTCAGGAAGTATTTCATTGTGATCTCAGAAAATGAATTATAGTAGGAGACCGACAGACCATCTGGACCTGGGCATTTTCCAGTCTTAAGTTGTTTGAGTGCTCTGGATGTTTCTACTGCATCAATAGGTCTATCTAAAAGTTTTGATTCTTCTTTAGAAATTGGTTTAGGGCCGTAAGTCGCTAAGAATTCCGTAATTAATTGTTTCCTTTGGGTTTCTGCATCAGAAAGAGTATTACCCTTAATATTATATAATTTGGAATAAAAATTTACAAATTGTTTAGCTATTTCGGAGGAGGAAGAGATTTTCTTACCAGTAGGATCTAGAATTGAGTGAATGGTAGATGCAGATTTCTTTATTTGTATAGCTCTGGCAAGTAACTTCCCAGCTTTATTGCCAAACTCATAGTAGAGCTTGCGTGATAGAATGAATTTTCGTTTAGTGACTTTTTCGAGTACCTCTAATAGGAGTTTTCTAGCCTCAAGGAGTTCAACATGTGCCTCTCTTGCCAGAGATAACTTGTGTTTGCTTTCAAGAGAATGAATACGATCAGAAAGGGATTTAACATAAGCATTACGTGCTTTTCTTCTTCTAGAAGCAATCGAAATTAATTCTCCTCTTACAACACATTTGTGTGCTAACCATAATGTCATGGGATGTGTGTCCGGGGAGTGATTTTCTTCAAAGTATTTTGAAAGGATCGAATTCAATGCCTCAACGTCTGCAGGATTATTGAGGAGTGAACTATCAAGACGCCAAATTGGGGATCTAACGGGGATCGAAGAGAATTTGAGTGATATAGAAATTGGGTGATGATCTGAGAGAACCATGGGTTCAATGGTTGCCAAAATTAGAGAATCCAGATCTGATTGGGATATAAAAAAATAATCGATTCTTGAGTATTTATCATGTGGTGGAGAGAAATAAGTATAATCTTTAGTGTTTGGAAATAAGGTACGCCAAGTATCATGTAGGTTCAGATTTTTAAGAAGTGTTTTGACCGATTTGAGTGCAGAGAAGGACATTGTGGATGAACCCGATGAGGTGTCTATCAGTGGATTAATAGCCAAATTGAAGTCTCCTCCCAGAATCACTATACCTGATTGAAAAGAGCAAAGCAAATTTAAAGTATTCCTGAGAAATGGGACTTGACCTTTGTTGGGAGCATAAATATTAGCCAATGTGATATTCTTGTTATATAGGGAACCTTTTAAAAATATGTATCTACCCTCAACATCAGAGAGAGTGTCCTGAATTTGAATGGGGCAATTTTTCGAAATAAGAATAGAGACTCCTTTAGATTTGGATTCGGGATTGGTGGCATGAAAAACATAAGGGTACCATTTGTTATTAAGATTAGGAATGTCATTGTTTCGGAAGTGAGTTTCTTGCAGGAATACTATGTCTGCTTTTGCCTTTTTCAATAATAAAAACAACTTGGATCTTTTTTCAGGTATATTCAAACCCTTAATGTTCAAGGAATAAAGATTGACCAATGGGGACGTAGGTGAAACGGCCCCTTTGTGCGTCATAATGCTATCAGAAGTGAGAGAGAATCTGAACACACAAAATTTGTCAAAAAGCGATTGTGAAAGAGCGTCAGCAGGGGAAACACAAAAGGGGAATTAAAAACAAAAATAGGGGATGGGGCAAGGGTAAAAACAAAACCCTTGAATAAAAACAACACGTGGGAAATCAGATAGAGTTCCCAAAAACGATCTTAACTAAGGTGATACGGTACAGAGTAGAGTGAACAGGCGCTGATATCAGATATATAACACTCAAGGCTCTACTACTGTGTGGGGGTTGACAAGTACTAGCCGGAAAAATGAGAAAAAAAAGAAAAAAACAGCGCCACGACCGATCTCCGCCGCTACAGCATGAGTAACATGTAGCATAGGTGAAGGCGTGTACATTTATGACAATAAATGAGCTCTTAATCATAAAGGGAACAACATTACAGTGGAATAACAAATAACAACTATAATAATAATAAAAGGAGCTAACCTTCAAGTGGAAATGTGTTGACATTAATAATCTCAACATAGTATATGACTACGTGACAGACATCAATGTTAATGCTTCAATAAAGGGTATCACACAAGTGACGAACTTAAAAAAGTACCCAATATTGAAAGGCTCTTGCATGCATTAACGAGCAAGGGGGCCTGACACGTAGCATATTAAATTGAGTAGGAGCTCATAGGAGAAAAATGAAGAAAGTGGGCCCAAGTAGGTCAATAGTTGCGTCGGGCACGTCTTGAGCGCGGTGAGCCAGTCGAATCATCCTTACGAACAAGCGTTGAAGTAGACAGTTGGTCGTTTGAAGGGGATCGCCGTCTACGGAATCCAGTGGTGTGAGTCTCCATGACTTCCGGTTCGTCGGCTATTCTAGTCTTATAATTAGGCCGGAACTCCGCGTACCAATCAGGGACGTCGATCAAAGGAATGTTCATAGCTTTACAGAACATTTTAAGGTCCTCAGGGACTCTTAATAAAGCAGAGCGACCTTGAAAAGTGGCCGAGAGACCAAACGGGAACTTCCATTTGTACATAATATTCTTATTGCGTAATGCTTCCAGTAAGGGCTTGAGATCTCTCCTATTTTGCAAGGTGATGTTAGAAAGGTCTTGGAATATTTGTACAGAAGCGCCTTTGTATGATATTTTAGATTTGCCCCTCATCTTTAGCAGGATATCTTCTTTCAGTTTATAATCAGTCAAGCAACAAATTACGTCCCTGGGAGGATCACCTGGTTTACCTCTGGGTCTGAGTGCACGATGTAAGCGCTCCATTTTGATTTTAGACGCAGGGGGTCTGCCCAGAAGGTCATTAAATATATAGTCAATGGCAGGTTGCAAATGCTCATTTTCTATTTCTTCCGGTAGACCACGTATACGTAAATTATGGCGTCTACTTCTATTCTCCAAGTCCTCTGTTTGACGTTGCAAGTCTCTCATTTGAAGTAATTGCACGTTCATTTTGTTATCCATTCTACGTAGGGTATTATCATGCTGTGTACTAACTTTTTCCACATTTTGCACACGATGCGCCATGTCTTGTATATCTATGCGGAGCTCCGCAATTGCTGCTGTTAGCGTAGTTTTAATGTCATTTTTAATATCAATTGCAACAGCTTGGAGGTCCAACAGACTGGGTTGTTGGTAGCTCATCTCAGTGTTGTTTCCTATCACCACAGCTGGCATTTTAGTATGAGGCATCGAATGTTCCATTCGAGCATCTATCGAAATTTCCTGTGACGCACTTACATTAGGGGCCGCCATGTATGCGCCTTTATCGCCGTCGGAACGGAACAACCGTCGATTTAACGGCGAACGTACTTGTTAGTTCTCGTACACTGGCGTCACAGGATCGAATCCGTACAGTCAGCGGGTATCGAAAACAGCGGAAAGCCTCCGGTGTGTATAGAGAAGACTGCAGCGGCGGGAGCTACGGATTCAAGCTGCCATCTTCCAGCGCGTCCAGGCCACGCCCCCTCGAATATTAAAGATTCTAACTACAAGAAAGAATAAGTCCTTACATTTAAAGAGCACCTGTCATTTCAGATCCATCGTGGCAGTGCCTGTTAGCGGGCATCCATTCACTTGCTGCCACCACGTCCCTCACCTTGTTGGGTCACTACTGCATCACCAGCCGTCCCATTAACGTGAATTGGACTCTTGGTGAGTCAACAGTGGGTGAGAGGAGGGGCCACTGTGGGACAGAGATGACAGTTGCTCTTTCAAAATTATGATTTAAATCAAGCCTTTTTACTAGTAATTTAAATCGACTTGATTTTAACCCCTGCCAGCGGACGTAAAATAATTAAACCGCCAGCAAAACGCTGCTGCAGTGGCGGTTTGCAGGTGTTGTGCGGCTGCGCTGCCCCATTGATTTCAATGGGCAGGGGCGCTATAGGAGCTGTAAAACAGCTGCTTGCAATAGTCGCATGTAAAATCCAGCAGGCTGGTTGTACCCAAGTTGATTGACTGATCAGTACATTCAGCCTACCCATATATTGTTTAAATCTCAGCCAGTTCCTTCTGAACCCGCCAAGATTCGTATAGTCTATGGATGGCTTAAGACAGACATGTAGAGGTTTCTTCCCAGTCTCCAGTTCACTCGTCTTCTTGTGGCATTCAATAAACTCAGAAATGCACTTCTGGGGATCACTGTTAGTATGGCACTGGGTCCAGAGACAAAAAAAGGTCCGGGACTCCAATTACAGCACATAATGGGGACCATTTTAAATCGCCTTCAAGTAGACCTGTCACTACCTATGCACACAATCAGCAGTGTCCTGTCAGCTCTCTGGTGATAGTAAATACTTATGATGGTAAAAAAATAAATAATAGTATTCGACTAAAAACATTAAATAGTAAAGATTTTTAGTACAAGACACCATTTTATGATTTTGCATACCTTTACTTTTTTAGTTTTGTACAAATGCACAATTTTAACCACTACCTTCCCCAGCCAATTCTAACAATTCCTTCATACATGTAAAATCTGCATTTTTTTTCCTCGGGAGTTTCTTAGCACACCCAAACATTATATATTTTTTAAGCAGAAGCCCTATATATAGCATTACTTTATTCAAGCTCTAAAGTAAGACATAAAAAGTTGTGCTCACAGGTGGAGGGATAATTCATCACTTCAATGGATAGATGTAGTCCTTTTTTCCTCCACTAGTGGGTGCCTTTATATGATCACAAACACTACTTTGTTTATCTTTGCATGAACACTTGGTGCCAGCGGATTAGGACCCCCTTGTACTGCGCAGGCGTGGCGCTTGTGCAGTACTAACCTCAACCGAGCCTCCGAAAATACCCGAACATGTAGAGCCGAGAGTCAGCTCTACACGGCGCATGCGCAATGACTATCACATATGCAGCACACTACCGATGCTAGTGCTACTCTGCAAGGGGCGGGGGTGATTTTAACAATAAAGTACATGTCTTAGCGCGGCGTGTTGATGGGCGGATTTGCACATTTAACTCAGATGGCCAACACGCCCTGTTAAGACTTTCTGCCTCTCTACAAACGATCACCGCTTGCCCAGGTTATATTGCGCTGTGTCCAATCAGTGGGACTGGTCTGCCAGCGTGGGTGCTCCCCAAACCCAGAAGAAGCAAATTACGTACAGGTACTTTGTTTGTAGCAGCCGGGCCACAGTATATGTGCGTCAGGCGGTCCGGAAGTAATTAACAGAAGTCAATGTAAATCGCGATGAAGTTGTCCCAAAGTAGGGCAGGAACCTTTTTCCAGTTTGCATCGAATAGAACGGTACAAATTGCCGTTAATTGGGTGTGGCTTGTCATGCGACTCAAGTTGCATGACAAGTGGCAGCAGTGTGAACAGAGCCTAAGATACATTTGGACTTTTATAGTATTACAGTTTTTATTTTAGAACAAGGTTATCCGGAATTACATGAATATATTTTTTTTGATATATAGTGAGATTGAATAGGGTAGCTTAATGCTGGGCTCTTGGGGGCATTGGCCACCTTGTTTATACATATTCACTGCGCAGTACCACTTCTCTTGCACCCTGAGGCCCCTTTCACACTGCTGCAACTTAAAACATACGATTTTACCGTGATTTTGCTGCGATTTCAGGGAATGCCTGTGTAAACTTGAGGTCTATGGACCTCAACTCGAAAGTCAGACCAAAGGAGTACAGGGACTACTTTGAAGTCGGCACGGCTTTAATTCGCACATATATGAATGTTTTTTTATTGGAAATCATGGGGAAAGACTTGTCATGTGATTTTGCACTCCCAAGTCCCAGGACAAGCCGCACAAGTATGAAAGGGGCCTGAAAGGGATTCGGATTAGTATCTAAATGCAATTTATAACCTATGTGTGCTCAACAACTTCCTATGCATGCTAAAAACAGGTCCCCAACCTTAATAAAAAAAAAATAATCTGTGTCCTGGCAGGAGACTAATGCCCTGTACACGCGATCAGTTCATCTGATGAAAACGAACCGATGGATTTTTTCATCAGATATCCGATGAAGCTGACTTTCATTAGGCTTGCCTACACACCATCGGTTAAAAATCTAATTGTGTCCAAACGCGGTGACGTAAAACACAACGACGTGCTGAGAAAAATTAAGTTCAATGCTTCCCAGCATGCGTCGACTTGATTCTGAGCATGCGTGGATTTTTGACCAATGGATTTCCCCACAGAGGTTTTTTTTTCACCATACGAAAATTTTAACCGATGGGAAAAAAACTGATGGGGCCCACACACGATCGGTTCGTCCGATGAAACCGGTCCATCGGTCCGTTTTCATCAGACGAACCGATTGTGTGTACAAGGCATAACTCTTCCCACATTGTTTTATGTTAATAAAATGAATACTTGTGGTATATAGGTCACCAAATAGTTATGTACAACTAATGACAACATTGAACATTCGTAGGCGAAGATTTTCAACACGCCTCTACAGACAATTGTATTAGTCCACAAACAACACTACTAGCAAGAACCTGTTCCTACTAGCAAAGTCTACCTACGTCCTGCGATGCCTGACACTGCAGTTCCTGCCCTGCGATAGTCGTCCATACCCGTATGTTCATGCTCTGTATACCACTGTTCTATGGATCACCTTGTTTATTCCCTTTAAAAGGCTCTTTGTCATCCAATTTTTGGGGAGAAAAGACAGATAATCATTGTTATTATCTTATGCATTAACAAGTCAAGTGGGGCTTCTGCGCTACTACACAGGTCTATCTAGGGTCAGTAACAATATGCAGCAAGCACAAAAAATGCATACACAGCACCTAGTGAAAATAATAGTGAATAAAGTGATAGCGCAAATTGTAGACCAAACATAACATAAATCAATACATGTGATAAAGTGCAACAGTGCTAAATTAAAGTGCATATGGAGCCAAAGTCCAAAATAAGTGCAACAAATATTCCAACAAGTGCAATAGTTTTCCGTAATGGTGAAACAATAGAGGAAGATGCCCACTGATCCGAGAGTTGTGAAGAAAGACACCCACACACCGGGTTTGGTCTCCCAGAACTCTCACCTTCAGCAGGTATATCAGAGCATCAACAGATCCTTTCACTGGCAATCTCCCGGGAGATCCTGGTCACCACCACGGATCGGTGGAAAGGTAAATGCCTGCGGTCTCAAAGGGACAACATAGAAAGGGGAAGAAGGAGGAAGACAAAGAGGCCTCCAATCGTGTATTATCTTTGATGATCCGTTTTAATAAAAGTAAAAACACACTTACAATGAATGAATAAAATCGAGCCTGTATTACAGCGGTAGCCGCAGCGCAGCGCAGGTGGCACGTCACTCGATGCACGTCTTCTCCCGTTCCCTACGCGTTACGACACTGAATCACGTGTCTTCATCTGGGGTCAAGGCCTCTTTGTCTTCCTCCTTCTTCCCCTTTCTATGTTGTCCCTTTGAGACCGCAGGCATTTACCTTTCCACCGATCCGTGGTGGTGACCAGGATCTCCCGGGAGATTGCCAGTGAAAGGATCTGTTGATGCTCTGATATACCTGCTGAAGGTGAGAGTTCTGGGAGACCAGACCCCGTGTGTGGGTGTCTTTCTTCACAACTCTCGGATCAGTGGGCATCTTCCTCTATTGTTTCACCATTACGGAAAACTATTGCACTTGTTGGAATATTTGTTGCACTTATTTTGGACTTTGGCTCCATATGCACTTTAATTTAGCACTGTTGCACTTTATCACATGTATTGATTTATGTTATGTTTGGTCTACAATTTGCGCTATCACTTTATTCACTATTATCTTATGCATTAGTTTACTATGGTGAAACACGGGACACTATTAGCACAACGTATGTAATAAAAAAGGACACAGCCCCGCCACGTCCCCAAGGATGAGCATAGGGATGAATCAATTCACAAGAAAATGATCAGGTAAACCAACAAGTGCTTTTCTTTAATAGATTTTTTCAATATAACAAAATGCAGAAGTATAGAGGTTATATAAAAGACATAGTGCAGTATAACAGTTTTGGTAGTAGAATAGTCGATTTTTATTGAGGTTTATACATTGAACCAAAAAGAAGCGACAAACCGAGGGAAAAGGAACAATCACTGAGGGGGAAAGAATGAAGACTAGAGATGGGAAGGCCTGGGAAAAGAACAGACAAATTGTGGGTGAAAAAATGTTGTTTTCTTTTTTTTTACAAAGTCGATATTAAGAGTGTGTGGAATATGTTTATTTACAATGATATATAATAGATCTATGACATAGTATTCAATCTATAGAACATGAAGACCATAAAGTGGTATTAAAAGTTTGGCTTGGGGAAGGGGGGGGGGGCATGGGGGCCAGTGGTGGTGGGGTTTATTTATTTATTTATTTTTTCTTCCCACTCAATTCAGGCTTGGGTTGTATGTTGTTTTTGTTGTTTGTATATAAAAGAAATAAAAAGATGATCGGATTAAAAAAAAAAAAAAAAGTTTGGCTTAAAGGGGTAATTCCCCCAAAAACCTTTTTTTAACATTTATTCAGGCTCGTTATGTCAAGGGGAATCAGTTTTTTTTTTTTTAGAAATGAAGCCGTACTTACCGTTTTACAGATGCATCGTCTCCGTCGCTTCCGGGTATGATCGTCTGGTCTGGGCGTGCCTATTTGATTGACAGGCTTCCGACGGTCTCATACATCGCTTCACGAGTAGCCGAAAGAAGCCGAGCGACGGTGCGGCTCTATACTGCGCCTGCGCACCGTCGTTCGGCTACTTTCGGAAAATCGTGACGCGATGTATGCGACCGTCGGAAGCCTGTCAATCAAATAGGCACGCCTAGACCCGGAGCCCATACCCGGAAGCGTCGGAGACGATGCATCTGTAAAACGGTAAGTACGGCTTCATTTCTAAAAAAAAAAAAACTGATTCCCCTTGACATAACGAGCCTGAATAACTGTTAAAAAAAAGGTTTTTGGGGGAACTACCCCTTTAAAGTTGAGTCCCACTCACATTTGGCACCTTTCAGGGGGGAGGAGGGAGCAGGTGCCTGTGTAATACAGGTTTTTGCTCCCACTTCTGGGCATAGATCACCTCAGTGATCGAGGTGACCTATGCCACTTCCTTCCCCTACACTGTCCTCCCCCACTGTCTTCAGGGAGACACACAGGTCCCAGAAGACAGCAAGAACCAGTGAGGACGTGCAGCAAGACTCGAGCATGCACAGTAGGGAACCAGGAAGTCAAGACGCAAGGCTTTACTTCCTGATCCCCTCACCGAGTATGGTGGCGGCAGCAGCCGAGAGCCGAGTGACTGATTGGCTTTGGCTGCCGACATCGCGGTTCATATATTAAAAGTCAAAAGCTGCAGTATTTGTAGCTGCTGGCTTTTAGTATATATTTTTTGGGTGTACCTTTGCTTTAAAATAAGTAAATAAATAAACCTGTAATACTTACCTGCTCTGTGAAATGGTTTTGCACAGAGCAGTGTAGGAAAAATGATCCGCACATTGCTCTTTAAAAAAAAATGTTTTTATTGACAAGCCACAGTAAACAAATGCAGATGAAAACTGTAACGGTATGGCCCGTGGGACCCAGAGACTTTTGAAGGGTGTGGGGTACTCCTGTGCCAGCTTCACCAATGACTCTTGTGTCTAGGGTCATCCTATGTCCCATAGGGGCATAGGATGACTAAGAAATGATATCTCGGATTACATGGGATGGGACTGTAATGATAATTCATGTATTGCAGGATATCTTGAAATATTACAAGTTGTTCTCACCAGCAACAAGCTGAGGTGGTAAAGCTTCCACTCCCAGCTGAATTACTGGCAGCAGGGCAGGATGCTACTGGCTGCTGCACACAACTGCAGCTTGAGCGGATATATGGGACTATGGTCTCCACTCACAGAAACCCAGCAGAAGAGCTGGCAACAGAGCAGCGTGCCACAGGCCTCTGCTCTCAAATAGCAGGAGAGGGAGTTCCTGTGGATGTGGATGGGACTTCAGTCTCCACTGGTATACCCCAGGGATGGGGGGCAGTTGGCCCAGATCCCCAACAGCATGATGAACTGAGCCCAGCCACCCTGTCTTCTCTCCAGCGACTCCAGGGAGAAGGGCCAGCCCAGGCCTCTCCCCAGCAGCAGGCATGTTCTCTGAGAGAGGCAGAGGTTGGCTGGGTGAGTAATGCTCTGTTTGGAGCAATTTATTTGGGGTACTCTATGGATACCAGCATTGGAGGAATGGAACTATGAACTAACTCTCATCTGGCGTCGTCTCCTACCGAAAGGGGAGAGATGCAACGGTATGGCCCATGGGACCCAGAGACTTTTGAAGGGTCTGGGGTACTCCTGTGCCAGCTTCACCAATGACTCTTGTGTCTAGGGTCATCCTATGTCCCATAGGGGCATATGATGACTGAGAAATGATATCTCAGATCACATGAGATGGGACAGTAATGATAATTCATGTATTGCAGGATATCTTGAAATATTACAAGTTGTTCATTTTGAACCCAACAGGTCAATAGAGTGTTTCATTCAATGTGGGGGACACATACTTTTGAGGTGTTAATTGAGTCGAGCTCCTAAGACATTTCATTGTCTATTGTGTGATGCTAATTAGAACTGTTTTGTGTTGTAAGTTAGCAGTCTAAAGGTTCAGACGTTCGACTTATAGAATGTGTATTGTGTATCAGGTCAGAACAACTTGTCGCGGAGTCAAGACGGCTGGGGAATGATTAGTAAGTCATTATCTAACGGAATGTGTATTGAAGTTCATTGTGTCATGTTGTGGATGGAGTTGAGTCATTGTCCAGATTTGGTTTCTAAACTGTATATAACAAGCTGAGTTTACCATTAAAGTATTTATTCATTTGGAACCAGAGAACAGAGCTTGCGTCTCGTTTTCTGGGGAATTGATATGGATCGTGCCTGCTGGATTGTGGAGTGTCGAGGAGCTGTCGTGGGTTGGTGGAATGGAATATCGTAAACGGTGTTAACCCCTGACCGTTACATAAACGGTTGACACCCTCATGACCAGTGCCCCAAATAGCAAGCTGCTTGCTATGGGGACATTGGTGCGTGCTCGTTCCCGAGTCCTGTTCTATGCATTCATAAGACAAATAGAGCTGTGGCTTGGCCCTTCCCCTGATCTCTCCTCATTGTCTCAATGAGCCTATGGCTCCCCCTGATATCTCAGCCAATCAGGAGAAGGTGTCCCAGGACAGCCGAGGCTCTCGTGTACATCGCTGGAACAAGAGGGGGCCCAGGAGAGTATTGAGGGAGGGCTGAGCAGGGAGCAGCACACAAGGTCTTTATCTTCATGCATAGAATGCATGAAGGTAAAAAAAACTTCAGCCTTTATAACCACTTTAATTAAAGATTTCTGAAACTTTATGTAAAGTCTTAAATTATTGCAAGTTTACTCAGATGAAGACAAGCAAATACTGGAATACAATTCAAGTAACACTGTACGTCTCAACTCTGTTCTCAAACAAAATAAATATGCCTTTCTACCACTAGGGGGCACTGCAGGGCAAAGGCTGCGGTTTAGTATACTTGTGGGCTCCATATTGTACCTCCTATAGTTGGTCAATTTTTGGGATACCGTAGATATATAAATTTGTCTGACAAATTACTGTATTTTCCGCTCCATAAGATGCACTTTTTCCCCCCCAAAAAAAGGGGGGAAATGTCTTTGCGTCTTATAAAGCGAATATTGACCAGGCTCACAAACACCATTAGTACAACATTTGGTTCAGAATATTTATTTTTCTTGCTTTCCTCCTCTAAAACCTAAAACCTTTAAAATAACCCTATTAATGTTGTCCACTATCACAGCATAGGGCCAAATTCAGGTAGAGTTAGGCTGGAGTATCAGTGATACTCCAGCCTAACTGTCACTTTAAGCCAGCGTTTTTGTTCCGATGCGAGCGGCGTAATTGAATTTCGCCATCGCATCTGCAATTTTAAAAATGGCGCTGGGGGCGTTCCCGCTGATTAACGCCGAAAATATGTTAATCAGCGGGAATCGGCAATTCACGATCGTATTCGGGCGCGACGCAGTGACTTTCCGACGTTTCCGTAAGCGATACGCGGCGTAAAGATAAAGCAGCCCCCTAGTGGAGTATCCTATGTTAAGTATAGCCGTCGTCATCGCGTCGAAAAAAAAAAATTTGCGTCGCTTGCGTAAAACGTCCATGAATGGGGATTTGACGTCATTGACGTTCACTGACAGAATTTGGAGCATGCGAACTGGGATGCATTGACAGTCAACGCATGCGCAGTACGTTCGTCCCGCGGGATCGCGCCTAGTTTAAATAATACACGCCCCGTACCCGCCCAAATTGAATTCCGCCGGCTCATTTTCGATACGCCGCCGCAACTTTAGGAGCAAGTGCTATGTGAATAACAGTACTTGCTGCTAAAGTTTCGCCGGAGTAACGTAAATGAGAAACGTTCCTCCACAGTAAAGAAGCGCCCATCTACCTGAATTTGGCCCATAATGTTTACCTATAGGCCAATAAATAGTTTTTTTTTTTCCTTTCACTCACAGCATGGCTGCGGTGGCGCCGCAGTGTTTTGCCGTTGTATTAGCATGCGTTTTTTAGCTACTACGGGCACATTTAACCCCCGCTAGCGTGCGGAGGAAAGGTTAAATGCTCCCGAAAAGTGCTGCTGCCGAATCGCTGCCAACTGGTGCCAACTGATTTAAATGGGCAGGGATGATGGAGGAGTGGTGTACACACCGCTCCAAGAATGCTGCATACAGTACTCCAAGAATGCTGCATACAGTACTTTTTCTAACATCCTGCAAGCACACCGCTCCAGTATGAAAGCACTTGGGCTCTCACAATGGGGCTGCAGGGGAGGTGATTTTCAGGCACTTTACAGGCCACACCTGCAGTGTGGAAAGGGTCTAAAATGGAGAGACCAACATCTAGAGAGAAACCAGAGGTGTCCTAAAGACATTCAAGCCCTCATTTCCCACCTGTGCGATTTGTCGTGCAAATTTGTCATGTTCCAAATCTCATGAGAAGTTGCACTGGTAATGGAACTGTTCAAATTGCCACAACTCATGTCTCAGCGACTTTGAAAAAGGTTCCTGTACTACTTTCTGCTTTAATTGCGAATTGCACAGACTTTGGTCAAACAAAGTTGCAAGCCATGTAATCAAAAGGTGCAAATCACACTGAAATGCGGCTATGAAATCGCACTGAAGTAGTGCGATTCCAAAGCCGCACTGGTGTGAACAAGGGCTAAAAAATGTAATGAAATGATGAGAACCATAAGGAAAGTGCAAGTAGCTTTTCCCTCCAGAGTTCTCATTCCAGAAACACTCCTTTCTGCTGCTTCTGGATCATCACAAAGCATTTTCTAACAGCAGCATATATTGTACCTTCTGTTTCCTTTTCTCAAATTTTTTTTTTTCTTAAAGCGCTATTTAAAAAATTAAACCTCGCTATAAGGGCGTAAATTTTGAGGTTGACCTTACACCCCCCAATGTCCATATCTTACATGAATGAATGAATGAATAAAAAACTTATATAGCGCGGCACATGCGAACTGAATCGCCTCTGGGCGCTTGTTGTTCCTGTCCCTTTTGGTATCAAAAGAGATGAGTCTTGATCTTCCTCCTGAATGCTAGGTGGTTTTCCTCTAACCGAATACTGGTTGGTAAAGCGTTCCATAGTCTGGGACCTTGGACCGCGAATCTTCTATCTCCTTTGGACTTGTAGTTGGCTTTCGGTATCTGGAGGAGATTTTGATTGGTAGATCGCAGAACGCGATTGGGATTATGAGCTTTTATTTTTTCGCATAAATAATGGGGGGGCATTCCCATGGACACATCTATGCGTTAGACAGAGTGCTTTAAAAGTGATTCTGTCTTTTACTGGTAACCAGTGAAGGGATCTCAGTGAAGGTGAGATGGATTCCCAGGGTTTTTTCCCAGTTACAAGTCTAGCGGCCGTGTTTTGAACGACTTGTAGACGAGCGATTTGGTACTTAGGGAGTCCGAGGTAAAGGGCATTTGCATAGTCCAATCTTGAGTTTACAATTGCTCCCACCACGACTGCTATGTCTTCTTTGGGAATAAAAGGAGTAAGTCTGCGTAGTAGGCGCAGCAGATGGTGAGATCCGCTGACCCTATTTGTGCGTCCATTGTCATGTAGGAGTCGAAGATGACCCCAAGACTCTTGACTTTGGCGCCAGGGGTGATGATTTTGCCCAGAATGGGCAGGGGGGGGGGGGTCCAAGTTGTTGCCAGTTACTTATGTTTTTATTTGCTATTGGTCCTAAGGGGCAAATCTGTTTATTTGTTATGCTTGTGGTTTCTTGCTTTTTTTGTTGCTTTGGATGGAAAGTGGGGGTGGTTACCGGTTCACATGTATAGGTGAAATGTTCTTATTATATCCACCAATTCTTAAAATATGCACTGTACTGTACTGGCTGCGAAAGGGTTAACATCAGGGGCGATCAAAAGGGGTAACTGTGTGCCTAGCTGGTGTATCAGTGTATTGGGAGGTGCTTTTACTAGTGGAAGGTGTGGATTGGTGTTTCGGCTTTACAGGAACACAGGATCCACGTCTTCTGTACTGACAGAATGACGATCTGCCTTGTTTACATAGGCAGATCGGTGTTCTGCCTGAGTACTGAACGATCAGTGGGTACTGGTGGATATTGGGTCCGTGGGACCCACGGATCAGCTCCTGCTGTGTAGAATGACAGCAGGAGCGAGCTGCCGGCAGGACACACTCGCGACAATACCTGGAAGTGCAGGATTGTGTATATACGAGGGGGTACTGATAAGTATTGAGCCTTTCCCAGAAAAATGTTTGCTAGGAAGCTGTAAATTTGTAAATTGCAGGGTGTACTGGCCAATTTGTCTATATTCAATGGAGCAAAAATAAACTACCATATATACTCGAGTATAAGCCGACCTGAATATAAGCCTAGGCACCTAATTTTACCACAAAAAAATGGAAAAAAAATTACTTGAGTATAAGCCTAGGGTGGGAAAATGCAGCCAAGCTGCAGTCTAATTCTGTCCAGTTGCAGTCTAATTGTGTTCTGTTGCAGTCTCTCACTGTGCCCACATATGCAGTGTAATCCATATGCAGCCGTACCTTTTCATTAGTAAAACAGCGCGTCTGCCGCTGTATAATCCAGTCTGTGCCTGTCCATTGTAAGAAAGCCCCGCCTCCTCCTCCGTGCATCTGTGATAGAGTAACACTAATACGATGCTGGGAAACTGTATCAGTGTTCTGCCTATCACAGACGAGGAGGAGGCAGGGCTGTCTTACAATGGATGGAACAGACTGGATTTTACAGCGGCAGACACATGCGGTTTTACTAATAAAAAAGTACAGCTGCATATGGATTACACAGCGGCAGACCCACTGTTTTACTGCTGACTCGAGTATCAGCCGAGGGGGTCGTTTTTTCAGCCCAAAAAAATGGGCTTATACGCGATTATATACAATACTTATCTTTCTTCGTAAGGTCCAATGTGAACATGGCAGCACCTCCAGAAAAATGCAATACGGAAGAGTATAGGACCATAATCAGGTTCCTGTTTCTCCATGGGAAACGTGCCAAGCAGATCCATGATTAAATGTCACAAACTTTATGTGACAGTGGCTCTTCATATGAAACAGTTAAACGTTGGGTTGTCAATTTTAAAACTGGCCATTTCGGTGTTGAAAGTGAGAACCCCAGTGGAAGGCCCGTTTCTGTCTCTGTGCCTGCAAATGTGAAAGCCATAAAGACATGGTCATAGAGGACCCATGAATATCAGCCAAAAGTATTGCTACCTCTCTGGGACTATCATGTGAGAGAGTTGGTGTCATTATCCACAATCCCTTGGAAATGAGAAAGCTTGCACCAAAGTGGATCCCAAAACTTTTGACAACCGAATAAAAGAGGAAACGTATGGAGACATCAGTGGCTGTTTTGCAACATTTTGCAAAAAATGAGTCAGATTTCCTGGACAAACGGGTAACTGGTGATGAGACATGGATCTAATGTTATGATCCCAAGACAAAAGAACATTCTAAAGCAGGGGTGTGAAACTCAATTTCATTGTGGGTCACATCAGCTTTATGAATGCCCTCAAAAGGGTCGGTTGTATCTGTAAGATTAGATGTCCAGCGCCTCCCCTCCCCTTACATTAGATGTCAAGAGCCACCCCACCATCAGAAGTTGAGTCCCCCACTCTCCCTTACATCACGATGCACCCCCCTTTCCTTATGCTTCTTCTGGGAAGAAGATGGATGCATTGCTGAAAGTAAGGGTCTGGAGGAGCACCAGAGGAGGCCTGGAGCTCTCCTGCAGCTGCAGGAGAGGTACGAGGGCCACATGAAATGGCCTGGAGGGCCGGATTTGGCCCGCGGGCCTTGTGCTTGACACCTGTGGTCTAAGGAATGGAGGCACAGTGGTTCCCCCAGGCCAAAGAAGTTCTGTGTGCAAAGGTCAGCGCAGAAGCAAATGGCAACAGTTTTTTGGGAAAAGAAGGGAGTTCTGCTGGTGGACTATCTCCAAAAGGTTTCAACCATCAATGCAACATATTACTGTACTTTATTGATGAAGTGGAGGCAAAATATCAAGGAAAAACTTAGAGGAAGGCTCTCCAAAGGTGTCATCCTGTTGCATGACATTACCTTGTCAAACACTACAGGTAAAACAATGGCAAAACTCACCTCCTTAAGCTTTCAAATATTTGCCCGACCTGGCTCCTTCCAACTATAATCTGTTCCCCAACTAATGCTGCAAATGAGCGGTTACACCAGCAGTCAGAAGAATTTAATTTGCAGGGACTTAAGAAGCTGCAGGACAGATGTCACAAGTGCATTGACTTCCTGGGGGAATATGTAGAATAGTGTGGCAGTTACGTGATCCTGCGCAGCGGGGCCACCCTGTAGCAGTAAGACCCGGTTCACACTGAATGCAATGGGAGCGTTCTAATAGGAGTGACGCAAGTGCTCCCTGTACGACTTTGGGGGCGACTCGGGGCGACCTCCATTGACTTCTATACAGAAGTCGTTTGGCAGGTCGCCTCTGAAATCGTCCTCAGGACGACTTGCAGAGCCGCTCCCGGAGTCGGATCGCCCCAGTGTGAACCGACTGTGCTCTGGGGTGGTCAGCCAGTGGTTATATTGTATATATTGTACAGTCCTTGTTATTCCATTTGTAATAAAAAATAAATAAATATTTTGAAAAGCAAGTTTTGTTTATTTATTGAATAAGTGTTACTTTATATATATTTCACCTTCCCAGTGTAACAAAATGACTTTCAATTTGTAAAACTCTTGCACATTCACATAAAAAAAAAAAAATCCAAAAATGCATTTTTTATGGAAATAAACAGGGACATTTTTTTTTCTCTCGTGGTTTCAAATTTTCCAGAATTTTTACATCTCTAACAAAGACAGAAGAAAAGCGTGAGGACCAAGGAGGGAAGAACGAAGATCGACGGGTAAAGAGCCGCGGCCGAGGGGGGAAAGAGCCGCGGCCGAGGGGGGAAAAAGCCGCGGCCGAGGGGGGAAAGAGCCGCGGCCGAGGGGGGAAAGAGCCGCGGCCGAGGGGGGAAAGAGCCGCGGCCGAGGGGGGAAAGAGCCGCGGCCGAGGGGGGAAAGAGCCGCGGCCGAGGGGGGAAAGAGCCGCCGCGGCCGAGGGGGGAAAGAACGGCGGCCGAGGGGGGAAAGAACGGCGGCCGAGGGGGGAAAGAACGGCGGCCGAGGGGGGAAAGAACGGCGGCCGAGGGGGGAAAGAACGGCGGCCGAGGGGGAACGGCGGCCCAGGGGGAAAGAACGACGGCCCAGGGGGAAAGAACGACGGCCCAGGGGGAAAGAACGACGGCCCAGGGGGAAAGAACGACGGCCCAGGGGGAAAGAACGACGGCCCAGGGGGAAAGAACGACGGCCGAGGGGGAAAGAACGGCGGCCGAGGGGGAAAGAACGACGGCCCAGGGGGAAAGAACGATGACCAAATGGGAAAAAAGAGATGACCGAGGGGGAAAGAAGGTAAACAGAGAGGAAGGACCGTCCCTCCAGGGACTGCTATGCAGACAAGACTTCCTCCTCTCTCCCATTGCTCAGTATGGGGTGTCACCATCCTATCCTGTAATCTTTGTAGAATTACCTGCAGCCCCTCTGGGTCCAGCTTGTCCATTCCGCCCGCTTCGAACAGGTAAGGCGCCTCACCGGTTGCCGCAGTCACAATCCTCTATCAGGTCGCCGATCAATCACTATGGAGACCGCGGATGCTACACAAGGGAAGAGATGGTCGGAAGTGACGTTACGGATGAGGAGGGCGGTGTGATGCTATGTGACACATTCGTCTCCTCTTCTTCTGTATCCAATCAAAAGCTATACCTGTGTCTAACTACTTACTGGGCATGCGCCATGCCCTTCACTTTGCACGTAGCAGCCGGGGTGTGGGGAGAATAGACTGAACAGCGAACGTACAGAAATTAGTTCTGTGTGCCCGCCGGACAACTTCACTATGTATCAAGAGGGTGGTTATCTGACAGATGTCATCGCACACGTGTTATACATCCTCTCCCCCGTGAAGCAGCCTACACTCTGTACACTGACATTTCCCCACCACTACATGCACACCACAATCATCAGATCTCCTGCTACCTGCCCTTTACCAGAGGGGGCGTCAGTCTGGAGTGCCAATGGTTGGGGGTGGATAACAATCTAAGGTGGCGGGGGTTGGGATGGGTGTCAATGGCTGAAAGGAGGTAGGTGTCAGTTTGGGGTGTCAATGGTTGGGGTTAAATAACAATCTAGGGTGTCAGTGGTTTGGGCATCAATCTTGGGTGTTATTGGTTGAGGTGGTGTTAGGCCGCGTACACACGATCAGACCGGTCCAATGAAACTAGTCTGAAGACCAGTTTCATCGGACCAATTCGATGGTGTGTACGGCCCGTCAGACCAAAGTTTTAAAACTTGCTTTAAAATCTGTCCGACGGACACCTGTCCGTCTGACAGATTCGATGGTTAGTACACAAAAGCATCGGACCAAAAACCTGCGCATTCTCAGAATCAAGTCGACGCATGCTTGGAAGCATTGAACTTCGTTTTTTCAGCACGCGGTTGTGTTCTACGTCACCGCGTTCTGGTCCGATGGGATTTTGGTCTGATGGTGTGTACTCACATCAGACCACTTCAGCGTTGTCTGATGGTCCATCGGACCAGTCTCATCGGACCGGTCTGATCGTGTGTACGTGGCCTTTATCTACAGTGTCAGTTGTCAATGGCTAAGAGTAAGTGGGTGTTAGTCTAGGGCAGTGTTTCTCAATTCCAGTCCTCACGCCCCCCCAACAGGTCAGGTTTTCAGGATTTCCATTATTTTGCACAGGTGATTTGATCAGTTTCACTGCCTTAGTAATTCCCACAGCCTTTTCATCTGAGGGAAATCCTGAAAACATGACCAGTTGGGGGGGGCGTGAGGACTGGAATTGAGAAACACTGGTCTAGGGTGTCAGTGGTTGGGGTCGGAGGGTGTCAAATAATGAGAGTGGGTGTCAGTGGTTGGGGGTAGGTGAAAGTACAAAAAGGGGGGCCTGGTGCATTATCCTCAATACATGTTGTATTTAATTAAAGGTGAATGTACAAACAAACCAGTACAGGTGTAAAGGGTTGGGGGTAGGTGGGTGTCAGTGGGAGGGTGTAAAGGGTTGGGGGTAAGTGGGTGTCAGTGATTGGAGGTGGTATTATGTAAAGGAGTAGGTGGGTGTCAGTGGTTGGGGGTGGGTATCAATATGGGGTGTCAGTGGTTGGGGTAGGTGGGTGTCAGTTTGGGTTGTCAGGGATTTGAGGATGGGTGGGTGTCAGTCTGGAATGTCATAGTGGGTGGATTCTTCCTCAGTACTAAGTGACTCATGTGGTGTAAGTGTGCAGATCAAGAATTCTTTCATCGCTCACCATGTTCTTGTGGGTCAGTGCATATAAAATATTGAAGACAGAGGATCATCATGACAGCTAGGAGTGTCACACACAGGGAAATGATCCTGCACCTACTAGCCAACTTACCTATGTACTGAGTGAGCAATTTTTAAGGCGCCTGCTCGTTACTTGAATACACGTCATTGCACAGGGGGAGATGGGATGTTTCATCTCTCTGCCCTTTTGTCAGCCTGCTCTGCCCAATGTGTGTTTTATGTCAGAAAATTATTTTATAATGTCTGTGTTTATGAATCTTGGCAAGCATGTGCAGTGATAGTGATTTATGGAAGGAGTAGCTACCTGTAGCACCCTCACAGTTGCTAGTGTAGGTTTGTTTAGTTTGACTACCCTGTAGGCAGAGGAGCAAATTGTGTTTAGAAGGCTGGGCAGTGCTGTGGCTCTGTTACCTCCCCCTGTCTGCTTGAACTCACTGGATGCTTCCAGATAATAGTGGGCGGAGGGACAGGGGCTTCAGCCTGCATATCCCTGAAGCTTCCACCAATCACTGAGAAGGCAGACCTAGAAGGTGGGGAAGGAGCTCAAAAATATTCTGACGCCTAGCAGTCTGGAAGCAGATTCCAGGGTCCAGTTGTCTGGAGGTGACCTGTGTGCTGGGGGCTCTGCCCCCTGGGGTAGAAAACAAAGAGCGAGATCAGGAGAGAGAGAGAAAAAGGAAGCTCCAGGACATCACTTAGCTACAGTTTCAGCTAGGCTTAGTTAAAAACTTCATGCCAAGCCAGAAGCAGCCTATTCACCAAAAGGCCAGCAAAAGATTGCCTGTCCGCTGGAAGAGCGCAGCGCGACATGCGCAGTGTGTGCCCGGCCATGAAGCCGAAAGCTGTCACGACCACAGTGGGTGCCCATAGTGGCTATGAAGGCGCCAGCTGAGAGAAGGGGGAGAGGAGTGATGCTTGTTGGAACGTGGAACATGTAAGTGTCTATTTATTAAATATCTGCTGCTAAACTTTTTGTAGCTGCTGAGTTTTATTAAACAAGAACTCTGCTTTAAAGAGTCTGAGTACAAGCCAGCCAAACACTCAAAGAAAGGAGAGGACTGTGAAGTTTAATGCCTCACATGTCTGGGAGCGGGGTAGCTTACGTGGCAAGATAGCCAGGAGCACCTTAACACCTCTAACTTTGGGCCCAGAGTAGCCAGGTGCCGTGCAATACAGCCAGGCGCTGTGTCTTCAACATTACTTTTTGGGACTTTTTTTCCCTGTTTTAGCTGCACCATTGCTACCACTGATGTGCAGCACAGTTCAGGTAGGGTTATAGCTGCCAAATTAGCACATCCTCAACCATTTGTTTGGAGTTTGTAACTTCTTCGGTTTCAGGCATCCTATGTACACCCAAACCCTATCCAAGTTCTATGTTCCCAAAATAAACACTAAATGCCAAAACCCTTAGGGCCAGATCCACATACAAATAGCCGCGCGTACGTTCGTGGATCAGCGGAAAAAGCTCATTTGCATACCCGACGTGGAAAACTACGTGAACGCCACCCAGTGGACTCCGAAGTATTGCATCTTAGATCCGAAGGCGTACGAAGACGTACACCTGTCGGATCTAACCCAGAAGCCGCCGTATCTTGGTTTGAGGATTCAAACTAAAGATACGACGCGGCAACTTTGAAAGTACGCCGGTGTATCAGTAGATACACCGGCGTACTCTCTCTGTGGATCTGGACCGTAGTTTCTTAAGCCATCGGAGAGACTGTGGAAAATATTTTTGGCTTGACTGCGTGTGCTGTCAGAGGGAATTAGGCCCGAAGTCCAGTGGCTTCTTCAGGGATAGCGCTACACACCATCAAGGGCCCTTTCAAACTATGTTGCGGTAAAGTTCACAGTACAGCAACATTTATCGCAATGTATCACAATGCATGATAAGTGCTCCGATGTGATGTCACACTCCTACACACTTTTCAACAGACATACATTGCAATGTGTGTACAGCCGGTCCGTCAGTAAAACCCCCCACCCCCGTTGGTTTTGTCATTCAAAACACTGAATCCCCCCCCCCCTCCCCGTCATTGCTCGGTCAATTAGCAAACCATACACCACTTCCCCGCCGTTCGCCCGTTGGTCCACCAACCCCGCACTTACCCCATCGAGGTCAGGGGCAGCTTCTGCGTCTTCCCCCCACCACGTCTTCTCCTCTGCGTCTCCCCAATACGGTCGCTTCTCTTCTCAGCCAATTGGGAATTAAGACCTGCTTCCTGATTGGCTGGGAGGAGAAGCAGGAACACAATAGCGGATATTAATTTTCTATTGTTACACAACTGGGTGCTCTGCGCCCCAAGCTCACCCTTTTTTTAAGCCAATTAGAGCCTCAGGCTCTAATCATGTGCTTAAAAAAAAAACTATTAAAATTCATGCGTCTGGCACCCTGCATGTAGATTAGGGGCTGGGCGGATTGATTAGGGGGATGACGCCCCTAATAGAGCGGCCGCCACTGGTCAGAATCCATGCAGGGCCTGCAGCTCTGCGACATTAGCCAACAGTGGACTTTAGCCTGCTTTCAGCTGAATCAGGGTCACAGGAGTGTAGAACTAAGTGCATACCTGTGACCCACAGGAGGAGTATGGCCAGAAGAGCTTTGGCCATACTTTGTCTTTAAAGCTGAGTTCCAGGTTCTTCTTTTTCATCACCCCCCCCCCCCTGATGTTTGTACCTAAACCATGAACAAACTGTATTACTATGTAATGTGGGTCTTGTAAATGCTTTTTTTTTTTTTTTTTAACTAACATTTTTGTTCCTTTCCAAGCACACTCCCATCCTCATTGTGGGCCCAATAGTATCTTCTTCCGGGATATGGCGCTGCTGGCTACCCAGCATGGACCTCCGGATCTTGCGCATGTGCATAAACCACAGTGCGGTGCACGCATTCCACTGTAAATAATGCAATGGTACCAGCAGGGGTACACTGGAAGAACAGCCTCACAGAATGAAGCTAAATAGACGGCAAATGCGAATTTATACTGCAATAATGAGCGGGAAGGCGCAAAGTTGTTAAAAGTGGGTGGAACTCCACTTTAATGTCTTACAGTTTGTTTTCTTTCTAAAGCAGCCACAGCCTGAGTAGAAAAGCCTGACGCCTGCCAGGATGCTCTTGAAACACTCTCGCCCTCTGTGTGAAATTGGTGGTATCTCTGCAGAGGTGCAACACTCCCCCCCCCCCCCCCTCCTGAGTCAGAGCCAGAAATGTCAAATTAGCTGGTCCTGGAGAACCATCCCTGTCAGAAAATTCCCCAGAAGGAAGGGGGAGGGGGGTGGGTGGAGGCAGAAAGAAGACTGGGCTGTAACAATTAAAAGAAAAAGGTGGACTCTTTCTCCACTTTCGGGTGCCACTGCGCAGTAATCTCCTGTGCGACAAGTACATGACAGTCCGGTCTGCCTGGAGGGTTGATTTAGAAGAGACCGGGACTGTCATGTACTTGTCCCACAGGCACCCGATAGTGAGGAAAGAGTCTGCTTGACTGGGGAAAGTTTTTTTTTTATTTTAATTGCTACAGCCCACAGATCACAAGCGGCGCACAGTCTTCTCTCTGCCTCTGCCCACCCCCTCCTTCCCTGCTGAATTGGCTGGACCGACCCAACCTTAAAATAAAGTACCCACGCAGCAGGCTGGGGACAGCAGTATGGGCTACCCCCCCTCTGCCTCAGCTCGCAGCGCCTTACATCCACCTGTCACTCAGCCACAGACAGAACAGCCATACTCCATTCGGCCACTCGGACTGCTCTGTCTTCTGTCTATGGCTGAGTGACAGGCCCAGCCAGGAGATCACCCAGCACTCGTGGGTGTCCGGGAGCCCGCGGCCAAATGCGGGAGACTCCCGCGACTCGCGGGAGACTTGGGATGTCTGCAAATATGTGATGGGTGTACTCACTCTTGTGACATACTGTATTTAAAACATTAAGGCAGAAGTAGGGCCAAAGTTCTCTTGGCCCTACTTCTTCTGGGGATCACTGGAGTGCACTCAGTGTTAAGCCTTATACACACGATTGGACTTCCATCTGACTTCTCCGTGGATTTTTGTGCGAAGGGGTGTTGGCATTGAACTTGGTATCGATACACACGGCAGAAAATTTTCAGCCAACAAACACGAACGTAGTGATGTAATAGATGTACTACGTGGTTTTTCAGCTCTTTAGCGCCACCCTTTGGGCATTTCTGCTAATGTTGTCTTATGGTTGGCTCAGAGCATGCGTGTTTGTACTTTGGATTTTAGTCCGACAGATTTGTGTACACATGATCGGATGATGCGACATAACACATTTGTTGTCGGAAAATTTAAGAGCATGCACAGCCAACATTTGTTGTCGGAAATTCCAACAACAATTGTCCGATGGAGCATACAGACGGTCGAAATGTCTGATAAAACACGTCTGTCGGACCATTGTTGTCGGAATATCTAATCGTGTGTACGGGCCTTAAGTTAACTTGAGTGTTGGTGTATGTGCATCTGAGTCATTCTAGGTACAATAAAAAATAAATAAAAGTAAAAAAGTTTGCTTAATTTTTAGTTTTTTTCTGACCTATTCATGACTCAAAGGTAAAAGGATGTATACAGTATGGACTCACATCCATTTGCCTGCCTATCAACCTAACATGGGTCCCTTTAGCTCTGGGGGAAAAAACTGACCAGACAAGATATCACAAAAATTACATCTGCTTTGATTTATCTGGGTATCTGTTCATACTGTATGTTCACAGCTGATCAGGATGGATGATGTCCATGTAAAAGGACCCTTAAAATAAACAATTGCTAAGAGGTAGAGATTTCAATGTCTTCCTCTTTCCTCTAGAATTTCTTTTATATATTTTTACACTGTGTGGTGCCTGCACTATGCAATGTGCACTCTTATGCCGTGTACACACGATCGGAATTTCCGACAACAAATGTTCGATGTGAGCTTTTGGTCGAATATTCCGACCGTGTGTATGCTCCATCGGACATTTGCTGTAGAAAATTTCCAATCATCTGTATGCAATTCCGATGCACAAAAATCCCACGCATGCTCGGAATCAATTCTACGCATGCTCGGAATCATTGAACTTAATTTTTCTTGGCTCGTCGTATTGATGTGGCGGTCGTGTCCAGGACGTCATATGACGCCCGCCCAGGAAGCAAGTGTTGATTGAATACTGTTAAGTGTCACTGTCAAGGGACTCTGTCCCAAGAAAAAAATCCTGACATGGAAGCAACATGTTAAAGAAGATGAATTATATCAATCTTCACTATCTTGTTGCAGCCACTGATGATATCCAACACTTCCGGGATCGGTGGATGCCAAGTCCCTTTGTTGCATGCTCTGGTTCCGCCTTCTAGCTGCTATGTTACTTCTGTGTCTACAGTAACCAGGTGAAACCACAGATCACAGTGGAGGATGCGGAATCTGACACTCACACCTTCCAACTTTCCGAGATAACAAAGAGGGACATGTTTTAACACAATGTATGTAGGAAAACAATTACTGTTTTTCCCATTATTATCTAAAAAGGGTGTCTCGAAAAATAAAATACGCAATAATAGGAAGACTGAATGAAATATTTTTTGTGTAGTGAAATAAAAAAGGGGTGGTTTTGGATTCCCCCTATTTGAATTATAAATATGCACTATCTTGTATGTTCCTATAATTAGCTAGTCTATAAAAGCTCTAAAAATAATGTTGATTATATAACAACAATATTAAAGTGGATGTAAACCCGAATTATGAAATTTCACCTAGGCACATATATCTGCAGTATTGTTTATCTCTCTCCAAGTCCCATGTCTTTCTGTTGCTTCGTTCTTCTGTTATCCCACTCCTGAAACAGGAAGAACATTTTCTAATACAATGTGCACATTCTAAAGAATATAGCAAGCTAAAGACAGCAGATATACATGTAAAACTTATATAGGGAGATTTGTTTCTTCTCTATGTGTCATCTGAGACTGTTCACTTCATTGGGTATACAGTTGCAAGAAAAAGTATGTGAACCCTTTTGGAATGATATGGATTTCTGCACAAATTGGTCATAAAATGTGATTTGATCTTAAGTCTGCTTAAACTAATAACACACAAAGAATTAAATGTTACCATGTTTTTATTGAAAACACCATGTAAACATTCACAGTGCAGGTGGAAAAAGTATGTGAACCCTTGGATTTAACCACTTGACCACTGGGCACTTGAACCCCCTTCCTAACCAGACCAATTTTCAGCTTTCGGTGCTCTCACAATTTGAATGACAATTACTCAGTCATACAACATTCTACCCATTTGAAATTTTTGTCCTTTTTTTCACACAAATAGAGCTTTCTTTTGGTGGTATTTGATCACCTCTGGGTTTTTTATTTTTTGCGCTATAAAAGAAAAAGACTGAAAATTCTGTAAAAAAAAATAAAAAAATCTTGTTTCTGTCATATTAGCGGGTTATTTCTCACACACAGCATATGCATACCACAAATTACACCCCAAAACACATTCTGCTATTCCTCCCGAGTATGGCGATACCCCATGTGTGAGACTTTTACACAGCGTGGCCACATACAGAGGCCCAACATGCAGGGAGCACCATCAGGCGTTCTGGAACACCCAGACCAATTCTGACATTTCTCTCCTACATGGAAAAATCATCATTTATTTGCTAGAAAATTACATAGAACCCCAAAACATTATATATGCTTTTTTAGCAAAGACCCTAGAGAATACAATGGCGGCCGTTACAACTTTTTATCTCGCACGGTATTTTCGCAGAAATGTATTGAACGCGTGTTTTTTAAAAAACTGTTTTGTGCTTAAAACAAAACAGTAAAGTTAGCCCAATTTTTTTTCATAATGTGAAAGATGAAGTTACGCCGAGTAAATAGATACCCAACATGTCACCCTTCAAAATTGCGCACACTCATGGAATGGCGCCAAACTTTGCTACCTAAAAATCCCCATAGGCGGTATTGCAGAGTATTGGGGTATTGCAAAGTATCATGCAGGGTATTGGGGTATTGCCGAGTATTGGGGTATTGCCGAGTATTGGGGTATTGCCGAGTATTGGGGTATCGTCGAGTATTGGGGTATCGTTGAGTACTGGAGTACTGGGGTATTGCCGAGTACTGGGGTATCGTTGAGTACTGGAGTATTGGGGTATTGCCGAGTATTGGGGTATTGCCGAGTATTGGGGTATTGCCGAGTATTGGGGTATTGTTGAGTACTGGGGTATTGTTGAGTACTGGGGTATCGTTGAGTACTGGAGTATTGGGGTATTGCCGAGTATTGGGGTATTGCCGAGTATTGGGGTATTGCCGAGTATTGGGGTATTGCCGAGTATTGGGGTATTGCCGAGTACTGGGGTATTGCCGAGTACTGGGGTATTGCCGAGTACTGGGGTATTGCCGAGTATTGGGGTATCGTTGAGTACTGGAGTACTGGGGTATTGTGGAGTACTGGGGTATTGTTGAGTACTGGGGTATTGTTGAGTACTGGGGTATTGTTGAGTACTGCTGGGGTATTGCCGAGTACTGGGGTATTGCCGAGTACTGGGGTATTGCCGAGTACTGGGGTATTGCCGAGTACTGGGGTATTGCCGAGTATTGGGGTATTGCCGAGTACTGGGGTATTGCCGAGTACTGGGGTATTGCCGAGTACTGGGGTATTGCCGAGTATTGCCGGTATTGGGGTATTGCCGAGTATTGGGGTATCGTTGAGTACTGGAGTACTGGGGTATTGTTGAGTACTGGGGTATTGTTGAGTACTGGGGGATTGTTGGGTACTGGGGGATTGCTGAGTATTGTTGGGTACTGGGGATTGCAGGGTACTGGGGATTGCAGGGTACTGGGGGGATGGCAGAGCTGGGATGTTTTGAGGGATGGCTGGATCTGTGACTGCATTTGTCACAGATCCAGCCACAGCTCAGCTGCTGACACCCCGCTCCCCCCCCCCCTCTCCTCGCACACTGTACAGAGCGGAGAGGGAGGAGAGGGAGGAACCGGCGTCATCAAATGACGCCGGTTTGTTTACAAGTGATCGCGCCGTCATTTGACGGCGCGATCACGTGGTAAACGGCCGCGATCAGCGGCAATTTACCGTGATCCGTAATGCGCCGGGTCTTCTAGACCCGGCGAGCACGGACACTTTCGTGAGCGCGTCCCAGGGGACGCGCAATCGCGAAAGTGAAGGACGACGTCCCAGGGACGTCGTCCCGAGGTAACCCCGCCGCGCCGTAGCAGTAAAATGCCTATGGCGCGGTGGGCAAGTGGTTAATAACTGGTTGAACCTCCTTTGGCAGCAATAACTTCAACCAAACGTTTCCTGTAATTGCAGATCAGACGTGCACAACGGTCAGGAGTAATTCTTGACCATTCCTCTTTACAGAACTGTTTCCGTTCAGCAATAGTCTTGTGATGTCTGGTGTGAATTGCTTTTTTGAGGTCATGCCACAGCATCTCAATCGGGTTGTGGTCAGGACTCTGACTGGGCCACTCCAGAAGGCGTATTTTCTTCTGTTTAAGCCATTCTGTTGTTGATTTACTTCTATGCTTTGAGTCATGTCCTGTTGCAACACCCATCTTCTGTTGAGCTTCAGCTGGTGGACAGATGGCCTTTAGTTCTCCTGCAAAATGTCTTGATAAACTTGGGAATTAATTTTTCCTTTGATAATAGCAATCCGTCCAGGCCCTGACACAGCAAAGCAGCCCCAAACCATGATGCCCCACCACCATACTTCACAGTTGAGGTGAGGTTTTGATGTTGGTGTGCTGTGCCTCTTTTTCTCCCAAACAACTTAACTTTGGTTTCATCTGTCCACAGAATATTTTGCCAGTGCTGCTGTGGAACATCCGTACGTGCAGCAATGTTTTTTTGGACAGCAGTGGCTTCCACTTTGGTATCCTCCCATGAAATCCATTCTTGTTTAGTCTTTTACATATCGTAGATTCTCTAACAGGGATGTTAGCATATGCCAGAGACTTTTGTAAGACTTTAGCTGACACTCTAGGATTCTTCTTCACCTCATTGAGCTGTCTGCGCTGTGCTCTTGCAGTCATCTTTACAGGACAGCCACTCCTAGGGAGAGTAGCAGCAGCACTGAACTTTCTCCATTTGTAGACAATTGGTCTTGCAGTGGACTGATGAACAGCAAGGCTTTTGGAGATACTTTTATAACCCTTTCCAGCTTTATGCAAGTCAACAATTCTTAATCGTAGGTCTTCTGAGAGCTCTTTTGTGCGAGGCATCATTCATATTAGGCAATGCTTCTTGTTAAAAGCAAAACCAGAACTGGTGAGTGTTTTTTATATGGCAGCTGTAACCAACACCTCCAATCTCATCTCATTGATTAGATTCCAGTTGGTTGACAACTCACTCCAATTAGCTCTTGGAGATGTCATTAGTCTCTAGGGGTTCACATACTTTTTCCACCTGCACTGTGAATGTTTACATGGTGTGTTCAATAAAAACATGGTAACATTTAATTATTTGTGTGTTATTAGTTTAAGCAGACTGTGATTGTCTATTGTTGTGACTTAGATGAAGATCAGATCACATTTTATGACCAATTTGTTCAGAAATTCATATCATTCCAAAAGGGTTCACATACTTTTTCTTGCAACTGTATGTGATGGTTTACATCCACTTTAATTATAACAATAAACACAATGCTTGAAGGAAGCAAAGAAAGTAGAACATTAACATAAAATCTAAGAATAGTAGTACAGAGCATATAAAACAAAAGAGCAGAGATGATACACTACGTAAGTTCTTCCTCAATGTTCTGTATGTTCACTGGACTCCAGGAGAAAGGGGGCCTTCACATTTTAATGCACTCACAGACACAACCCACACAAACACCCTTTGCCTGCCTGTGTAGTCCTCTGTCCATTGAGAAGCTATAAGGGGCTGTCCTTCCTAATCAGCAGGAAGTGTGTTATTACCCCAAACGTCCTCCAGAAAATATGTTACTGTCTTCCAGAAGGGGGCAGCATTACTATGTGAACACCTGCCCTGACCCTGGTCAACATTCCATTCCACATCTGGCGCCTTTGATGTTGTTGCAAGTCATTGTATCCGTTTTTTTAATTTTCACCTCCTCGCCAGCAGATATAATATTTATTAACACCCACAATGAGTGCAAACAGGTCAATACATCCAGTACATACATCAGACAACAATACAAATGTTATATTGATTCGAAAGCAGACATCTGTAAAAAGTAACAGAGAAAATATAAAACGGGAATGTAACACCTTCTACCGTTTGCCATCTACTAGAAGAGACAAAAAGAGAACCCAGATGATAGACCTGAAGTCACTCGTAACCAGTTTCCTATATTGATGAGCCCCTTTTTAAATATAAATTATATAAATATATATATTTAAATATATATTAATAAATATATTTAAATACAGTATATATATTTTAAATATGTCTGGTAAGTGCTTTTAACACTTTTGGGCTATTAAAATCTTGTACTGCTGCACTTATGCCGCGTACACACGATCACTTTTTGTGATGAAAAAAAACGACGTTTTAAAAAACGTCATTTAAAATGATCATGTGTGGGCAAAACGTTGTTTTATGTCTTCAAGAGGGGGGCGTGGCTTGGCGCGCAGCAAGTATGGTCGCACACTGAAGGAGCTCCTCTGCACGCACAGCCTTCTGGCAGCTTTCTACCCGACCAACAGCTTCCAGATGCCGGTGGACTCGGCACAAATCGCCACCACCCTGCGCAGTGTCTTCAACACGCTTCTGGAATGCCAGGAGGACGCTGAGATTAATTTTGTGCGGGCTCATAGGGCTCTTAGGCCCAGAGGGCCTGATACGGCGCCTCCAAGGGACATCATCTGTTGCCTTGAGAGCTTTGGGCTCAAAGAAGATATAATGCGCAAGGCCCGGAGGAGTGACCGCCTCGTCTTTAACGGAGCTACCATCCTACTCTTCCAGGATCTCTCCCCGATCACGTTACGGAACAGGAGGGCTCTCCGACCCCTCCTAGACAGGCTGAGGGACAAGGACATTAGATACACCTGGCGTTTCCCCTTCGCCCTAAACGTGACACTGGACGGTCATCAACACACGCTCAGAGTTCCTGCAGACCTACCTGATTTCTGTGAGGCGCTGGACTTGGGTCCGGTCGAGTTACCTGACTGGTACGCGGAGTTTCTGCGTCCCCTGCCTGACAGGAGCCCCCCTGACTCCCCGCTCTCCACACCGGATAAAAGGCTCGCAAAGAAAGCCAGACATGGTCGCGGTGGTGGATCGAAAGTCGGCACGCCGAATCGCCAGGCGGAGGCCTTGAGGGACCACGGGGGTGAGTGACTTTCCCTCAGATCCCGTGAGCACCAGCTACTCCTGCTCCCCCGTCCCCTTCCCCGTTCTTCAGACCCCTACTAACCCGCAGACTGTCCCTCCAGCGACCTGATGCTCCCCTGAAGATACGGACCTGAGGATGTGCTCTGCCTCACAAACTGCCTGTCACCAACGACCCTCTTACAGACTGTTTGCTGCCTCATGCTGCTGTTAGACCTGATGGCGCACCCCGCTTGCAACCAAAGGGTGATCCCCCGCCCGTCATCAGTCTGCAACATGCCCTGGACGTGGCTCATTGCCTTTGCTTTGTTTTTTCTCTTTTTGTTTTATTCATTTATTTTTATTTCTTTTCTTTTTATTTTATTTTATTTTTCGGTTCAATGCAATCTAGATATTGGCACATAGCCCGCCGAGGACTGAAAAGTTTGTATCTGCTTGGTGACTATATGCATGTTTGTTTGTGAATCACGCCCACCTTCATGCCGGGCCGTCATGTGAGTTCTGCTCAGCTCCATAGCATATTGGCGGTTCTCCTCTCATACCTCACTGTTATCTTGCTTAGGGGGGGGGTTTATGGGGGACAAACGTATGGTTCCTAGATGGGTTCATGCTTACTGGTGCTCACCCCGGATAGGTTCCTTACCTATCTCCATTATTCGTTGTTTTATGTCTTCAAAAAAACGACCAAAAAAAATTCCAACATGCTTGAATTTTTTGTGTCGTTTTTCAAAATGTCGTTTTTTGTGTCATAAAAAGTGACCGTGTGTGGGCAAAACGTCGTTTAAAACGACGTTTTTAAACCCGCGCATGCTTAGAAGCAAGTTATGAGACGGAGCTTCAATGGAACAGAGTGCCGTCGAAAGTGTCTTACGTAACCGCGCTTTGCAAGAGCATTGTGGAAAAACGATGGTGTGTATGCAATGTCGTTTTTGAAAATGAAGTTTGAAAAACGTCGTTTTGTTTCGTCACATAAAATGACGTTTTTTTTCATCACAAAAAGTGATCGTGTGTACGCGGCATTAGAGATGCCTTTTTTTTTTTTTTGTCATTGCCAATTGATGGCTCCACAAATGTGACCCGCGATTGCAGCGTGTTTTCAAAACGCACATCTAGAAGATGCGCAGTTGTAAATGCAGCCTTGAGCGGCAGTGAAATCACAGCTCCCGAACATTATTTATGAATGAGCCCTTAGGGCTCTTTCACACGTCCGTTCAGTTCGTCCGTTTTTTGGACGTCCGTTAACGGACCTCAATGCTTCCCTATGGGTTAGCGTCCGTTAGCGGATGAGCATCCGCTAACGTCCGTTAACATCCGTCTGCGGTAAGCTCCGTTTTTTTGGACTGAAGAAAACCCAATTTTTCTTCCGTCAAAAAAACGGAACGGACGAAAAACGGACGTTAGCGGATGATCCGTTTACCATCCGATCCGCTAACGTCAGTTTTTCATCAAAATATGTAAAAAAAAAAAAAAGTTCTAAAAAAAAAAAAACAGATAAAAAAACTGATGAAAAACGGACGGAAAACGGAACGGAAACGGACGAAAAACGGATGAAAAAACGGATCAACTGAAGGGGGAAAAAACTGATCTAAAAAACTGAACGAACGTGTGAAAGAGCCCTTAGGCTGCATTCACACCTGAGAGTAGAATTTTTTTGCTAATTTCCATGTACGATTTTAACAGCATTTTTGAGCTGTGGCGTTTTTTTATTAGACGATAGAGAAAACTGTCATCTGTTCCATCAATTGTTTCAGCTTTTATTTCTTTTTTATTATTATTATTATTCATTTATTATTATCTTTTACTTATATTTCAGGGTAAGGGGTAAAACTTATAGCTATGTTAGGGTTAGTAGGGGTTGGGGTTATGTATTTATTTTGTTAGAGTAAGGGCTCTTTCACACGGGGTGGATCAGTAATGATCCGCCCTGTGAACCTCCGCTTGCTCAGAGGGGATCGCTCTGTTGATCCCCGCTGAGCCGGCGGATGACAGGGCGGTCCCCTTAACCCCTAACCCTTAAAAAAATAAAAATAAACACCCTAACACAATATAAATACATGAATTATTAAAGCGGAGTTCCGACAAATATTTTTTTTTTTAAGTCAACAGCTACAAATACTGCAGCTGCTCACTTTTAAAATATGGACACTTACCTGTATAGAGCGCCCGCGATGTCGGCACCCGAAGCCGATCTGTCCCTAGGCTCTCGGGTGCTGCCGCCGCCATCTTCGGTAAGGGAATCAGGCCTTGCGGCTTCACTTCCTGGTTCCTTACAGCGCATACCCGAGTCCTGTCTCCTGGGACCTGTGTGTCTCCCAGAAGGCAGTGGGGGGGGGGGGGGGTGGCAAAAGAGGGGTCGGATATGACGTAGATAATGCGGCTATCTATGCCCGGAAGTGGGAGCAAATACCTGCGTTAGACAGGTATCTGCTCCCCCCCTGAAATGTGACACCAGAAGGGGGGAGAATTTCGATAAGCGTAAGTTCCATTTTAGGGCTGAACTCTGCTTTAACCACTAGAGAGCCGCGCTATAGACAAAAGACGTCCACAGCGCGGCTCTCAAGTGCCAGGTGGACGTCTTTGGACATCCTTTTAGTTGCAATACCCGCGAGCGCCGCTGGGGAGCGCGCAGCAGGTAAACACTGTGTCGGCGCATCGCTGAGGATCCGATGCATGTACCTGGCGGCCGCGATGTCCACCGGTTACACGCGATCGATGGTGACACAGCAGGGACGTGGAGCTCTGTGTGTAAACACAGAGCTCCACGTCCTGTCAGGGAGAGAGGAGACCGATCTGTGTCCCTTGTACATAGGGACACAGCATCGGTCACCTCCCCCAGTCAGTCTCCTCCCCCCACACAGTTAGAACCAGGGCTTTTTTTCAGGGGGAACTCAGTTCCACCACCTCTGGCTCAGACACTTTGGTGCCTGCTCACCACAATCACTTGTAAACACAGAAGTCTGGTTTCTGTGTTTACAAGTGACAGCTTTGTAACCCCCTGAACTCTGCACTCTGTATATAATGCAGTTCTGGTATTTAATGCCCCTTTAATACCCTTCCACTGTTTGTGAAATCTGAACGGGTCGTGGTTGAGTTCCTGCACCTATTTTCTGAGAAAAAAGCTCTGGTTAGAACACACCCAGGGAATACATTTAACCCCTTCCTCACCCCCTAGTGTTAACCCCTTCGCTGACAGTCACATTTATACAGTAATTAGTGCATTTTTATAGCACTGATCGCTGTATAAATGTGAATGGTCTCAAATTTGTGTCAAAAGTGTCCGATACGTCCACCGCAATATCGTAGGCCTGACAAAAAAATCGCCAATACTAGTAAAAAATAAATCATAAATCTATCCCCTATTTTGTAGGCGCTATAAATTTTGCGCAAACCAATCAATATATGCTTTTTGTGATTTTTTTTTAACAAAAATATGTAGAATACGTATCGACCTAAACCGAGGAAAAAAATATTTTAAACATTTTTTGGGGATATTATTATAACAAAAAGTAAAAAATATTGTGTGTTTTTTTCTCACATTTTCTGTCTTTTTTTGTTTATAGCGCAAAAAATAAAAATCGCAGAGGTGATCAAATACCACCAAAAGAAAGCTCTATTTGTGGGGAAAAATTGATAAAAATAAAATTTGGGTACAGGATTGTATGACCGCGCAATTGTCATTCAAAATGCGTCAACACTGAAAGCTGAAAATTGGTCTGGGCAGGAAGGGGGGTTAAGTGCCCAGTAATGAAGTGGTTAATAATAATATTATTATTTTTTAAGGTATGGTATTAATTTTTATTTATTTATGTATTGTTACACATTATGAATTTATTTTATTCATGATGATTTTTAGTATATTCATGTATTTATTTTACATTTATTTGTTCATATATTATTACTATTTTTTTTTTCATTTGAACAGAAAATTGTGCACACCGCGGAACACAGTGAACGCACAAAAATGCGCAAATTATGCCTTTCCATTAATTTCTAAGGGAATAAAAACTTGCCAAAAATGCGCAAATCTGATCAATTTTAGCTACAAAAATAGGTGAGGATTCCAGGGAATGTACGATTCCTTCTTCACAAATGACTTCTCTCTCAGGTTTTGTTGTTCTAATGAGCAGCTCTGGACATGATATAAAACCTCGTCCCATAGAGTATAATATATATTTGTGAACACCCAGGTAAGTAGGAACGTATAAACCGTCTACGTGTTCCACACACAATCATTCCCTTCACGGACTTCGGAACACACGTCATTGAGAGAACGCACTGCCCTCATCCAACATGGCCGCCCACGCCTCCCCCTGTCAGACGTGCCATTACTAGGTTTCTTTCCCCCGGACATTACGTCTCTTCCTGTTGAAGACGTGGCCCCGGGACTGCCATATTGTGGAGAGGGTTGTTGGAGTCCAAAGAACGGGCAGAAAGGCGTAATAACCGGCCGTGAGAACTGCAAACATGGTGAGGAGGGGGTCCGGGGGTGTTGTAGGGTACGTCTAGGGGAGCAGACAGCCTCCTGTGGGCCCGGGGCCACAGGCCCCAGCCGGCCGGAGCGCACGAACTGTCACTGGCTGCGTCCTGTCAGCTGGCCCGGTACAGGGGAGTATAGGGGCCCCTCATATTCTGAGTGTAGGAGGGGGGCCCCGGGACAGACCTGACATCGGGCCTTCACTTAGTCTCTTGTTATGGGGGGAGGGGATCTTTTCCTCTGGGCTGTAGACACTGAGGTAATCCATACTTCATTTCCTCACTGGACTTCACCATGGCAGCCTCACCTGAGCGTATTCACACAGCATACCTAAGAGGTGGAACTCCTCAAATGTTCAACTTTTCTTCTAAATTCATTTACACCTGTGTGTTCCAGGATTTTGTTTAATTTTTTATTTTTTTGCACACAACCCTAAAAGTGGGCACAGCACTAGTACTGTCGTTATTTCTTGATGCCACCTCTGATGCGTCTAATGGACCAGCAGCAGAACGTGCAAGGCTCACCACCCAAATAAGGTGCGGGAGATACTTTGGTGCATTGGTTGCCCAGTGCCACCAACAAGTGCGCCAAAAAAATGCACATAAGCGCAAGTGGGGCCTAATGCATGGGGCACTATATAGAGCGTGTATGGCTCAATGTCATTGGGGCAGGGGGCAGAATTTGGGCACAGATTGGTTTAGCATGCAGGGGAGGGGCAATTTGATGAAGCGTTGGTAACACTCTTTTAACCACTTGACCTCTGAAGGATTTACACCCCCCCCCCCCCCCATTCGCGACCAGGCCATTTGTTGCGATACAGCTCCGCGTTACTTTAACCACTTGGGCCCCGGACCATTTTGTAGCTAAAGGACCAGGCTACTTTCTGAGATTCGGAACTGCGGCGCTTTAACTGACACTTGCGCAGTCGTGCGACGTGGCTCCCAAACAAAATCGACATCCTTTTTCCCCCCACAAATAGAGCTTTCTTTTGGTGGTATTTGATCATCTTTGCGTTTTTTATTTTTTGCGCTATAAAAAAAAAATAGAGCGACAATTTTGAAAAAAAAAAATTTTTTTTTAACTTTTTGCATAAATAATACATTTTCCCAAAAAAGATATAACTTTTTTTTTTTTTCGCTCAGTTTAGGCCGATACGTATTCTTCTACATATTTTTGGTAAAAAATCCGCTATAAGCGTTTGGTTTGCGCAAAAGTTATAGCGTCTACAAAATAGGGGATAGTTTTATAGCATTTTTATTAATGTTTTTACTAGTAATGGCGGTGATCTGGGATTTTTATTTTACTTTTTTGTATTTTTTTTTTTTTGTATTGTGACTGCGACATTATGGTGGACACTTCGAACACTTTTGACACATTTTTGGGACCATTGTCATTTTAACAGCGATCGGTGTTTTAGAAATGCACTGGTTACTGTGAAAATGACCCAGGCAGTGAAGGGGTTAAGTGTAGGGGTTAAGTGTTCCCTAAGGAGTGATTCTTACTGTGGGGGCGTGGCTTGCTGTGACATGTCGCTGATCGTGTTCCCGATGACGGGGAACACGATCAGTGACAGTGTCACTAGGCAGAACGGGGTGATGTTGTGTTTACACTAACATCTCCCCATTCTATCTATCCGTGAGACGATCACGGGTATGCCCGCGGCGATCGGGAGCGCTCACGGAGATCGTGGTGCGCACACGCGCAACAACCGCTTCTTAAAGGGGACGTGTAAGTACGTCCTTTTGCCTGCCCGTGCCATGCTGCAGACGTATATCTGTGGGTGGCAAGCGGTTAAGGGCTCATGCACACAAGACGTTTTTAAAAACGGCAGCGATAAAACTTTTTTTTTGCGTTTAGCCACTTTTTTACATTCATGTTTTTGTGTGTTTTCCTGCGTTTGTGTGTTTTTTCTTTCACTGCCCCTAAACGCTTATGCCTCTGAGGCCGCGTACACACGTCCGGGAACCTCGTCGGGCTGAACTCATCGTTCCGCCCGACGAGGTTCCCGATGTGCGGACGGAAAAGCTCGTCGAGCCAAAGTCCTCATTGAACAACGAGGAAAAAGAGAGCGTGCTCTCTTTTTTGGCTCAACGAGCTTCCCGACGGGACGCTCGTCGGAAGTGTACACACGACCGAGTTACTCGGCAGAATATGTCTCCCAGCGAGCTTCTCGCTGGATTCTGACGAGAAGCTTGGTTGTGTGTACGGGGCCTGACAGTTTGTGTTCATGGACACATAGGCTAACGTGAAGGAGCATTTAGAGGCAGTACAAAAAAATTCAGACGCCCCTAAGAACTCTTTCACACTGGGGCATTTTTCAAGTGCTTTTGGGCTAAAAATAGCGCATGTAAAGCTCCTGAAATACGGCCCCTCTGAAGTCTCAGTGTGAAAGCTTTCACACTGAGGCGATGAGCTGGCAGGACGTAAAAAAAAAAAATCTCCTGCAAGCAGCATCTTTGGCGCTGTGAAGTGAATGGGCAGCGCGGCTTAACCACTGCGGGTGGTTTTTAACCTTTTTTCAACCTCTATCGAGGGTTAAAAGCAGCCGAAAACCTCTTCAAAAACTACGGTAAAGCGCTGCTAAAAATATCTACGCTTTACCCCCGCCCCGGTGTGAAAGGGGTCTAACAGCAGCTGTAAAAACGTCCTGTGTGCATGAGCCCCAACTGACAAATGCGCAGTCATGCAACACGGTACACAAAATTTGGCAACTTTTCTCACAAATAGATCTTTTCTTTTGGTGGTTGGTATTTGCGCTATAAACTAAAAAAGAGTGACAATTTTAAAAGTAAAAACCAATGTTTTTTTTTTTTTACTTTTTGCTTTTTAACGTATACATTATTTTTTTTTTAAACAAATGTATTCATAAATTTAGGCCAATATTTATTGCTCTGTTTTTGGCAAAACAAAATCCCAATAAGCGCATATTGATTGGTTTATTTACATGAACATTATATTGTCTACAAACTTTGGGATATACAGTGCCTTACGAAAGTATTCGGCCCCCTTGAACTTTGTGACCTTTTGCCACATTTCAGGCTTCAAACCTAAAGATATAAAACTGTAATTTTTTGTGAAGAATCAACAAGTGGGACACAATCATGAAGTTTATTGGATATTTCAAACTTTTTTTAACAAATAAAAAAACAGAAAAATTGGGCGTGCAAAATTATTCAGCCCCCTTAAGTTAATACTTTGTAGCGCCACCTTTTGCTGCGATTACAGCTGTAAGTCGCTTGGGGTATGTCTCTATCAGTTTTGCACATCGAGAGACTGTAATTTTTGCCCATTCCTCCTTGCAAAACAGCTCAAGCTCAGTGAGGTTGGATGGAGAGCGTTTGTGAACAGCAGTTTTCAGTTCTTTGCACAGATTCTCGATTGGATACAGGTCTGGACTTTGACTTGGCCATTCTAACAGCTGGATATGCTTATTTGGGAACCATTCCATTGTAGATTTTGCTTTATGTTTTGGATCATTGTCTTGTTGGAAGACAAATCTCCGTCCCAGTCTCAGGTCTTTTGCAGACTCCATCGGGTTTTCTTTCAGAATGGTCCTGTATTTGGCTCCATCCATCTTCCCATCAATTTTAAGACCCTGTCCCTGCTGAAGAAGAGCAGGCCCAAACCATGATGCTGCCACCACCATGTTTCACAGTGGGGATGGTGTGTTCAGGGTGATGAGCTGTGTTGCTTTTACGCCAAACATAACGTTTTGCATTGTTGCCAAAAAGTTCGATTTTGGTTTCATCTGACTAGAGCACCTTCTTCCACATGTTTGGTGTGTCTCCCAGGTGGCTTGTGGCAAACTTTAAACAACACTTTTTATGGATATCTTTAGGAATGGCTTTCTTCTTGCCACTCTTCCATAAAGCCAAGATTTGTGCAGTATACGACTGATTGTTGTCCTATGGACAGAGTCTCCGACCTCAGCTGTAGATCTCTGCAGTTCATCCAGAGTGATCATGGGCCTCTTGGCTGCATCTCTGATCAGTCTTCTTGTATGAGCTGAAAGTTTAGAGGGATGGCCAGGTCTTCATAGATTTGCAGTGGTCTGATACTCCTTCCATTTCAATATTATCGCTTGCACAGTGCTCCTTGGGATGTTTAAAGCTTGGGAAATCTTTTTGTATCCAAATCCGGCTTTAAACTTCTCCAACAGTATCTCAGACCTGCCTGGTGTGTTCCTTGTTCTTCATGATGCTCTCTGCGCTTTAAATGAACCTCTGAGACTATCACAGTGCAGGTGTATTTATACAGAGACTTGATTACACACAGGTGGATTCTATTTATCATCATTAGTCATTTAGGTCAACATTGGATCATTCAGAGATCCTCGCTGAACTTCTGGAGAGAGTTTGCTGCACTGAAAGTAAAGGGGCCGAATAATTTTGGACGCCCAATTTTTCTGTTTTTTTATTTGTTAAAAAAAGTTTGAAATATCCAAAAAAAATCGTTCCGCTTCATGATTGTGTCCCACTTGTTGATTCTTCACAAAAAAATTACAGTTTTATATCTTTGTTTGAAGCCTGAAATGTGGCAAAAGGTTGCAAAGTTCCAGGGGGCCGAATATTTTCGCAAGGCACTGTGTGTGTGTGTATTTTAATTTATTTATATATATATATATATATATATATATATATATATATATATATATATATATATATATATATATATATATATATATATATATATATATATATATATAATTATATTTATTTTTTATTTTTTTTTCGTTGGTTTTTATCCACCCTGCGGCGGCCATTTCGGTACACCCGGCGGCAGCTGTTTCATTAGGAAGTGACGTTTCATCGCTGCCATCTTGCTCCACTCCTGCACAGTAATGCTAGTGAGAAGGGTGCAAGCGGACATCCTATTACACTCAGCAGAGTTTTAGATTTCACAGTTCTTTTCAACACAAAACAGAGCTTATATGCTTTAAATACAGTATTTGGAAATCCAACGGACTGTTTACATGTTCAATTTTAAAAGCAACAGCAAACCTTGCATGCTTGCTAATGTGACAGAACACCTGTGAAAATCAGGTTTGCTGCGGCTTTTAAAATTTAACATGTAAACAGTCCGCCAGATTTACGTATACTGTATTTAAAGGGGTGGTTCCCCTAAAAATAAACTTTTAACATTGCATGTCTCTTCTTAATTACATGTAGAATCGGCTGGTAGTTTTAAAAAAATCCGTCCGTACATACTATTTTCTTCATGCTGCCTCACCGCAGCTTCCGGGTATGATGGATGGGGACAGGCATCCGATCGACGCATACAGCGCATCACGAGATGCCGAAAGAAGCCGAACGTTGGTGCGGCTCTATACGGCGCATGCGCACCAACGTTCGGCATCTCGTGACGCGCTGTATGCGTCGATCGGATGCCTGTCAATCAAGTAGGCACGCCCTACCCCGACCGAGACTACATGCCGAAAATGGTATGTACGGACGTTTTTTTTTTAAAATACCAGTCGATTCTACATGTAATTAAGAAGAGACATGCAATGTTTAAAGTTTCTTTTTAGGGGAACCACCCCTTTAAGCACATAAGCTCCATTTTGTGTTGAAAATAACTGAAATCGAAAACTCCCGGTGGGTGTAACAAGATTTGTCTTTTTTTTTCTTCTGATCTGAAAATTGATCCGATCCGTGACTCTGATCAGACTTTTGATCCGTTGCACCCCTAGTGTAAACACTTCAGATGTTGCACAAGATATTCTGAAGGACTATTAAACATTGATTGAATATACACTCACTGGCCACTTTTTGGTACACCTGTTCAATTGCTTGGTAACACAACTTTCTAATAAGCGAATCACATGGCAGCATCTCAATGCATTTAGGCATCTAGACGTGGTAAAGACGACTTCCTGTAGTTCAAACCGATGATCAGAATGGGGAAGAAAGGTAACTTTGAATGTGCCATCGTTGTTGGTGCCAGAAGGGCTGGTCTCAGTATTTAAAAAAAATGGCTGATCTACTGGGATTGTCATGCATGACCATCTCTAGGGTTTACAGAGAATGGGCAAAAAAGAGAAATTATCCAGTGTTTGGAGGAAAATGCCTTGTTGATGTCAGCGGAGAATGGGCAGACTGGTTTGAGATGATGGCAAGGCAAAAGTAACTAAAATACCCACTCATTACAACCAAGGTATGCAGAATACCATCTCCTGAACACATAACACATCAAACCTTGAAGAAGATGGGCTACAGCAGCAGCAGAAGAAGACCACACCGGGTGCCACTCCTGTTGGCTAAGCACAGGAAAATAAGGCTACAATTCAAACAGCCTCACCAAAATATGACGAGAAGATTGGAAAAACATTGCCAAGTCTGAGTCGTGATTTCAGCTGCAACATTCAGATGGTAGGGTCAGAATTTGGTGTAAACATGAAAGCATGGATTCATCCTACCTTGTGTCAATGGTTCAGGCTGGTGGTGGTGTGGGAGTTTTTTTTTTTTTTTATTGACACGCTTTGGGCCCCTTTAGCATTGTATTAAATGCCACGGCCTACCTGAGAATTGTTTCTGACCATGTCCATCCGTTTATGGCTACATGCACCCATCTTATAAATGCTACTTCCAGCAAGATAATACACCATGTCACAAAGCTCAAATCATTGCAAACTGAATGATGACAATCAACATGACCACTGTACTCCAATGGTCTCCACAGTCACCAGATCTTAATCCAATATAGCACCTTTTGGGATGTGGTGGAATGAGAGCGATGCGGAGCTAACAAATCCACAGCAGCTGCGTGATGCTATCGTGTTATGAGCCAAAATCTCTACATCTTGTTAACCCCCCCCCCCCCCCTTTCCAGCTCAGGACCTCTTCCTTCCCTTCCTTCCTTCCGTCCCTGTCAATCGCCTGCAGAGAGGGGCCGCTGTAGGCGATATGACGTATCGCCTAGGCGGTCCCAGGGCGAAAAATAAATAAATGACATGCCAATTACAATGTGGCATGTAAGGAGGCAAGGAGTGGATTAAGCAGAAGTTCCACTTTTGGGTGGAACTCCGCTTTAAGCTATTACTTTGCCAAGCATGAAAAAGTACAGGTGCACTTTAGGAAGAAAACGTAGTGTGCCGACAGATGGAAAGTGCTCCTCTAGGCACAACAAATGTGTAAAAGTAATATGTAAATGCCACACCTAATGATAAACCCATGTCACTATATGTTTCAGACACGTTTCAGCACAAAATTTTAATTCTGAACAATACTAGATTTTCTTTTGTTATGGGTAAAAAAAAATGGAGTCCTTTTTTTCAAGCTGCTTTGCAGTACCTGATATTTAAAGCGGATTTCCTCTCTCAAAAAAAAAAAAAATATTAAAAGCCAGCTGCTACAAATACTGCAGCTGCTGACTTTTAAAAATAGGACACTTACCTGTCCTGGAGTCCAGCGGCGTCCGCAGCAGAGGACGTGCGATCGCTCGTTGCCCTGCTGCTCCCCCCCTCCATCCACGGTGAGGGAACCAGGAAGTGAAGCTCTCCAGCTTCACTGCCTGGTTCCCTACGGCGCATGCGTGAGTCGCGCTGCGCCCGCCGATTGGCTCCCGCTGTGTGCTGGGAGCCGAGTGTTCCCAGCACACAATGGGGGACGGACAGGATGTCAGAAAATACCTGTCTTTTGCCCGAGACGTGTGGCTGGAAGTGGGTGCAAATACCTCTCTTTAGACAGGTATCTGCACCCCCCTCCCCCCTGAAAGGTGTCAAATGTGACACGGGAGGGTGCCGATCAGCACGACTTCACTTTAGGGTGGAGATCCGCTTTAAGATGCAGAAAGGGTAGAGCAGTGTTTTTCAACTCCAGTCCTCAAGGCACACCAACAGGTCATGTTTTCAGGCTTTCCATTATTTTGCACAGGTGATTTGATCAGTTTCAGTGCCTTAGTAATCACCACAGCTGTTTCATCTGAGGGAAATCCTAAAAATATGACCTGTTGGTGTGCCTTGAGGACTGTAGTTGAAAAACACTGCGGTAGAGCATGCCCAAGATTGTCGTGTGGTCAGACATCTGCTGACTTTGCTAACATCAGGTCCTGCATCAACAGCCATTCTGTAGGAACTGTCGGATGGTGGAAAGTCCGAACACACCCGCTGCCTGAGCCAAGGCAGCCGGCCCGCCTTCCTGTCCTCCGAGCTGAGCAGAACCGCCATCCCGCCTCCCTGTCTGTTTTAAGTAGACCCACCTCCATATCAGACGAGCTGAGGCAACCGGTCCGCCTCTGAAGTCGAGCGGACACTCCCCCACTGCATAAGCAGAGCCTAGCCCGCCTGTGACGGGTAGAGCTGGCTGGCCCTCCCCCTGCCTGAGCTGAGTGGACCCACCTCCCACCTGTGACGAGCAGACCTGGCCAGCTGGCCCCCCCGCCCGAGCTAAGCGTACCCGCCTGCGACGAGCAGAGCTGGCCCGCCCGAGCTGAGCGGACCTGCCCCCCCCCCCCCCCCACCTGAGACGATACAAGCTGGCCAGCCAAAGTGGTCAGGAGCTAATGCCCCTTTTTGGTGGTGGTTGGTAATCCAGTGCCTTCTTAAATGTTGGTGGTCAATGGTGCATGCCCCTTAAATGTTGGTATTCAGTGGTGAGTACCACATAACTGTTGGTGGTCCGTGGTGTTTTGCCCTATAATGTTGGTAGTCAGCTTGCCTCCTTTGTGGTCCATATGCCCTCGCTGTACTATTTTCTTACTCGGTGGTGGCAAATTTGCCCCCGTTCGTTGGTGGCCAATGGGAGTATTATTGCAGGTGAGAGCTGCTGAGAGAGGAAGAAGAAATGATATTAACATTTTGTAGTCGCTGTGATTGACCATAATTGCCATTACAAGGCACATAGTCAATTGGAATGGCTTTGTGTCTATTGTCTGGGATCTGATCCAATGAAAGCTTGATCAATGCACTGGCTGCCCTTGCCTTCTTTCTGCAGTGCTATATTTTGATTTGGCACTTCAGAAATGCACGACTCCCTCCCCTCCCTTTTTTTTTTTTTTTCTCTACAATACAATGGTAGAGAGGTGGTTGAATTCCATCCTTGTTGCTAATAAACATATTAGGATAAGCACTTCACTGTATAATAAACATATTAGGATAAGGCTCCATGCACACTGAAGCTGAAACACTGGCGTTTTGAACGCCAGATTTCTGGCAGAAAAAGCTGCTTTAAAATCAAGCTTTTATCAGCGTTTTGGATCACTTTTTATCAGCGTTAATGAGCTTTTATATTGTATAAACACTAAGGACACTCCAAAAATCCCACAATGCATTCCCAAACTCCCAAAATGCATTTTTTTAAAGCTCATAAACGGCTGCTAATTGGCATATAGCGTTTTTGGTGTCTTTTCACGCCGAAAAACTGCACTTTGAACGCAGATTTCGGGCATTCAGAAAAAAGCCAATAAACTCCAAAGCTCATTAACCACTTAAGGACCCCCGCACGCACATATACGGCCACAGAATGGCACGTACAGGCACAAGGGCGTAAATTTACGTCCCCGCCTGAGTGCGGTTCGGGGGTCCCATCGGGACCCCCTCCGCGGCGTGCGGGGGTCCCCCTACCTCTGGGAGCGATCCGGGATCTGCGGGCGGATGTCCGTGATATCCGCCCCCCCCGCGATCGCTCCCAGCCAATGGGAGCGCGCTCCCAGCCTGTCACTTCCTCCTCCTGTGTTTACACAGGAAGGAGGAAATGATGTATTCTCTCATCGCAGCGCTGTTTCCCAGCGCTGCTGATGAGAGAAGACATGCCAAGTAAGTGTGCACCAACACAACACTGACACACACTCACATAGGCATATTAACCCCTTGTGATCGCCCCCCCCACCCCCCTGTCACAGTGTCACTGAATGCAGTGATTTAATCACTGCATTTAGTGTCAGTGTGACATGCAGTGTAAAAAACAGTTAGTGTTAGGTTCAGGATAGCCCCCCCACCCCCCCTAATAAAGTTTTAACCCCCTGATCACCGCCCTAGTTAACCCTTTCACTCCCTATTGCCAGCGTCACTAAGCGATCATTTTTCTGATCGCTGTATTAGTGCCGCTGTTCCCGCTAGGTAGCTATTTTTTTTTTATTGCGATTTTTTTTTTTTTACTAAAGACATGTGGCTAAATAAATTTTGGCCTAAATGTTTGACTAAAATTTAGTTTATTTGATTTTTTTTTTAACAAAAAGTAAAAAATAGTGTGTTTTTTTCAAAAATGTCGCTCTATTTTTGTATATAGCGCAAAAAATAAAAATCGCAGAGGTGATCAAATACCACCAAAAGAAAGCTCTATTTGTGGGAAGAAAAGGACGCAAATTTTGTTTGGGAGCCACGTCGCACGACCGCGCAATTGTCTGTTAAAGCGACGCAGTGCCGAATCGCAAAAACACCTTGGGTCATTTACCAGCGTATTGGTCCGGGTCTTAAGTGGTTAAAGCTAAAAAAAAGGCCCAGGTGTGCATGGACACATAGGCTAACATAGAGTTCAGTTCATGGGCTTTTTAAAAAAAAAAAAAAAAACGGCAATAAACTGCAGTTTATCAGCTTCAGTGTGCATGGAGCCTAAGCACATCACTGTATAATAATCAGTCATGTGCTGTGTCTGCAATCAATAACCCATGCCCTGCCAGTCAGAAACAGAATTTATGTAATCTGTTTCTTGTTTCAAATGAGATAGAATTTTTGTATTTCTATGTGAAAGCTCTGTAGTCGTGACAAGATGCTTCTGTATTGTGCAGCACTACACTGAACAGGGAGACCACTAGCAATGGAATGTGTATAAAGCTTTAATTGACTTGTACGTTAAAAGCTAAAACTTTTGCAAAACACAGCTGATGACTACACAAATGCAGGCACCCAATGAGACCGGCCTAAAAAAGTACATGTTAGAGCATTAAAGGGGGTCGAATTATTTTCTATGTAAAACTCCTATTAAACTTTCAATGAATTTAAAGAGGAGTTCCACCCAAAAATGGAACTTCCTCTTAATCCACTCCTCACCCCCATACATGCCACATTTGGCATGTAATTTTTTTGGGGGGGGAGTGGGGGCTTCAGTAGGAGTGGGACTTCCTGTCCCACTTCCTGCTTCCGCCGAGGGGCTGATAAGGCGAGAGGCGTGATCTCCTTATTTCAGCCCCTCCTTGTAGGCGATGGCCTAGGACACTGACAGGTCCTAGGCAATCGCCTGTCCAATCAGCGACGAGCCGCGCCGCGTGCGCATGCGCAGTGCCGCTCGCGCATGCGCAGTGGGTGCCCGGCCGCGAAGCCGAAGGCTGTCACGGCTGGGTGCCCACAGTCGGGATGGAGACGCCGACTGGGGAGGGGGAGAGAGGAGCGGAGCCCCGGTCGGCGCATCGCTGGAACGCAGGAGCAGGTAAGTGAGTGTTTATTAAAAGCCAGCAGCTACACTTTTTGTAGCTGCTGACTTTTAATAAACAATTTTTTTGGCTGGAACACCCCTTTAAGGTTCCTGATTGTATTGCTTTTATAACTGTTCCTCACAGTTGGTAACTGCTTGGGCATTCCCACCTTGACAGCGCTCAGCATATTGAGCATTGCATTTTTGTATCAGTGGTGGTGGGATCCTTACCCTCTCCACTCTTGAGAAGGAGATTTTCGTTGCACATCTCAGTAAGGGCATGGCTTGCACAAATTTTGTATAATTTTGTATAATACTGGTATAAGCTTTTTGTAAAGCTTTCTTTAAAATTGAGTGCCGGCTGGACAACTTTTTTTTTTTTTTCTTTGCAGGTGCTACTGGCTGCTGCGGTTTGTACGAAGGCAGGGAAAGCCATAGTATCAAGGCAGTTTGTGGAGATGACTCGGACACGGATTGAGGGACTGTTGGCTGCTTTCCCCAAATTAATGAATACTGGAAAACAGCACACCTTTGTGGAAACTGAAAGTGTTCGCTATGTCTACCAGCCTATGGAAAAACTATACATGGTTCTAATTACTACAAAAAACAGCAACATCCTTGAGGACCTTGAAACTCTCAGACTTTTCTCTAGAGTGGTAAGTGGTACCTTAACACAGAACTTGAGGCAATCCTAAACCTCTCAGAAAATTTAGAATATCATCAAAATGTTATTTCAGTTCAAAAAGTGAAACTCATATTTTATATAGATGCGTTGGAGTGATACATTTCAAGTATTTCTTTATTTTAATGATTGTCCGTGAAAAACCCAAATGTCAATATCTCAGAAAATTAGAATAAATTTTTTTTTTTTTAATACAGAAATTTGTATTCTGTACCTCTCCACTCTTCCTCCAGACTCTTGGACCTTGATTTCCAAATGAAATGCAAAGGTTTCTGGTGTCCTTGATGATTTGGGGAGCTATGTCATCTGCTGGTGTTGGTTCACTGTGTTTTATCAAGTCCAAAGTGAGCGCAGCTCTCTACAAGGAAATTCTAGAGCACTTTATGCTTCCCCCTGCTGACCAGCTTTACGGAGATGCTAATTTTATTTTCCGGCAAGACTTGGCACCTGCACTGCCAGAAGTACCAATACCTGGCTTTAGTTATCACCTGGCTTTAGTTATCATGGTATCACTGTTTGGCAGGCAAACTCGCCTGACCTAAACCCCATAGAGAGTCTGAGTTATTGTCCAGGAAGATGAGACACCAGACCCAACAATGCAGATGAGCTGAAGTATAGTATTGAGTGCATACTATACTGTACATGAATTTACTTTTCAGTAAGCCAACATTTCTGTAATAAACTTATTTTTTATTTTTTTTATTAGTCTATGTAATTAGATTTTCTGAGATACAGAATTTTTGTGATTTCACTAGCTGTAAGCCATAATCAATATTACAAGAAAAATGCTTGAAATATATCACTCGGTGTGTAATGCATCTCTGGTGTGTGTCTGCGTGTGTGTTGCACTGAATGGAAATTTTGGAGGTGAAACCGAAAATTCAGGATGCTCTTGGCCGAAACTAAAACCAAAAATGACAGTTTACATATTTTTTTTTTATATTTTTTGACTTTTTAATTAATCTCATGAATTTAGATTAATATGAATTTGTCGGCCATTATTGCCACCTTTTTTTTAGCACAACAAAAATGCATCCCTTTTAAATTTTATGTATGTCTTCACACTGGTCTATTGCGCTTCCGTTGTGGTGTTAAAAAAATCTTGCTTGTTGCATTTTTGGTCAGTTAAAAAAAAAAAAAAAACACCACTCCATTTGAAATGCTTTGAAAACGCATCAGTTTTTGGTGAGGTTTTTGAGTCGCATGACCTATGAAAAACACACATAAGCACCCTTTTTCTCTATCTGAAAAATGGCAAAAACACAATTTCTCTTATCGTCCATGGATGGACACAGCTCCTTAAAGCGGAGTTCCAGCCACAATTTCACTTTTTAAATATAAATACCCCTGTAATACACAAGCTTGATGTATTCTAGTAAAGTTAGTCTGTAAACTAAGGTCCGTTTTGTTAGGTTGTTACAGCATTTAGATTTATAAAATAGATATAGGCCGTGGCCATCTTAAGTGTGGGAATCAGGAAGTCAGACTGTATGACTTCCTGGATTTCAGCCTTGCTGATCTCGCACATGCTCAGTGCTGCACAAGCAATGTAATAGGTTTCCATAAGAACAGGAGGAACTAGCTGCCCTTTATCTATGAAAAACTCTCCTCTCCTCCAGTAGATATATCTGCACACTGCACCGATCACTGCACCGATCACAGCAAACCGCACCGATCACAGCAAACCGCACCGATCACAGCACACTGCACCGATCACAGCACACTGCACCGATCACAGCACACTGCACCGATCACAGCACACTGCACCGATCACAGCACACTGCACCGATCACAGCACACTGCACCGATCACAGCACACTGCACCGATCACAGCACACTGCACCGATCACAGCACACTGCACCGATCGCAGCACACTGCACCCCCGATCGCAGCACACTGCACCCCCGATCGCAGCAAACCGCACCCCCGATCGCAGCAAACCGCACCCCCGATCGCAGCAAACCGCACCCCCGATCGCAGCAAACCGCACCCCCGATCGCAGCAAACCGCACCCCCGATCGCAGCAAACCGCACCCCCGATCGCAGCAAACCGCACCGATCACACCACCGATCACAGCACACTGCACCGATCGCAGAAAACCGCACCAATCACAGCACACTGCACCGATCGCAGCACACTGCACCGATCGCAGCAAACCGCACCGATCACACCGATCGCAGCACACCGCACCGATCGCAGCACACCGCACCGATCGCAGCACCGATCACACCAATCGCAGCACACCGCACCGATCGCAGCACACCGCACCGATCGCAGCGCACCGATCGCAGCAAACCGCACCCCCGATCGCAGCAAACCGCACCCCCGATCGCAGCAAACCGCACCGATCGCAGCAAACCACACCGATCGCAGCACCGATCGCAGCAAACCGCACCGATCACACCGTTCGCAGCAAACCGCACCGATCGCAGCAAACCGCACCCCCGATCGCAGCAAACCGCACCCCCGATCGCAGCAAACCGCACCCCCGATCGCAGCACACCGCACCGATCGCAGCACACCGCACCGATCGCAGCACACCGCACCGATCGCAGCACACCGCACCGATCGCAGCACACCGCACCGATCGCAGCACACTGCACCCCCGATCGCAGCAAACCGCACCGATCGCACTACACTGCACCGATCGCATCAAGGTGCCGCGAATTGCGGGGGGCGCAAATCGCGGGGGAGGGGGGGTGCCGCGAATCGATAGGGGGCGCAAATCGCGGGGGAGGGGGGGGCGCAAATCGCGAGGGGGCGCAAATCGCGGGGGAGGGGGGGCGCAAATCGCGGGGGGCCGCAAATCGCGGGGGAGGGGTGCCGCAAATCGCGGGGGGTGCCGCGAATCGCTGGGGGGCGCAAATCGCGGGGGAGGGGGGGCCGCGAATCGAGGGGGGGGGGTTTGCCTGGGGGGGGGGGTGTAAACAGTACCTGTATTATCCACGATTCTTCCAGACAGGGGAGGCACAGACTCCTGGAAAGTTACACCCACTACATTCCCAGGAGTCTGTGCGGTGTAGCTGACCTACTTTAGAACCGCGGAATAGGAAGTAGGCAGTTTTTCTAATCTGCCTAGCAACAAGGGTTTAAAGGCATGTAAAAAAAAAAAAAAAATTCATAAAGGAATAATGATATTTTTTTAGAACTATTGATGTAAAGTGAAATTTGAGGGTGGAACTCCGCTTTAAGTCTTGACAAGTGGGTTATGTTCCCTGTTTACAGGAGATGACTAGGCAGAAACATGTTAGATCATTAAATACATGTTACATTAACAGAGTTGAACAGCCCCGCCCAGGGGGCCTTCCCTCCAGACATAACCCTCCTCACTGCAGCATGTAGACTTTCGTTCTGCCTAGCAAAGGAGAAGGACGTATGGCTCCCTTTGGGCCCAGCGCACTGAGGAGAAATTTTCTTTTCTTTTCTTTTTATTTAAATTTTTCTTGAAGAATCTACTTTCAACTGTCGGCTGAGAGACAGGCTGGATAATATAGATCCTTGTAGTCTACTCAGTCCGACCAGCAAGCGTGGGCACACCTTTGCAAAGAGGCTTGGTCTGTCACGCCATACCCCATGACTCCTGGGGTGGGCGGTGAGCTTTGCTCCGAGGTCCACATATGACTGGGCTGTGGTGTTGTCTTACTCACAGTGGCCCGGGCCGACAGCTACCTCCATTGCGGTTGTAGGTCTGTCAGGAATGCGTCGGCCAGTCCTCGCTCAGACGGGTAAGTACAGTCCCTCCCGCTTAGGTGGGTTGGTATGGCTGGGGTTCGGGGGTCCTCTTCTCCTCCCTTCCCTGCTCCTATGGATTTGACTGAGAAGATCCGAAGTTATGACCCGTTCCATGTCTATCATGCTGGGGTCTGCCTTGCAACCTATTGTGGCCACTACTCTGGAATCCCAGTCGCTCACAGAGTGAGCATGTTGCACCATACAGTGGTGGAGCGCCGACTCTTTCCCCAAGTTATTAGGCTAACGGACCAGCGGGTCCAGGGCCATGTCTGTGACGCCGCGCCCTTGATATCCAGGGCTTTGGTTTCAGAGATGGCGCCTTCTCTGGTTGAAATGCTGGTCTGCTGGCCAGGCCTCTAACATACGCCCTGACAGATTTACCCTTTATGGGTGGGAGATCTTTTGGGTCCTCGCTGGATGACATTATCAAGGATGTCACTGGAGGGAAGAGCGCTCTCCTCGCTCAGGCCTCCAGGGAGAAGGGGCCCTGCCGTTGGCCGGGTTCTTCTTTTTCCACACCAAAGCGGTATTTTTCGTCGGTCATGGTCTGCGCCGACAAAGGCTCAGCTGGGGGACTGATCCATCCCTGGGTGCGTAAGCCATTAACGCCAGCATCCGAACCCGCCAATGTATGTAGCTTCCCCTGCCCGTCTCTGAGGTGAGGGGTCGCCTTTGCTGTTAATCCGATTTTGGGCTTCAAGGGCCCAAAAGGCCTTTGTGAATGATGGGAAGTTCCGCTCGGAATCCATTCGTTTGGTGGTAGCTGTGCTCCATCTGGGGGACTTTCTGGCGTCCTTGGACATTAAGGACGCATACATGCATGTCCCACTTTGCGCAAGTCACAGAGGTTTTCTGTGCCTCACGATGGGGATGCCCACTGTCAGTTGTGGTCCTTCCTTTTGATCTGGCGCCAGTACCAATGGTTTTCACCAAGGAGTTTTGCACTTATCCTAACCTTGTTGGGACAGCGAGGCTTTGCCACCGTGGCTACTTAGATGGCTTTCTGACTCGGAGGTTGTGTCTGTAGCTTTTCGGACCCTCCGTGAATTCGGATTGGGTGTTAAACATTTGGAGTCGGTCCTGGTTTGGGGTGCCTACGGCTTCCGGACTCCTCGGTGGCGAAGGTCTTTTTTTTTTCCCCTGGAGAACCTGCAGACTCTTCAGTCGGCAGTGAAGGTATTGGCATCACGCAATCGGTCTTCTCTCCATTTGCATGCAAATCCTAGGTCTGTGGGTAGCCTCCTCCGAGGCGGTACCGTATGCCCAGTCGCCTGATGCTTGGCACATGGCGTCAACTCCCTTGCAGGAGGTGAGTCTCGCAGGGCATGAATCTCCTAGCCACTCATCTCAGCCGCAGGGGTGTCAAAGTTTGCGGCCAGATCTAGTGATCTGGTACAGACGCGCAAGTCACGCTGGTGGCCCTGTGGAGTCTGTATCGGCGACTTTATGCCTTTCCCCTATTGTAGTGGCTTCCCCGGCTGCTCCACAGAGTGGAGGCTGAGGAATCCCGATGATTTTAATCGCTCCAGATTGGCCTTGGCGTGCCGATATCGGGCGCCTGGTAGCGGAGGTACCCTGGCGGTTGCCAGGACAGGAGGTCCTTCTGTCTCGTGTTCCCATACTTCCTCCTGTTGTACAGTCATTGACTTGCTCAACATGGCTATTGGAAGCCAGACTTTAAGGGACCGGAGTCTGTCCAACTCGGTCATCTCAACAATGCTGAGGGCACGGTAGTCTTCTTCCGGAGGACCTACCGTCGTGTCTGGCAGACCTACATCTCTTGGTGCGAAGAGATGGAGTGACGTTCACGGACGTACTCGGTGTTCATGGGCCTGCTGTTTTTACGGCTTGGAGTGGATCAAAAATTTGCTTGGAGCACCGTTTGGGGGCAGAGTTCAGCCTTAGCGGTGTTCTTTCAGTGGCCTTTTTGGGGCCGATCCCTGGTGGGTACCTTTTTGTGGAGTGGGCTTGTCCTATACTTTCCCATCTTGGCCCATCTCTTCCCCCATGAGTTTTGACTCTGGCACTCTCAGTTCTTCAGAAACCTTACTTTTGGAAACATCGGAGAGATTTTCTCTTGACACTATCTCAGAAGTGGCCCCTTTAAGTAGCCTTTACCGCTATTAGAGGGGTTTCTGAGTTGACGCTCTTGTCTTGCAAGCCGCCATGCTTGATCCTTCATAGGCTTAGGTGGTGGTGCGTCCGCGACCTTCCCTTCTTCCGAAGGTGGTTTCGGCCTTTCGCCGGCATAAGGACATTGCTTCTTCCATCCTTCTGTCTTCGGCCGGTGCATCCTACGGAGGTTGTCTTTCATACTTTAGGCGTGGTACGCGCTTTGCGGGTGTACCAGCCTGCTACGGTTTCATTTCGGAGATCTGACTCTCCTTTGTGTCGGTGTCTGGTCCACAAAAGGGCTTGGCAATCTCGTTGCCCACCATTTCTCGGTGGATCAGGTAGGCTGTCATACAGGCCTATGCTCTTAAGGGGCGGGCCCCCCTTTTCCGGTCCGACAGCATGCATCGGTCTCAGGTGTGCGAGGCGGCGACTTGGTCGTCCGTTCACACTCTTTCCAGAATTTACATGGTTGCTGTGAGTGCAGTTTTTTTGCAGGCGGCTTTTTAAAGTTGCACCTCTTTTGAGGAGCTCTGCTTGTTTTGGGGTGAAGTTAAAATTGGTTTTACTGATATATTTCCCACCCCTTGTTTTGACACTGCTTGGGGACGTCCCACTTGTTAAGACTTAAGGAGTTGTGTCCGTCCATGGACGATAAGAGAAAATAGGATTTTTTTTTTTTTTTTTTGTACTCAACGTAAAATCCTTTTCTCTGAGTCCATGGACGGACACAGCTCCCACCCCTCCTTTTTAGGTTGGTACTGCTTGTTACGAACTGAGGCTACATGCTGCAGTGAGGAGGGTTATGTCTGGAGGGACCGCCCCCTGGGCGGGGCCATTCAACTCTGTTAATGTAACATGTATTTAATGATCTAACAAGTTTCTGCCTAGTCATCTCCTGTAAACAGGGAACATAACCCCCCTTTCAAGACTTGAGGAGCTGTGTCCGTCCATGGACTCAGAAACAAGGATTTTACGTTGAGTACAAAAAAAATCCTATTTTTTGGCTAATATGTTTTAGTGCATCTCATATATAATGTATGAATTAAATTTGCACTGGTGAAGGTGTTGAGAATCTGTTAAGTGTATTTTAAATTTAAATTGTTCCTGACCTGGAGCAAGATACAGATCTGGATAAAGTCAGTGGTCCTTCTCTGCATACATGCTCTTGAAAAATAAAAAAATTAAAATCGGCATGACACCAGAAACTGGGATTTGCAGAAAAAGAAATTGAAATGGCAGCCTTCATGTGTCTCTTGGGAAATTTTTCTTGGGGGCAGTGCAGGAGCAACTGTGAAACTAAGGGCCTCATTCATAATAGAATTTTGATATTGCTATTAGCTCTGTTATACTCCGCATGTTTACATACCGTGACCTGCGTTTTGCAACCTATTTAACAACTTGCTTACTGGGCACATGTACTCCCTTCCTGACCAGGTGAAATTTCAGCTTCAGGCACTGCGTCGCTTTAACTGACAATTGCGCAATCGTGCGACGTGGCTCCCAAACAAAATGTAAGTCCTTTTTTTTCCCCATTAGTAGAGCTTTCTTTTGGTGGTATTTGTTCACCTCTGCGGTTTTTTATTTTTTGCGATATAAACAAAAAAGAGCGACAATTTTGAAAAAAAAATACAATATATTTTTTACGTGTCGCTATAATAAATAGCCACATTAAAAAAAAAAATTTTTCTCAGTCTAGGCCGATTTTTTTCTACATATTTTTGGTAAAAAAAAAAAAATCGCAACAAGCGACTGGTTTGCGCAAAAGTTATAGCGCCTACAAAATAGGGGACAGAATTTTTTTTTTTATTATTATTTATTAGGACTGCGACATTATGGCGGACACATATAAATATGCACCAATTACTGTATAAATGTGACTGGCATTGAAGGGGTTAATACTAGGGGGTGAGGAAGGGGTTAAATGTGTTCCCTGCATAGTGTTCTAACTGTAGGTGGAGTGGGGTGACTAAGGAAGGTGACCGATCTGTGTCCCTATGTACAAAGGACACTGATCGGTCTCCTCTCCAGAGACAGGATGCTGTCTCTGTGTGAGCTGGCAATGAGAGATGATCTCATATGTTTACATATGAGATCATCTCTCATTGGCCGCACAGATCACGCTGTAAATAGCCGCTGTGATTGGCTATTTTCCGCGATCTGTGATTGGCTGTGTCCAAGGGACCCTGCCAGCACAGAAGTTCACCGCTGCGTGCTCGGGGGAGCGAGGAAAGGGGCGGACGTCAAAAGACGGCGTCTCAGAGATTCAGAGCCACCCTGCGGTCGTACGGCCACCGGTTAATAAATGCAGGGAGTGATGTGGAGTCCTGAAGTCAGCAGATCATGAAGCACCTTTTTGTAAAGAAACACAACTGTGCTTTTTAACCACTTGCTTTCTGGGCACATAAACCCCCTTCCTGCCCAGGTGAAATTTCAGCTTTAAGCACTGTCACGCTTTGAATGATAATTGCGCGATCGTGTGACGTGGGTTTTTTTTTTTTTCAAAAATTGAGCTTTCTTTTGGGGGGTTTTATTCCGCTATAAACAAAAATAGAGCAACAATTTTGAAAGAAACACTTTTTTTTCTATAATTTAGGCCGATATTCTTCCACGTATTTTTGGTAAAAAAAAAAATCGCAATAAGCGTATAGTGATTGGTTTGCACAAACGTTATAGCGCTTACAAAATAGGGGATAGAATTATGACTTTATTTTATTATTATTTTTTTACTAGTAATGGCGGTCATCTGCGATATTACGGCGGACACTTTTGACACATTTTTGGGACCATTCACATTTTATACAGCGAACCGTGCTATAAATATGCACTGATTACTGTATAAATGTGACTAGCAGGGAAGGGGTTAACACTAGGGGGCGATCAAGGGGTTAAATATGTTCCCTGCTAGTTGATTCTTACTGTGGGGGGAGGGGACTGACTGGGGGAGGTGACCGATGGTTGTCCCTATGTTCAAGGGACACGCCATTGGTCGGTCTCTCCCTAACAGGACGTGGATCTCTGTGTTTACACACAGAGATCCACGTTCCTGGCTCTCTGACTGACGATTGTGGGTGGCTGGCAGACATCGCGGCCGCCTGAGGGTTTAAAGTAATGGAAGTGTCTGTCGTCCCCGCACTTAAAGCGGAGTTCCACCCAAAATTGGAACTTCCGCTAATCCCACTCCTCACCCCCTTACATGCCACATTTGACATGTAATTTTTTTTTGGGGGGGGGGGAGTGGGGGCTTCAGGAGGAGTGGGACTTCCTGTCCCACTTCCTCCTTCCACCGAGGGGCTGGTTAGGCGATTAAGCTTAATCGCCTACAGCAGCCCCTCCCTGTAGGCGATCGCATGGGAAACATGACAGGTCCCATGCGATCGCCTGTCCAATAGGAGAGCGCAGCGCCGCTCGCGCATGCGCAGTGGGTGCCCGGCCATTAAGCTGAAGGCTGTCACGGTCGGGCACATAAACCCCCTTCGTGCCCAGGCAAAATTTCAGCTTGCGGTACTGCGTCGCTTTAACTGACAATTGCGCGGTCGTGCGACGTGGCACCCAAACAAAATTGGCGTCCTTTTTTTCCCCACAAATAGAGCTTTCTTTTGGTGGTATTTGATCGCCCGTGCGGTTTTTATTTTTTGCGTTTATAAACAAAAAAATAGCGACAATTTAAAAATATATATATATTTTTTACTTGCTATAATAAATATCCCATTTTTTTAAAAAATTTTTTTTTTTTTTTCTCAGTTAAGGCCGATACGTATTCTTCTACGTATTTTTGTAAAAAAAAAATCACAATAAGTGACTGCTTTGCGCCACAGGGTGAATTACAAGCAAATCACGTCCAAAGACGTGACCCCGGCGCCTCAGGTCCGCGCTGCTGACGTATTATGTCAATAGCGCGGACCGGAAGTGGTTAATAAACACTAAATTTGGCTGGAACACCCCTTTAATTGAAGAAGCTGAAGTTAGAAGCTGATTGGCTACCATGCGCAGCTTCACCAGATTCTGAGTGCACCAGTTTTCGTAAATCTCCCCCACAGTGTCTGTGTCTTCACATGCTTCAGATCTGGCACCACTTTTATTTGCATGAATGGAAAGTAACCCCTCTGGGATATATATATATATATTCCTTATCCAAGGAGGCTGGAGGGTTGGAGTCTAAGCAAGAATGTTGTTTCACTCGCTTAGCTGAGAATTTTTTGTTATTAGATTTTTAGGGCAAAATTAAACAAGAATGCAGTTTGGTTGCTTTAAGGAGCAACTCCATTTTAGCTTTCATTTTCTTTCCCCAGTTTTTGTGAATCGGACTCCTAAACAGTGAGGTACAGTTTGAACTTTATGGATACATTGCGTACAATAGCCACAGTTTACCTTTCACTATGGAGCTTTATTTAGTTATTCACAACAGCTGCAGCTTTCTCCTTTGCGCTCATTTGACAGTCCTAATCTGGATTTTGGTGTGTGTGTGTGTGTGTGTGTGTGTGTGTGTGTGTTTTTTTTTATTGGCCGTAAGTGATAAGGACATATGCACACATAGGGTACAAGGTCAATGAGAAATATTATTTGCGACATTGATTAGGGTTGTCCCGATACCAGTATCGGGACCGATACCGAGTATTTGCGGGAGTACTTGTACTCCCGCAAATACCCCCGATACCCAAATAGAATACTTCCCCCCTGCCGCTGCCGCCGTATAAGCAAATTCGTCCCCGCCGCCGTATATACAAAGCCGCTGCGAACATTATAGGCACCTTTGAATAGCTGTTTCCCGCTGCGCGTGTATAGACACTCCCCCTTGCTCGGATCTGTCCAATCCAGAGCAAGAGGGAGTGTCCTTAACATGGCGCGCGGCAGGGAAAAGAGCTATTGAAAGGTGCCTATAATGTTCCCGGCGGCATCATCATCAGGTGGGGGGGGCATGGCTGCAATATGTGGGGGGGGGCATGGCTGCGATATGTGGGGGGGGCATGGCTGCAATATGTGGGGGGGGGGCATGGCTGCGATATGTGGGGGGGGGGCATGGCTGCAATATGTGGGGGGGGGCATGGCTGCAATATGTGGGGGGGGGCATGGCTGCAATATGTGGGGGGGGGGCATGGCTGCAATATGTGGGGGGGGGGGGGGGCTGCAATATGGGGGGGGGGGCATGGCTGCAATATGTGGGGGGGGGGCATGGCTGCAATATGTGGGGGGGGGGGCATGGCTGCAATATGTGGGGGGGGGGGGCATGGCTGCAATATGTGGGGGGACATGGCTGCAATATGTGGGGGGACATGGCTGCAATATGTGGGGGGACATGGCTGCAATATGTGGGGGGACATGGCTGCAATATGTGGGGGGGGGCATGGCTGCAATATGTGGGGGGGGGGCATGGCTGCAATATGTGGGGGGGGCATGGCTGCAATATGGGGGGGGGGCATGGCTGCAATATGTGGGGGGGGGGGGCATGGCTGCAATATGTGGGGGGACATGGCTGCAATATGTGGGGGGACATGGCTGCAATATGTAGGGGGACATGGCTGCATTTGGGGACACGTTTAAAAAAAGTATCGGTATTTGGTATCGGCGACTACTTGAAAGAAAGTATCGGTACTTGTACTCGGTCCTAAAAATGTGGTATCGGGACAACCCTAACATTGATTATTCTGTACTCTTCCTTCATGGCAGTCCTGAATTGGCAAAATGGTGATGTTTGATAATTTGGATCCCCTCTTAAATATGGCAAGTAATATTTGTAACACGTTGTAACCTTTTACAGATTCCAGAATACTGTCGAGTCTTGGAAGAGACTGAAATCTCTGATCACTGTTTTGATCTAATATTTGCATTTGATGAAATTGTGGCTTTGGGATATAGAGAAAATGTGAACTTGGCCCAAATCAGAACATTCACTGAGATGGACTCTCATGAAGAGAAAGTGTTCAGAGCCGTCAGAGAGGTGAGATCCAGTGTATCTATTTATAAACGGCTGTTTACAATGATGTAAGAGGCTGTATGTTTGTAAGCTTTGTGGCAAAAGTTTGTGTGTGTGTGTGGTGTTTTTATATATATATATATTCGGTATTTTCTTACTTTATATATTTTTTCTTGCTTTAAAGCGGGGTTCCGCCAAAATGTTTTATTTAATTTTTTAACGTCGGCAGCTACAAATACTGCAGATGCTGACTTTTAAAATATGGACACTTGCTTGTCCAGGGTGCCCTCAATGTTGGCACCTGATGCCGATCTGTCTCTCAGGTGCTGCCGCCACCATCTTTGGTAAGGGAATCAGGAAGTGAAGCCTTGCGGCTTCACTTCCTGGTTCCCTACTGCGCATGCGCTAGTCGCGCTGCGTGATCAGAATGGTCTCTGCTGTCTTTTGGGACCTGTGTCTCCCAGAAAACAGCAAGGGGGGGGGGGCGCTGGACGTGGTGTAGATATCTGCAGATGCTGCGGCTATCTATTATGCGGAGTGGGAGCTAAATACCCATGTTAGATGGCTATCTGCTCCCCCCTTCCCCCCTGAAAGGTGCCAAATGTGACTTCGGAGGGGGAAGGACTCTGAAAAGTGGAAGTTCCGCTTTAAGCAGGACTTCATTCAGAGTGCAGTACTGCTGGTTCGCTGCTTCCCAACAGCCTGTAACTGTGGTACAGTATTTTTTCTGGAGAGGATGATGCTATTGGCCCCACCCCTTCCCTCCCATAACCTTCTGGGAAGCCTCAGATGTCCCAGGAAGCTGCAGAAATGTTCAGAGTGGTGTGCGCTTGCACACAAGAGAGACAGCTGGGGTCCCTCAAGAAGCTAAAGATTGCTCCCATATCCAAGATGGCAGTGCCAGAGACCTGCAGTGGGGAGACCGCACTGGACTCCAGGCACTGGAAATGGCCTGATTTTGTACAGTGGTTGTAGCTGCTGACTTTAATAAAAAGAAGGTAAAAAAAGGAGTAACATTTCTGTAATTCATTACCAAAGTCTCAATTTTTAGCATTCCTGGCTTGGTTTCTGTCAACCACCTGCTTTACCTTCTTCTAATACTTGCAGTTTTCTCTCCTATCATAAAGCGAACGACCCAAAAGCCTCCCTTGTAAGCCACTACTTCCCTTTTTTTTTTTTTTTTTGCTTATTGCATTCGTCAGTCCCTTATCTCCCATTTGTTCATCCAAAGAATTCCTTGTGTTCTGTGGAAAGATAAGTTGACCTTTGTGACTGGTTAAGTTGAGAAGGAGTTGGAGAGTGAACAACCCAATATTAAGTTCAGCACTAACTGGGATTGATGAAACTACAGTAATGTTTTGCATAATGCAGCACCATCCACACACGGGGCACCCATCATTAGAGGCCATTTTTTTTAATTTGCAAATGTCAGCTTGGCATCATGTTGCACCCTACATATGGATGTCACAAGGTAAGAAAGTTGGTAAAAGAGAGAGAGAATGCATAAGTAACGTATGCATTCTCTGCATTTGAGATAAGATAAAAAAAACTTGCCTCTTGTGTTCGTCATTTTTCAGTTACAATTGCCCCTACTGCAAGATGGCGGGTCCGGTGGAAAGCCTGCTTTCGCAGACATGCGGCGATCCATAGGCTTGCATTGAGCAGCCGTTCAGGTCTGCCGACAAAACTGACAGGCGGACCTGAACGGTCGGACCGTGTGAAAGGGGCCTATTTGTGTGTGTTTATATTAAGGGAGATGTGATTGCTATACTTTCAGAAGTGAGAAATTTCACAGCATTATAAAAGCACAGGGAAGTCAGGCAGTCAGTGACGCCTTACCTTTTTTTGTGAATGGAATCACTTGGCCTCTGAATTCTGCATTACATTTTCAGTTCCTGTCTTCTAATAATTATTGGGACGATTTCTTATATTTCTTGTGGTGGAGGAAGTAAACACACTTCTTTTTTTTTTCTTTTTTTTTTAATAGACTCAGGAACGAGAGGCAAAGGCTGAGATGAGACGTAAAGCAAAAGAGCTACAGCAGGCTAGAAGGGATGCTGAGCGTCAGGGTAAGAAAGCTCCAGGATTCGGAGGTTTTGGAAGTTCTGGTACTTCATCTATTTCCAGTAATGCTGCAGCCTTGATAACAGAGAACATTATTGAATCAGAGAAAACAAAGACTGCTCCTATATCAACCAGGTAATTATTTTACGCAATCATTGTCATTGTGAGAATTTGCATTGGTAGGTAAATTTAAAGACAAAACTTGGTTTAGGCTGCATTTAAACCTGAGCATTGCGTTTTTTTGCAAATGTTATTTTGTTGCATGAGTGTTTGAGAAAATTTGTAAAGCATTTTCCGATTGTTTTAAAGCTTTGGTGTTTTCGTGTAAGCCAATAGAGAAAACTGCATTTGTTACATTTTTGTGTTTCTGCTTTCAGCTGCTTTAAAAATGCATCGATCTGCCCCTAGGAAATAGATTTTTTTCACCGTTTTTTTTTTTTGGAGCTACCATTCACTCAGGTGTGAAAAGGACCGTAGGGAGGGGCCAAACCTGTACATTTTTTGTTTTTTTTCTGTCCCATTGGGGAGAGGAAAAACATTTATTTATTTTATTTTTAGCATCTCCCATTTACAGTTCACATTTTTATAAATATTTTATACCTTTTTAACACTGAAGAAATTGACACATAATGGTGGCTACACTTAGAGGTGTACTCATTTTGTTGCCAGCAGTTTAGACATTAAAGGGTTTGTAAAGGATTTTTTTTATTTTTTTATCTTAATAGCTTCCTTTACCTTAATGCAGTGCTGTTTTCATGTCATCATTGTTCGTTTTCACGCTCAAGTTGCTGTAATTCTTCTCTGATCTCCACACTTCCTGGTTGTCTGTTTCCTTGTAACCACAGTCCTGGGAGCTTTCTCTCTGTGGTCACTAATCAAGAAGGTGTGATTACTGTGTGTGTCTTTCTTCCATGACACACATTGAATCTATTTTAGGGGATTGAACTCCTTTTTCAGTGTAAAGGAGTCAATGTTTTGGCCAAATTTAGAAGCTGGATAGTTGATGACATTTTTATAATGACGTAGTGCAGGGTTCGACCAAATCCGGGCGCCCGGTCGCAATTGCGACTAGAATTGGCGCCCGGGGAAGCTTAGGCCTGCAGAAGGCTGCAAAGCCGCGGCCTCATTTACTGGCCGGCGTAGCCCAACGCGATTGCGCTGCGTGGAAGATGGGGGGCGCACGGAGACACAGGATACCCCATTCTGTGTCTCCATGCGTCGGCTGGTAATTAACCACTTGTGGACCGCCGCATGTACATATACGTTGGTAGAATGGCACGGACAGGCACATTGGCTTACCTGTACTTCCCTGCCTTGATGCGGGTCGGGGGTCCGATTCCCCCCCCCCCCCCCGGTACCTGCGGCGGTGGCTTCAGGAGCGATCCGGGATAAGGGGGCGGCTGTTCGTTTTTGTCCGCCCCCTCCGTATTGCTCCCAGCCAATCCGCGTCTTCCCCTGTGTGTCACTTCCTCTGCCTGTGTAAAGGAAGGGGGAAGTGATGTAATCTCTCCCCTCGGCGGTATTTTCAACTGCCGCTGAGGAGAGAATACATCACACAGTAAGTCTGCACAACACTACACTGACACCAGTACACGTACCAGTACACGTAGGCACATTAACCCCTTGCGATCAACCCCACCCCCCTGTCACAGTGTCACTGAATGCAGTAATCATATATGTACTGGAAGAAAAAAGAGGGGGTGGAGGCGCCAACTCAAAAAATAACCTTAAAAACAGCAGTCTACTTAAAATGTGAGTGTAGATGTGTACTCACAGGTTCGCTGAGTAGTTGTCCATCGGGGTTTTTTTTGCTAATAGGTGTGTGCCTTTCCACCGGCACCAGTGATGTCTGCACGGCTTCAGTGTGTCAGGCTACGCGCTCGGGGCTCACAGCTCCTTCTACTGGCCAGGCTAGTAGAAGGAGCTGTTAACCCCCGAGCGCGTAGCCTGACACTTCCTTTCATCGGATGCCTTCTATCCCGCCGTGCCCTGTGACGTCACCGCTTGTTCCGGATCTGCGTTCCACGCTGGCCAGCAAGGAGCTTCCTGGGCCCATCCACACTGAAGCCGTGCAGACATCACTGGAGCCAGTGGAAAGGCACACACCTATTAGCAAAAACCCCCCCCCGATGGACTACTACTCAGCGAACCTGTGAGTACACATCTATACTCACATTTTAAGTAGACTGCTGTTTTTAAGGTTATTTTTTGAGTTGGCGCCTCCACCCCCTCTTTTTTCTTCCAAATATTCACAGAGGTCATGGACACCCTCTACAGGAAGGCTGCCTCCTCATAATATATTTATTTGTGAGACCCCTTTTCATAGGTACAGTTCTAGCTACCAGTACCACTGTCGCTGCCCAGGCTTCCAGTCACTATGAGCGCCGGAACACCCCTCTTTCCTGTGAACTGAATATATGTACTGATCACTGCATTTAGTGTCAGTGTGACAGGCAGTTAGTGTTAGGTTCAGGGTAGCCCCCGTACCCCCCCCCTAATAAAGTTTTAACCCCTTGATCACCGCTCTAGTTAACCCCTTCACTCCCTATTGCCAGTGTCACTAAGCGATAATTTTTCTGATCGCTGTATTAGTGTCACTGTTGCCGCTAGGTAGCTAATTTTTTTTTTTTTTTTTTTACTAAAGACATGTGGCTGAATAAGTTTTGGCCTAAATGTTTGACTAAAATTTAATTTATTCGATTTTTCTTATAACAAAAAGTAAAAAATATTGTGTTTTTTTTTTTTTGAAAAATGTCGCTTTATTTTTGTATATAGCGCAAAAAATAAAAATCGCAGAGGCGATCAAATGCCACCAAAAGAGAGCTCTATTTGTGGGAAGAAAAGGATGCAAATTTTGTTTGGGAGCCACGTCGCACGACTGCGCAATTGTCTGTTAAAGCGACGCAGTGCCGAATTGTAAAACGCCTCTGGGCATTTAGCAGCATATTGGTCCGGGTCTTAAGTGGTTAAAGCGGAGTTCCACCCAAAAATGGAACTTCCGCTTAATCCACTCCACACCCCCTTACATGCCACATTTGGCATGTCATTTTTTTGGGGGGGGGGAGTGGGGGCTTCAGGAGGAGTGGGTGTCCCGCTTCCTCCTTCCGCCGAGGTGCTGGTTAGGCCATTTAAGCTTAATCGCCTATAGCAGCCCCTCCCTGTAGGCGATCGCCTAGGACACTGACAGGTCCTAGAAGATCGCCTGTCCAATCAGCGGCGGGCTGCGTGGTGCGCAGTGCGGCTCGCGCAGTGGGTGCCCGGCCATGAAGCCGAAGGCTGTCACGGCTGGGTGCCCACAGTCGGAATGAAGACACCGGCCGGGGAAGGGGGGAAAAGAGCGGAGCCCCGGTCGGCACGTCGCTGGAACGTGAGGGTAAGTGAATGTTTATTAAAAGCCAGCAGCTACACTTTTTGTAGCTGCTGACTTTTAATAAACATTACATTTGGCTGGAACTCCCCTTTTAAGGCTGCGGCTTTGTGGCCTTCTGCAAGCCTAAGCTTCCTTCTGTGATCTGGCACCATCTTGTGGTAGCCCTTGGCATGACAAGTAATCCAGCAATTCTAATGGAGCTTCCCTAGTGTTTTTACTGCCATCTGCTTCCCTCTAATTAGAGCCCCCAAACATTATATATATATATATATATTTTTTATTCTAACACCCTAGAGAATAAAATGTCGGTCGTTGCAATACTTTCTGTCACACCGTATTTGCGCAGCGGTCTTACAAATCACACTTTTTTGGGGAGAAATCGTTTTTTTTTTTCTTTTTTTTATATATATAAAAAAAAAAACAGTACAGTTAACCCAATTTTTTTTATATTGTGAAAGATATTGTCACGCCAAGTAAATTGATACCCAACATGTCACGCTTCAAAATTGCGTCCGCTCGTGGAATGCCGACAAACTTTTACCCTTTAAAATCTCCATAGGCGACATTTAAAAAATTCTACAGGTTGCATGTTTTGAGTTAGAGGAGGTCTAGGGCTAGAATTATTGCTCTCTCTCTACCAATCGCGGCGATACCTCACATGTGTGGTTTGAATTCCATTTACATATGCGGGCGCAACTCGCGTATGTGTTCGCTTCTGTGCGCGAGCTCGGCAGGACAGGGCACGTTTTCTGGCTCCTAGATTCCAAGCAAATTTGTGAAACCCTGATGTAGTGGTATATCAGAATTGGTAATAAACATAAGCCATGGGAGAGAGTTACTTTCACTTCCTGTTCTGTAGGCAAAAGGAGATCTCTCCAAAGTAAGGGACATCACTGGTTATTGCAACAAGTGTCACCGCTGAAAAGCTTTCCTTTATTATTCTGGGGACAACGCTGCATTTTGGATTTTCTCTGTTTTCGGTCCTGGTGACAGTGATCACAAAGAAAAACAATTGGAATAACTGCATACACTTTGTCACCTTTTAAGGAAGTAGGCCATCATTTTTCTAAAACATTGGTGTTTTGATTATTAACTGTTATTACAATTAAGACCTTTTTTGATTTGAGATTTTTACCTACTGGTGTGCTGGTAAATTTTGTGCTTTAGTAATAAAAACTGACAGGTTTGCTAACACTTCACTAATTTCTGAATGGACATGTTGGGGGTTCTCGCATCTAATTGCAGTGCAGGTGCATTTGCAATCTAACATTTAGCATTGAGTGTATAATAATAGTTTACAAAGGAATTGTATTATGAAAATGACTTGGTTGCATTTGTTGATGTATCATTTTAGGCCATCTGGTTCCAACAAAGCTCTAAAACTTGGGGCTAAAGGAAAAGAAGTAGATAACTTTGTGGACAAATTGAAATCCGAAGGAGAAACTATTACTTCATCTGCTGGAAAGAAACAACACGAAGCAGCAAAAGTCCTTCCTCCACCAGCCCACATAGATAGGTCAGTACTTTGCTAAGTCTTTCCTTCATCTTTCTGTTCACTTATAGAAGAGCTTTCTTTTCTAGTGTTACCAGCTTTCACTGACTTGCCCAAACATCCAAGACAACAGAACATTCACTTTTATTTACCCTATATATTGATCTTAAATTGTAGTGTTCATTTGAAGATTGAAGAGAAGATAACCTTAACCTGCAGTAGGGATGGTGGTCTGCAGAATATGGAAGTCCACGGTCTCATTATGCTTAGAGTGGCTGATGATAAATTTGGAAGAATCCGTGTGCATGTGGATAATGAGGACAAGAAAGGTGTGCAGCTCCAGGTAAGTCTCAAGGAAGAACTGTTCTGAATGAATTGATGAACCTCACCAAGAGGTGTGTGTGTGTGTGTGTGTGTGTGTGTGTTTGTTTACGGCTCCCATTTTAATTTACTAGGAAAGGAATAACCGGTTGGTGTGATTTCTTACTATTGGTGTTTTTGAAAAGCTTTGTCTAATCTTGTGAATATGTTACCAAGGGTCCTATTATCTCTTATAGCAAATTGAAGGACAAAAACTGGACAGCCGCACTCCGAAATCACTTAAAATAAGTTGTCTTTATTTTTCAACTGTACATACAGTCACTTCAACCAACAAAATACAGTATGGCTGACGCGTTTCGCACTTACAATCAGTGCTTAGTCATGGCTCATTATCTCTTATACCTGAACATGGAAGAGGAACATCCTTCTTCTTTTTTTTTTTTATCAGATACGTTTTTATAGTGAGTAAAGATCCCCAGAATTTGAACCTTGAAAAAATTGCCATCGAGGCAAGGAAAGAAATTTGTATTGCAGGCTCAGGCAAGGTTAAAAAGCATTTTGAACATTGTTCATAACAAGATTTGCCAAGCTCAAAGTATATACTTTGAGATATATATGTGTGTGTGTGTGTGTGTGTGTGTGTGTGTGTGTGTGTGTGTGTGTGTGTGTGTGTGTGTATATAAAAAATTGGAAACGAATAAATCGCCCATGTAATACTATTTTTTTTTTTTTTTTTTTTTTTTCATAGACCCATCCCAATGTGGACAAAAAACTTTTTACATCAGATTCTGTTATTGGACTGAAAAATGCAGACAAATCTTTCCCTCTTAATAATGATGTTGGAGTCCTAAAATGGCGACTGCAGTCAACAGATGAGGCCTCAATTCCTCTCACCAGTAAGATTGTAGAATTGTTTTTGTTTGTTTTTTTATTTTTATTTCCACTATTTTGACAGAAGTGTCTAATGCCAAAATCCACAAGATTCAATTAAAGAGGAAATAAACCCTTGGATATATATATATTTTTTTTAAATGACCTGCAAGAGAAAGGCATAATGAGCTAGTATGTACAGCATACTAGCTCATTATGTCACTTACCTGAGATCGAAGCCCGCCTCAGTCCCGTCCACCGCCATGTCCCCTCGTCGCTAGTTCCCGTTTTCGCCACTCGAGCGCTGTGATTGGCCGGAGCGCAAAAACACGGCATTAACCCCGTTAATGCCATTCACAAAAAACGGCACAGATCAGTTGGCCTGCGCCGTTGTCTACGGTGCGCATGCGCCATAGACAGCGGTGCCCGTTTCCGTGAAAATATCTCCTTAACTGTGTAGGTTAAGGAGATATTTCTTGCACCTACAGGCAAGCCTTAACCACTTAACCCCCGGACCATATTGCTGCCCAATGACCAGAGCACTTTTTGTGATTCGGCACTGCGTTGCTTTAACTGACAATTGCGCGGTCGTGCGACGTGGCTCCCAAACAAAATTGGCGTCCTTTTTTTTCCCCACAAATAGAGCTTTCTTTTGGTGGTATTTGATCATCTCTGCGGTTTTTATTTTTTGCGCTATAAACAAAAATAGAGCTAAAATTTTTGAAAAAATGTCAATATTTTTTACATTTTGCTATAATAAATATCCCCCAAAAATATATATATAAAAAAAAAAGTTTAGGCCGATACATATTCTTCTACTTTTCGTAAAAAAAAAATCGCAATTAGCATTTCATTGATTAGTTTGCGCAAAAGTTATAGCGTTTACAAAATAGGGGGTAGTTTTATGGCATTTTTATTTATTTTTTACTAGTAATGGCGGTGATCAGCGTTTTTTTTTGTTTTTTTTGGTACTACGATATTATGGCGGGCACTTCAGACACTTTTGACACATTTTTAGGACCATTGGCATTTTTATAACGATCAGTGCTGTAAAAATGCATTGAATTACTCTAAAAATGCCATTGGCAGTAAAGGAGTTAACACTAGGGGGCGGGGAAGGGGTTAAGTGTGTTCTAGCTGTATGGGGGTGGACTCACTAGGGGAAAATCACTGATCTTCTGTTCATACATTGTATGAACAGAAGATCAGCGTTTCCCCGCTGACTGGACCGGGAGCTTTGTGTTTACACACATAGCTCCCGGTCCTCGCTCTGTACTGAGCGATCGCGTGTGCCCGCCTCTAGTGGCCTTTAAAGAGCCGACGTAGAGCTACGGGCTCTCGCCCAGACGTGCTGACCTGCCACAGTAAAATTACGGCGGCAGGTCGGCAAGCAGTTAATCTAGGCTTGCATGTAGGTGCAAGTGTTAACAGTGGGTTTACAACCACTTTAACCACTTGTCATCTGCCCACCGTCAAATGACGGCGGGCAGACGACTCCATTGTTCTGACATCACGTCATATGACGTGATGTCCCTTTAAAGCCGTGGGCGCGCGCGCGTCGCCGGCGGCGCGCGCACCCGCCGCTCTGCGGGGATCCCGTGCGAGTGCCCGGCGGCAACTATCGCCGCCGGGCACACGCGATTGCTCAGTAACTGAGCTGGGACGTGCAGCTCTGTGTGTAAACACAGAGCTGCACGTCCCTGTCAGGGAGAGAGGAGAGCGGTTGTGTCCCTTGTACATAGGGACATAATCGGTCACCTCCCCCAGTCACCCCCCCCCTCCCCCCACAGTTAGAACACTCATAGGACACACATTTAACCCCTTCCCCGCCCCCTAGTGGTTAACCCCTTCACTGCCAGTCACATTTATACAGTAATCAATGCATATTTATAGCATTTTTCACTGTATAAATGTAAATGGTCCCAAAAATGGCAGTAAAGTGTCCGAAATGTCCGCCATAACGTCGCAGTCCCAATAAAAAAATCGCAGATCGCCGCCATTAATAGTAAAAAAAAAAAATGCCATAAACTATCCCCTATTTTGTAAACGCTATAAATTTTGCGCAAACCAATCGATAAACGCTTATTGCATTTTTTTTTACCAAAAATATGTAGAAGAATACGTATCGGCCTAAACTGAGGGAAAAAATATTTTTTTTATATATTTTTTGGGTTATTTATTATAGCAAAAAGGAAAAAATATTGCATTTTTTTTAAAATTGACGCTCTATTTTTGTTTATAGCGCAAAAAATAAAAACCGCAGAGGTGATCAAATACCACCAAAAGAAAGCTCTATTTGTGGGAAAAAAAGGACGCCAATTTTGTTTGGGAGCCACGTCGCACGACCGCGCAATTGTCAGTTAAGGCGACGCAGTGCAGGAAGCTTATATTTTGTCTGGGCAGGAAGGGGGTGTAGGTGCACAGTAGGCAAGTGGTTAAAAGAAATGTGTATTTTTTTGTTATCTGTGACAGGCTGCACATACAGATGTACAGACTTTTGAACTTGTGTACTCTAGCATAATGCCTTCTTGAGTAAAATGATAGTTTTGGTTGGACTGAACATAACTGTAATGGGAAGCTTCTGGCCAAAAGGCATTGTGCAGCCGCCAGCAAGGAGTGGACAATCTTCGGTACTTCAGCATCGGGAAGTGCCAAAGCTTTGCCTGTCAGAATGGGAAACTTTGGGAGGCTGCTACAGGTATATACAACATTCTCTAACAACTAAAGCCACACCTGTAACTCTGTCACTTTTGATACAAGCATTGTTCTAACCGCTTACCACATTGACAAGTTCCATGGAGGTTAGATTAAGACAAATGAGTTAACCTTGTGGATATAAATGCTGGGGTACGTTCTTGACACTCATCCAAGCAGCTTCCTAAGCTTTAATACGATTACAGGACAAGTCAAGGTTTTTTGTGTGACAAACTACTGCTACCTACCTAGATAATGGCTGCCTTACCTGGAGCCTACATACTCCAGGTTAGACTAGGTAGTGAAGCAGAAATGAGGACACCCTGCTATTTTTTAAATTGAATAATTATATAGAAAATGTATTCTAACAAAACACTTTAGGCAGAATTCTATGCTTTTTGAATTTTAACAAAATGTACCCCTCATGTAAACATGTTTTTGTCTTCTCTAACAGTTAACTGTTGGCCTTCAGAAAGCGCAAGTGGTTGCGATGTAAATATAGAATATGAACTTCAGGAGGACAAGCTAGAACTTAACGATGTTGTCATTACAATCCCACTGCCGTAAGTGATATACCATATAAATTTAAGTCCAATCTGTTATGTGAGCCCCCCCCATTGAAAATGTTATTGGCCTGGATGTTATGCTGACCCTCTGGGTTAATTTAGTAGTCCCTGACGCAGCACAAGTATTCAGATAGGAACTGCTGACTTTTATGCATACTTATTTGGGGTCAGAAGGACAGCCTTGCAATTGTCATCAGCAGTGGCAGTCTTTTTGTATCTCTTTCATGACTGGTAAAAGTGGCAATGATATACAGACAATTTGGCCACCTCTCCAGCTGATATTATTTGCCAATATTTTCTACATTTAAATAATGTAGAAATAATAATAATACATCAAAAATAACACCCAATTTTATGCACAAATCTGGTATAAACTGAACATGTTAATGTTTATTAAAATGTAAGGGCTTGTTCTTCACATATTGACTGATGAGAGAAAAACACACACACAGATTTCAAAACGGACATCTTTCTGCAGTGCAGCATGGTATGATGAACGAGGTCTAAAAGTAAACTGGGAAAAATAAAGTGCTTGGAAAACAATAACTTCTTAAATGGTTTCCCAAAACATAGAAAAAGTATAACTGTTACTAGTGCATTGTACTGCACTGATTCAATTTTATGTATATGTGTGTGTGTGTGTGTGTGTGTGTGTGTGTGTGTGTGTGTATATATATATATATATATATACACCCAAACACACACACCGTGTTTATCGGCATATAACGCGCACCCTAACTTTAAGAGAAGTTTCAGGAAAAAAACTTTACACGACCCCCCCCCCCCCCTTGCGTATAACACGCAGGAACAGTTTTCCCTCTATATTCAGGGTAAAAAAGTGAGTGCTATATGCCAATAAATACAGTGTGTGTGTGTGTGTGTATGTATATATATATATGTGTGTGTGTGTGTGTGTGTGTGTATGTATGTATGTATATGTATATATATATATATATATATATATATATATATATATATATACATTCCAAAATGGTGGCAACAAATTACAACCAATAGCTGTGATCAACAGTACAAAATGAATGAAAGCCATTGTATACAACTGTCATGTGAGCACTGTGATTAATCACAGTGCTCACATGGTGCCGTCACTGGCCCGGTACAATGATCAGTCATCTGTTGTGTATGGTGGATTCCTGCTGTGCAATCCTGAGAGGACGTTATATGATGTCCACACAGGATGGGAGAGCTCTCGCTCCACTGTCATGACAATGGGGCATGCGGGAAGCAGTTTTAAAAAACAACATTTTAGTGATTTTATAATTATCTTGCTTCATTGCAGGTCAGGAGTTGGGGCTCCGGTGATTGGAGACATAGATGGAGACTACCACCATGACAGCCGAAGGAATATATTGGAGTGGACACTTCCTGTCATTGACAGCAAAAACAAAACTGGAAGTCTGGAATTCAGCATTGCTGGTCACCCTAATGATTTTTTCCCAGTATCGGTGTCTTTTGTGTCCAAGAAAAGCTACTGCAGCATACAGGTAAGATTTCTGCATGCTGCTTTAATTTGTCACCATTTTATTCTTCTTGAAGACATTGTAATATTGTGTGCCACTGACTCAAATTTTTTGAGGGTGAGTAAGGATGTTCATTGGAGTACTCAGTCTGAAAAAGCTAATTTAAGCAAATTTTCAAAAAAGTCTGTCAGATCTCTTTTATGAAAATGTTTTCCCCAAACATGACTGTATATTTGTCCTAGCACTTATTCGCTTTTCAACATTTTAGGTGCTCTTCTTTTCATCTCAGCAAAGCATTAGTTGGAAAAGAGCTTATACTTGACTGTCCACAGGCTTGTTTCTGTGATCTTCATTTTGTTTAAGAGCTCCAACCACCTGAAGGGTCTTCAAATGTATCACTTCTGAGAGCGTTGACTGCTTGTTTCCCGTGCAACACATCCTCTAGTGACATAGGGGCTGGCAGAAGAAAAAAAAAACTGTGCACAGTGGAGAACTTCAAGAGAACATGGTTAGGGGAACAGACATAGGAAAGTTGAGCCTCTCTTGCAGGTTTTGCTTTGTTACATATTTGTAGCTCGGTGACCAAGTTACTTTAACCCAGGGGTGCCCAACCAGTGGCCCGCAGAGCCCTCTGATGTGGCCCGCAACCTCCTGCTCTGGGATGGAATAGAATAGAATACTGTTATTGAAGGTCAGTTTATTACTAAAATCACTGGGGGTTAATTACGAATGGCAAATCCACTTTGCACTGCAAGTGCAAAGTGCACTTGAAATTTCAATGGAAGTGCAGTCGCTGTAAATCTGAGGGGAAGCTCTGCTGATTTTATCATCCAATCATGTGCAAGATGAAATGCGTTTTTTTATTTACCTTGCATGTTCCCCTCGCATCTACAGCGACTGCACTTATAAGTGCACTTTCAGAGCACTTTTAAGTGCACTTTGCACTTTTTCGTAAATACCCCCCACAGTGTATATACGGTATGGGCACATCTGTTCTTCAGTGGTTACTGGGCTGCTTTCCAACTGATCTGCAGGTGCAGAGCGGTTTACCTGCGGGTTATCTGCACTGAGCCATAGACTTCTGTTATTACCTGCGAGTTTTGTGAGCTTTCTGAAAGTACACCAAACCTGCAGAATATAATAGAAGTATATTGCGAAGTGCAGGAAAGCCAAAGGTACACTGCGTTGCACCCATGGTCTGGGTAAACCGCAGCGCATCCGTGTGAAAGCAACCTTGGGCACCTTTCACACTGTCAGTTTGACAGCCCGACCAATTGGACTGTGTCCGCTCTGCATATGCAGAGCTGACACGGACATGCCAGCCACCCGCTCGGCTCATTGTAACTCGCGATCGGTTACCAAGTCACCTAAGTGACCCTCGCTCCTTAAAAGGTTGGGCTCCCCTGCTTTAACCCATCCAAACTACAAAAAGGGCTATATTGCCTTGTTTTTAGTGCCAAACTCCTCGTCCATATTCGTACCCCATTTGTAAATAAACAATACATTTTTTTTTTTTTTTTTTTTTATCAAAGTCTGTTTATTAAGCAAAAGAGACATTACACACAGAAGGATATCATGACAACCATCAAATACAGCTTACATTATCTTTTAGCAGTAAAATATGGCATCATTCCTTAACAGAATAAACGTGAATTTGAGACTACTTAACTGCTTAAGGACCGCCTACTGCACATTTACGTCGGCAGAATGGCACGGCTGGGCACATCAACGTATATATACGTTGGTTCTAGTACCTAGCTGTGGGTCACGGGCGCGCGCCCCCGTGAACCGGTCCGAAGCTCCGGGACCGCGAGACTCGCGGACCCGATTGCCGTTGCAGTGCGGCGATCGGTCCCTGGAGCTGAAGAACGGGGAGAGCAGTGTGTAAACACGGCTTCCCCGTGCTTCACTGTGGCCGCAACATCGATCACGTCATCCCTGTTATAGGGGGACGTGATCGATGATGTCACACCTACAGCCACACCCCCCTACAATTGTAAACACATGCAGGGAACACTCAAATCCTACAGCGCCCCCTTGTGGTTAACTCCCAAACTGCAACTGTCATTTTCACAGTAAACCATGCAATTTAAATGCATTTTTTGCTGTGAAAATGACAATTGTCCCAAAAATGTGTCAAAATTGTCCGAAGTGTCAGCCATAATGTCGCAGTCACGAAAAAAATCGCTGATCGCCGCTATTGGTAGTAAAAAAAAAATGCAATAAAACTATCCCTTATTTTGTAAACGCTATAAATTTTGCGAAAACCAACCGATAAACGCTTATTGCGATATTTTTTTTTTTTTTTTTTTTTTTTTTTACCAAAAATAGGTGGAAGAATACGTATCGGCCTAAACTGAGGAAAAAAATAAAATTATATTTATTTTGGGGGGATATTTATTATAGCAAAAAGTAAAAAATTTGGCACTTTTTTCAAAATTGTCGCTCTATTTTTGTTTATAGCGCAAAAAATAAAAACCGCAGAGGTGATCAAATACCACCAAAAGAAAGCTCTATTTGTAGGGAAAAAAGGACGCCAATTTTGTTTGGGAGCAACGTCGCACGACCGCGCAATTGTCAGTTAAAACTACGCAGTGCCGAATCGCAAAAAGGGGCAAGGTCCTTTACCAGCATTTTGGTCCGGGTCTTAAAGAGGAGCTCCAGCTGCAATTTTTTTTTTTTTTAAAGTCAGCAGCTACTAACAGTGTAGCTGCTGACTTTAAATAAGGACACTTACCTTGTCCTACTTGCCCGCGCTGATGGGCCCCCCGATGCCGGTCCCACGATCGCTCCGCGTCCCGCACCGCCATCCACACTATGGGAAACGGGCAGTGAAGCCGTACGGCTTCACTGCCCATTTCCTACTGCGCCTGCGTGAGTCTCACGCTGGCTTGTGAATGGGCGCGCTGCTCTCTGAGAACACACACAGTTCCCAGAAAGCAGCGCGCCCCATTCACAAGGAGAAGGAGAAGAAGAAATCGGACCGCGGTGCAGGTGAGGCAGATTACGGACTTCCGCATAGCAACAGGTATTTCGGGTGAGTATTTTTTATTTTATTAAACAACATTGTAAAATGTTGTTTTCCTGGGTGGAGCTCCGCTTTAAGTGGTTAATCGGTACCAATAACAGTCGGTTACTTCAGGGTATTGACATAACGTGTCGCCCGGGGTCCCGCCCCCACCCACCACACACATCTCCCGTCAACCAGGAGACAAAACAAAAGAAATAGGCTACGGCTCTTCTGGCTATACACAGGTGTCGGCAGCCTTAAGCCACCTATCCCATACTTTTTCGAATTTAGAAGGACAACCTCTATGAGAGTACATACATTTTTTTTTTGTACGGCAAGACTGCGTTGACCTCCGCAAGCCAGTGCGAAACATTCGGAGGATTAGGTCTCATCCACATTCTAGCAACTACCTTACGTGCAGAGAAAAGCGTTTTGTGTAGAAATATTTTAGAAAATGTATTTCATATCCGGGTCAGGGAAAATTCCCAGAAGACAGGGTTTCGGCTCTAGGGTTATGGGAGATCCCATTGTGTCATGTAGGAACCTTACAACTGGGGACCAGAAGGCCTGTATTTTGGGGCAGTTCCACAGAAGGTGGAAGAAAGTGCCCGTTTCCCGACCGCGCATTGGGCGGGCATCCGAGGAGTCGCTTTTGTACTTTGAAATCCTTAATGGCGTGAGATACGCTCTGTGTGTTATAAATATCTGAGTCAGCCGATCAGACAATTTGTGAGAAATCAGTTTGAACGAGTCTAAGGCGTCACTCCACTCATCGTCTGCAATGGGGCCAATGTCTCCCTCCCACCAAGATTTTAGAGCATATGCCGCTACAGTCATCGTAGGAAGTGACAACATAGTGTAAAAATTAGAAATTAACTTCTTAGGGCCTGGGTATTTTACTGCCTCCATCAAGTGATTATTTCCTACAGAGGGATCATCTAGGGGAAATTGTGCATGGAAAGCGTGGCGGAGCTGTAGGTACCTAAAGTACATCTGATCGGGAAGTGAAAATTGTGACTTCAAGTGGTCATAGGGTTTTAGTTTTCCATTAAAGGTGATGTGAGACAAATAGAAAGTGCCCCTTGAACTCCACAGCCCACTATCCGTGAGCACATTAAATCGGGAAGGGCCACATTATGCCATAGGGGGGTGAAATTGTTTAAGGGCGGTATGCGTAATTTATCTGACGCCAGAGTCCACACCCTCCTATACTGATACAAAAGGGTCTTGCGATCTGTCAGTCCACCCACTCTCTCCGTCCCTCCAGCTATCGCCACCATGGAGTCCAACGTTGGACGAGACCATTTTGGACATGGGAAACCCAAGAACCTGTCCCTGTCAGTCTTGTCAATGTGAAAGATTTGTGAGAGTTGGGCCGCAAGGTAATACAGGTTAAAGTCAGGAAGGGCCATTCCTGCAAGGTCAGTGGGGTGTTTAAGCTTGTGCCACGGAAGTTTATGCCTATTATTGCTCCATACAAATGGTTTTAGAAGAGCTTCTATGGATTTGAAAAGCCTGAGCACCAGATACACAGGAGAGTGCCAGAGCACGTATAGGATTTTTGGCAGCAAAATCATTTTGATGAGACTTATGCGGCCCATGACACCCAGAGGCAGTTGTGCCCACACCTGTGTCTTGCGCCTAAAGGGTCACTAAAGGGAAAAAAAAATTGGGCTGAAATGACTGTTTACAGGGTATAGAGACATAATAGTTAACTTATTCCTTTTAAAAATTATTACAAATAGAAAAAAAACAATCATATAATCAACCTACAGTTCTAGTTTCGTTTTTGCTGTTGTTTCCTGTCTCTCTGATGTACAGAGCCAGAGAGCCGATAGAAGGGCAGTGATGGTTTGTCTAAAACCCCTCAGCCCAATCTAGTTTGTTTACACACAGTAATCGCACCTCCTTGATTAGTGACCACAGCGAGAAAGCTCCCAGCACTGTGGTTATAAGGAAACAGACAACCAGGAAGTGTCCAGAACAGAGCAGGATTACAGCAACATCAAAGCAAAAATGAACAATGAGGACATGAAAACAGCACTGCAGTAAGGTAAAGGAAGCAATTTAGCTAATAAAAGATGGAGTTAGGCTTACCGGTAACTCTGTTTTTAGGAGTCTTCCAGGACAGCCTCTGAGACCTTGGGCTCCTCCCTCCGGGACAGGAAACACACACCACCAATCTTTAAAGTCCTGCCTTCAGGCCTCCTTCTCCAGTTATTTGAGAAACACCGGAAGACCCTAAAAGACATAAAAATACTCTGACATCGTTAGTTCCACAGTCCCCGTACCTGTATCAATACCGGGTGGAAAAAACAAAGAAAAAAATTCCGGCTGTCCTGGAAGACTCCTAGAAACATAGTTACCGGTAAGCCTAACTCCATCTTTCTCAAGTCGTCTTCCAGGACAGCCTCTGAGATGATAAGCAAGAAACACTTGCCAACCCCCCCCCCCCCCCCCCCTTTTTTTTTTTTTTTTTTTTTTTTTTTTTTTTAGGGTTGGGTTACTGCCTGGGGAACTGTCCTTCCAAAGGTTTGTTCTCTGCGAGAGAGCAGGTCCAAGCGATAATGCTTCGCAAACGTGGAAAACGAAGACCATGTTGCCGCCTTACAGATTTCCTCCGGGGAGGCTCCGGCCTTCTCTGCCCAGGATGTTGCCACTGCGCGTGTAGAGTGTGCTTTTACCACAGGTGGTTGTTTGCCCTCCAATTGGTATGCTTGGCAAATAGCCATCCTCAGCCATCTTGCAATAGATAATTTTGATGCCTTGTGACCTTTACGGACACCCGCAAAATTAACAAAAAGTGAATCGGAGCACCTAAACTCTTTGGTGGCCCCTAAATAAATCAGAAGACTTCTCCTAACGTCTAAAGAAAAAGACCCCCCTTCATCGCCCTCTGAAGGGGACTGAAAGGTCGGAAGGACAATGTCCTGCGCCCTATGAAACAAAGAAGATACCTTCGGTAGAAAGCTAGGATCAGTTTTCAGGATAACTCTATCCTCCAAAACTAACAAAAAAGGTTCCCTAATGGATAGGGCTTGTAAATCCCTGACTCTCCTGGCCGAAGTGATCGCTATCAAAAAAAACAGTTTTTAGAACTATATCTTTCAAGGAAGATTGCTCCAGGGGTTCAAAGGGTTGTTTTCTCAGGGCCCTTAGAACCAGAGACAAGTCCCAAGAGGGACAGGCTTTAACTTTTAACGGGTTTGGACCTAGCCAGGGCCTTAAAAAAGTTTCTGATAAACCGATTTTGCTGGAGCGGGGTCTCCAAAAACAAGGTTAAGGCGGATGTCTGAACCTTGAGGGTGCTGACTGACAGTCCTAGTCTACCCCTGCCTGCAGAAACTCCAGTATCACTGGTATGTCTGCCTGGTCCTGATTCCGTTCTGCTAGCCAGGAGCTGAACCTCTTCCAGACCTTAGCGTAAATGGCCCGTGTTACCGGCTTGCGACATTTCAGCAAGGTTTCTATTACCTTATCTGAGAATCCGTGCGCTCTGAGCAGCAGTTCCTCAGATACCACGCTGTGAGATTTAAGCTCTCTACCTGTGGGTGCCGGACTGGTCCCAAGGAAATCAAGTCCTCCCTGTTCGGAAGGACCCACGGTGGGTATATGGCTAGTTTCCTCAGGTTGGTAAACCACGGTCTCTTTGGCCAATATGGTGCTATCATAATCAAATCTGTGGGTTCCGAGAGAAATTTCTGAAGAACCCTGGGTATTAGCCTGATTGGGGGAAAGGCATATGCCAGACTGAAATGCCAAGGATGGGAAAAGGCGTCTATCCCCAGGGCCTGATCCTGAGGGTGGACGGAGAAGAACGCTGTTGTCTTCCTGTTCTTCCTCAAAGCAAAAAGATCCACTTCCGGTACTCCCCACTGTGCCGAGATCTTTCTGAATACCTCCCCATTGAGTGACCACTCGTCTTGGCTCACCACTTGCCGGCTGAGAAAGTCGGCTAGGGTGTTTAGGGTTCCCTTTAGGTGGACTGCGGACACTGAGGCTAGGTTTCTTTCGGCCCATGCGAACAGACTGTCTGATATGGCCTGAAGAGGCGGACTCTTTGTACCTCCCTGCTTGTTTATGTAAGCAACAGTTGTCGCGTTGTCCGACCTTATTTGGAGATGGCGACCTAATACCCGTAGGTGAAAGGCTTCTAGGGCCCTTTGAACCGCCCGGAGCTCCCTCTGGTTGGAAGACTGACGGGCCTCCACTATGGACCAGGACCCCTGGGCCAACTCCCCTTCTAAGTGGGCCCCCCAACCTGATACGCTGGCGTCCGTAGTTATAATTAAGGTAGCAGGTACTATCCAAGGCAGACCTTTTTCCAGGCTCGCCTGACACCGCCACCACCATAGCGTTCTTTTCACGCTGACTGGGATGGACAAGGGCAGATCCAGACTTTCCCTTGCCCCGTCCCAGTGCTTCAGCATATGGTTCTGTAACCGCCGCTGATGGTGCCTTGCCCATGGGACTGCCGGGAAGCAGCTCGACATAAGCCCGAGAACCCTCATGACTTCCCTGACCCGAACTGTCAGATTGGTCTGAAGTCGGGCCACTGCTTGCTGTACTTTTAGGATCTTCTCCCCAGGAAGGAAAATCTTTCTCTCTACTGAGGAGATCCTGTACCCCAGATACACCACTTCCTGAGAGGGGGATAACTGGGATTTTTCCCGATTTGATTAGCCAACTCAGGGACTGAAGGAAGGCCTGAGCCTCCTGGAGGTCCTCCCCTAGCTGTTGCTTGGTGGGAGCGATGAACAGGAGGTCGTCCAGATAGGGTATCGCCAGAACGCCCCTTATTCTCAGTGGGGCCAAGGCCTCCGCCAAGACCTTGGTAAATACTCTGGGGGAGGAAGACAGGCCAAACGGAAGGGCCCTGGATTGAAAATGTGTCATCGATGGACCCCTTTTTACCGCCAGTCTCAGGAATCTTTGAAACTGAGCATGTATCGGTATGTGCAGATACGCATCTCTGAGATCCATCGTTGCCATAAAGCAACCCTGGAACAGAAAGTTGGTCACCGAATAGATGGATTCCATCCTGAAACGTTTGTACTTTACGTACCTGTTTAGGGGACGAAGGTTTAGGATAAGCCGGAATTTTCCCGAGGGTTTTCTCACAACGAAAACATGTGAGTACACCCCTAAGCCTTCCTCTTCCTTGGGCACTGGTGTTAAGACCCTCTGGTCCAACAGTTCCCCTAAAAGCAATCCCAGAGCTTCCGCCTTCTCCCGGTCTCTGGGAAGCTGGGTAACCAAAAACATTGACGGGGGAAGAGTAGTGAACTCGAGCCTGTAACCGTTCTCCACTATGTCTAACACGAACGGACTTTTTGTGGCTTCTTTCCACTGTGGTAGGAAGCCCCCCAGTCTTCCTCCCACAGGGATCAAGACGTCACTGGGTCTTAGAGGGGGGCTGAGGAGGATTGAATAAAATTCCTCCTCTACCCCGTCCCTTATGGCCTGCCCAGTGCTTCTTGGGACGAACGTCTTTTTCGTTTTGCTGCCTGAAGCCCCGAAAAAAACGCTTTGTTTCGGGCTTCTTTTTCTTTTCTGGAAAGGACTTCTTCCTGTCCTGGGATCTTTCCAACGCCTCCTGGAGGCCAGAACCAAAAAGATGATCACCCGAAAAAGGGAGTCCACATAGCCTGAGCTTAGAGGCTGCGTCTCCCGACCAAGTCTTAAGCCATACCGCCCTTCTGGCCGCATTGACCAATGCCGCTGACCTAGCTGCTAGCCTGACAGACTCAGAAGAGGCGTCGGCCAAAAAACCCACGGCCTTGAAAAGAAGTGGAAAGGATCTCAGGATCTGCTGCCTAGAGGTACCGGCAGAAATATGAGACTGAAGTTGAGTTAGCCAGCATTCGAGGTTTCTAGCCACACAAGTGGCTGCTAAGGCTGGCTTTAAACTTATGGAGGCAGTGTCCCATGCTCTCTTAAGTAACACATCTCCTCTCTTATCCATGGGATCTCTTAATGACCCCATGTCGTCAAATGCTAAGTCTGTCTTTTTGGACAGTCTAGCTAAAGGGGCATCCAACCTTGGAACTTTATTCCAAGGATGCTCCTCACTAGTCTCAAAAGGAAACCTCCTTTTAAGACTACCTGAAAAAAAAATGGCCGCTTTTCTGGTTGTTCCCACTCCAGCAAGATAGTATCTATCAAAGACTTGTGTACGGGGAATACCCTGGCCTTCTGCACACCACCCTGATACATCTGATCGTGTTTAGAAAGCACTACTGGTTCCTCCCTGATTTCCAGTGTGTCATAGATGGCTTTTAACACATCACCCACGTCCCCCAAGGACAACTTATATCTAGCCCCCCTGGAGGATTCTTCCATGTCAGAGCCTGATTCTGAGTCCAACTGAGAAGGGGACCCTGAGCCGGGAAAACTACGATCTTCCCTATCCCGTACTGCCTCCGTCTCTACGGCTTCTGACAGTGAGGGAGCACTATCTGCCCTGGTAAGGGGGAGGGGTCCCTGGAGCCTATCCATCATTCCCCTAAAGGACTGGAAAGTAGAAGACAGCTCGGTCTTAACCGTAGAAAAAAGTTTTTGACATTCTGACATGGGATCATCTTTTACAAGATTACTGACACACTCAGGACATAATGTTTTTTTCCAATTTAAACTCAATTTTGTCCCGCACACGGCACACTTCCTCTTGGGCGTCTGAGTCCTTTCCTGGGTTTTAACCTAACAGAAAAAACAAGGACCAAAAAAACTGACATTTAATAGTAAGACCCACTGACCACACACACCACTGTGCTGGCTCAGTAGAGGAAGTGCCCCGACCCTCTCCAGAAGCTCTCCACCCCGGGAGGGACATACTGTACCCCACTAAAAAAACGGGTAACTAGCCCCCCCTGGTAAGAAAGGCCTGCCCTCGCCCCTTACCTGGGAGGCCCCGGAGCCTGTCGCACTGGCGTCTGAAGCCTGTGTCGCCTCCTCCATGCCGTTGGTTCTGCTAATGGCCTCGCCGAGCTCTGAACCTGGCTCCGGTGTCTGATCTCCCCGCGCTGTGCCGTTTAAACTGAAGACCGGAACTGTCTCCACGGCGCCCTCCGATGACGCCGTTCCGCCGGAAGTGCGTGTCACTTCCTGCCTTTGGAACGCAGGACCGCCCCTCAATGCGGAAGTGCGACCGCTCGTGGCCAGCCAGCGTCTCTCACCGCCGCCACGCCCCGCACGGCTCCCCGCAGAATGAAGGACCCGAATGGCGTCTCTCGCCCCGGAGAAGTCCCCAGGCTAAGGTACCGTGCAGAGAGGAGCTGGCACTGCCGTCAACGGAGGTCCGGCTCCTATGAGCTTGATGGCAGCATCCGGGGAGCAGCAGCCCTCCCTTCCCAATAGAACAGGGGGGTGCTCAGACCAGGGAAAGAAACAGTCTAGGGTGTCATCCAGGCAGCCTCTGTTCCTATGCGTGCTACTTCCCTTCCGGTGGGAAACACAAAATAACTGGAGAAGCAGGCCTGAAGGCAGGACTTTAAAGATTGGGGGTGTGTGTTTCCTGTCCCGGAGGGAGGAGCCCAAGGTCTCAGAGGCTGTCCTGGAAGACGACTTGAGAAAAAAATGTTTCCTTTAGTGACCCTTTAATCATGTCAAATAGTGGCGTTATATTGAGTGATATATAGTCAGTTGGATCTCTAGTGGCATAGATTCCAAGGTATTTGATACAGTTAACCCTTTGCAGGGGAAGCAGTGCTCTATCTCCAGGTGTTGGAAATCTGTCTAAAGGAAGTATCTGGGACTTATTCCAGTTTATCCTCAGACCAGAGAAGGTGCCAAATCGTTCTATTAAGGCCTTAGCCTTAATAGAACGATTTGGCACCTTCTCAGCACATATGCGGATGATACTCTATTATATCTAGACGATTCAAATAACTCCCTGCCCCAGGCCTTAGCCTGGGGCAGGGAGTTATTTGAATCGTCTAGATATAATAGAGTATCATCCGCATATGTGCTGATTTTTTTCTACCACCCCTGCTCTGTGTAATCCCACAATCCCAGTATGCGCTCGAATCGCTATGGCCAGGGGTTCTGCCGCCAGCGCATACAGCAGTGGTGACAGGGGACACCTCTGCCTAGTACCCCTGGACAGCGGAAATTGGTCTGAGGGCCATCCGTTGGCATAAACCATACATTTCAGTGCAAAGCACTGAAAGGAAAGCATGAATCTCCTACCTGGAAAAATGCATACAGAAATTGCATGCAAAATCCAACCTGCAACATATTACACAAATTTAAAATGCATTCAAGGAATGGATACATCTTCTAATTGTGTTTTTTGTTAACATTACAAAGAGAAAGGTAATGCAGCAACCAAAATGCATTTGCTAATATTTTTGCTATGAAGCCTGCAGAGTATTGCATCTGTGAGTAGTGCAGTGCACAGGCTCTTACAGAACTTTCCCCCAGCCTCAGGTCTGTAGCGAAGTATGGACCTGGCTGGAGGAATCAAAGCTGAACTTCATGGTGGGGAGGGAGGACAGATCACAAGCATGCTCTGCATGTCTTCCCTCTGCCGTGATGGCAGGTGGAACTTGTACTAATATCATGTAAATAGTAACAAACCTGGGTGAGGCAGCTGTGGAAGCAGAGCTACTTGCAGCTTTGTGCCATAAGAAGAAAAACATTTGGATTTGCCTACAATTCAGGTAAAGGGGTGCAATGTAGATTCTGGGATGATATGTATGACTGTGTCTTGCACCCTTAATTTGGGTATAAAATGTGGATTTGGGCTTTTAACTACTTCAGCCCCAGTAGACTTGGCTGCTGAATGACCAGGCTATTTTTTGCGATTTAACACTGCGTCTTTAACTGACAATTGCACGTGTCGTGCGACATGGTGCCCAAACAAAATTGATGTGTGTGTTTTTTTTCCCCACAAATAGAGCTTTCTTTTGGTGGTATTTGATCACCTCTGCAGTTTTTAATTTTTTTTGCGCTATAAACATAAAGGGTGACAATTTTGGGGAAAAAAAGCTATATTTTTTGCTATAGTAAATATCCCCCCAAAAAATATTAAAAATATATATTTTTCCTCGGTTTAGGGCGACATGTTTTCTTGCACATATTTTTGGTAACATTTTTTTGCAATAAGCGTATATTTATTGTAAAAAAAAGGGGATAGTTTTATGGCTTTTTTTTTCACTAGTAATGTCTGTGATCAGCTATAATTTTTGTATCGTGACTGTGATATTGCGGCGGACACATTGGACACTTTTGACGCTATTTTGGGACCATTGTCATTTATACATTTACTGTGTAAATGGCAGTGAAGGGGTTAACCAGTAGGGTTAGTGATTCTAACTGTGAGGTGGCTGGGCTGCCAGTGACATGACATTGATCACTGCTCCCAATTACATGGAGCAGTAGATCAGTGTCCTGTCACTAGGCAGAACAGGGAAATGTCTTGTTTACTAAGGCATCTCCCCGCTCTGCACGCCTGCTAGGTGGCAGATTTAAAGCAGCGTACCTGTACGTTGCTTTGCCTGCCTGTGCCATTCTGCCGACATAAATGTATGTTAGGCAGTTGGCAAGCGGTTAAAATGGACACAAAGGGGTTGATTTACTAAGATCGGACTACAAAATCTGGTGCCGCTCTGCATAGAAACCAATCGGCTTCCAGGTTGTTGTTTTTTTTTTTTACTTACAAACAGAGGGAGACATCAAAGTGAGAAAATCTACCCTTAGGAAAGGTAATTCTCTGCTGTAAGGGCTATCATCGGAAAAAGGTGTCTCCACTGAAGCTTCATCACCAATTCTTGTTTTCACGGCGACCACCCAAATATTTTTCAGATTTCCAACGGTCATTGGGACAGAAAGTGAGATGAAATCTTCTGAACAGGGGCACAAAAAGCAAAACAAATGTTACAGGGGTGTTAACCCTTCCCTATGCTTGTTATACTCACTGAGGTACCTAAGGGGATTTATCCTCCACATTGTGTAAAAGCTGTTTTTTCCTGTCTTCTCTAAACCTCCCCTTCTTCCAAAGTCCCCAATCCATCAGCTGATAGTACAGAGCCTTGGAGGCACTCTGCACATGTTTAGGCTGATGTGTATTGATAGTGTGGTGTTTGTTTATTTTGGAGGGGTGCAATGTCATCAGCACATGTCCAATCGGCACTGTTCAGACAGAGTCAGGCGTCACGCAGCCTCATAGGACAGTAAAAGGAGAATGAAAACTACTCCTATAAGCTTTAATCAGTGCTCGGCCGGACAGATAGAAGTCGTAAATCTGCTATATACTGCTGATGAGAAAAGGTATTTAGCAGTTTGTTTACTAAAATAATTGCATTTTTATGTTCTGTGTATCGTGGAAGACCAGATATAGTGAATGCAGGGTCCTGAGGTTAGTCACACTTCGGGATTTCCTATGGATAATCAATGTTTTTTTGCATCTTCCAATTTTTTTAATTTATTTTTTTAACAGTGTTATTTTCTATTTTTATTTTTTAGGTAGCCAAAGTGACTCATGTGGATGGGGACAGTCCTGTGAGGTTTTCAACTGAGACGGCTTTCCTTGTGGACAAATATGAGATCCTGTAAGGATGGTGGTGTGTTTTCCACAGATTATCTTCAGGATTCTGGATAGAAGCTTCTATAGGATTTTTCTGTATGTCTTGAAGGCGAGCAGAAATCCCAAATGCTGAACTATCCTGCAAATTTTGTGCACTCCTTTACCAGAGAAGGGGAAATCCAGAATTTTGTTATTTCTAATATTTTTATTCCTTACTTTAGGGCAATACATTTATGTTCTCCTTTTGGTAAGAATGAAGATCATATTCCTTCAAGCACCCAAATATTTGACGGATGCTTCTATTTCAAAGAAAGTAAATTTATGCACCTGTGTCCTGTTGTCAGCAACAAGCGTCTTTTTTTTGTTTTCTGGATTTTTTTTTTTTTTAATGCTAAAGCTTATTTTGATGGAAAATTTAGGAAGGATTTTTGCAGGCAAAGGATGACATAGCCTACCAAATTATATAGGGGTGGATAAACAAAGCAGGGACAAAGAAGGATTGCCAGGACATTTTTTTTTTTTTTGTAACCCTGTATAACTTCATAGAGAATATACACATTCCAAACCACATTGAAATACTGTTCTGTAATTAAATAAATACGGTGAGATGGAATGTGTGTTGTGTTTTTTTTTATACCGTGATCTCTGCCAAACATTGGTTATAAATTTGTTGTTCCAACTTATCCCTAATCAGTTTGTTGCAAAGTCATTCTTAATCATTTTAGCTTTTTAGGGAGTTTTGTTACTTAAGTACTGTACTGTTAAGTAGAAGCAAACCATAGTTGTATAAATTTTCATTCATGGCTCAATTGCACCAGATTCATATTCATGCATTTAGCTGTAACTATGCAGGGGCGTAGATTGGTGGGGGTTAGGGGTGTTCAAACCCTCCCTGGCCAAAATTAAATGCATGGCACCAGTGACAGGCAGCACTGCAGTCAGTGGCACACAGAGTGTAATAATGCCGCTGTAGCAAGTATAATAAATTATTAGTCATACTCGTGTTCCACGTGGTGGGACACCGCCAGGCCAGTCTATTGGGCTTGGATGAAGGCTGACAGATCTATCGCAAGGCAGCACAGTGGGAGCCAGCAGTGCGTGTGGTCCTGCCCAGTGCTCTCTACACCCTGTATTCCCGTTGGCTTGCAGTGGCAATTCCACTTTGGAAAAAATTGTGGTGTAAACTGCGCTAATACCATAAAATAAAAAGGTGCAACTAAAAATGTGTTGGTTGCTGTGATGCAAACAGTATTAGAGCTGCGATTTGCTGTATCATACAAACGGTAAACAATGTGGAAAAAGGAAAAAATCGCGCTGCTAACTTAACAAACAAAATACACAAAGTAAATGATTATATATATATATATATATATATATATATATATATATATATATATATATATATATATAATATATGAAAAGAGAAAACACAGGTGCCACCCAAACAAATAAATGTGAATTCCTGCTTGTGGCCTCATATGTGGCAAAAGCCCATATTCTCCTGCCGGAGAGGGCTAGCATAAAATTGTCAAAAACAAAGTGTCCAAATAGTCAAAGGTTGAAAAAGTTGAAGGACGAAGAAGAAGAATCAGATTCTCATCCACCCTGGTGAAAAAAGATCCTAGTTGAGTAAACTGGAGCAATACATTGTTACTTATGTTGATAGGTGATTTTTCCCTTGAAGACCTCCACCACAAAGCATGCAAGTCTGCTTACCAAAGCGAGTTGGTCCCTTGGTTATAGGAGACCGCAAGTATCGCCTATCGACACCAATCCCACTTTGAGCTTGGGAGAGGAGCTTTGCCTGGGCCCTAGAGTGCAGAGTGCTTGTACAGTGCTGTGTAGCAGACAGCCCCCCACATGGATGCTGCTGTCCTGTCCAGGTATGTCCTTTTTTTTTTTTCTTCTGGTCTAGTATCAGAGAGTGTCCTCAGACTTACCACTGCTCAGATTGCTATGCTGCTGCAGAAATTCTGCTGTTCATACTAGGTAATCGTGAGTCGGTGAGAGACTGTGTGTGATTCTGTGTGGCAACTGGAAAACTTACTGATTGAGGCTGGCTGGGCTACATTTTGCATTGCTTGTGTTACTGAGTTTTATATTGCTTGTTTTACTGACAGTCCAGTCTGGCACTGGCAAGCTTGTTGTGGTGTGCACCAGCTTACTTATTCAGCAGTTGGCACCACAACATGTTTGCCAATGCCAGAGCCAGGCTAGACTTTCTGCTACACTCAGTGGCATGCCTTGGCCCTGTTTTAACCCTGGTTCATACATATGTGGTGCAGGAAACACATTGCAATCACACTGTGTTTTTGATCTGCTGCAGGTGTCAATTCAAAGTTAAAAGCCCCCCAAAAGAAGGTTGTAAACTTAGTTTTTGTCTGCATTAGATAGCATGGTTGGTTAAAAAAAGGTGCCTGCAGTTCTTTGGGGCGATTCAGCCCATTCAAAAGGAATGGTCTCAAATCACACCACACAGAATCGCATGTGATTTGCATAGGAATGCGGGGCAGTTTATGTGCAATTCTCATGCAACCTATAGTGGGAAACCAGGCTTGCTGTGTTGATTGCTGTGCAATCAAGGCCCATTCATTTTGAATAGCCTCAAATCGCACCAAAGTCATGCATGCACCAATTTATGAACCGCCCTACGACCGGTTTGCATGGTTATTTTGTGAATGTGACCCAGTGCAGGCAAAACAGAGATGGCACTGCCAGCCACTGCAGATTGCAAGGGGGTGCGATTTAAATGAGGTGCATGGAATGTGTGTGGACTTGATTGTTTCCCGTATTCTGGTGTATCTCCCAAGCAGCAGTGTGTTTTTTTTTTTCTCTGCCAGTGCAGGAAGGTGTGCAATTACACACCTTTTCACACCTGTTCAGATGTGAACCTAGCCTAAAGAAAAGTCAGTGTATTCCTGGCTGGTAATTTTTATTTTTTTTATTCTGTGATTAGTTGTGAAACGTAGCACACTCAATTTCCAAGATGGTGTGCACTTTGTACCTGCCCAGTAAGATTGGCTATTACAATGCACCATCCTGTGGTAGGCAGTCAGTTCTATCCACATTAGAGCAGCATATGGTTATGTTTAATGAATGTGTTTGGTGTGAAAAAAAGTTTAATAGCAGTGCTTTTCAAAACTGTTTTTAGGGGCCAATAACAGTCAGGTTTAACAAATTCTTCTCAGAATAGTGTATAAAATATTAGTGCGTTTTCATGTGAACTTTTTACTGTTTAAACTCATTGCTTGCTGTTAGCGAACAGTAATAGAAGGGTTGAAATGTTTAGCTAGGCAAAATAATACCCTGTGTGATTGGGCAATAATCTTAGGTCTATAGACACCTTTATCCTGACCAAAAAAAACAGTGATGCACACAAGGAAGAGCCCCCTTAAGAGAATTTTTTTTTGGGGGGGCTATTCATACTTGCCTAGGTGGTTGCAGCATCATGCATCTGTCCCCGTCGTCTCTGCACTGAGAACCGAGCCACCAAACACCGCCGATGGCTCGGTTCTTACTCTTCCCTGACATTGCTTCTGCTCTACTTCTTCACGCTCATTGGAGTGCTGAGCTGTGGAGGGGCAGGGAGCAGCCATCCCAGTAGCTTGCTGAGACTGCCATCAATCAAGACAGCTGGAGGATCCAGACTTGGAAGTCGGATGACGCGCTGCCTCGACTAATGACAGTGACGTCAGCGGAGAGCGGATTATAGACCACTCTCCAATGAAAACAGGTCACGGAAGTGCAAAACCACTTGCACTCCTGTGACCCAGAGGAGGAGCCCAGGCCAGGCTGCACTTCTCCTTTTTAATTACATGTTTAGTTTTTTTTTTTCTTCTGGGCTGTTGCTTTGGGACATGGGTCTCCAAACTATGGCCCTCCAGTTGTTCAGGAACTACAATTCCCATCATGCCTAGTCATGTCTGTGAATGTCAGAGTTTTACAATGCCTCATGGGATGTGTAGTTCCGCAACACCTGAAGGGCCGTAGTTTGGAGATCCCTGCTTTGGGATAAAGAAACCTATTAAGAATGATCTATGATGATTAGGGGGTTCTGAAAAAAAGTACTCCTCTTTTACATATTACAGCTGTCAGTGCTGGAGGAAGATATCATCATCGTCGTCTTCCAATAGATATTTAAAAAAATCATTTAGTAAATTATAGTGTTGAAGAAGAATCTAAAAGTGTGTGAGAGCTTTTTTTTTTTTTATTATTATTATTATTTATTTATAACGTCTTACAGGTGCAACTCGTAAAATCTGAATATCGTGCAAAACTGCATTTATTTCACTAATGCAACTTTAAAGATGAAACTAATATGAGATAGGCTCATTACATGCAAAGCAAGATAGTTCAAGCCGTGATTTGTCATAAATATGATGATTATGGCTTACAGCTAATGAAACCACAAATCTACAATCTCTGAAAATTTGAATATTGTGAAAAGGTGCAATATTCTAGGCTCAAAGTGTCCCACTCTAATCGGCTAATTAAGCCATAACACATGCAAAGGGTTCCTGAGCCTTTAAATGGTCTCTCAGTCTGATTCAGTAGGAATTGCAATTATGGGAAAGACTGCTGACCTGACAGTTGTGTAGAAAACCATCATTGACAGCCTCTCTAAGGAGGGAAAGCCTCAAAAGGTAATTGCAAACGAATTTGGATCTTCCCAAAGTGCTGTATCAAAACACATCAATAGAAAGTTATGTGAAAGAAAAAGATGCACAAGCAGCAGGGATGACCGCAGCCTGGAGAGGATTGTCGGGAAAAGGCCATTCAGGGACTGAGGCTGGGATCCACCACACACATGGATCCTGGACATGTGCTTTAAATGTCGTATTCCTCTTGTCAAGCCACTCCTGAGCAACAAACGTCAGAAGCGTCTTACCTGGGTTAAAGAAAAACAGACCTGGTCTGTTGCTCAGTGGTCCAAAGTCCTCTTTTCTGATGAGAGAAAATGTTGCATCTCAATTGGAAACTAAGGACCCAGAGTATGGAGGAAGAATGGAGAGGCACACACTGCAAGATACTTGAAGCCCAGTGTGAAATTTTTCACAGTCTGTGTTGATTTGGGAGCCGTGTCATCTGCTGGTGTTGGTCCACTGTGCTTCATTAAGTCCGGGGTCAACGCAGCCATCTACCAGGAGATTTTGGAGCACTTCATGCTTCCTTCTGCAAACGAGCTCTATAGAGAATCTATGGGGCATTGCCAAGAGAAAGTTGAGACATGAGACCCAACAATGCAGAAGAGCTGAAGGCCGCTATTGAAGCATCCTGGTCTTCCATAACACCTCAGCAGTGCCACGGGCTGATGGCTTCCATGCCACACTGCATTGAGGCAGTAATTGCTGCAAAAGGGGCCCAAACCAAGTACATATGCATGCTTCTACTTTTCAGAGGTCTATTGTTCTATGTGCAATCCTTGTTTTATTGATTGCATGTAATCTAATATTCTGAGAGTGTGGATTTGGGGTTTTCATGATCTGTAAGCCATAATCATCACAACTATAACAAATCACGACTTGAGCTATCTCATATTACAGTGTTTCCCAACTCCAGTCCTTTAAGGCACACCAACAGGTCATGTTTTCAGGATTTCCCTCAATTGAAACAGCTGTGGTAATTACTAAGGCAGTGAAACTGATCGAATCACCTGTGCAAAATAATGGAAATCCTGAAAACATGACCTGTTGGTGTGCCTTGAGGACTGGAGTTGGGAAACACTGTCATATTAGTTTCACCTTTTTAAAGCGGAGCTCCAGCCGCGAATTTTTTTTTTTTTAAAGTCAGCAGCTACTAACAGTGTAGCTGCTGACTTTAAATAAGGACACTTACCTGTCCTAGGTGCCCGCGATGATGGGCCCCCCCCGATGCCGGTCCCGCGATCGCTCCGAGTCCCGCGCCGCCATTCACACTATGGGAAACAGGCAGTGAAGCCGTACGGCTTCACTGCCCGTTTCCTACTGTGCCTGCGCGAGTCTCACGCTGGCTTGTGAATGGGCGCGCTGCTCTCTGAGAACACACACAGTTCCCAGAAAGCAGCGCGCCCCATTCACAAGGAGAAGAAGAAGAAATCAAACCGCGGTGCAGGTGAGGCAGATTACGGACTTCCGCATAGCAACAGCTATTTCGGGTGAGTATTTTTTTTTTTTTTTTTCAGGTTTTTATTTTTTTAAACATGGCAAAATGTTGTTTTCATGGGTGGAGCTCCGCTTTAAGTTGCATTAGTGAAATAAATTTACTTTTGCAAGGTATTCTAATTTTTGAGTTTCACCTGTATATCCGCCTCATTCCTGGGATAACCTACCAGCAGTTAAAGTATCAAATCATCCTTATTTCATGGATGCGGACTTGATGAGGAACTACAGCCTTATGTTGCTTCTCAACCAAACTAACCTGTTTATTGGAGGTCTGGAAAATCCACTCTTATCAGCCACCCTTATTCCTATATCACAGATCACAAACTAGGGCTCTATGAAGAAGTAGAGCACTCGTACATTATGTTTACATTTTGTCCTTTATCACAGCAAACCTAACTTGTATCAATCTGACCTTGAAAATAAACTATTATGTAGTCCAGTTTGGGAGGTATAGCCTTGTTCTAGCTAGGTGTTGTGTATCTGATGGAAGCCTGACATGACAAGTTTTGCCTCTCTAGGCCCCACTAAGAGTAAAACAGTACCAAGGGACAGGAGAAACAAGCGCCAGTAGAGTTTGATGGTAGAACTGGCAGCACATCAGGCCTGAAACAGAAATTCTACAGGGCAGACTAGTCTAAGTTGGGGAGAAACTCCACCTGCACTGCAAGTTCAGTAAGTGTGGCCTTTTTAGAGCTCCCAAAACAAGCCTGTGGCATGAAACCACTGTGATATTTGATGCAGGTGACAGGCAATTGGTAGTAACATAGAGCTGAATGAGAGACAGGAGCGTGATCATATGGGTAGCAGCAGGTGTGCAGTAAGCTGTGAGAAAAGAAATTGCGCTAACTCTAAACATAAGAAATATTTGAAAATACAAAATTGTGATTTTACGTGTGCGTGATATACAATGATATAGCTCACTAATATATCAAACAACAATGAAGTTTGTAGCCACGAGAGGGCGCTATGTGGCAATCTCAAAAACCCCTCAGTGTTAGTGACACAAAAATATGGCAATACCAACTAAAAAATCAATTATATACACTTTGATCAAAAGACATATATAAACAAAAACAGAACAGAAATGAAATTAAAAGAATAAATGAAATGTTATATTTAAAAATTGACAACTGGGGCAATAAAGTCCATAGATTTTTGACAAATGGATTATCAAACACCTGTGATTTGTGTCAAATTTCAAATAAGCTGAGAACGTGTCTAAAGAAACTGTGATATTGTCTCCACCAGGCTTTGAATTGGCTCCTTACCAGAACTCCATGATCCCTTATTACAGGGGATCATGAACAGCATGCAATGGGTAGTCACTACTAGTTTCGTAGTTCAGACATATATGGTCCAATTGGGTCTCATTCACAAGTAGATTTCACCGGCATCAATGCCCACACATCTTCCTGCTTCCCAAGATGGCTGTACGCTTCAAACAGCTGAAATTAGGTCTCTGGTACAGGCTCCTCCCAATGCGTTTCATCATCTGGACAGCTTCCCGAGACCAAATCAACATATACTTTTTAAAGTGTGGATGTATCTGCGCAGTGATGGTACGGCAGTGAGAATCCTGGACCAGCCAAATAAGTCACCCTCAGGAGCTCAGGAGGCGCGCAAGGCGAGACCAACCCACACAGGTGATGCCCCAAGAGGGTCCAAGTAGTGAGATTACAAAATATGAGTGGAGTGGTGATAACCACATGTAGAATATGGGGGACATCAAAGATGGCGGCAGTAGCAAGCCATGTGCACATATCTGTAGACCAAAGGGAGGTGCTGTGAGCTACAGAGACGAGGGCAGGATCGGGGTCAAAGATGAGCAAGGTCAGTAATGGAAGATGCATACAGGAACAGCTGACGACCAGTCAGGATTTTCGCTGGATAAGGGCATCCTATTACATAGGCTGTCTGGCACCAACAGGGACTGTGAACATGCTTGCGGCTGGTCACAGTTCTATGTGTAATACCATGCACATGTCTTTGAGCCAGTCTTGCTGGAATTCTCTGACACTAGGGAACTATAGCTAAGTGTTTTTTCTTTACTCCTTTCTCCAACCCGTTTATAATAATGAGAAGAGCAGGGGAGGGGGAGGACAGAGGAGACATGCAAGAGAGCTTCTGGGGAATCCCATCAGGCTAAGATTCCTTCGAGTACCCTTAAAGTGGTTGTAAACCCTAGCAAAAAAAAAAACTGCAAGACAAAGGCATAATGAGCTAGTATGCATAGCCGTTGCTTCAGTGCGCATGTGCCGATGACATTGGCACATGCAGGGGACATCTCCCTAAACCGTTTAGGAGATATCCAAGGTTGTTACAGGGTAAGCCTTATTATAGGCTTACCTGTAGCAAAAAGTGTATTGTAAGGGTTTACAACAACTTTAATGATGGTGTGCTCATGCCTGGTGTTGGAGCATCCTAATTTGTCTCACCTTAAGGTCTCTGGCATGTGCAAGGAGACGTTTACCTCTTGTAACATGTTACACCCTTATTTAGGGTATAACATATTACTTTGGAGCAGTCCCCTGCACCCACACCCACTCCTCAACCTCCTGGGGGGAGCGAGGTTGTCTAAATTATCAGACTATCACTACATGTTCATCCCTGTCTGCCATCCACATCCCAAGCAAGGAAAATTGGCAGGTGGACTTTCTCTTTCGTTCATGGACAGACATAGCTCTTTTATTCTTGACAGTAGGGTTTATATCAGGAGAGGACTAGGCAGACATGTTAAACAGTTAAAAACATGTAACAAGAGCAAAGCTGAACCCTCTGGCTATAACCCCCTCACTCTTCATGTAGCAGCTCAGCTCAGTTATGTTCTGCCTAGCATAGAAGGACCAGGCTCCCTATGGGACCATTGGTCCTGAAGATTTTTTTTTTTTCTACTTTTTTGATCATAAGATCTACTATCAACTGCCAGCTGGGTGACAGGCTGGATAATATAGATCCTTGTGGTCTCCCCAGTCCGACCTTCGAGCTTGAGCAGACCTTTAGCTATTCGCTGGGATGGCCACGACATACTACATTGCTCCAGTGATGGCCTGTGAGCTATGCTTCGGGGCACACACATGACCGAGCTACTGCTGTCCAAATCACAGTGGGCCGTGGCTGACAGCCACTCCGTACTGCTTAAGGATGGGTCTGTTGGCATTGCATCCGGCAGTCCCTGCAGGACTGGTAAGAAGGGTTCCTCCTGTTTTAGCAGGATGGAACAGCTGGGCATTCCTGGGGTGGTCGATTTAGGGGGTCTCTCGGTCTCCCTTTCTTCTCTCCCTGTCCCTTCTTTCCTCCCCATGCATCTGGGCTGGGCCTGCTGTGTACCTGATCAGGAGTCATCCTGGAGGGGCTCCGGGTTCAGGCTGGGGGCTGCGCTGTGTCCAGGGTCTGCTTTTAGTGTGGGTGGTCTGCTATGTGGGGGCCTTCTGCTCGCGGCCTTTTATTTTACCTCCAACGTTTCAGCAGCCATTTTTTGTAGCTGTGCTGGTTCTAATGCAGCTGGCGGCCATTTTCTTGTAGCTCATGCTTTTTTTTTTTTCCTGAGACGGCCATCTTCTTGTAACTCTAGCTTGGTTTTGGCCTCTAACGCTGGAAATGTCTTTCTGAATGGCGCAAACAGCACAGAACACCTCAGGCACAGTCTGTGCAGGAGAGAGCGGACCACAGCACTAAGCAGTACCTGGGTCAGGGCGGTGAGTGCTCTGGAGAGCCACTCGGTCTGCAGCAGCTAGGAGGGTGGGCCTTTTGTGTACCTTGCCTTTAGTCCTTAAGTGGCTGTCAGGTAAGCGTGGGTCAGCATGGTGTCAGAAGCTGGCGCTTCTTCCCCAGACATTCCTGTGATAGCAACTGGTGCACCATGTACCTGTGGACGATTTGTCGGCGGTCCTGAAATCCTTTGTTGCCAGGTTGGAAGCAGTGTGTGGGCGCAAGGGGGAGGTAAAAAACAGTTGTGGACCCCTCGGTATCCAGGTTAAACAAGGTAACCACGATTCCGGTAGAGGGGACCCCTGCCTTTAAGGACCCTGCATATAGAAGGACTGAGGCGCTGGCCCGGTCCATGTTCACGGTGCTGGGGTCAGCATTGCGGCCAGTTTTGGCCATGGTCCCTGGTGTCAGACACTTACAGAATGGGTAAAGTTGTTGCACCGTGAGTTGGAGAAGCAACAGGCTTCTTCGGTCTGCGTGAAACTGGCCTTAAGTATGTCTGCGATGCAGCCTTTGACACAGCTCTCTTAATTTCCAGAGCCTCAGTATCTGCTGTGTTGCTACGTCGCCTGATTTGGCTAAAATGCTGGTCTGCGGACCAGACTTCCAAGAAGGCTCTGGCGGATTTGCCCTTCCAGGGAGGGAGGCTATTTGGAGCTTCGCTTGATGACATTATTAAGAATGTCACTGGGGGTAAGCGCACACTGCTTTCCACAATCCAGAAAGGGTAAGGAGCCGTGCCATAGGCCAGGCCCCTCCTTTTCCAATCAGAAGTATTTTTTTTCATCAGTCTGGGCCCGCAGGTAGGTGTTCCCAGGCCGAAAAAAGGGCCAGCTAAGGGACAAAAGCTTCCCTGGGTTCGCAAGCCTGCGAACAAATCTGTGACGGCATGAAGGTTTTCCCCCTGCCCGACTCTCGGGTGAGGGGTCGCCTTCGCAGCTCAATGGGCCTTCCTGCTTTCCGACAGGTGGGTTTGTGAAGAGGATTTATCGGGGTACAAGATCGAATTTCTTTTTTGCCCACCAAACAGATTTTTTCCCCTCCAAACCTTCATCTTCTTCTAGCTCGTCGAAACACCCTATTTGGGGCAGTGCAGGACCTGCTGAGGCGCAGGGCTATAGTACCTGTGCCGCTGACGGAAAGGTTTCAGGGATTTTACGTCAATCTGTTTGTAGTCCCAAAAAAGGACGGGGTCCGTCCAATCCTGGATCTCAAAGCCCTCAATACCTTTGTAAATGCACGAAGGTTCATGATGGAGTCAATCCGCTCTGTGGTCGCTGTTCTCCATCCGGGGGATTTTCTGGCGTCCTTGGACATCAAGGATGCATATTTGTATGTCCGCATATATGTCAGGCATCAGATTTCTGCGCTTTGCAGTCAGGGACGACCACTACCAATTTGTAGCTCTCCCCTTCGGCACCAAGGTGCTCAACCCCATTCTGGCTCTGCTGAGACAGCGAGGAATGGCTATCATGGGCTACCTGGACAACCTCCTTCTCAGAGCCGCTTCAGACTCAGAATTGGAGGAGGATGTGGTGATTGGCAGTCAAACCCTTCAAGAATTTGGTTGTGTACTGAACCTGCAGAAGTCGGTGTTGGTGCCGACTTAGTGCCTGGAATACCTGGGCTTAATTTTGGACTTTCCAAGGGGAGAGTTTTTCTCCTTTGGACTGCGGTGAAGCTGTTAGCATCCCGCAGGTGGTCTTCGATGCGCTTCTGCATGCGAGTCTTTGGTATCATGGTGGCCACCTTTTGAGGTGGTACCGTATGCTCAATTCCACACCCGTCTTGCAAAAGGAGATCCTGTCCAAATGGGACAAGTCTCGGTGCTGGAACTTCAGGCGATTAGGCTGTGCCTCTCCACATGGTCACAGAGGCTTCAGGGATGTACCGTCAGGATCCAGTCGGACAACACCACGGCAGTGGCATATAAGAAGCTCAGCTGCAGCTTTGGAGGTTGCTCATATCCTGTGGTTGGCAGAGCGGAGCATTCCGGGCATTGAAAACTGGCAAGCGGACTACCTAAGTCGCCAGATGCTGGACCAAGGAGAATGGTCGCTTCACCCACATGTTTTTCGGCTACTTTGCCGGAGATGGGGTACGATAGACGTGGATCTCCTGGCTTCTCGACTCAATCAGAAGGTATTGAGGTTTGTGGCCAGGTCCAAAGATCCCTGGGCAGACACGACAGATGCGTTGGTGGCTCCGTGGGGACAGTATCACTAATCTATGCCTTTCCCCACGGAAACTCCTTCCTCGTCTGCTCCGCAGAGTGGAGACCGACGGAATTCTGGTGATTGTAATTGCCCCAGATTGGCCTCTGCGTGCCTGGTACGCCGACCTCGTACGTCTGCTGGCGGATGTTCCTTGGCGACTGTTGATGCGAGAGGACCTTCTGTCGCAAGGTCCTATACTTCATCCTGCTTTATGGCCACTGGCTTTAACAGCATGGCTGTTGAAAGTCAGGTACTAAGGGAACGAGGCTGTCGGACTCGGTAATTTCCACCATGCTGCGGACACGGAAGTCGTCTTCGCTGAAGATTTATCATCGCACGTGGAAGGCCTACATTTCTATATGCTCTATATGTGAGGAGATTGCGTGACGTTCATGGACATATTCGGTTTCCAGGATCCTGCTGTTTTTTCAGCGCGGAGTGGATCAAAAACTTGCCTTATGCACCATTAGGCGGATATCAACCTTGGCTGTCTTCTTTCAACGACCCTTGGCGACTCATTTACTGGTGTGTACATTTGTGCAAGGGGTTTCAGGGCCCCTCTGGTTTGACCACCATTACCTCCATGGGATTTTGAATATGGTGCTCTTGGTACTTCAGAAACCTCTGTTTGAGAACATCAGAGCGATTCCCCTTTTGACACTCTCAGAAAGTTGCCTTTCTAGTGGCTATTACATCCGTCGAGAAGGTTTCCGAGTTGGCAGCCTTGGCTTGTAAGTCCCCATACTTGATCCTCCACAAGGATAAGGCGGTGCTACGCCCGCAGTCTTTGTTTCTTCCGAAGGTTGTTTTGGCCTTTCATCTAGATGAGGACATCGTGCTTCCATCCTTGTTCTCGACTCCTATTCCAAAGAGGTTGCTTTGCATTCCTTGGACGTGGACCGTGCTCTGCGGGTGTATCTGTCTGCTACGGCTCTGTTTTGGAGGTCAGACTCACTGTTTGTGTTGTGGCTGGTCCAAAGAAGAGCCTGGCGGTTTTGTCGGCCACCATTTCTCGTGGATTAGACAGATCGTGATTTAGGCTTATGACTTAAAAGGGGCGGGCGCAAATGACAACCTGTTGACAGACCCCTTATGTGTTGCGGACGTTGAACTGGCGATCCAGAACTTTATCTGAGATGTTCAGATGACACCAACCCTCTCACCAAGTAGGAGGCCCTCAAATGCGTGATTAGAGGGCCTCTCATACAGCATAGCTCCCGCCTTAAGAAGGCTAGGTCGGCGGATATAGCCCGACTCTAGTCCGTTTTATAAATACACTTGAGATGGCACAAAAACGTAATATGGATCCGGTTACATACGCTGACCTTTCTAACGCTCTCAGAGAGCTGTTCCGCCTTCTTGATGCTAAATCCCTCATAGCCAGAGATCGGGGACGTAACCGACACTACCTGTTAGCCAACAAATGCGGGCAACATCTGGTGAGGGTTCTTCACCCCCGCCCTATGCGCCGACCCATCAAACATATTTGTATAGCTGACCAACAAAAAATTAGCAACACAAAAGGTATCTTGGATGCCTTTCGACGATATTACTCCAACCTTTATAACTTACCCTCACAGACCACGCCAGCCCAGACGGGAGACTCTTGCCTATCCGCCATGAAGACTTATATTTCAGAAACGGCCTTTCCCCAGATAACCACCGAACAGACCACTGACTTGAATAACCCCCTAACAGTAGAGGAATTCCTTACCGCTATTAAGGGCTTAAAATCCGGTAAATACCCAGGCCCTGGCGGGTTTTCCCCTAGGTTCTATAATGGCCCCCATAATGTCCACAGCTTTTAAAGGAGTAGTAAAGGAAAAATTTTTTTTTGCTGAAATGACTGTTTACAGAGTATAGAGACATAGGGCCAGATTCAGATAGAGTTAGGCTGGCGGATCAATGGATCCACCAGCCTAACTGTCACTTTAAGCCGGCGTTTTTGTTTTCTGTAACCAGAAAACAAGAAACGCCGGGTTGGAGTTCCGATGGGATCGGCGTAATTGAATTTCGCCATCGCATCGTTACTTCAACTTAAAAATGGCGCCAGGGGCGTTCCCGCCGATTTACGCTCAAAAAATATGTTAATGAGCGGGAATCGGCAATTCACGATCTTTTTCGGGCGCGACGCAGTGACTTTACGACGTTTCCGGAAGCGATACGCGGCGTATAGATAAAGCAGCCCCCTAGTGGAGTATCCTATGTTAAGTATAGGCGTCGTCACAGGGCAGTGTTTGTTTTTAAAATGAATCTGATTGGTTCTAAGGAGTGATCACAATGAAAAGCTACCATGAGTTTTTTTCATAAGGAGCCAGACAAGCAGGAAGTGTGTTCTGCAAGGGATTACAGCAATTTCTAAGCAAAAACGGACATGGAGGACATGAAAGCAGTATACAAAAAAAGGGGGGTATTCCGGCGCTCGTAATGACTTGATGCCTGGGAAGCAACAGTAATAGTGGTAACTTTAACAGTACCTATAGATAGGGTCTCACGGATAAATGAACTATGAGGAGGCAGCCTTCCTATAGAGGGTGTCCATGACCTCTGTCAGCAGTTCAAGAAAAAAGGAGGGGGTGGAGGCGCCAACTCAAAAAATAAATGTTAAAAGAGCATTCTACAGGAAATGTGAGTATAAAAATGTATACTCACAGGTTCGCTGGGAGTATTAGTCCATCGGGGTGTCTTTTAATCGGTGGGTGCCATTCCGCAGGCTCTGGTGATGTCCGCACGGCTTCTCAATGTGGATGGGCCCTGGAAGCTCCTCGTTGACCAGCGTGGAACGCGGAAGCGGAACAGGTGGTGACGTCACGGGGCACGGCGGGCTCTGTGACGTCACCGCCTGTTCCGCTTCCGCGTTCCACGCTGGTCAACGAGGAGCTTCCAGGACCCATCCACACTGAGAAGCCGTGCGGACATCACCAGAGCCTGCGGAATGGCACCCACCGATTCAAAGACAACCCGATGGACTACTACTCCCAGCGAACCTGTGAGTATACATTTTTATACTCACATTTCCTGTAGAATGCTCTTTTAAAATTTATTTTTTGAGTTGGCGTCTCCACCCCCTCCTTTTTTTCTAGGACATGAAAGCAGGACTGCTGTAAGGTAAAGCAAGCTATTTAGCATTAAAAAAAAATCTTTTACTGATCCTTTAATTCTATTGATGACACTTGCCTCCCTTTCAGTAATCTAACCGCTAACACTTCAGTCATACCCAAGCCTGGCAAGGACCCCTTACAATGTAGTAGCTATCGGCTATTGCCTCTCACTCTCGTGTTCGGCTCGAGCTTGTAAATTAGAACTCCAAAGGGTTAAACGACCATCCACTGTGTGTTTCAACTCAGGACAAAACGACCTATTTTGACAGTTTGGTTTATAGGTTGAAATTCCGTTTATCAAGTTATGATCATTAACTACTTTTTTTTGCATTTAAGCCTAAATATGAGATCTGAGGTCTTTTTGACCCCAGATCTCATATTTAAGAGGACCTGTCATGCTTTTTTCTATTACAAGGGATGTTTACATTCCTTGTAATAGGAATAAAAGTGATAATTTTTTTATTTTTTTTATTTTAGTGTTAAAAATTGGTAAAATAAATACGAAAACAAAAACATTTTTTTTAAAGCGCCCCGTCCCGACGAGCTTGCGTCAGGGGTGTATTTAGGTTTTGTGCTGCCCTAGGCCTGGTGAAACTCGCGCATCCCCTACTTTATATATGACGCACCCCTTCCTTTTTAAGACCTGTCCTGTCATTTTCATTGGATGAGGACAGAGGGACGCAGTGGGATGAGGACAGAGGAACAGGGTGGGATGAGCACAGGGGGACAGGGTGGGATGAGTATAGGGGGGCAGAGCATCTTTTAATTTGGGGGGAGAGGGTGGTATGGGGATATGTGCTGGGGAGTGATTTGAGAAGAAATCAGACCCCCCACTAGCACATATCTTCTTCCCTCTCAAATCACTCCCCAGCACATATCCCCATACCACACTCTCTTCTCCCATCACTTCATTTGTTCACCTCATATCTGCCTGCCCCCCTCCTTACCTCCTAGTTACTGTGTCCTCTCTCTCTCTCTCACTAAAGTTGTCCCCACATACCAGCAGCACAGCTCTCTCGGTTGTGTCTCTCCTCAGCTCCTCCTCCTGGCTGTGTACACAGGAACATTGAGCCGCCCCCCACAAAGTGCCGCCCTAGGCCTGGGCCTTGTTGGCCTAGGCCATAATACATCTCTGGCTTGCGTGCAGAAGCGAACGCATACGTGAGTAGCACCCGCATATGAAAACGGTGTTCAAACCACCAAGTGAGGTATCGCCGCGATCGTTAGAGCGGGAGCAATAATTCTAGCCCTAGACCTCCTCTGTATCTAAAAAAATGCAACCTGTAGAATTTTTTAAACGTCGCCTATCGAGATTTTTAAGGGTAAAAGTTTGACGCCATGCCACGAGCAGGCGCAATATTTAAGCGTGACATGTTGGATATCATTTTACTCGGCGTAACATTATCTTTCACAATATGTAAAACAATTGGGCCAAATGTATTGATGTCTTACTTTTTAATTTAAAAAAGTGATTTTTTTCCAAAAAAAGTGTGCTTGTAAGACCGCTGCGCAAATACGGTGTGACAAAAAAGTATTGCAATGACTGCCATTTTATTCTCTAGGGTGTTAGAAAAAAATATATATAATGTTTGGGGGTTTTAAGTAATTTTATAGCAAAAAAAAATGTTTGTCTCGTAAACACTGAGTCTGAAAAACAGGCTCGGGGCTAAAGTGGTTAAAGCAGAGACAGTAATATCCTCTTAACCAACACCACCACTCATGCAATAGTCAGGTGAAACTCTTACCAGACAACGCTGGGTATCAGGCGTTGTATAATAGCACAAATAACAGGGCAGTTCAAATCCAGTCCTTGTTAGTTATTAGCTCAATTCCACTGCACAAGTCAGGCAATGTATCATGTACAAATCACTCATCACTTGCTTCACAGATCCCAGCATTCAGGACGGCGTCCACCGCTCATTTCCGTTTGTGTGTCCCACTGTGTTGACACACGCTCGTGCCGATCAGCGTGATGACGTCACTTTGATTGACAATCGTCTTAGTGGGTACCCACAGATGAAGTCAATGTTATGACGAAAGGCGTCTGGATTGGCTAAGATATTATCTTATGTGTTATTTGTTATGCATTTAAATCTGTCTTTGGACAGGAGATAGTAGCAGCTCCAGCTATTTAGTAGCTTTTGTTTCGAGGGAGGTCTATTGTAAATCTATATACTCTCTTTTGTTTTGTTTGACTATTTTTATTACCAATCTCTCATCTCTATAGTTTTGGTATTATTGGTATCTTCTGCTTTCTTTTGCACTGAGTTTTTGGAAGGGCTGTCTGAGTTTGTTTTTATATATTTATATATTTATATATATATATATATATATATATATATATTTATATATATATATATATATATATATATATTTATATATATATATATATATATATATATATATTTATATATATATATATATATATATATATATATATATATATATATATATATATATAATTAATTTTGTTATACAATTTTGCAAACAGGTAATTTTTCTCCTTCATTGATGTATGCTGATGAGGCGGCACTGAGAGGTGGCACTGATGGCCATTGATGGGTGACACTGGTGGGCACTGAAAAGTGATACTAAAAGGTGTCATTGATGGGTGGCAGTAATGGGCACTGATAGGCAGCACTGCTAGGTGGCACTGATTGGCACTACTTGTGGGCATTGATAGGTGGCACTCATGGGCATTGATAGGTAGCACTTGAGGGCACTTGCAGGGGGTACTGATGGCACAGTGGAGGCAGTTGTGCCTCCTTCCTCTTCAGGACCAATGTCCCTTTCAAATAAACCTGCTAGCATGAGGAGAAAAAAAAATGATTAATGGCTTTTGTTTACATCAAATGATCAGCTTTCATTGGCTGACAGCTGATCACGTGGTAAGGGGCCGTGCTAGGATGGCAACCAATGACTGCAAAGAAGATCATCCAGGAGAGAGAGAGATGCACCAGGTGGGGGGGAAACTAAAGGCAGAGAAACGAGCTGGCGCATCCGCCAGGGCCAATTGAGTGGAACGCAGTGCCGGAACTTAATCCGGGACTAGGTCAATCCCCGGGAGAGATTAACTTGACCGATAGGACTGGGTCACAGGTGGCAACCCTACCGCCGGCTCCGGCCAAATCTACCCCTGCCAGTGCGGCACTCCCTGGTAGATGTGCGCTCTAGGCTGGCGCCTACCTTGCCTATAGGTAGCGCTGGCCCTGATCCTATACCCTTTAGCATTGAAAATTAAATGTTCAGCATCTCACAAAAGTGAGTACTGTTGTGGAAATTTTAAGATGTATTTAATATGTATTGTCATAGTGTCACCCAGTGTTTAGTACTTCCACAACCCGCTCTATAAGAGCTGACTGGGGCATTCGGAAACTGGTTGAATCTCGTCTGGTAGTAGAAAATGTCTTGAGGTTGGAGTGTGATGTTTGCGGCGTGGGCATATGTTCGCCAGCTAGGGGCCCTCTGTGCATTAGCGCGGACGATCGTTGAAGAGGGGATATGCTCACTCCGCAAAGACATTAGTGGTTATAGACGGATGTGCGCTCTTTTCTCTGCTGTGTCTGATCAGCATGGTTTGGGATTCGGAGCGTACGCCTGTAGATAGCCTCCATTCCATCTACAATAATGGTATAATCTGAATATACGTTATTCTATGGAATGGTGCAAAATAAGGATTCTATCAGCGATAATATGGGAGCTTGTGAGCGTTTTTGGATTGGTGAAAGGTGTCCATGTTTTTAAACGAAAAAAACAAGCTGTGCAAATAACATATGTGTCAAACCACTAGAAGGTGGACAATCAATAGTGAAGAAAACGAAAGAAATAAATGAATAATAAAAAAGAGATCTCCAAAGTGAATGGATAGCACAATCTGTGTGAGAAATGCAATCCTCCTATACACAAATAAGTTTCAATGTCAGAGATCAATGTCCTATCAGCAGGTATAGTTCAAAAGGGTGATCTTCTAACTGAAGATGTGCTGCTCTTCTATAATAATCAACAATGGTGACATCACAAAACACCACGAAATGATGACAGGATAGGAAAGAGGATCCTCCACCTTAATGATTTGCTGTCTCTTACCAGATGGGAAGATCCCAATTAGAGATCTTCTGTGGGCATATGGCTATAAACCCAGCCTAAAGGTCCGTCTGGCAAGGTGTCTTCAGCCCAATGTCCCTGAAATTCTCTACCGCTCATGAGAGGTCAAAGTTGAACACAGCCAAGCGAGGAAAAGGAAGAAAAAGGGCCGAACATAGCGTAATCCAATATAAAATTTTATAGAAAGTAAAAAATAAAAACACACTCACATTGTGTAGATATAAAATCGCATGTAAAAAGTTCTGTACCTGGCCGGCTAACACAGCCCGTTCACTCCGGGACTCTGTGTAACGCAGTGACGTCAGCACGCCGCTTCATCCAGCTCAACATGTTTTAAAAGCAATACGGCTTTGCCTGCTACAAGCCATAGATGCATTCCCTGCCCAGACACGCCCATAAGACTTTAGCCAGCATTGTATTAATTGTATGTATTCTATTCATGTATTGTATTCATTGTATAGGACATCCTGTTAGAGGGATGTCCTTACATGGTGCTTGCTGTGTTGAAGGGACATCTTGTGATGACCACTCCCATGGGGGAGGTGATTAACTGGTGGAGTGATCACTTCCTGTTTGTGAGAATAAAAGGAGCTGTGAGGAGCTTGAAAAGACAATGATGGCTGTGATGGCGAACTAAAAACAAGATGGTGGTGTTTGGTTGTTGAATGAATGGCAGATCGGATAAATGGTGAGTGAACCTTTTAGCTTAAAGATGGATTATTTCACTAAGATGAAGTGTGTGCTTACTAGCACAGGCAGAATAGCGGTGTGCTCTGCATATAACCAAGTCTGCCACATCAGTACACCCTTTACATTTTTGTAAATATTTTATATCTTTAAATGTGACAACACCAAAGAAATTACACTTTGCTACAATGTAAAATAGTGAGTATACAGCTTGTATAACAGTGTACATTTGTTGCTCCCTCAAAATAACTCAACACACAGCCATTAATGTCTAAACTGATGGCAACAAAAGTGAGTACACCCCTTATTGAAAATTTTCAAATTGGGCCCAATTAGCCATTTTCCCTCCCCAGTGTCATGTGAGTCATTAGAGTTGCAAGGTCTCAGGTGTGAATGTGGAGCAGGTGTGTTAAATTTGGAGTTATCGTTCTCACTCTCTCATACTGGTCACTAGTAATTCAACATGGCACCTCATGGCAAAGAACTCTGAGCATCTAAATCAAAAGAATTGTTGCTCTAAATAAAGATGGCCTAGGCCAGTGGTCTCCAAACTGCTGCCCTTTGCTTACCTTTATCCGGCCCCTGGGTAGTATCCCTCCCACTGATACAAGACACTATTCTGACACCGACAGTGGAGCACCATTTCTCCCACTGACACCACTAATGGGGCACTATTCCTCCCTATGATACAAACGATGGGGCAGTAATTCTCCCCTAATACCATATGTTAAGTCCCACTGATGCCAGGAAAATTTCCACACCCCGCTTGCCAAAGTCCGGCCCTCAAAGTCTGAAGGACAATAAACCGGCCCATTGTTTAGAATGTTTGGAGACCTCCGGCCTAGGCTATCAGAAGATTGCCAAGACCCTGAAACTGAGCTGCAGCACAGTGGCCAAGACCATACATCGGTTTAACAGGACAGGTTCCACTCAGAACAGATCTTTCCATGGTAGGGTGACTATGTTTCCCGGATTTACTCACTGACGGTACTTGTCCTGGCCAGGAATGCCTGGAGGAGGACAATCCACACCCCCTGCTTGTGATTGGAGAAATCCTAAATCCCACCTCTTGAGTCCAATCACTGTGCTGTGATTCGTTACAGCAGAAGCTGACTTTTGGGAAGGGAGGGTGTCCGTAACTGGTAGTTTGGAAATGTGGTCACCCTATTCCATGGTCGACTAAAGAAGTTGAGTGCACGTGCTCAGCATCAAATCCAGAGATTGTGTTTTTGGGAAATAGATGTATGAGTGCTGCCAGCATTGCTGCAGAGGTTGAAGGGATGGGGGGGTCAGCCTGTCAGTGCTCAGAACATACACTGCATTATATTGGTCTGCATGGCTGTCATCCCAGATAGATGCCTCTTGTAAAGATGATGCACAATAAAACCTACAAACAGTTTGCTTAAGACAAGCAGACAAAGGACATGGATTACTGGAACCATGTCCTGTGGTCTGATGAGACCAAGAGTAACTTTGGTTCAGACGGTGTTAAGTGTGTGTGGAGGAGTACAAAGACAAGTGTGTCTTTCCTACAGTCAAGCATTGTGGTGGGAGTGTCATAGTCTGGGGCTGCATAAGTGCTGCCGGCACTGGGGAGCTACAGTTCATTGAGGAAACCATGACAGCCACAGTTACGATGAGGACGCTGGCCGGGGAGGGGGGGAGAGGAGCGGAGCACGGCCGGCGCGTCGCTGGAACACTGGAGCAGGTAAGTGATTGTTTATTAAAAGCCAGCAGCTACACTTTTTGTAGCTGCTGACTTTTAATAAACATTAAACAAGGCTGGAACACCCCTTTAACATCATAGTTTTGCTGCCACACTCTAGATGGTGCTGTAATATCATAAATGACCCCAGCACGGCTAGCTGAAAGGTCGGCTCTAATATTGATGTTATTGATATGCCAGATTATATAATAAATGAAAAATATTATTTTAATTATTATGAAGCAGTTTTGCTTTAACTTTAGACCTCTGGGGTCCATATCCATAGGTCCATATGCAATGTACAGTACATTACAGACAATGTATTTTAACCTCTACAGCTAATTACCATTGATGTAATTTTATATATACAGTATATATAATTTGAATGTTTACATGGTGTGTTCAATAAAAACATGGTAACATTTAAGTATTTGTGTGTTATTAGTTTAACTGTGATTGTCTATTGTTGTGACTTAGATGTGACTTAGATGAAGATCAGATCACATTTTATGACCAATTTGTGCAGAAATCCATATCATTCCAAAAGGGTGCACATACTTTTTCTTGAAACTTAAAGATATATATATTTGTACAAAGAGAATACTATATATGCAGTGAACTTCCAAAAGTCATCTTCATGCCACTCGTGTTGGAGGTTCAACTAGTTTCGCCCTATATGGCCTTCATCGGGAACCCATGGTGGATAGTATTCTTGGATGAAACGGACGGGAGATCATGAAGAGAAACAGCCGCAATGGCGTAGTCTCCTAGATGGAGGAACACCAAACTGTCAGGATGGACTATGTTGCCCCAAAAGTGGACCAATCAGCAAGTAGATTCTTGTATGTATGTGTATTCTAGTGCTGGTTGGGGATTTGGTGTGGCCAATATGAGAGACAGGGTATAGCCATATCGCCTATTCAAGCACACCAAAGGTGCTGTTGCTAGCAGGTGTGTGCTTATGCCGCACTCTAATCCATAAACACTTGTTAGCATGTAATGAAAATTGCCTTTAAAGACTGAGCCATCCGGAGCAATAGTGCACCTGTAGTCAATGGTGTCCGCAAAGACATTCAGGGTCTCTTCATGAGCTTGCTTACCCCAATGCCTTAACTCACCTTGTATGTTGATGGCTGCATTGGGTAACTGAGGTGATAGAGAGTGATCAAGGCCCTGCGTTCACTGCTACAGTTACAAAAGAAATATGGAAGGTCCTGGGTACCACATTAACGTTTCACATAAACTTACCACCCTCAGCATAGCGTACGGTACTCCCCAAGGAGGGAAGCATTCATTATCCTCTTTTGAAATTATCCCCATCAATCAGGCCTGTATGGTAGAGTGGCCAGATGGAAGCCACTCCTCGGTAAAGGGCACATGACAGCCTGTCTGGAGTTTGCCAAAAAGCACCTGAAGGACTCTTAGACCATGAGAAACAGAACTCTTTGGCCTGAATGGCAAGCGTCATGTCTGGAAGAAATCAGGCACCACTCATTACCTGACCAGTACCATCCCTACAGTGAAGCATGGTGGTGAAAGCATCATGCTGTGGGGATGTTTTTAAGTGTCAGGAACTGGGAGACTAGTCAGGAGTGAGGGAAAGATTAATGCAGCAATGTAAAGAGACATCCTTGATGAAAACCTGTTCCAGACCACTCTGGACCCCAGACTGGGGTGAAGGTTCATCTTCCAACAGGATAATGACCCTAAGCACACAGCCAATATAACAAGGTAGTGGCTACAGGACAACTCTGAGAGTGTCCTTGAGTGGCCCAGCAAGAGCACAGACTTAAATCCATTGAACATCTCTGAAAAAATCTGGAAATTGCATGGACCAACGCTCCCCATCCAACCTGAGGGAGCTTTTGAAGTCCTGCGAAGAAAAATAGGAGAAACTGCCTAGAAATAGGTGTGCCCAGCTTGTAGCATCATACTCCAAAATACTTGAGGCTGTAATTGGTGCCAAGGGTTCTTCAACAAAGTATTGAGCAAAGGCTGTGAATACATGGAATTCTTTTTTTTTTATATATATATACATTTGCAAAGATTTCAAACAAACTTCTTTCACATTGTCATTATGGGGTATTGTTTGTAGAATTTCTTAGAAAAAGTGAAGCACTGTGAATACTTTTCGGATACACTGTATCTCCTGGACACTCACTGGAACTGACAAAGTTACTAGGATAAACTATGAAATGTGTTCAACATTAAAGAACAAGTCCAGTTGAATGTGACTACTACTACAGACTTTATTATCACATGATTTTATTGTTTTGCAGATTCTGGTTGTGCATATGCTTTTTTCAGATCATACTGAAAAATGATGATGCACTTTACATTTTTTAATGTGTTGAGGCTCTGAGTTAGAGAGTGGGACTGTTGTTTTTATACAGTTTTGATACATTTTTGTATGTTATGACCATGTATGGGTTTATCTGATATTTGTTACATTCCATATCCATTACAATAAATTTAGCTTTTATGAGAAGATCAGGATAAGACTGTGATCTTTGCTTATAGGTTACTAAAACTAAAAGTGTAGTGGGTACTTAATACATTTTTGGGTACCTCCAACCTTAAAGTATATATCCCTTGTATGGTGCCAGTTTGCATCTACAGTACTGTGCAAACATTTTTGGCAGGTGAGAAGAAGTGCTGTACAGTAACAATGCTTTCAAAAATATATATTTTAATTCTTTCTTTTTATCAGAAACAATGAAAAAGTGACCTGACAGAGGAGAAATCAAAATCAATATTTGGTGTGACTGCCCTTTGGCTTTAAACCAGCATCAATTCTTACACTTGCACACTTTGTACACTTGCACAAAGTTAGGGATAATAACCAATTATACCAAGCAGGTGCTAATGATCATCAATTTCATATGTAGGTTAAAACACGGTCATTAAAAATTAGGGCTGTGGAAATTAACTTTTAATTAATCGATTAATCTTTAATTTTTTTGATCGATCAAAATTCTTTTGATTGGTACTCACCTCTCCGCCAGCTTCCCGGGCCTTCATGGAGTTCCGTCGGAGATCTGGTGACGTCACAGACAACGGCGAGGCTTGCCGTGTCCATCTGAAGGGCTCCTTTGCTGTGCCTTCATATCTGCATGCCAGCGGGACCTTACTATCTGCCACAAATTATTTTTCGGAGGCTATCAACGGTGCCATTAACCGCCACCGCGAACTCTTGAAGATGGTCACCCAGACCATGGAACCAGAATGCATCAAAGCCCCCAGTTCGGATACACAAGAATTTTGCAATGAACTATCGGATTACTTCATTAATAAAATCGAGGCAATCCGTGAAAGCATTCAGCAAAACAATTCCCCCCTTAGCCCCCCCTGCAGCCTCTCACACAGCACCCATAGTAATTCTCCGTTATCAGGTAAGTTTACCCTGGAACCCATCTCCATCGAGACCACTAAGAATGTCATTTGTACTCTGCGAAATAGCACAGCGCCGAATGACATTATCCCCACAAAACTGCTGAAGGAATGCGCCTACATCCTGGCTCCTCCCATCACGCAGTTTATCAACCAGTCTTTTCTGGAGGGCAAAGTGCCCACACAGTTGAAAGAGGGTATAATCCAACCCATCCTGAAGAAACCCTCCCTGGACCCCAAGGACCCACTCCACCGCCGTCCCATAACAACCCTCAACGTACTTTCTAAGATAATGGAGAAAGTAGTGGTACAACAGCTGCAACAGCATCTAGATACCTACAAGCTACTTGACCCATTGCAATCAGGCTTCCGTCCCGGACACGGGACGGAAACAGCACTGCTGAAAGTATGGGACGATGTTCTCAAGGCCGCAGACGAAGGAGAATCTTGTCTTCTAGTTCTGTTGGACCTAAGTGCAGCTTTTGACACTGTAGACCACAAACTGTTACTGACTCGGCTTGCTGAAGTAGCCAGAGTCGCAGAAGGCGATTTATCTTGGTTCTCCTCTTTTCTGGAAAACCGATCGCAAACAGTAAAGTTAGGACCTTTTACGTCAGAAAAACGCACAGTAACATGCGGAGTCCCTCAAGGATCACCTCTGTCACCAGTGCTGTTTAACATCAATCTTCGTCCTCTTTTTGAGATTATCAGCAGCAAAAAACTGCTCTATCACTCATACGCAGACGACACACAATTGTATTTCCGCATCTGCAATAGACAGGATCACCACCTCAATCTAGAGACTTGCCTCTCCTTGATAGAGGATTGGATGACAAAGAGTTATCTTAAACTCAATGGAGCGAAAACAGAACTTCTTCTGTTTCACGCCAAGCGTAGCAATCAACCTTCAACAGCGTGGACCCCCCCGCCTATTCTGGGCAAGCTCATCACCCCTAGCGCCAAAGTCAAAAGCCTAGGGGTCATTTTCGACTCCTTTATGACAATGGACGCACAAATAGGGTCAGTAGTCAGCGGATCTCACCATCTACTGCGCCTACTACGCAGACTCACTCCGTTCATCCCTAAAGAAGATTTAGCGGTCGTGGTGGGAGCTATTGTAAACTCCAGGCTGGATTATGCAAACGCCCTTTACCTCGGCCTCCCCAAGTACCAAATCGCTCGTCTGCAAGTCGTTCAGAATACGGCCGCCAGACTTGTGACTGGGAAAAAACCCTGGGAATCCATCTCACCTTCACTGAGAGCCCTTCATTGGCTGCCAGTTAAAGACAGAATTGCTTTTAAAGCTCTCTGTCTTACGCATAGATGTGTCCATGGGAATGCCCCCCTTTATTTATGCGAAATAATAAAAACGCATAATCCCAATTGCGTTTTGCGATCCACGAATCAGAACCTGCTCCAGGTTCCGAAAGCCAACTTCAAGTCCAAAGGAGAAAGAAGATTCGCGATCCAAGGTCCCAGACTATGGAACGCTTTACCAACCAGCATTCGGTTGGAGGAGAACCACCTAGCATTTAGGAAAAAGGTCAAGACTTTTCTCTTTTGATATCAAAGGAGACAGGAACAACAAGCGCCCAGAGGCGATTCAGTTCGCATGTGCCGCGCTATACAAGTTTTCATTCATTCATTCATTCACACGCAAGGGCTGTTACACTTCCCTCTATCACTTCCCTCTGTCAACCTGGGATTCTACAGCCATCCACTGCGAGTTGTGATAGTTCCCTTCACGGGACATCTACATGCCGAAGGACTGATGTTAACCTCCTCATCTGGATTCAGCAGTGGTATCGTTGTACACATTTTTATACCACTATCATACTTGGCTACATGTTTTTATGACTGCTTTTGCTACCATTTGCTAGTACTCTTCCAATTTTTACATGTTATGTAGCTACATCAATTTTATCTTTCTATCATTCTATTTTATCTCCAGTGCAATATTTATTTTGTTACCTACTTGAAGACTATAAAAGTTTTGATACTATTCCCATCGAGCGCTGCCTTTGTGTGTGTTTTGTATCCTGCTATCCATCTTTCCAGTGGTTGGAGCTGCACTGGGAATCAGCCTGCAAGGAGATCAGCTAAAAGTAGTTGGATCTGTATGTGCGTTATAATTAATCGAAATTAGTCAATTAATCGATTTAAAAAAATCGATTAATCGAACACAAAAATTTTAATCCGTGACAGCTCTATTAAAAATATTTCCAAAATGTTCAGTTTTTTGTCGTTTATATAATTAAAAAAAAAAAAAGTGGTGGTCAAATTCTACCAAAAGAAGGCTCTATTTGTGTAATTTTTTTTATATAAATTTTCATTTTGTTGCATGACTGACTGACTGATCAGTAAAGATAATTATTTGTTTTTTAAATAACAAACATGTTATACTTACCTCCACTGTACAGCTCGTTTTGTACAGAGTGGCCCCGAACCTGGTCTTCTGGGGTCCCTCAGCGGCTGTCTTGGCCAGGCTGAGAACCAAGGAGGATGACGGGGCGAGCGTGGGACTTTCGACGGGTCAGGTAATTAGAACGGGGGGGCGGGGGGTTGGTTGGTACTGTTGGATGTTTTTTTTACCTTAATGCATAGGATGCATTAAATGAGTTGTAAAGGAAAAAAAATGTGCCTAAAATGTATGTCTGCAAGGTAGACAGACAGAATAGTGCAATGATTCTGTTAAAAAACTAGTAAATACCTATTAAATTCCTTCATCTATATCACCTCCGGCGTTCTAGTTTCTGTTCTCTCATTCAATTCCTGGTTTGCGGTGCTTGTTCATGTAAGAACTACATTTCTCAGCATGAATGGCGGCACGCCCAGTAATTCACACCTCCTTGAAGTCTCTAACACGTAGAGAGCGTCCTGCCGCACAGATGTAGTTCCCAGGAGGAGGCTAGCACGTCACTGACCACCGCAGTAAAGCCTCCCTTCACGGTGGTGACTTACAATCAGACAAGCAGGAAGTGAACAGAACAGAGAAGATATAGAGCAACTTCTGAGCAAAAACTAACAATGAGGAAGTGAAAAGAGGAATGTCTGCAGGTAAAGGATGCTTATTATGAAAAAAAAAATGTTTCCTTTACAACCCCTTTAAGGTGAAAAAACATTTTTACCTTTACAACCCCTTTAAAGGAGTTGTAAATTAAAAAAAAATTTATGCTGAAATTTACTGTTTAAAGGGTATAGAGATATAATAGTTAAAGTGGATGTCACAATGTAGAGTATAAGATTTCCTATCATTTGTGCCCAGTCTTGCCACACAGAGTTAATCCAGATCTGAGAAATCCTCTTTTAATGTTCAGTGAAAATTAACAGAATTCCAGATAAAAACCTGCCTAAATAAAAAGTCAGTTTCTGTCATCCTATCAAGCAGGAGCCAAGGAGGAAGGAAATCTCCCATGCTGCTGAGATGGGGTCAGTAAACAGGGAAGATTCTGCAGAAACTGACCTTTAGGGGTGCAATGATTGTACCGGGTGGCAGACTGCTGCTCCCCCAATGTCATGTGCAGGGCCCACTATGTCATGTACTGTGCCCACCATGTCATGTACTGTGCCCATGATGTCATATACTGTGCCCACCATGTCATGTACTGTAACTGTCCCCTCCATGTCATGTACTGTGCGTGCCCATGATGTCATATACTGTGCCCACCATGTCATGTACTGTAACTGTCCCCTCCATGTCATGTACTGTAACCACCATGTCATGTGGTGGGGTGTACCTATATGTAATGCGGTGTGGTCTGTCCACCATGTAATGTACAGTGCCGACCGTGTAATGTGCTGTAATGTACAGTGCCCACCGTGTAATGTGCTGTGCCCACCATGTAATGCGGAGTGGTGTGCCCCCATGTGTAATGTGCTGTGCCCACCATGTCATGCTGTACATGGCCCACCATGTAATGCGAAGTGGTGTGCCCTCTGTGTAATGCGCTGTGCCCACCATGTAATGCGGAGTGGTGTGCCCTCTGTGTAATGTGCTGTGCCCACCATGTCATGCGCTGTGCTGTACAATGCCCACCATGTAATGCAGAGTAGTGTGCCCTCTGTGTAATGTGCTGTGCCCATCATGTCATGTGCTGTGCTGTACAGTGCCCATCGTGTAATGCGGAGTGGTTTGCCCTCTGTGTAATGTGCTGTGCCCACCATGTCATGCGCTGTGCTGTACAATGCCCACCATGTAATGCAGAGTAGTGTGCCCTCTGTGTAATGTGCTGTGCCCACCATGTAATGCGCTGTGCTGTACAATGCCCACCATGTATAATGTGCTTTGCCCACCATGTAATGTGGACTGGTGTTCCCTCTGTATAAATGTGCTATGCACACCATGTCATGCGCTATGCCCACCATGTCATGTGCTGTGCTGTGTAGTGCCCACCGTGTAATGTGCTGTGCCCACCATGTAATGCGGAGTGGTGTGTCCACCATGTAATGTCCTGTGCTCACCTTATGTGCTGGGCCCACAATGTAATGTGTTGTGCCAACCATGTAATGCAGAGTGGTGTGCCATTTGTGTAATGTGCTGTGGCCACCATGTAATGTGGAGTGGTGTGCCCACCATGTAACCAACATCTGTGTCACATCTGTCACACATCTGTCTCTTGTATCATGCCCACAGTCTCTGATCATCGCCTGAATCATGCCCACAGTCTCTGACCATCACCTGAATCATGCCCACAGTCTCTGACCATCTCTTGTATCATGTCCCCGTAGTCTCTGACCATCTCTTTCATCATGTCCTCAGTTTCTGACCATCTTTTGTATCATGTCCTCAGTCTCTGACCATCTCCTGTAGAATGTCTGCAATTTCTTACTTAAACTTAAACACATTGGTAACACGACTGTCTAGAATTTACCCTGATAAGGACCCATGCTGCCCAAGGTGTAAGACACAGCAGGGAACCTATATTCACATGTTTTGGTCCTGCCCGGCTCTGGCACCCTTCTGGTCAGGAGTGTTTGAACAGTTAAATGTCCGCCTGGAGCTTTCTGTCCCCATGTCTCCCGAACTGGCCCTGCTGGGTGTAATTGATGATGAGCAGCGGTCCCACCATAGTAAGCTGTTAATCTTTTACCTCCTCTTTTATGCCAAAAAAGAAATTTTATGCAGATGGACCGCTCCTGATCCCCCTAGGGTGTCTACTTGGGAAAATAAAATTAATGCTGCCCTTCCACTCTATAAACTGACATACATTAACCGTGGTTGCCCCTGGAAATTTGATAAGGTGTGGTCACCGTGGACAGCTATCTAACCTTGTTTTTGGCGGACTGGGACCCTGCTCTCCCTTCCTCCCCTTTTTTTTTTTTTTTTTTCTCTCCCTTTCTTCAGCCGCCCTTCCCCTCCCCCTCCCCTCTTCTCCCTTGTCCTTCCCTTCCCCCTCTACTTTCCCCCCCCCATCTCTCTCTCTCTCTCATCCCTTTCCATTCTCCCCCCCCCCCCTTTTATTTTTTATTTTATTTATTTATTTTTTTCCCCTCCTTGTAGCTCCTGACCACAGTCCGCATAGAATCCTTTATTGAATCTGAGACTATATTCCGGGAGGATGTTCTGGTGTTTTACTGCTTGTACAATGCAACTGTGCTGTGTCTATCTGTCGAATTGGCTGTACCATGGGATCTTCCCTTTTGACTTCTCGATCTTCCTTTTTTTTTTTGTACTGTATATTTTCCTTCAATAAAGCACTCCTGATTGTTAAAAAAAAAAAAAAAAACTTAAACACATTGGTAATAGTATTAGTGGGGGATATAACAGACTCTCTAATGGAAACAAAGAGAGTCTTTGTTAGAGAGATTCCCCTCCAGGTCCTATTAGTCCCCATTGTAGTGTCTAATGGGGCCTGGTGGGGGCTCTTTCTAACAGACTCTCTAAGGCCGCGTACACACGAGGGGATATGTCCGCTGAAAACGGTCCGATGGACCGTTTCAGCAGACATCTCCGCTCGTGTGTATGGGCTAGCGGACAGATTTGTCCACCCGACAGATTTCAAAGCAAGCTTTGAAATCTATCCGGTGGGGATCTGTCCGCCCGACATGTCTGCTGGTTAGTACACTTACCAGCAGACATGTCGTCCCCCACCGCCGCCGCGCCGCTGCCGAATGGATTCGGCGCATGCGCGGAAGTGTTTTACTTCCTGGTGCGGTGACGTGGCGGTGACGCGGCGGCGTCAACGTCACCGCCGCGTCACCGCCACGTCACCGCGCCGTCCGGCGGCGGGGAATTTGATCCGATGGTGTGTACACGCCATCGGATCAAACTCCCGATTGGACATATCCGATGGAAATGGTCCGCGGACCGTTTTCATCGGATATGTCCGATCGTGTGTATGGGGCCTAACAGAGGCCCATGCTTTAAAACCTGTCTGATGGACACCTGTCCGTCGGACCAAAACGATGGTTAGTACACAAAAGCATCGGACCAAAAACCCGCGCATGCACAGAGTCAAGTCGACGCATGCTTGGAAGCATTGACCTTCGTTTTTTCAGCACGCCGTTGTGTTCTACGTCACCGCTTTCTGGTCTGATCGGATTTTGGTCCGATGGTGTGTACACACATCAGACCATCAGACAAGTTCAGAGTTGTCTAATGAAAACAGTCCGTCAGACCAGTCTCATCAGACCGGTCTGATCGTGTGTACAAGGCCTTAGAAACACGGAAACAAGCTGAAAACCATTCAGCGACTGCTCATAGTGACAAGCCAATGATTATTTGACATGACACTGCTCATGTTCTTTTTTTTTTTTCTCCACTTTCCTTCCACCTCCCACCCCTTTGATTCCTGTGTTCTCCATTTCCCATAGTTTTTCCAGCTGATCCAGTCTTGTGGTGCCCTGGACTGGACACTATAATTCAGGAGAGTGAGATATTAAAATGAACGGTACCCTGGAATTATTTAATCAACTTGATGTTAAAATAAATATGTAACTATATGGGATCATTTGCCCCCTTTCCTTCACTGGCACCTCTTAGTGCTGGAGAAGATTCCTTGGAATAGGGAGTGATGCGCTCCCATTGCTGGCCATTGATGCTGGTTGTCTAATTCTCCTGGGCGAATGTGTAATCTCCTGTCCTTTCTTGGCACCTTTCAGTGTGTCCACTAGATGGCACCCGTAGATGGCATTTCTTGTTAGGATGAGCGGATGGTTGTTCTCAGTTTCTGTGTTTTTGACACTGAGAGGTCGTTTTGCGGTATCACGCATGCACAGCCATTCATACGTGTGTGCACATGCAGCTGTTTATACTTGCGCACATGCGCTGACTGGGATCGTATCCGGTAACTAGTGTTGAGCAGAATATGCCATATTCTATTCCGCGATATATCTCGAATATATAGTCGAATATTCGAGATATATTCGCTAAATACGAATATTCGTGATATTTTTTGGAAATGAAATGATTGCGAAATTTCGCTATTGCGAATGCGAATGCGAAATTTCGAGAAATGCGGAATGGAGCACTCTGATTGGCTCAGAATATTCGTGATATTTTACAATACAAAATAATTGCGAATATTCGGCAAATGCGGAAGGAGCACTCTGATTGGCTCAGAATATTCGTGATATTTTACAATACAAAATAATTGCGAATATTCGGCAAATGCGGAAGGAGCACTCTGATTGGCTCAGAATATTCGTGATATATTACAATACAAAATAATTGCGAATATTCGAGAAATGCGGAATGGAGCACTCTGATTGGCTCAGAATATTCGTGATATTTCACAATACAAAATAATTGCGAAATTTCGAGAAATGCGGAATGGAGCACTCTGATTGGCTCAGAATATTCGTGATATATTACAATACAAAATAATCGCGCGATATCGCTATTGCCGAATAATCGCATTGCGATTTTTCGGCAATATAAAATGATCACTGCAGCTACTCGGCCCAAGGTCTCTAATCATACCAGCAATGCTTTTAGATGTCGATGGGGATCTCTAGGATGTGATCTGTTCTAAAAAAAAAAATTGAAAAAATACGAATATTCGAAATAGCGAATATTCGCCGCGATATTCAAGTTATTCGCGAATACTCGAATATGCAATATTCGTAGCGAATATTCGCAATGCGAATATTCGTGAGCAACACTACCAGTAACATCAGTCAGCAGAGCCTTGGCGCACTTTAAAACACAGAAAACAAATTCTCCTGCACACGAGAGGATAATCCAAAAAGTCAATTGTCCATAAGGATAATACCAACAACGGTGCCACTGGCCTTGCTGCCCCTCATGGATGGGGATATCCTAGTGGCAAACAAGAGAAAAGAAAACAAAGGCGCACCAGCCTAGTTTATTACCGTTAAAAGATTTTAATACAATAAAATATATATACAGGGCCTACTCACAAGTAGTAGAAAGAATCGCATTAAAGCTTAATCGACATAAGCTGCAGTAAGAAGACCTTGAACCACACTCCAATCAGTCAGGGAGAAAGTGAAAGGGGTCACCGCCGGCTGACGTGTTTCGAAGCTCTAAGCCTCTTCATCAGAGCCCAGCAGTGAAGACACCCCTCGATAGACCTACCTTATATACACCTTGGCGCACTACTGTGATTATCATTCGGATAGAAATCAGGTGTATCTGGTTGTATATAATGGGAGCTGGTCTCCATAAACTTTCCCTGTGGCAGTCTACATGGCAGTGGAGATGTTCTTGGGAGTTAATACAGTGTTGATACAATAATCCCAGGCCATCATAGTCATAGCCTTCCGTGGGGCTGTCATCCGCTGACCACGGGCACTCTTGGGCTACATACCACTGGAGGGCTCTGTAGCTTTCGTCCAACCGCATCTCTGTTCGGATCAGCCTGCTTAACTCGGCTGTCCACTCCTGCTTCGGTTGTTCCCCAACAACGGCATTCATGTGTCATACTGCGACCAGTACCTTACATGGATGGAGGGGAGGACCTTCCCCTGGTGTTGCTGCTCAAGAGCTAGCGCTTCCTTCCAGAGTTGGCAACGAATCACATCTGACCATCCCAGCAGGGCCTCCTCTGATACTGGTCCTCAGTGCTGTATCCGCATCTCTTGTAACTTCCTTCTGAATTCCTCTTCCATGGCGACTGGTATCTGTACCTCTCCTCTCTCTTCAGTTGGTGCTGCTGTGACTTCTGCTGCTGCAGCACCTCTTTGATGTAGCCAAGTTGAATCCACAGCCGCTATAACCAGGTCTATGATCTCTGGTGGAGGATTAGGACCATGCTGTGCCAGTCCGCGTTTAACAGCCCGATCAAAACTTGTTTCTTCGGGTGTCCTGTCTGTTACGCTGGGCCTTTCAGCTCTATCCATTTTGACAAGTTCTGCGATAATGTCCCTTTTCTTACGGTTGCTGGCCGGTCTGTCCCGGCTCTCCAGTAAGTCCATGAGGGAAGAGAGCTTCAGCCGTTCATACTGTGTGTCCTTGTAGCCGTCCTTCTGGAGATGGAACCATCCCACCGCTGCCACCACTGTAACGGTCACCACCGTTTACGATCTTCCATCATCCCACTCAAGACAGCTTATCCGACACTCCGACAAACCATCAGACACGATCCATTCCCGCGGTCACGACGTCCATACTTAACATAGGATGCGTCATCTTTTTGGTGCTTTATCTTTACGCCGGGAAACCCCTTACGGAAACGGCGTAAAGTCACTGCGTCGGGCGGGCGTACGTTCGGGAATTGGCGTATCTCGCTGATTTACATATTCTCGGCGTAAATCAGCAGGGACCGCCCCTGGCGGCCATTTTAAAATTACATTTAAGATCTGACGGCATAATACAATTACGCATGTCGGATCTTTCCTTCAAACCGGCGTACCTTGTTTTCTGAATACAGAAAACAGATACGCCGGCGCAAAGTCAGAGTTATGCCGGCGTATCAGTGATACGCCGGCATAACTCTACCTGAATCTGGTCCATACCCTGCTCTCTCTCTGCCCCATACCCTGCACTCTCTCTGCCCCATACCCTGCACTCTCTCTGCCCCATACCCTGCACTCCCACTCTGCCCCATACCCTGCACTCCCACTCTGCCCCATACCCTGCTCTCACTCTGCCCCATATCCTGCTCTCACTCTGCCCCATACCCTGCTCTCACTGCCCCATACCCTGCTCTCTCTCTCTCTGCCCCATACCCTGCTCTCTCTCTCTCTCTCTGCCCCATACCCTGCTCTCTCTCTCTCTGCCCCATACCCTGCTCTCTCTCTCTCTCTGCCCCATACCCTTCTCTCTCTCTCTCTTTCTGCCCCATACCCTTCTCTCTCTCTCTCTCTGCCCCATACCCTGCTCTCTCTCTCTGCCCCATACCCTGGTATCTGCACATACCCTGCTCTCTGTCTGTCCCATGCCCTGCTATCTGCCCATACCCTGTTTTCTGCCCCATGCCCTGATATCTGCCAATACTTTGCTCTCTGCCACATGCCCTGATATATGCCCTGTGGCAGGCGCAGCACTATGAAGTGCCTAATGCGCTGTGGCATTAGAAGAATTGTGTTATCTTTGACTTTTCAGTCCAACAAGACTGTCTATTACTCTGAAATTCCTCTATTGCCGTTCTATGGAAGCAGTAGGTTTAAAGAGCACACCAAATGCTTAAAATATCTTCTTTATTAACTTCATATAAGATACTGCTGCTTTGCAGTAGACCGTCCATGTACAAAAACACGCAATGAATAAGTATAAAAGAAAATGGTGGTTCAAATATTCAATCTTGTCATTTAACAGATATAGGTAGATATATTTCTTTCTTCAGTATTTATACTCTCTCTCTCTGTAAGTTATTAAAGCATTCTCTGATTTCTCTGAAAGGTAGAACTGTGGTTTGCAACTTGGTTTGCAGGGTTGCTTTTGCAGGGTTAGCTTAGTTGGGTTTGGTTTGTTTGAAGGTATGATATGATATGGTTCGGTTTAAAGGTATGAAGGTATGATGAGTGGTGGAACTACAAGTGAACACACAGCTAGATCAGTATTCAGTTATAATCACACTATTTACAATAAGAACACATATATAACTGTGTACCATACCTAATTTGCCCTGTTGCTTCCACAAAACTGCTCTGTATGTCTGCTCTGCTCTGCTGTCTGCATGTGGAAAAGAATTTGCAGACCATGTGCTGGAAGATTCCTGACAGCATAGAATGCAAAGCTGGCTGTGATTGGTCAAAACTCTGCTCAATGTGAGATTGGCTGTGATTGGGCCAAGGCTTATGATGAGTCACAAAAGCTTAACACTATGCTTTCTGGCATGAATTTTACTGTGAATTGCTTACCTACTGCTGCCATACAAACAAATGACTCTTAAAGGCATATTTTTTCTTTTGCTTCTGTGAATACAACATACAACTATTATACAACATCCAAGCATAAAATCACAGTGAATAACTCTGCCTTTGTCTCTCACATATAAACATGTGCACTACATTAGGTTCTTAGCAGGTTTAGCTGTATATACATGTAGGTTATATAGCTACCTAGGACAGGTTCTAGCTGGCCAGCTACATGCCCCATGCCCTGATGTCTGCCCATGCCCTGCACTGTGCCCACCTCCCCCTGCTCTTTGCCTCATATTCTCTGTGCCCGCTTGCCCTGCTCTGTGCCCCCTTGCCCTGATGTGTGCCCCCATGCGTACCCCATGCCCTGATGTGTGCCCCCATGCTCTGCTGCCTGCCCCCATGCCCTTCTATGTCCCCTATGACCTACTGTGTGCACCGTGATGTGCCCTACTGTGTGCCCCATGATGTGCTCTACGGTGTGCACCATGATGTGTCCTACTGTGTGCCCAATGCCCCACTATATGTCCCACTGTGTGCCCAATTCCCTCCTCTTGGCCCTGTGATGTGTCCTGAGCCCCCATGCCCTGCTGTCTGCTCTGTGCCCCATGCCCTTATGTTTGCCCCCATGCCCTGCTGTCTACCCCATGCCCTGCTCTGTGACCCCATGCCCTGCTCTGTGGCCCCATGCCCTTCTCTGTGCCCCATGCCCTGATGTCTGCCCCATGCCCTTCTCTGTGCCCTCATGCCCTGATGTCTGCCCCATGCCCTTCTCTGTGCCCCCCATGTCCTGATGTCTGCCCCACACCCTGCTCTGTGCCCCATGCCCAGCTATCTGCCCCCCTAGGCCCTGCTTCATTCACCTAGGCCCTGCTGTGTGCCCCCATGATGTGTGTGGGTGTAGTTTGAGTGTGGGCAGGGATACAGGGGGCCCCATGATCTTCTGTTGCCCGGGGGCCCCATGAGTTGTCAGTCCGCCCCTGAACACACAGATCCACATCCTGTCAGGGAGAGAGGAGACCGATGCTGTGTCCCAATATCCCAATCCCCCCATAAGTCACTGATCGCCGCCATTACTTGTAAAAAAAATAAGAAAATAAATACATAAAAATATCCTGTAGTTTGTAGACGTTATAACTTTTGCACAAACCAATCAATATACACTTATTGGGATTTTTTGTTACCAAACATATGTAGCAGAATACATATTGGCCAAAATGTATGAATTTAGATTTATTTTTTATTTATTTTTTATTGGATATGTTTTATAGCAGAAAGTAAGAAATATATATATTTTTTTTAAATTGTCTGTCTTTTTATGTTTATAGTGCAAAAAATAAAAACCGCAGAGGTAATGAAATGCCACCAAAAGAAAGCTCTATTTGTGGGGAAAAAAAAGGCACATATATTTTATTTGGGTACAAAAATTTGCCTGGTCAGGAAGGAGGGTAAATATTCCAGAGATTAAGTGGTTAAGCATGGTAGGCCATAAAAATAGTGCACTGGTCTTAGTGACTCCCAAGTGACCTGCTGTTTTTTTTTCTGAACAACCTTTAACAATTGTTCTTTAAATTGAATAGGTACAATGAGCTTCCTTTTGACCATTTCTGTTTCCCTGCCTTTGGTGGCCAGATCCTCCCCGTAAAGCTTTTCACTGTTGCAGTTTATTGTTCTCCCATAGCAGGCAGGCTGAAAGCTAGACGTCTGTGATTCTATAGACTTGGGTCTGTCTGCAGTGCTTGCTCAAAGGCTACACAAGTCCCGGGTGCAAACAAGGACAACAGCTGAGGCTTTTTAGTCTATATAATCAAACAACTCTTTGCTATATGTCAAAAAACACATAGGGCCAAATTCAGGTAGAGTTAGGCTGGAGTATCAGTGATACTCCAACCTAACTCTCACTTTGAGCCGGCGTTTCTGTTTTCTGTAAGCAGAAAACAAGAAACGCCTGGTTGGAGTTCCTATACGAGCGGCGTAATTGTATTTCGCCATAGTATCGGAACTGCAATTTTAAAAATGGTGCTCGGGGCGTTCCCGCTGATTAACGCCGAGAATATGTTAATCAGCGAGAATCGGCAATTCACGATCATATTCGGGCCCGACGCAGTGACTTTCCGACGTTTCCGTAAGAGATACGCGGCGTAAAGAAAAACCAGCCCCCTAGTGGAGTATCCTATGTTAAGTATGGCCGTCGTCATCGCGTCGAATTTAAAAAAATTTGCGTTGTTTGCGTAAAACGTCCGTGAATGGGGATTGACGTCATTGACGTTCACTGACAGAATTTGGAGCATGCGCACTGACAGTCGACGCATGCGCAGTACGTTCGCCGCGGGATCGCGCCTAGTTTAAATAATACACGCCCCCTACCCGCCCAATTTGAATTCCGCCCGCTCATTTTCGCTGCGCCGCCGCAACTTTAGGAGCAAGTGCTTTGTGAATACAGTACTTGCTCCTAAAGTTTCGGCGGAGTAACGTAAATAAGAAACGTTAAAGATAAAAATTCGCCCATCTACCTAAATCTGGCCCATAAAGTGTCCAAGTGCTGCCGTTAATCAAGAAGTGCTAAAAAAATTGCGATAAAGAAAAGAGAAATAATAAAAAAAAAAATATGGAAGCACGCCCATCCCTCCGGTATATAAGTGTGAATGCAAGTGCATGTGTAAGTTCCATTTGTGTGTGTAAATAGTATTTACACCACACACAGAGAGAGAAATAGTTCTAGAGCCATAATTCATTTCTAACTCGAAATTGATAACCTGTAAAGGCTTTTAAAATGTCACCTATGAAAAATTTTAAGTACCGAATTTTTGCTATGTTAAAATCCAATTTTGAGCTTTGACATAATTATTATCAATTTACTGGACATTACCCTTTCTTTTATATTTTAACAAAAATTGAGTATTATATTGTGTTGTGCACTAAATCTAATTTTAATGTATTTTATCATGAAAATATAACTTTGATAAACCGCTGTGCAAATATCACTCAACATAAAAATTGCATTTTAATGTCCAAGTCATCTGCTTTCAGAAAATATATAATATTTTGTTGTTCAAAGTAATTTTCTAGCAAAAAATGATGATTTTAACATTCGTGTAAAAAATAAAAAAATAGCTTCAGACATAAAATGGTTAAAACATGGTAGCTGTCTTCAAAGAGGCATTGATTGAGCATTTGGAGATTCGGCGTAACAATTTAAAATATTATTTTAATGAAAAAAGAAAAACAATGCAAAGATATACTGTATTCACAGAAAAAATATTACAAAACAGACAATTAGCAATAGTAAAATAAACCGGATTGAAAGCGAAAAGTAACTAATAAAGTTTGTCTAAGATTGGGTTTCATGCAGAGAAAATTGTTTGTCAGTCCAATCTGATGTATTAAAGTCATTGGCTCTCATCAATGACTCTTAGCATTCTATAATAGTTTTGATGGTATGGGGAACTACTGAGCTGCAGATGTAAGCCATCGCCTCTGGTTCCTAAAGAGAAACCAAACATCATATAAAGCCTATTGATATTTTGTTTAGAAGATCTAAGAAATGTTATTAGCCTTGAGCTCCTCATAATCTAGAAGTGATTGGTGTCTGATTGGTGTTTGTGTTAAATATGTGTAGATTTGAGATTTAAAATATTTGAATGTGTGGTTTCAGGTGCAAGAAAACTAAACTTACAAAGTGTATTGCTTCTAGATCAATTTGAATATTATAGTGTGCCCCCACACTGCCAAAAGCAAAAGCAGTGCATTAACAGTCAGGTCCATAAATATTGGGACATTGAAACAATTATAATCTTTTTGGCTCTACACACTATATACTTTTTGGCTGCTTTAACTGCAGACTTTCAGCTTTAATTTAAGGGTATTTACATGCAAATCAGGTGAACAGTGTAGGAATTACAACAGTTTGTATATGTGTGTCCCACTTTTTAAGGGACCAAAAGTAATGGGACAGTTGGCTGCTCAGCTGTTCCATGGCCAGGTGTGTGTTATGCCCTTATTATCCCATTTACAAGGAGCAAATAAAAAGTCCAGAGTTCATTTCAAGTGTGCTATTTACATTTGGAATCTGTTGCTGTCAACTCTCAATATGAGATCCTAAGAGCTGTCACTATCAGTGAAGCAAACCATCATTAGGCTAAAAAAAACAAAACAAACCCATCAGAGAGATAGCAAAAACATTAGATGTGGCCAAATCAACTGTTTGGAACATCCTTAAAAAGAAAGAATGCACTGGTGAGCTCAGCAACACCAGAAGACCACAGAAAACAACTGTGGTGGATGACCGAAGAATTCTTTCCCTGGTGAAGAAAACACCCTTCACAACAGTTGGCCAGATCAAGAACACTCTCCAGGAGGTAGGTGTATGTGTGTCAAAGTCAAAATCAAGAGAAGACTTCACCAGAGTGAATACAGAGGGTTTACCACAAGATGTAAACCATTGGTGAGCCTCAAAAACAGGAAGGCCAGATTACAGTTTGCCAAACAACATCTAAAAAAGCCTTGACAGTTCTGGAACAACATCCTATGGACAGATGAGACCAAGATCAACGTGTACCAGACTGATGAGAAGAGAAGAGTATGGAGAAGGAAAGTAACTGCTCATGATCCAAAGCACACCACCTCATCAGTGAAGCATGGTGGTGGTAGTGTCATAGTGTGGGCATGCATGGCTGCCAATGGAACTGGTTCTCTTGTATTTACTGATGTGACTGCTGATAAAAGCAGAAGGATGAATTCTGAAGTGTTTCGGGCAATATTATTATCGGCTCATATTCAGCCAAATGCTTCAGAACTCATTGGACGGCACTTCACAGTGCAGATGGACAATGACCCGAAGCATACTGAAAAAAACAACCAAAGAGTTTTTTAAGGGAAAGAAGTGGAATGTTATGCAATGGCCAAGTCAATCATCTGACCTGAATCCGATTGAGCATGCATTTCACTTGCTGAAGACAAAACTGAAGGGAAAATGCCCCAAGAACATGCAGGAACTGAAGACAGTTGCAGTAGAGGCCTGGCAGAGCATCACCAGGGATGAAACCCAGCGTCTGGTGATGTCTATGGATGTAAATAACCTCAAATTAAAGCTGAAAGTCTGCAGTTAAAGCAAATTTTGTTTGTTTAATTTCAAATCCATTGTGGTGGTGTATAGAGCCAAAAGACTAGAATTGTAGCTTATTGCAATGCACAATAAAGAATTTGGGGTACAATAACCCCCAGTGTCACTGAACACAATAATTACCCTCAATATTGGTACCAGCGATCTCCAGCATTGGTATGAGTGGATGCATCAATAAATCCCGACACTCGTGCCAGTGAATGCAATAATAATGCCCAATATTGGGATTAGTGGATGCAATACTAACTCCAAACACTGGTGTCAGTGGATGCAACAATAACCCCCCTGCGTTGGTGTCAGTGGATGCAATAATAACTCCCAGCATTGGTATCAGTGGATGCAATAATATACCTCAACCTTGGTGTCCGTGGACACAATAATAACCCCCAACATTGTCGTCAGTGGATGCAACAATAACCCTGAGCAATGGTGTCACGGGACATAAAATTAACCCCTAACATTGGTGTCAGGGAACACATTATTAACCCTCAATGTCGGTGTCAGTAAATGCAATAAAAGTTTCAAACAGTGGAGTCAGTGGACACAATATTATCCCACAGAACTGGTGTCAGACCTAATAACCTCCATAACCACATTGGTCAACGAGGGGAAATGTAATCCCCCACTCCACCTGTATTGGTAGTCACTGCAAGTACATTGTGCATTGCTGGTCAGTGTAGTGAAAGTTAACCCCACCCCTCCCCCACTGCATCGGTAGTCATGGCAGGTAAAATTAGCCCCCTCACTGCTGATCATGGCAGTAAAACGTAACCTTCCCTAACTCCGCAAAAAAACTTTGCCAACTTTGCCTTTGCCAGTACAGGCTTTCTTTTAGTGCCAGGAGTGCAAAGAGAGTTCCAGCACCAAGAACCCCTCTGCCACTCTGCTAGCTATATAATTCCCAATAGCCTGTGGGCCGCTCAGGCTGGATTCACACCTATGCATTTTTAGTGCTTTTTTTCATTTTGCAGATTTGCACTACAGTCCATTTAACATGGTTTCCTATGGAACACGTTCTGTAGTACAAACCTGCAAAATGCAAAAAGCACAAAAAATGCATAGGTGTGAATCCAGCCTTAGTTCCAGTGAAGGGAACCCTTAAGGCTTCAGCATACCAAGACATTTTGGACAATTTTATGCTCCCAACTCTGTGGGTTGGCCCCTTCCTGTTCCAACATGAATGCGCACCAGTGCACAAACAAGGTCCATAAAGACATTAACCACTTGCTTACTGGGCACATATACCCCCCTCCTGCCCAGGTGAAATTTCAGCTTCCGGCACTGCGTCGCTTTAACTGACAATTGTGCGGTCATGCGACGTGGCTCCCAAACAAAATTGACATCGTTTTTTGTACCCAAATAAAATATATGTCCATTTTTTCCCCCACAAATAGAGCTTTCTTTTGGTGGTATTTGATCACCTCTGCGGTTTTTATTTTTTGCGCTATAAACAAAAAAAGCAACAATTTTGAAAAAAAAACAATATTTTTTACTTGTTGCTATAATAAATAGCCCAATTTAAAAAAAAAAAAAAATTCTCAGTTTAGGTCGATACATATTCTTCTACATATTTTTGGTAAAAAAAAAAAAAAAATCGCAATAAGCGCTTACAAAATATGGGACAGAATTATTATTATTTTTTATTTATTTTTTTACTACTAATTTATACAGCGATCAGTGCTATAAATATGCACTAATTACTGTATAAATGTGACTGGCATTGAAAGGGTTAACACTAGGGGTGAGGAAGGGGTTAAATATGTACCTGAATTGTGTTCTAACTGTGGGGGGAGGGGGGTGACTGGGGGAGGTGACCGATTGTGTCCCTATGTACAAGGGACACAGATCGGTCTCCTCTCTCCCCTGACAGGACGTGGAGCTCTGTGTTTACACACAGAGCTCCACGTCCCTGCTCTGTCATTGCCGATTGCGGGTACCTGGCGGACATCGCGACCGCCAGGCACGCGCATCGGCATCTCAGGCACACGCGCGCGCCCCCCAGTGGCCGGAAGAATCCAATTAACGTCCAGTTGGATTTTCAGAGCCACCGTGAGGCCGTCATTATACAATGGCCCGGGGCTCAGGTGGTTAAAGTACATGTGCGTGTAAAAGCAGGTATCCCAATACTTTTGGTAATATAGTGTATATAAATGCATTCTCCACCCACATTGTGTTCCTTAGGCCCTCAAGGTTACGATAATGAATTCAGTATAATTTTTTAAGTGAAAATTAAACTTCTTTTAAGGCCCAGTTCACATCGATGATAGTTTGAAAACATATACGTTTTGTTTAGTGCCTAAGCCCAACTACTGTAAAACATTTAAAAAAGATTGAAAAAGGGCAAACTGGGTGGGTATTAGCCACTGCAGTATAATTAGGACTTTTTTGGGCCTTGTGTCTATAGTAGGTGAGCTAGTAAATTCACAGAGAATTTCTTATAAACAAAATAACACATTTTAACTCTCTGTTACTGGCTTCTTCTCCTCACACACAGATCCAGTGTGAGAAGAAGAGCCAGGGAACAGTAAGTTACCAATCTACAGTGTATTTACTGTGCACAACACCCCACTACCCACAACAAAGAGTACCTGTCTGCCCATCAGCAGTGTACTTGTCATCCATCAGTGCCCGACAGCAGTGCACCTGTCGCCCATCAGTGCCCACCAGCAGTGCACCTGTAGCTAATCAGTACCTGTCACACATCGCCCATCAGTGCCGCCGTAAGCCATATACCAGTCACAAAGAGTACCCATCACACAGCCACTATCAGCAGAGTACCTGTCCTTCAGTTGCCCATCAGCCGAGGACCCGTCACACAGCCTCCCATCTGCAGAGTACCCGTCCTACAGCCGCTCATCAGCTGAGTGCCCATCACACAGCCACCATAAGTCTACCTGTCCCAGTGTCCCCATAGCCAGTCATGTCCAAAAAAGTTTACACTAGTGAGGAGGCATTTTAAATCCTCAGTATAACGGATGAGAGCAGCATGGAGCTATCACAGTCTAATTCCAATTCGGTGTATGAACTTGTCAAAAGTAGTGGATCGGCAACTGAATCTAAGGAGGAAAAGGTCCCTCCTAAAAGAATAAGGCACTCTGAAAACCAGACAGCCACCAGGAGTCATACACCCCAGTGGTCAATCAGAAAAACAGCACTGGAATATCACATCCCCCAAGAATTAGGGCCCAAACATATCCCCCAGATGCACTGGCGAACCCATTATGACTGCCTTCTAACTTGGGATCAGCAAGCTTCCCCCTTTCACCACACAGCAAGGTGTGCAGACCAACACCGAAACATTTTTAGAAATATTTTTTTTTTACATTTATTTTGCCCATCAGTTTACTTCAGTTTATTGTGGACCGTACCAATCTTTTTGCCCAACAAAGTATTGCTAACAACCCTAGTTCATCCTATGCCTGTTCGTATGAGTGGAAACATCTTACATTGAAGGAGTTCAAGTTACCATATTTATCAGTGTATAACATGCACTTTTTACCCCTGAAAATAGAGTATAAACAGCGCGTGCATGTTATAAGCTGATATTTGTTTTTACCAACTGGGGGGGGTGGGGATCAGGCGGTCCGCCCCAGGTGCCACACATTGGGGGGATGTCAGTCCGCCTTTCCTGGCCCTGGGACAACACTGGCAGCATGCTCTAAAGTTAAGAAAAAATCACTGCCAGCCCATTCTCGTACACTGCTGCTCCTGTGTCACTCTCATTATAAACCAAAGCCTCTAAATACCTCATTAGCTCCGTTCTTTCAAACCACTCTCTTCCTCCCACTCCTCCTCCTCCGAGTGTAGCCTAAGATTGGAGGAGGAGAGCGGTCACATGACCATCCATGAAACTTTAGAGGAGAGCAGTCACGTGACTGGGTCCATGAAAGAATGGAACTAATGGGTTATTTAAAGGCTTCAATTTACAATGACAGACACTTACACAGTGTAGGAATAGAGTTCCAACCAAAAGTGGAACTTTTGCTTTAAAGGGGGTCTTTGTAATGTGCAGGGGGCTGTGGAAAGATTTTTTCCTGAAACGTCCCTCTTAAAATTAGGGTGCGTGTTTTATGCCTGTGCGTGTTATACGCCAATAAATACGGTATTTATGGGCCTCACTATTAACATGGACCTTACAAAAAGATGAAGAACATGCTTACTGGTCCACCGACCCATCCATCACATGCCCATTTATTCTGCTGTAATGTCTAGGTGACGCTATGAGATGATCATGTGCTTCCTTAATTTCAGTGGCAATATCCAGTGTTCTTCCCGAGATCATCCCAACTATGACAAATTACCCACTTCTTAATTTTTCTCCCCAGAGATTTGCTGAACACCAAGTCCCTGACCAAAACATATGTGTGAATAAGTCCCTTGTCCACTTCACAGGCTGGCTGGGAATCAAGCAATACATTCACAGCAAAAGGGCAAGATATGGAGTAAAGATCTACAAACGTTGTGAAAGAGCTACTGGATATTTGTATGCATTCCACATGTATGACAAAGATTCCCAGCTATAGTGCCCAACCTAAATCGGCAAGTGGAAAAATTGTCTGGGACCTGGCATTTCCACTTTTCCAAAAAGGTTATCACATCTACCTAGATCATTTCTATACCAGTCTGCCTCTTTCCTGCCACCTTACCATGAGAAGACCTTTCCAAAAAATTTAGTGACCACAAGGCTACAAAGGGGGGAATCAGCAAGTCTGAGGAATGAGGAAATGCTGGCTGTGAAGTTCCCATCCCAGGGGAAATTCCCAGAAGACACGGTCCCATCCAAAAGCCTGCATGTATCTAAGATTATAATCAACAATCAGATGCTACAACCCTATTTAGCAACAATAAATTCCCTTTTCTGGAATAAAAAAGTTGCAATTTATCGTATTAATTTGGCCATTTATAATGCTTATGTCACCTACACCAAATCCACTGAAAGACCTACCATCTTCCTCAAATTTTAGAGTGAAACCCCTTATTTACCAGCAAGCAACCCCCCCAGAAAACATTTTCTCTGATTCTGTAAGCAGACTTTATCAGCACCATTTCTCTGAGAGCATTCCACCCAAAGAAGCAGGCCGAAGGCACTAGAAAATATGTCAGGTATGCAGCAGAAGGGGAGTTAGAAGAGACACCAGTTTTCATTGTCTCCAATGTCTCTCCCAACCGGGCCTATGCATCGGAGACTGCTACTGTCATTTTCACATAACACTAAAATATTAGCCCATATTTCTAACAGCCTGCCATTTCCCCTTTTCAATATCTGTGCTGATCAGTTGCCTGGCACCTGAACCAACCATGCCACTGCCTTACACTTAAACTGCCCTGGCCTATTTATCAGCTATGCTTCTGCCTGCCATCAAGATTGTACATCAACCATCTTCCTGCCTTCCACCTGCACTGACCTTGGCCTGTTAATCAACCATGTTTTTTGCCTGCCGCTTGGACTGATCTTTTGCAATGCTAGTGTAGTAGTGGGATTCAAGATAACACAGGGGTGTCACATATGTGAAAGGTTTCAGAATAGTGTTCTGCGTAGAGAAAAACTGTTTTTTGGTTTTCTCTGGGTTTTGTAATTCCCAGATCAGGGTCTGGAGACTGGAGGCTTTGAAGAGATTTGGGTGGGAAGAAGCCTCTACCCCTGTGGCCATTCTTCCCTGTCCAAGGCCCTTAGCTTGATGTTCCTACCTGTTGTTTGGACCTATACTTTGACTGTGCTGACCTTATCTCTGCCTGCTGCCTGAAATGACCCATGACTTTATATGGACCATGTTCCTGCCTGCTGCCTGGACCAATACTTTGGCTGTGTTGACCATATCGCTGCCTGCACTGATGCAGGACTGTTTATGGACCATATTCCTGCCTGTTGCTTGGACCAATACTTTGGCTGTGCTGACCATATCTGCCTGCTGCCTATACTGACTATGAACAGTATTCCTGCCTGCTGCCTAGACAATTATTTTTGCTGTTGCTGACCATTTCCCTGCCTGCTACCTGAAACATAGCTTTGGCTGTGCTAACAATATCTTTGCCTGCTGCCTGTACTGACTATTGACAATATTCATGCCTGCTGCCTGGAAAATTCCTTCTGCTGTTGTTGACCATGTCCCTGCATGCTGTCTGGACCAATGCTCTCCTCTGTGGACCAATGCTCTCCTCTGTGGACCAATGCTCTCCTCTGTGGACCAATGCACTACTAAAACCACATGTAATCTTTTGTTTACCCTTTGCTCAGCAGAATGCATTTTGTGATAGTTTGTCAGGACATTAGATGTGTAATTTATGACTTTAGAAAGCCTGAAGGTACTACCTGGATGTTGGTCCTCTCTGTAGCCAGGCTGTGGAAAAGTCTCACAGATGTGGTATCGCTATACTCGGGAGGAGTAGCAAAATGTATTTTGGGGTGTTATTCTTGGTATGTACATGGTATGTGTTAAGAATATCATATAAATTGACAACTTTGTGAAAAAGAAAATATATTTTTAATTTTCTTTCCACATTTTCCACAAACTTGTGAAAAAAATTACATGTTCAAAAGACTCATTATGCCTCAGAATATACGGTGGGGGTGTTTCCTTTCCAAAATTGAGTTATTTTGTGGGTAATTTCACTGTCCTGGTGTTCCAGGGCCTTCAAAAATGTTATATGTAGTCAGGAAATTAAATGTGCAATTTACTGTATGTCCCTAGAACGCCTGGTAGTGCTACTTGGATTTTGGGCCTCTGTATGTGGCCAGGCTGTGTAAAAGTCTCACACATGTGGTATCGTCATACTCAGGAGGAGTAGCATAATGTATTTTGGGGTGTAACTCTTGGTATGTACATGCTATGTGTTAGAAATATCTTTATAAGTTGATAACACTGTGTAATAGTGATAACAGAAATAACTTGTTAACATTACAATTTTGTGTAAAAATAAATACATTTTTACCTTTCCCAAGAATTATGGGAAAAAGTAAAAATTTCAAAAAGGTCACCATGCCTCCTACTAAATACATTGGAATGTCTACTTTCCAAAAATGCATCATTTGGGGGGTGTTTGTACTGCCCTGACATTTCAGGGCCTCATTAAATGAAATACCATATCTTGCAGACTCTATAACAGGGGTGGCAAACTCAAATTCATCGGGGGCCGCATCAGCAGTATGGTCAAAGGGCCGGGTGCGCTACGTATACAGTGCATGGGTCAGGATTGCGCTACGTACACAGTGCATGGGTCAGGATTGCGCCTAAAAATTCCTCACATCTGTACTCTCTCCTACCTTCCTACCTGGACCAACTCTGGTACCTCCCTGTATAGGCGGCTCCCTCTATTTGTATTGGGCTATAGTACCTTTTTTTTTATTGGGCTATAGTGGTACCATCCCTCTGTGGGCAGATCTCCTGTGTTATCAGTACTTTGCTTCTTTTTTTAGCAGCACACAGTTTATTAAGAAGAGCCACAGGACGCAGCCCACTGGATGGGAGAAAAAAACTTCCCAAAAAACTGCCAGCAATCTCTGCCACTATAAACATTGAGTGGCATGCAAAAAAGCCAGCATCGCTGGCTGGAAGGACTGGGGAGGCGGGGGGAGGTGGAGACAGGGCGGAGGAGGAGGCGGACACCAGAGTGGCATTGTAAGCCGACATTGCTGCTGAAAGAGTGGAGGCGGCGTTGGAGGCGGAGACAGGGCGGAGAAGGAGGCGGGCACAAGAGCGGCATTGTAAGCCATCATGGCTGCAGAAAGTGCGGAGGTGGCGGTGGAGGCGGAGACAGGGAGGAGGAGCAGACGGGCACCAAAGCGGCATTGTAAGCCGTCATTGCTGCAGAAAGAGCGGAGGCGGCGTTGGAGGTGGAGACAGGGCGGAGAAGGAGGCGGGCACCAGAGCGGCATTGTAAGCCGTCATGGCTGCAGAAAGAGTGGAGGCGGCGGTGGAGGCGGAGACCAGAGTGGCAGCCTGAGATGCAGCGTTGGAGGCGGAGACAGAGCGGCACAGTAAGGGGAATATGTAATGCCTGCTCAGACTGGCCGTGCCCCACGCTCGCTGGAATCCCAACCTGGCAAAATGAAGAGGCTGCTGTGCGGGCCACATTACAAGGTCCGGCGGGCCGGATTCGGCCCGCGGGCCTTGTGTTTGCCACCCCTGCTCTATAACATTCACACAGACTAAATAATATACACTTTTTTGTAAATTTATGTTTATTCAGTTTTATAACATACAAACAATATCGTCCACCGATTGTGAAAATCGACCATTGGCTACAACACAATTGCCGGTGTGCAGTGAGCAAAAACAAAAACAAATAGGTACAAAACTAAAAATTATAACCCACCCAAAAACAACAGAAATTGCCTAGACAGCTACTTGCATTTATGGACCCTCCTATACCCTAATTTTTTTTTTTTTTTTTTACCAATGATATGTAGCAGTCGAAATTTTGAAATTGATGAAGAAAAATTGCTTACGGTATATCGCAAAAAAAAAAAAGAAACAATGGGGATTACATACCATCCAAAGAAAGCTCTGTGTGAAAAAAATATATAAAACTTTTGTTTGGGTACAGTGTAGCATTACTGAGTAACTGTCATTCAAAGCGTGAGAGCACTGAAAGCTGAAAATTGGTCTGGGCAGGAAGGGGGTAAAAGTGCCCTGTATTGAAGTAGTTAAGATTCTGACCCCTGGGTTTGGCATGCATTTTGTGTGTGGATAGTTTAAGGACAGGTCACCCATCTGTTAGGGACAGTATTAGCGTCAGGGAAAGGTTTCAGACAACAAAGAAAAGGCTTGCAATCTCCTTGGACAACTTTCCGTTCATGGACAAGTCAGCCAGGCTGCAGTCTGCCCCTCCAGGCAGACGCTGTCAGTTCGGCAGATACCTGCTCCGCTACACACTGTCTATATCCATGTTCCCGGTTGGGCATTCTTCCACTGGGTGAACCGTTTTGCCTTTACTACAACACAGGTTCTACTAATTGCACCTGGACTGTTTGTGTGTGTTATTGCTTCCGCACTGTGCTGCACCTACCCACAAATACATGACAAAGCATTTCCTGAGCACTAGAGGATATCTAAGTAGACAGCCCAGCAGGGCAGCTTGCTTTACAGCTCTGCTTGTCTAATTGAGACCTCCAGCTCTCTGATCAGGGATTAGTCCGATTCCAGTACTGAAACAACCATCTTCTTTCAACACAACTGAATATGACGTAAAGGAGTTGTAAAGGAAAAAAATTTTTTGCCTAAAATTAATGTCTGCAAGGTAGACGGACAGAATAGTGTAATGATTCTGTTAAAAAATGAGTAAATAACTATTAAATTCCTTCATCTATATCACCTCCGGCGTTCTAGTTTCTGTTCTCTTATTTACTTCCTGGTTTGCGGAGCTCGTTCATGTAAAAACTGCATTTCCCAGTATGCATTGTGGCACACCCAGTAATTCACACCTCCTTGAAGTCTCTAACACGTAGAGAGCGTCCTGCTGCACAGATGTAGTTCCCAGGAGGGGGCGAGCACGTCACTGACCACCGCAGTAAAGCTTCCCTTCACGGTGGTGAGTAACAATCAGACAAGCAGGAAATGAACAGAACAGAGAGGAAATAGAGCAACTTCTGAGCAAAACTGAACAATGAGGAAGTGAAAAGAGGAATGTCTGCAGGTAAAGGATGCTTATTATGAAAAAAAAATATTTTCCTTTACAACCCCTTTAAGCCGGACCTTTGTCCGACCAAAATCACATCGGAATTCCGATGGAATTCCATCGGAGTAAAAGAGGAATTCCATCGGAGTACAAGAGGAATTCCATCGGAGTACAAGATGTAACATGTTCTCTATCTAAACTTCGACGGAATTCCCCTTAATTTCCGATGGAAATAATCCGATGGGGCATACAACGTCAGAATTTCCGATGGAAAAAGTCAGTCGGACTTTTTCCATCGGAAATTTCGATCACGTGTACAGGGCTTTATTTTAAAAATGTGCACAGGCGATAAGAACCAGGGCTGTCCTAATGCATAGGCAGTGCCCATGGGCCCCAGGTAGATGGGGGTCCATGATTGTCTTCCAGTACATCATACTTGTCAACTGTCCTGGATTTGTTAGGCCAGTCACGCTTTATACTAAGCTGTCCCAGGATGGCCGTGTCCTGAGTAGCGTCCTGAAACCTGTACTGTGCCCTCTTGATCACAGTGTTGTGCCCTCCTGACCTCCCTCCACTGTGCCCTTCTGCCCCTGTAGGGGTGCCCTTTGTGTTGATTAGTCTTTGATTTATGGAATGCTTTTTATATTTAAAGTTGATTTTATTGAAAGTACTAATAAATATATGTTTAATTCTATCAACTATTTATACTTTAATTCTTGAGCGTAGGTGCGTAAATTGGGGCAGGTTGGTAGGGGCCCAGTAGATTACTTTGCTCAGGGGCCCATGATGCTATTAAGATGGTCCTGACCAGAGCTGGATCACCTAATATTATTTAATATACAATATTTTCCTGACAAAAAAATCTATGATATTTTTTTTTCCAAACTATAAGAAATAGGGGAAGAAAGTATAAAAATCAAATTTCCTTGAACTAGAAGGGAAGAGAATTCTTCCAACAGGGACACAGAGAACAATGAAAACCTATTGGTTCCAACTCTTCCCAACTCCATCCTAAACATTTTAAACATGAATAATCTTCTGGGCATCCTCATATTGTAAGAAGTTAAACTCCATACTTCAGTTTTTTGCAAGTGGAAAGGGCAGAGAGTGTTTATTTTCTGGCTGCAGAATAGGCTGCTCCTTGTTCTTGAATAGTAGAGGGGACAGGGCGGGCTCTCGGGCCCTTCTTCTTACTTGCTATTGGTAACGGAAGTTAGGCCAGCTGTAGGAGGGACATGCCCCCACAACCCTGATCTGACAGTGAGTCTTCTGTCTGCTTGCAGCTGGCTGCATCTCACAACTGGATACTTCGCAGACGTGGTACAAGGAGGAGGAGGAGGAGGAGGAGGAGGAGGGAGGAGAGGAGGGGGGGAAGGAGAAGCTGCATATCTGGAGTTTATGGAAAGGTAAGAGGTACTGCTTCACAATTACAATATATGCATGTGAGATCTACAAAGTACCATCTGTTTATTCGTTTTTAATTATACTTTTTCTTTGTAAAAGATTTGTGTGAAATTGTAAAACTGATGAAATAACTTAGTTCTTAATGGAATGCATTGTTAAAATAATTGGACATTTTGAATGTGTTCTTGTACATTTTATATACATCTGTCTAATTTGTTGTTATATATAGAGAGAGAGCGCGAGAGATAGGCGAGTGCCATGCAGAATATTCAGTGTAAAAGGGGGTCTTGTTTTTCTGTGGTCCCATAATGTCTTTCTGATTTGCTTTGGGGGAAAAAAGTTTACCTTTAAAAAGTTGAAGTCCATTCCTCTTTAGAAAACAAATCTCTTTGTCCCTCTCTCCGCCTCAATGGTGCATTTTTTAGGTCTGATGTATAGAGCTCTATTATTAAAGAACTATGTACCGGTAACTTGTGATCCATTACACTAAACTTGTCATCTAGACTCTACATGATTGGATTTGATATTTTTTAATGTTACTATAAAGGAAAATTAGTGGTGAAAAAAAAAGTATCAGTGAATAGTTTTGCCTGCAAATTCTTCATGGTCTGGGTAAGTGGAGGCGTGATAGGGGCGTGCTGTACTTTGTGTTATAAGGTGTCCCTCTTTTCCATCTTAGAAAGTTGGGAAGTATGTGTCAGCTCTGCACTCCACCCACATTCCTGATAAAGATTTATGAGCACAGTTACCGGGGCTTTGAAGCTGATCATTATCTTCTTCTAAAATATATGTTTTAAAGAAAAAGTTAAAGGAGAAGTGTGCTTTTCTAATAACAAAGGATCATTGTCCAGCCCCTGGCCTCTGCTGCAATAAACTGAATATAACAGGCCAACCTCTGTGCAGAGGAAATTTATTACTGCTGATTGACGATGGGATCTTTCCATAAGTGTGTCTGATCACAGCTTCACTGAGATGAATACAGAATGCCATTGCTTGAGTCACACATTTATTTTTTTCAGTGCATGTCATGCAGATGTGTCACATCTCTGATTGAACATTTTAGCAATGTATTGCCTGTTGGGCCCAAAATATGATTTATCAGAAAAGTAGATATTAAATCTGAGAGCTGATTACGATGATAATAGTGATGGAATAGTGAGATTTAGAACAATAGCAATATACTGCTCGTATAAATGAATGATGTGCCAAACTCCTGCAGCATTTTTTACTGACAGAGCACATTTTTTAACTGACAATCTGAAAAATGACACAACTCTTATTAAAAACTAGGACAACCGATATTTCAAGAGTATAAACACAATATGGAAACACCGACAATACCCAAAACAAGGAATATATCTGGTTTACCCTTAAAAAGTCAACAAAGCATGACAAATTATCAGCCCCTGATATTTACAGACGTAGATTTTATTGGAATGTCACGTACACACGATCGGACATTCCGACAACAAAACCGTGGATTTTTTTCTGACGGATTGTTGACTCAAACTTGTCTTGCATACACACGGTCACACAAATGTCGTCAAGAACGCGGTCACGTACAACACTACGACAGGCCGATAAACAAATTGTTAAATTATTCCGAGCATGCGTCAAATTGATTCCGAGCATGCGTAGGATTTTTGGGCATTGGAATTGCATACAGATGATCGGAATTTCCGACAAGAACTTTTGTTGTCAGAAAAATAGAGAACCAGCTCTCAAACATTTGTTGTCGGAAATTCCGACAGCAAACGTCCGATGGAGCTTACATATCCGACCAAAAGCTCACATCGAACGTTTGTTGTCGGAAATTCCGACCATGTGTACATGGCAGAAGACTCCTCTCTGAATGCAGTATTGGATCATTTTCTATGACCCTGAATTCTGCTCTAAAATACACCTAAAATTAACAAGCAGTGCATATGCACATAAAACAACCTAGGGCTGCATTCCAAGGCTTATTAAAACAACAGACGCTCTTACCATAATTTCCAATAGTCCCTCATTTGAAGAAACTGTCCCTTGTTTTGACCCAAATGCCTATTTTCTCCTCAGTTGTCCCTCTTTTTAGCCTGATGTATAGACCTCTATAAAGAAAACATACAATTTAACTACCAAAACTGTTACAGTATACGGCATTAAACGTTTAACCCATCCTTTATGTTATTGTCTTTAAAATGTCAGTAAAAGAAAAGGTTGTGGTAAAAAATAGCACTTGTGGATTTACCCATTTATTTTTTGCTTAATAATTCTTTGTGATCTGTCCCTCTTTCTTATCTGAGAATGGTAGGAGGCACCTTGTTAAATGAAATCCATTGTCCTACTGCTGCAAGAAGTATGCTTTAGACTGTGTGCTGCATTCCAATGGCATTCCACAAGCACATACATGCCACACACACACACACCGTAAATAGGTGCAGTCTATAGGACTTGACAACAGAGATAACATTTAAAAGTGTAATTCATTCAGATCTATTATTTATTTATATTTTATTTCAAGTGCATTTGCAATGGCAGACCCCTCTTTCATCCCTGGCACCCTTCTGACACAGGTAATAGCTTTCTGACCTCTTGCAACAGCCAATCAGCAAGAATTAAATTAATGGGTCCCCTCTCCATAGTAAAAAGAAGAAGATAATAGGTAAGTGTGGACAGACTATAAGTATATACAAAGCTGACTATATTTAAAAGCTCATTCGCAGGGGCGCAGAGAAACATACAATGTGAAAGAAAACATTCACATCAATACAGCTCAGACCGAACATGGCTCTGCCATGGTGTTCTGTATGAGCAGTCTCCAATTAAGTTTCTTGTGGAAGATACTAGTGGGGTGCAACCCATTAACTGGCATAGAATTGTCTTAATCTCATAATAACTATAAGCAGATGTCAAGAGACCCCCCTCCCCTTAGATCAGATGTCAAGAGTCTCCCCCCACCATCAGAAGTCAAGAGTCCCTCCCTTACTTCACAGTGCATGCCCCTTACTGTGTGCTGCTGCCGGGAAGAAGCTGGAGCGTAGCTGGGAAGCATAAAGTGCAAGGTCTGGAGGATGACCAGAGAAGGACTGGAGTCTGCTGAATGTATACCAGGGGAGGTGGAGATGAGGGGGTGCTCTGGCTACAGAGAGAGGTGCAGAAATCTTGTCCATCTTTCTGCTGCTGACTGCTGAGATGGGTTGGGGTAGTGGGGGGGCAGAGAGAAGCCTCTCCATAGCTGCACAGAGAAGCTCAGGATCTGGTGGAGGAGTTCTGTCCTCCTCTCTGCTGCAGATGGCTGAGACAAGCTGGGGGCAGAGACGGGGGGGGTCCCCACAGCTGCAGAAGAGGTGCAAGGGTCACATGAAATGGTTTGGTGGACCGGATTTGTTTGAAACATGTGCTGTAAGGGCTCTTGCACACAGGCTGCCTGAGTCTATTCAGCATACTTGAAGCCATATTTCCCTTACTCAGGCAACCAGGGTACACAGTACAGCCTGTTATTAGCGTGAATGCCTGTGCAGCTCTGTACACGTGTATATAGAGGTGCTATTGTAAACACTTTAAAAATGACATTGCGCCATACTCACACTGCTATAAAGTGGACCAAATTTGTCCTCAAAACCTCCAATACTTATGGATAGGTATTTTGGATATTTATAAACGAATATTATGAGAATCCTTATCAATAGCACAATGGCATATGCTGTGCAACCACATACTATGAAATATCCACAACAACATATAGGTATTAATAAAAGTAACGGTATAAAAATAAAACAGTCCAATATCTGAATCATTAAAATACACAAAACAGAGATAAAAATTAAAAAGGTAATAATGAACCCCTGGTTATATCCACTGATGTAAAGTCTTAGGCCTCGTACACACGATCAAATCTGTCTGCTGGAAACGGTCTGCTAGACCGTTCCAGCAGACAGATTCGATCGTGTGTACGGCCGAGCCGACGGATTTGGCCACCCGACAGATTTCAAAGCATGCTTTGAAATCTATCGGGTGGGAATCCGTCCGCCCGACATGTCTGCTGGTTAGTACACTTACCAGCAGACATGTTGTCTCGCATCGCCGCCGAATGGATTCGGCGCATGCGCGGAAGTGTTTTACTTCCTGGTGCGGTGACGTGGCGGCGCCAACGTCACCGCCACGTCACCGACACGTCAGCGCGCCGTCTGCTGGCGGGGATTTTGGTTTGCTCGTGTGTACACGCGAGCAAACCAAAATCCTATCAGACAGATTTGTTCAAATCGGTCGGTCCGACCGATTTGAACAAATAGATTGCCTCGTGTGTACGAGGCCTAAAACGTAGTAAAGGCGATGTAAACAGTTCAAAGTATTAAATGGTGTATATGAGCGATTATCCTACCGTGCACCTTCCACCAAAAAGACCAATAGCTGTAATGCACCGCGTGATGCACAAGACTTTACATCAGTGGGTATAACCACGGGTCCATTATTACCTTTTTAATTTTTAGCGCTGTTTTGTGTATTTTAATGATTTAGATATTGGACTGTTTTATTTTTATACCGTTACCTTTACAGTGTACCATGGTTGCCTTAGTAAGGGAAATATGGCTTCAGGTATGCTAAATGGCTCTTGCACACAGGCTGAATGGCAGCCTGTGTGCAAGAGCCCTTACAGCACATGTTTCAAACAAAAATGAGTTTGACCCCCTGGGGAAGTGTGCATCATGCGGTGGATTACAGCTATTGGTCTTTTTGGTGGAAGGTGCACGGTAGGATAAGAGCTCATATACACCATTTAATACTTTGAACTGTTTACATCACCTTTACTATGTTCAAGACTATACATTAGTGGTTATAACCACGGGTCCATTATTACCTTTTAAATTTTTAGCACTGTTTTGTGTATTTTAATGATTCAGATATTGGACTGTTTTATTTTTATACTGTTACTTTTATCTTATCCTATTTTAAACAGCTGCTTAGTTTTTTAAAACATTTTGTAAATGATATTCTATTACAATTTTATCTTTGTGCAATGTGCATCCTACTTAGGGAACTGTGGGATTGATTTGGCGCTGAGTGGGTGTTCTGTAGGCCATTTGCCTACACAATGCTCTCGAGCCCACAGACGAAGAAGAATCTTGTCTTCTGGTACTGTTGGACCTAAGCGCAGCTTTCGACACGGTAGACCACAAACTGTTACTGACTCGGCTAGCGGAAGTAGCCAGAGTCGCAGAAGGTGATCTATCATGGTTCTCCTCTTTTTTGGAAAACCGATCACAATTAGTGAAATTGGGACCTTTCACTTATGAAAAACTCACGGTGTCATGCAGAGTCCCTCAAGGATCCCCTCTGTCACCGGTGCGGTTCAACATCTATCTTCACCCTCTTTTTGAAATCATCAGTAGCCAAAAACTACTTTATCACTCTTATGCGGATGACACACAACTGTATTTTCGCATCTGCAACAAAAAGGATCATCATCTCAGTCTAGAGACATGCCTTTTTTTTGATAGAAAATTGGATGACAAAGAGTTATCTTAAACTCAACAGCTCCAAAAGAGAACTTCTCCTGTTTCACGCCAGTCGTAAGAATCAACTTGCAACAACTTGGACACCAACGCCCATTCTGGGCCAAACAATCGCCCCTAGCGCCAAAGTCAAAAGTCTCGGAGTCATCTTCGACACCTACATGACAATGGATGCACAAATAGGGTCAGTAGTGAGCGGATCTCACCATCTGCTGCGCCTACTACGCAGACTTATTCCTTTTATTCCTAAAAAAGACATAGCAGTCGTGGTGGGAACAATTGTGAACTCCAGACTTGACTATGCAAATGCCCTCTATCTTGGACTCCCTAAGTACCAAATCTCTCGTCTGCAAGTCGTTCAAAATACGGCCGCCAGACTTGCGACTGGGAAAAAACCATGAGAATCAATCTCACCTTCGCTGGGAACCCTTCACTGGTTGTCAGTAAAAGACAGAATTGCTTTTAAAGCACTCTGTCTGACGCATAAGTGCATCCATGCGAAGGCCCCCCAATATCTATGAGAAAAAATAAAAGCTCACAACTCCAATCGCGTTCTGCGATCCACCAACCAAAATCTGCTCCAGATACCCAAAGCCAGATACAAGTCCAAAGGAGAAAGAAGATTTGCGTTCCAAGGTCCCAGACTATGAAACGCTTTACCAACCAGCATTCGGTTGGGGGAGAACCACTTGGCCTTCAGAAGAAAGATCAAAACTCATCTCTTTTGATGTCAAAGGAGACAGGAACAACGAGCGCCCAGAGGCGATTTAGTTTGCATGTGCTGCGTTATATAAGTTCTTCACTTACTCATTTGCACACCCCTCTTTCTTCATATAGGTATTAATGTTTCAACTTGATCAAGGCACTATGCCACTAGTGATGTACCTCAATGCTGATATTGTTGTGGATATTTTATATTTATCGATTTTAATTTGACATCTATTCATTTCTTTACAAAAAAAACTCCTAGAAAATATATCTATAAAACCCTTGATTTAAAATAGTTTGATCATTATTTTTCCTGGATTCCTCTTTATATTAGCTCCTATAATACCCTCTGTTGTGGCACAGAATGTAAAATGTTGTGAGTCTAACATTAGATGCTTGCCGACAGGATTACAGAACAGACTGGGAACAGTGCACTGATGCTCCTTCATTGTCAATCAGCAAGAAAATGATCAGATTAATGACCAAGTTGTATTGCTTTAACCACTTCAGGCCCGCGCTACCGTCGAATGACGGCAACAGCGCGGGCCTGAATATCCAACATGCCGTCATTTGACGGCATGTCCTTTAGGCGTTCCCAGCGCGCACTGTAGAGCGCGCTGCGGGGAAGCCCTGTGTTGTCCGTGTCCCTTGGACACGGCCAATCACAGATCGCGGCGAACGGCCAATCAGAGTGGCCGTTTGCGATGCGATCTGTGGGCGAATGAGAGATGATCTCTCATAGATCATCTCTCATTGCCGTTTTACACAGTGACAGCGTCCTGTCTTTGGAGAGGAGGAGACCGATCTGTGTTCCTTGTACATAGGGACACAGATCGGTCACCCCCCCAGTCACCCCCCCTCCCCCCACAGTTAGAACACACCTAGGATACACATTTAACCCCTTCCTCACCCCCTAGTGTTAACCCCTTCAATGCCAGTCACATTTATACTGTAATTCGTGCATATTTATAGCACTGATCGCAGTATAAATGTGAATGGCGCCAAAAATGTGTCAAAAGTGTCCGATGTGTCCGCCATAACGTTGCAGTACCAATAAAAATCGCAGATCGCCGCCATTTCTAGTAAAAAAAAATAATAAAAAATAATAATACTCTCCCCTATTTTGTAAGCGCTATAACTTTTGCGCAAACCAGTCGCTTATTGCGATTTTTTTTTTTTTTTTTACCAAAAATATGTAGAAGAATACGTATCGCCCTAAACTGAGAAAAAAACATTTTTTTTTTAATTGGGATATTTATTATAGCAACAAGTAAAAAATATTGTATTTTTCTTCAAATTTGTCACACTTTTTTGTTTATAGCGCAAAAAATAAAAACCGCACAGGCGATCAAATACCACCAAAATAAAGCTCTACTTGTGGGGAAAAAAGGACGTAAATTTTGTTTGGGAGCCACGTCGCTCGACCGCGCAGTCAGTTAAAGAGGCGCAGTGCCGGAAGCTGAAATTTTACCTGGGCAGGAGGGGGGTGTAAGTGCCCAGTATGCAAGTGGTTAAACCCAATACCAGCTTGGGCATTGAATTGAAAGATCCCTGCACTGTACAAAAATAAAAAGAAAGCAGCGCCAACTGCTATACTCACCTCCTCTCCAGCGCTGTGCCTTGTAGTCTCACCAGTTTAAGAATCCAGCGCTGCTCCTTTCCTGATTGAATGGCTCTCAGCCCCCACCACATCCTCAGGACTCACAGATAATGACTACAGAGACATCAGTTTGTGGTAATGCTGTCTGCAGTATTCAGCATATGTCTATAGATAGAGGAAGAAGAAGGTGAAGAGGACCTGTGACATTCCTTTAAAGACTCTCGGTCCTGACAGACATCTTCCTGCTTATTTTCATCTGGATAAGACCTTCCAGCAGGGCAGTTGAAACCCATATTAATTACTGAAAACACCCTGTCCGCAGCAAGCAGAATCAATACACTTCAAGAAAAACCTGCAAAACCCAGTAATTAAACAAATGCTTAGGCTGGCTGAAGCCTAGCTGCTAAAGCATATACAGAATTTAAAGCGGAAGTTCACCCAAATAACATTAATATCTGACCAAGTTCTTTAGACTTCTAACATGTACAGTACGCAATTTTTTTTTTTTTAGGCTGTACATACCTTATAATCTATGTTTTCATTCCAGCTTCCGGTACTTCTCCCCGCGGGAGTAGGCGTTTCCAAGCTGAGGAGGCATGTCATCTGGAGGTCGCCCAGATGATGGACGTTCTTTCAGCAAAAGTTCTCCCCGGTGGATAAGGCCCCCGCCCCCCATATTGCATAGGCACGTCCGAGTCACGGCGTTTCCGAAAGAAGCCTAAGATGCAGAGCGCAGGCGCCGTATAGAGCCGACTAGCAGATCTGGGCGACCATCATCTGGGCGACCTCCAGGTGACATGCCTCCTCAGCTTGGAAACGCCTACTCCCGCGGGTAAAAGTACCCGGAAGCCAGAATGAAAAGATAGATTATAAGGTATGTACAGCGTAAAAAAAAAAAAAATTGCGGACTGTACATGTTAGAAGTCTAAAGAACTTGGTCGGATATTAATGTTATTTGGGTGAACCTCCGCTTTAACTAGGGACACTCCAGCTTAATGCAAAGTGCTCACATTTATCCACTTCCCATCCCACCTATAGCAATATGACCTCCACAAGGTGGCTCTCCCATCCTGGGCGGGCATCATTTGACATCCTTAGCTTCCCATCAGCATATGGAAGCAAAAAGTAAAAAATATATATATATATTTTTTAAATTGACGGTCTTTTTTTGCTTATAGCGCAAAAAATAAAAACCGCAGAGGCTATCAAATACCACCAAAAGAAAGCTCTATTTGCATGCATGACAGTACAGTGTTGCATGACCGTGCAAATGTCATTCAAAATTTTACAGCGCTGAAAGCTGAAAATTGGCCTGGACAGGAAGGGAATGAAAGTGCCCTGTATTGAAGTGGTTATACATTATCATTAGTACCCCCCAAAAAGCTTGAAACCCATGGTAAGCACTTATAAAAATATCTACATGTAAGAATTTACTTCTGCATCTAACAGGAGTGAATTCTCACAATATATGGGTTTCTAAAGATTTGTAGGATCCCATGAGATGACCCAGCTACGGCATCCTCCCATGAGTGAAAATGCCAGAACTCTAAGTCCAAGGTAAGTGTTTAAGGCAGAGCTTGACAAATTTGCTTGGAATCTAGGAGCCAGCTAAAAAAGTTAGGAGCCAGGAACGCGCCCCGTCCCGCCGAGCTTGCGTGCAGAAGCGAACGCATACATGAGTAGCGCCCGCATATGAAAGTGGTGTTCAAACCACACATGTGAGGTATCGCCACGATTGGTAGAGCGATAATTCTAGCCCTTGACCTCCTCATCTGTAACTCAAAATATGCAACCTGTAGAATTTTTTAAACGTCGCCTTTGAAGATTTTAAAGGGTAAAAGTTTGTTGCCATTCCAAGAGCAGACTCAATTTTGAACCGTGACATGTTGGGTATCAATTTACTCGACGTAACATTATCTTTCATAATATTAAATAAATTGGGCTAACTTTACTGTTGTCTTATTTTTTAATTAAAAAAGTGTATTTTTTCCGAAAAGAGTGCGCTTGTAAGACCGCTGCACAAATACGGTGTGACAGAAAGTATTGCAACGACTGCCATTTTATTCTCTAGAGTGTTAGAATAAAAAATATATATTATGTTTTGGGGTTCTAACTTCTAAGTAAAGGGAAAGAGATGGAAACAGGCAGGGAAGCTCCATTAGCATTGCTGGTTGTCTTGTCATACCAACGACCACTACAAGAGGGCGCCAGATTCCAGAAGGGACCATAGGACTGCAGAAAGCCGCGGCCTAAATTAGCGGCCGGCGCTGCCTGACGCGATCGCGAGGGGGGGGTGCGCACAGAGACAGGGTACCCCAGCTGTGCCGCCCCAAGCACCAGGTCGCTAATCCTAGTCGCAATTGTGAACTGGCGCCCGGGGTTTGTCGAGCCCTGATTTAAGGTAGTCATTTAGGATTAAGGAAGGGGAACCATGATATAGTTTATTGCTATGGACCGAATATCCATTTAAATTATGTAGGGTACAACTTTTTTGGAAAATGTATAATTTATTTATACAGACTTTTTTTACTGACAGGACAATTTAAGCTGCACTGGGCTATTGGACGGTTTAGATTCAAACATGCTTGGGACAAACACAGATTTTACTCAAAAAAGTTTAAAGGAGAGCATATTTTCCTTCCTTTTTTTTCTTTCCTTTTTGTTGTTTTGTTTTTTGTTTGTTTTTCATTATTATCCCCCCCATTCTACGGACAACTCTGCTCCCCCTTGTCTGCCTTGGCCCCTGGGCCTTATGGCTCAGGCATAACGTACTGACCCCCGGCCCTGGCTGGTGGGTCGGTGTCAGTTACCTTATAATATATATTTTATCATGTACTTTTACGTGTACTTCTTTATGTTTCATGTCCATATCCCCTGCAAGGGAATTTGTCATCTGTTTCCCCTTTTTCATATTTCAATAAAAAAATTGTACCAGAAAAAAGTTTAAAGGACAATAATGGGGTTGACTTGATGGGCCACTTGGTCTTTTCCTGCCACCTCTTTTCTATGTTTCTCAAAAACATTTACAGAAGTCATACATACAATAGATAGCAAAAGTATCTGAAAGGAATGATGAGACCACATTATGTTGTAACCTTTATTCATATGCATCCTCATATCACTTCTAAACCTAAATACAGTACTTTTTGGAAAAAATAGGCAATAAGAATGCATAATAAAGGCCATGGAATTTTAGAATTTATTTTGAGTAAAATGACAATGTTTTGCCTTGGAGTATCATGATATTTTAAATAAAAAAAAAACTTCCGTTCTTATGTCTGTGCCCATTTTATCTTATTTTTAGCTGCTTCGTTGGATATAAAACAAGCATATTTTTTTAGCTGTGTGTGTTACAATACAACTGTTTTTCCATGTCTTCATTATATACCACAATGCTGTGATTCTATGCACTCTGCATGAAGCCAGGAAATCTATTTTAGGCTTTTGCTCAGAATTCCAATAGGTTTAGCAGTGCTTTTCCTTTACTATGTGTTCTGAATTCTGGCACTTTTAGCTGTTACTTTGGTAAGCAAGAATTTGCTACCCAACATGCATCAGAGATAGAAGCTCTTGCTTCTAATACTTTACATTTGTAATATTGCAGTTGAAATCAATGCACCTAGTAATGGAAAATGGTACCTGCAGCTACTATTGAATATGTAGCTTGAAATAAATGTAAGCTAAAGTTCTTCCTAATCTGATGCTTTGTGCCTGGTGGGACAATGTGACAATCTATATGTAACACTAATGGTCTCCTATTGTGCTGTGAGAGATACAAACACAGCAGTACCTTTGTGATAATTGTTATCAGTTTTTCTTGACTCATTTTATGAGCAAACACAGAATCCCTCCAGGGCTAAAAACAAAGTCGAGAGCAAGCAAACCGACTATTTATGTACATTGATCTTGGCTGATTCAGTCCTTTTAAGTGGAATATTGCAATAGCGTTAGGGTAGTGCTCTTCTTAAAGTGACCCTGTTGTTGTGGATCACAATGCAAAACTGACATACCTGTAAAAGAAGCAGGTGAATACTTACCTTTCTGGCTGCCTACACCACCAGAATATTGTTCCATTCGCATGAAATCTACAGCTGCAGGCAGAAGGGAGACCAACAGGGGTCTAACTGTTAGATTATATGAGGTGAAGGGGACATTTTTGTTTAAAAATCGCCCCAAAAAAATTGCCGTCATATGTCGGCCATCAGCCGCCGCAATTTCTAAATATCGGCATCGGCCAGAGAAAAACCTATATCGGTCGACCTCTAACTAAGACCCTCATAGGACTTTTGCTCTTTTACGCCCGTAAAGTAATATTACTAAAATGGAAACAATCAGATGCGCCCTCTCTGAACTCCTGAAAAGCCCTGGTCAATTCTACAATACCATTATATAAAGCCACATATCTTTCCCGTGGGTGTATTGCTAAATTTGACAAAGTGTGGAAACTATGGCTTGACTTTGCCTCCACTAATGCTGTTTAAGAACAGACGGTTTATCTGATACACGTTAGAGTTGTAAAGGAAAAAAAAAAAATTCACCTTAATGCAATCTATGCATTAAGGTGAAAAAACATCTGATGATGCCAGCCCCCTCCCCCCGTGAGCCCCGTTTTACTTACCTGACCCCTCAAAAGTCCCACGCTCGGTCCTGAGATCCTCTTCCCCGCTCAGCCTGGCCGCTGATTGGCTAGAGCAGATAGATTGAAAGCAGCGCAGCTATTGGCTGGCGCTGCTGTCAATCAGATCCAGTGATGCGGTGCGCCGAGGGGCGGAGTCGAGTGATACAGTGAGCAGCTATGAAAAATAAAAGAGTCCTGTAATGAGTGGAGGTTGGCAGAAGTAATCACATAACACTGCCGGGAACCCAAGATATTAAATGCTTCCAGAAGTGTTGGTTTCCCTTTAGACCAGTGGTCTCCAAACTGTGGCCCGGCCCTTTGCTTGCCTTTATCCAGCCCTTGGTGCACTGATACGAGACACTATTCTGCCATCTGACACCACCAATGGAGCACTATTTCTCCTACTGACACAACTAATAGAGCACTATTCCTCCCTATGATACCAGCAATGGGGCACTATTCCTCCCTAATACCAGATGTTTACTAGCAATGATGCCAGGAAAATTTCCACTCCCGCTGGCAAAAGTCCGGCCGTCCAAGAGTCTGAAGGACAATAAACCGGCCCTTTGTTTAGAATGTTTGGAGACCACTGATTTAGACCATGGGTGTCAAACTTAATTTCATTGTTGGTCGCATTAGCATTATGATTGCCAGTTGTATCTGTAAGATTGGATGTCCAGCGCATCCCCTCCCCTTACATTAGATGTCAAGAGCCACCCCACCATCAGAAGTTGAGTCCTCCACCCTCCCATACATCACAGTGCACCCCCCTTTTCTTATGCTGCTGCTGGGAAGAAGTTGGATGCATTGCTTGAAAGCAGAAAGTAAGGGTCTGGAGTAGGACCTGAGGAGGGCTGGAGCTCTCCTGAAGTTTCAAGAGAGTTGCGAGGGCCACGTGAAATGGCTGGGAGGGCCGGATTCAGCCCCAGGCCTTGTGTTTGACACCTGTGCTTTAGACCTTAGCTGTTGGTTTCTGTCCAATGGAGCAGTATTATGATCACGTGGGCAGTGAGACAGGTAAATATCTAGTTGCTTTGCTTCCTCTACAGGTATTCTATTGTAATAAATAATAACTAGGTTGTTTTATTAGGAGAAATACAAGCTGCGCCAGGGAGGAATTGTAAGCTATGGGGGTAACAATATAATTTTCCTAACTGCCAATATGGCTTAGTCCTGAAATAAGTCCTTTATATAATACTGGACACTCCTTTATACTTAAAAAAACTAAATCAAGTCAGTGGTACTCTACAAAGTCCTTTAATCCGTAATGATTCTCTTTAGTAGACAGGTTCCCTTTTGTGCTTAAAGAAAAAAAATTCTAATGATCAATAAGCCAGAGATGGGTTGGACCTTTTGCTTTAATTGTGGTCTCTGTGACTGCCTCCACTGGGGAGATTCACCGCTCCATCTGTTTTGGTGACTACTACAGAAAGTAAGCGGGAAAGCCTAAGTTGTAATTAGAGCAAAAGGTCAGGGGAAATACTGATCAAAATTTGTCCAGGTGCTTACTAGGAAATTGTATTGTGTGTTTTCTTAGTTTTTTTGTTGTTTTTATTTTGATTGTATTGCCTGTAAATTGTTTAATTGTGTTGCTCTACTGAGCTTGTGGATCCTGAGAAACAAGGGTTAACGCTGCTGGTCAGGTTTTCCCGAGCTTTAAGGCGAGTACTGCCCTCTGCTGGGGCAAACATATAAAAAAGGAGGGAAGCATAGCATATTACAGAACATGGTTTACACCAGGGAACAATTTGGTAGAAGGAAAGGTACATAAGTTCCAGAATGCGATTTAAAAGTAGAAGCATAAATACAACCATATGAGTTCATGTAACAAAAAAGTAGGTAAAATTGTGCTAGAAACCCCGACGTGTTTCGACCTTTGATAATGGAGGTCTCTTCAGGGGGAAATGATTGAAAACATGAACTCTGAAAAAAGATACATATAAATAATATTTGTTAAAACAAAAAACAAACAAATATTTATACAATAAATTATATACAATCATTGTTCGTCATATTGGCGTAGGTAAGTATATTTACCAAAGAATAAATGTAAAAAAACTGAAACCATAGGTCCACCACAGGACCCCATCACCAAGAAACAGCACCCCCAGAGAACCACACGGAATGGGAGGTCGATGGAAAAGACCAGGGTGCAAGTAGGTGGGCGTCCTCCATGCCTACGAGAGGTAGCACTTACAGACCCCACATTCATTCATTATTCAGGGGGGGGAGGCGAAAGGTGATGGGGGGGGGGGAAGACCGAGGGGAGCCAAACAGAACCAGACGACAAAAAGAGAAGTACGGACCCAGCAAAACCTAAAAAAGTATATAAAAAAGAGGGATTACAACCTTCAATATATTAAATAGATAGTCAACGGGTAAAGTAAGAAAAGGGAGGAGAGAGGGGAAAGGAAAAAGAAGACACCAGGGAACAATAACATACAGGAGAAGATGCAGTACAGATATCTAAGGTGCAGTGAATGTAACTAAAGAAGAATTCGATTAGGCTATATTGCTGTTGCCAATGACTACATTACTACTGTCTGCATGCATGTAGCAGCCAACCGGTCAGGAAGTGGAGGTGGCGTAACATATGTGACGGAAAGTTCCTGGTAGTGAAGAAGCTGGTGTGCTTAGATTCCATCCCTACTGATCTGTTCCCCAATATGGGACAAACTCGCAGCACAGGGCATCCTAGGGATTCAGTCTTTGAGTAACAAAAGATGAAGTGAGGCTCCGGAGAGGGTTATGTATGGAGTTGAGCTTCCAAGGATAAGTTTAACAAATGCATTTGTTTTACTGGCATGAGCTGACTAGTCACTGGGCTGGTGCAGTCTGGCGCAGGCTCTGCATCACCAGCTTGCATGCATGGAAGAGAGAAGTGTAATAAGAATTGTTGTGCATAGAGTCAATCCACCTCTTTAGCAAGCTGAACTAAAAAAATAAAAACCAAGCTTAAAGGGGTTGTAAAGGAATTTTTTTTTCCCTAAATAGCTTTCTTTACCTTAGTGCAGTCCTCCTTCACTTACCTCATCTTTCGATGTTGCTTTTAAATGTCCTTATTTCTTCTGAGAAATGCTCACTTCCTGTTCTTCTGTCTGTAACTCACCACCGTAATGCAAGGCTTTCTCCCTGGTGTGGAGAAAGTCTCTTAAGGGGGAGGGGGCGAGCAGGCAAGTCAGGACACTCTCTACTTTGCAGATAGAGAAAGGAGCTGTGTGTTATTGGGCATCCTGACACTCCTGCTCGCCCCCTCCCCCCTCAAGAGGCTTTCTCCACATCAGAAAGAAAGCTTTGCATTATGGTGGTAAGTTACAGACAGAAGAACAGGAAATGAGGATTTCGCAGAAGAAATAAGGACATTTAAAAGCAAAATGGAAGGATGAGGTAAGTAAAGGAGGACTACACTAAGGTAAAGGAAGTGATTTAGGGGAAAAAAATGTTTTCTTTACAACCCCTTTAATATGGAAACTCCTCTCACTTCCTGTTGTGTCTCCAAGACAATAATTGAAAGGAAATTTCTTAAATTGGACAAAGGCAAAAAAGGAACTGGCAGGAGTTTTAACCCTTCCCTACTGGCTACATAGTGTTTGGGCTAGATTCATGTAGGAGATACTATGGCGTATCTCCAGATACACCGTCGTATCTCTGCGTCGGAGGCGTCTTATCTATGCGACTGATTCATAGAATCAGTTACGCATAGATTTGCATTAGATCTGACTGGCGTAAGTCACTTACGCCGTCATATCTAAGTTGCATATTTATGCTGGCCGCTAGGTGGCGTTCTCGTCGATTTACGTGTCGAATATGCAAATGAGATAGATACGCCGATTCACGAACGTAGCGTATTTTGTTACATCATTTGCGTAGGCGTAAGTCCGGCGTAAAGTTACCCCTGCTATATGAGGCGCAGCTAATGTTAAGTATGGACGTCGGTACAGCGTCGTATTGTATGTCGTTTATGTTGTTTGCATACGTCGATTCAGAATAGGGCTGGGCGTAAGTTACGTTCACGTCGTTTTCATTGACTATTTGCGATGTGATTTGGAGCATGCGCACAGGGCTATGTTCACGGCCGACGCATGCGCAGTTCGTTCGGTGCGTTGATTACGTTGGGTCACACTTTGTTTACATAAAACACGCCCCTTACATTGCCAATTTAAATTACGTGGGGATACGCCGCCCCATTTACGCTACACAGCCGCAACTTACAGAGCAAGTGCTTTGTGAATACAGCATTTGCCCTTAAAAGTTGCAGCGCCGTAACGTAAATCAGATACGCTACGCCCGATCCTGAATCTAGCCCTTAATCTGCCGAGTAAATTGTATCCATTTAAATAATCTGTAATAATTGGAAGTGGGAACACACCAGTGGATACATTCATAGGTGTTTCTGCACAAAGTGGCCACAGACATTCCCTTGCTGCCTTAGGCTCCATTCACACCTGAGCATTTTGTCGCCTGAAGCGCGAAGCTACAATACGCTAGAGAGGAAAAAATACATTATTCTCTATGGAGATGGTTCACATCACAAGCTCAAACAAGTTCCGGACCCTTTTTTATCGCGCGAATCGGGCGGTTTGGGCGTTCTTGAGCGTTTGTATTTCCCATAGAAAGAATTGGAAAAGGCTTGATTCAAGCGTCTAGCGCGACAATGAACGTTTCTACGGGCATTTTGTCGCTTTAGTCAATAGAATATTTCACCCAGGCAAAAAATCTACAAACATAGCAACAAGTGATGAAAGAGATGATAATTTTTCCTATTGGCTAAAATAAAAAACTTTGAAGTACAAAAACATCGGACAACGCTGTATGCAAACATGTGAATAAGCGTGACAAAACGCGCGACAAAATGCCGGAAAAAACTACCGAAATTGCTACGCTCAGGTGTGAATGCAGCCTTAGAGATAACAGAGATGTATTTCACATATAATTCTTGGATTTCACCTCACCAATAATAAATGCATTTCAGAACATAGGAAATCTAAATATAACATTATTGGGTTGGCTACAGGTGACCTTTAAAATTATGCTGCACAGTGGTCCTATCAGGTAAAGAACAAGATCATACCAACTGTACTTTATTACTACTGCAGAAGAGCTCCTTTGAAGGTTATAGCATTCCAGTTAAGTTAACCTGCATTCAATCAGCAGCTGTCCAACTGCTTAGGGATGTGCGGCGCTGCACTGCGACTGCAAGCAGCTTCCAAACTTCATTAGGCCTCATACACACTTCAGCTCAAAACAACTGTTTTACAGATGTTTGACTTAGCGATAGAAAAAAATATCACTTGCACTTTCTGAAGAGGAGAGCATACAACATTTTAAAGTTTCCCTGCAGGACATTTTTGTTGAGTGGGGGGGTGTCGATCGAATCGAATTTGTTGAGCGGGGGGGTTACACGGGTCGGAGTTGTTGAGCGGGGGGGTGCCACGGATCGGAGTTGTTGAGCGGGGGGGCCCGGGACTCGCAAGACTCCAGCACCGATCGCGGGTCCGCGTGATTTACAGCAAATTGTGGTAATTGCAGGGGGGGGGGGTGCCGCGCAATCGCGGGACTCCGGCCCTGACCGCGGGATTTACCGCAAATTCAGGGATGGTTGGGAGGTATGGGAGCGTTTGAGCTGAAAAAACATGCAGATGTGGCCAACAGAATGCATTGATGCCAGACATGCTAATATGCATTTTCTGCTGCTTTTCTCCTGTAAGGAAGGCATCTAAAGAATACAGTGTGCTTGATCCCTTAAAGATTCTGTAGCATTGGCCAAATGCATTTTATTCCTGTGTTTTGGCCTGCTTTTTGCTGCATGTCCAGGTCATCCTGGAAGACCCGATCATACGCTCTTCTTGGTGAAGGGTGCACCCACACTATAATGATACATAGTGGTTGTTTAGGTTTTTTATTGCCACGCCTCTTCTTCAGATTTTCTCCCAGAATCTACAGGAATGCATAGCTTAAGCCGGCCATAGATGATTCAAACTATGTACGGGCAGGCTTAATGTGCCCAAAGTGATTGATCAATCTACTTGGTTACAACCAGCCTGCCACATTTTACATGAGATTATTGCTAGCGCATGTTATATCTGCTAGCAACAATCACTGTGTTCTCCTGGTAGGGATTGTTTCCCCTGCCCAGAGAACACAATGACTCAGTCGGAGGGATTCCCATCTCAACACTGTCTGTGTTCATGGGAGAATTGAGCGATTTTCTTTCTTGTAACCCATGGTTCGCAGGAAAGAAAATTTCTCTGTCTATGGCCAGCCTAAAGATGACTATAAAGCTTTAGCAAGCCAGCACAAATAGATAATACAGTACTGGGTTTGTAATCAGATTATGCAGAAAGTATGCCATGGGAAGAGGTAACAGGTAAAAATATATCTGACATTAGGTTGATTTTGAATATATAAAAAATAAGGAGTACTTTAAATAACTTTACTCATTGAAAGTTATTCAACTAGACAGATTTAGACATTTGTTTGGAAATGTGGAAATAAACTGAAATTAGGTTTTATCTTGTACATACTGTAGAGCAGGGGTGGCAAACTCAAATTCATCGGGGGCCGCATCAGCAGTATGGTTACCCTCAAAGGGCCGGGTGCGCTACGTATACAGTGCATGGGTCAGGATTGCGCTACGTACACAGTGCATGGGTCAGGATTGTGCCTAAAAATTCCTCACATCTGTACTCTCTCCTACCTTCCTACCTGGACCAACTCTGGTACCTCCCTATATAGGCGGCTCCCTCTATTTGTATTGGGCTATAGTACCTTTTTTTTTATTGGGCTATAGTGGTACCATCCCTCTGTGGGCAGATCTCCTGTGTTATCAGTACTTTGCTTCTTTTTTAGCAGCACACAGTTTATTAAGAAGAGCCACAGGACGCAGCCCACTGGATGGGAGAAAAAAAACTTCCCAAAAAACTGCCAGCAATCTCTGCCACTATAAACATTGAGTGGCATGCAAAAAAGCCAGCATCGCTGACTGGAAGGGCTGGGGAGGCGGGGGGAGGTGGAGATGGGGCGGTGGTGGAAGCGGAGACAGGGCGGAGGAGGAGGCGGACACCAGAGTGGCATTGTAAGCCGACATAGCTGCAGAAAGAGCAGAGGTGGCGGTGGAGGCGGAGACAGGGAGGAGGAGCAGACAGGCACCAGAGCGGCATTGTAAGCCGTCATTGCTGCAGAAAGAGCGGAGGCGGCGTTGGAGGCGGAGACAGGGCGGAGAAGGAGGCGGGCACCAGAGCGGCATTGTAAGCCGTCATGGCTGCAGAAAGAGCGGAGGCGGCGGTGGGGGCGGAGACCAGAGTGGCAGCCTGAGATGCAGCGTTGGAGGCGGAGACAGAGCGGCAAAGTAAGGGGAATATGTAATGCCTGCTCAGACTGGCCGTGCCCCACGCTCCCTGGAATCCCAACCTGGCAAAATGAAGAGGCTGCTGTGCGGGCCACATTACAAGGTCCGGCGGGCCGGATTCAGCCCGCGGGCCTTGTGTTTGCCACCCCTACTGTAGAGTCAAGCACTTTATAGTCTAAACTAATAGCAGTAACTTCAATCTAAATCTTTTTTTAAGATTTTACTTTATCAAGGGTTTCAATGTCCCAAAAAAATCTACAACCAAAGCCTCACACCTGTCTTGTACATTTTATCCTGAAGCTATTTTATGAGTGCCATATTTGTGTAGTAGGTTAATTTATTAACTAAGCTGTAAAAACTAAATTTTACTAGGGTTATAGCAATAGGCATGTGAAATGTACTCTCTATGGAGAGATCTGGGGTCTAAGAGTCCTTAAAAGCATTTACTCACACCAAGATCGGTGTGATCAAATGCTATTCATTTTTTTAAATGCTGCTGTTTACATCCAGGTAAATATGAAGTGATGTCAGGTCATTGCTTCTGGGTTAATACATTATAGAGCCAAAGATGACCCGGTCTTTGTTCAGCTCTGTGATCAGCCAGTCGATCAGGACTCCCAGTGTAACAGGACATCCTTGTAAAGCCATAAGAGGCGGCGGGAGGGGCAGGGAACGTCTCCTCCAAATGCTTGTAAAAGCAAAAAAAATCAATCCCGCAGCTAGTTAGCTGCCAGGATTGTTTATACAAGAGAGTGACAACTGCAGCTACAGGCATCATCCCGGTATAACTACTTGAAGTCCAGCGACGTACGGTTATCAATGCTGGTAGGCAAGTGATTAAATAGGCTGACTGACTGGTTATGCAACATTTGTTTACTGGGTAACTCTTCCAAAGTTACGGAAATTTCCTTTAAAGCCGAGTTCTAGTCTCCTTGTCAATATTTTAAAAAAAGCACCCCCATGATTTTGTTTGCCAGTACACTCGAAAGTGTAAACTGTTATCAGTCTGATCATTGATGTGGCTTATAAATCTTTGTTTACTCACAGTGTCCCTGGTATGCAGACAGCGGCCATTGCTACTGTGGTAATCTGAAGCCCCCTCGTAATCGTTTCCAGGATTTGGTGCAGCTGGCTACCCAGCATGCACCTCCCGAGCTTGCACCTGCGCAGTCAAGACACAGAGTGGCACACTGTGTTAATTGCAGAAAATAACGCAATGACAGTGGGGGATGCCCCTCATATCTTGACTCCTATTGTCTCCTGGGATATCAGTGTCATCAATCCCAGGAGTCAATGGCAAGATTTGACGTACATTGCCGCAGTGACTAGAGCCAGAAAAGGAGGGAATTTTAAATAAAAAAACATAACTAAACAAAAAACAATAGCCAAAGATTAAAGGCACAGGTATTGGCTACCTGTGGGACCGTGAGTGTAAGAAAAGGTGGAACTCCGCTTTAAATTTATATTCCAAAAATGATGACTTGGACAAGGTTTAATGAAAAGCCCTTATCTTTTCAACTAATAATTTATATAACCTATAGGAAAAAACAGCCATGGCCAAAAGTTTTGAGAATGACACAAAGTCTGCAGCAGACTTTGTGAAAATGTATATTTGTGTTATTCTCAAAACTTTTGGCCATGGCTGTATTGTCCTATACAGGGCCGGACTTACCATTGGGCTTGACTGGGCTCAAGCCCATGGGCCCCGCCCAATAGGGGGCCCCTCTAAAAACCCTTCCTTTTTTATTTATTTTTATAAAAAATATGTTTTATATATATATATATATATAAGCCAGAGGTCTCCAGGGCCCCTGGATGGCAACCCCCCTTTTTTTTATAAAAACAATTTACAACAATTTAAATTATATATATATATATATATATTTTTTTTATTAAAGGGCTCAGAGGTCCCCAGGGCCCCATGTGGCAACCCCCCCTTTTTTTTTTTTTTTTTTATAAATGTTTATTTTTTTATTTTTGTTTATATTTTTTTATTTTTTATTAAAAGGCCCAGAGGTCCCCTTTTTATGTATTTATTTTTTATTTTTTTAGGAGTCTGGAGGTCCCCAGGGGCCTGGAGGCCCCCAGGGCCCCGGACAGCAACCCCCACTTTTTTTATTTATTTTTTTATAAAAAAAATTTTTTTATATATACCGGTATATTAGAGCTGCACGATTCTTGCCAAAATGAGAATCACAATTTTTTTGCCTAGAATGAAGATCACGATTCTCTCACAATTCTCACGGCGTAAAATCTTTTACATTTATACAAAAAAATAAAAAAATAAATGGACTAACTTTACTGCCTAGTTTTTTTTTTTAATTCATTAAAGTATTTTTTTCCAAAAAAATGCATTTAAAAAGACAGCTGCGCAAATACAGTGCAACATAAAATATTGCAACAACCGCCTTTTTATTCTCTAGGCCAAGGTCTTTACTAAAAAATTATATAATCTTTGGGGGTTCTAAGTAATTTTCTAGCAAAAAAAAAATAATGGCCCAGATTCACAGAGCAATTACGCCTGTCTAACTGGTGTTAGACAGGAGTAATTTCAAATTTCGCACGCCGTATCACTAGTTTGAATCCTCAAACCATGATACGGCGGCTTCGGGCTTCGATCCGAGAGGCTTACGTCCTCGTAAGCCTTCGGATCTACACTGCGATATTTTTGTCCCTCGCAATCGCCTACGTCATTTTTTGGCTACGTAGTGTTAGAGGAGCTTTTTGCTGGTCTAACAGTGCGTAACCCATGTAAAGTATGGCCGTCGTTCCCGCGTCGATTTGAAAATATTTTTTTTTTTTAACGTAACTCGTTCGGGAATAGGAATGTACGTAAACGACGCTACTACGACGTGACGACGCAGTTCGATCGCCGCGGGAACGCGCCTATTTTAAATGCTTCACGCCCCCTACTCGCGCAGATGGATTGCGACGGGAGAAATACACTACGCCGCCGTCGTTTACTGGACAAAATCTACCTGGATTCCACGTAGAGCCAGGTAAAAAACGGCGGCGTAGTGTATTTCTGATACTCTACGAGAATCTAATTCTCTGTGAATCTGCCCCAATGATTTTAACTTGAAAAGAGCTGTCAAAAAAAAGGTTTAGGGCCAGATTCAGAAAGAATTAGATTCCCGCAGAGTATCAGAGATACTCTACTCCGCCGTACTTTACCTGGCTCTAGGAGGAATTCAGAGAGATTTTGGCCCGTAAGGTACAGCGGCGTAGTGTATTTCTCCCGGCGGAATCAAAATACGCGAATAGGGGGCGTGAGGCATTTAAATTAAGCGCGTCCCCGCCGCGATCGAACTGCGCATGCTCCGTTCAGGAATTTCCCGCCGTGCATTGCGCGAAATCACGTCGTTACGTCATTTTTTTTTGAGTAGCGTCGTTTACGGACATTCCTATTCCCGGACGACTTACGCAAAAAAAAAAAAAAAAAAATTGAAAGTCGACGCTAGAACGACGGCCATACTTAACATGGGCCGCGTAACGTTAGACCAGCTAAAAGCTGGTTTAACTTTACGTAGCGAAAAAATGACGTACGCGATTGCGAACGACGCTCGTAACTTCGTGGATCTCCGTAAAAAGCTCATTTGCATACCCCGACGCTGAAAACGATGCAAACTCCACCCAGCGGCCGCAAAAAGATCGCAGCGTAGATCCGAAGGCGTACGAAGACGTAAGCCTGTCAGATCGAAGCCCAACGCCGCCGTATCATGGTTTGAGGATTCAAACTAGTGATATGGCGTGCGAAATTTGAAATTACTCCTGTCTAACACTAGTTAGACAGGCGTAATCGCTCTGTGAATCTGGGCCTTGGTGTTTAAGTGGTTAAAAATTACTAATTTACATACAGAAGAAGTTAATTCCTTTGAAGAGATACAATGTTTAGACTTAAAGGGGTTGTAAAGGTACAAGATTTTTTACCTTCATGCATCCTATGCATGAAGGTAAAAAAACATCTAGCAGCACCGGCCCCCCCCGAGCCCCCGTTGTACTTACCTGACCGTTCGAATCTCCCGGGCGAGTCCACGTCGTCCTCTTCGGTTCCCAGCCTGGCCGTTGATTGGCTAGGCTGGGCGGATTGATAGCAGCACAGCCATTGGCTAGCGCTGCTGTCAATCAGGGCGGATGACGCGGCGCGCTGGGGGGCGGAGCCGAGTGATACAGTCGGCGGCTATGGCCGCCGCTGTATCACGGGAGCGCGCTCGCAAAAGCTTTCCTCCATGCGAGCGCCCTCGCATGAAGAGGGAAAGCTTTTGCGAGGAGGAGCCCAGACAGCCGCCGAGGGACCCCAGAAGACAGGTTTCCGGGCCACTCTGTGCAAAACGAACTGCACAGTGGAGGTAAGTATCACATGTTTGTTATTTTTTTTTAACAAAATCCCTGACTTTAGTGTACCTTTAACTTTCCACTGATAAAGAATGTTTTCCAAAACTTGGCAGATTGCCCAGACTGACTTTTAGCTGAGAGCAGACAGGAAATTCTTTGCATACCAAAGTGCAGAAAGAAAATTCTTTTCATGTGAAAGATCGTGAAACCCTGTATCAAGAATCGCAACGGGAAAAAGATCGCAATAACGATTCTTGACGATTAATCGTGCAGCTCTAATATATATATATATATATATTTATTATTATTATTAAAGGGCTCAGAGGTCTTCAGGGCCCCCGGATGGCAACCCCCCTTTTTAAAAAAAAAAATATATACATTTTCTTTATATTTTTTTATAAATGTTTATTTATTTATTTTTTTTATTTATTTTTTTATAAAGGGCCCAGAGGTTTATTTTTTTATTAAAGGGCCCAGAGATCCCCAGGGCCCCAGATGGCTATATATATATTTCTTTATTCTTTATTTCTATTATCTATTATGTTTATTCCGTGCACAGATGAGAGTCACCCCCCCGCTCAACAACTTTAATGTGCACCCCCCGCTCAACAACTTTAATGCCCCCCCCGCTCAACAACTTCAATTCGCCCCCCCCCCCCCCGCTCAACAACAACTTTAATGCGCACCCCCGCTCAACAACTTCAATTCCCCCCCCCCGCTCAACAACTTTAATGCCCCCCCCCCCCCTCAACAACCATGATCCCCCCTCGCTCCAGGGGGCCCCTTCAACACTCAAGCCCAGGGGCCCCCACCACCCTAAGTCCTGCCCTGGTCCTATAGGTTATATAAATTATTAGTTGGCATTAGATCTTTTTGTCAGATGTTACTATGGTATACTGAAGTATAATTACAAGCATTTCATATGTGTCAAGGGCTTTTATTGACAATTACATTAAAGGAGTTGTAAAGGAAAAAAAATGTTGCCTAAAATTAATGTCTGCAAGGTAGACAGAATAGTGTAATGATTCTGTTAAAAAACTAGTATATACCTATTAAATTCCTTTATCTATATCACCTTCAGCATTCTAGTTTCTGTTCTCTCATTCACTTCATGGTTTGCGGCACTCGTTCATGTAAGAACTGCATTTCCCAGTATGCATTGCCGCACACCCAGTAATTCACACCTCCTTGAAGTCTCTAACACGTAGAGAGTGTCCTGCCGTACAGATGTAGTTCCCAGGAGGGGGCGAGCACGTTACTGACCACCGCAGTAAAGCCTCCCTTCACGGTGGTGAGTAACAATCAGACAAGCAGGAAGTGAACAGAACAGAGAAGAAATAGAGCAACTTCTGAGCAAAAACGAACAATGAGGAAGTAAAAAGAGGAATGTCTGCAGGTAAAGGATGCTTATTATGAAAAAAAAATCTCCTTTACAACCCCTTTAGGTTTATGTAAAGGGTCAATATTTGCAGTGTTGACCCTTCTTTTTCAAGACCTCTGCTATTCCCCCTGGCATGCTGTCAATCAACTTCTGGGCCATATCCTGACTGATGGCAGCCCATTATTCCATAATCAATGCTTGTAGTTTGTCAGAATTTGTGAGTTTTTTTGTTCATCAGCCTCTTGAGGATTGACCACAAGTTCTCAATAGAATTAAAGTCTGAGGACTTTCCTGGCCATAGACCCAAAATTTCCAATGTTTTGTTCCCCAAGCCACTTGGTTATCACTTGGCCTTATGGAAAGGTGCCCTATCATGCTGGAATAGGCATTGTTCATCACCAAACTGTTCTTGGATGGTTGGGAGAAGTTGCTCTCTGAGGATGTTTTTGTACCATTCTTTATTCATGGCTGTGTTTATTGTGAAGCCCCATACACACGACCTGGAATCCCGTCGGGAATAAAAACGTTGGTATTCCCGACAGGAGTCCAATTCCTGTACCTTTTGCAGAATATCAGTCTGTCCCTGATGTTTTTTCTGGAGAGAAGTGGCTTCTTTGCTGCACTTCTTGACACCAGGCCATCCTCCAAAAGTCTACCCCTCACTGTACATGCAGATGGACTCACACCAGCCTACTGCCATACCTGAGCAAGCTCTGCACTGGCAAGGCCCCAATTCCACAGCTGAATCAACTGTAGGAGACGGTCCTAGTGCTTGCTGGACTTTCTTGGGCGCCCTGAAGCCTTCTTCACAAAAGCAGAGGAAATGTTTTTTATGGGAACAGGTTCATTTTTATGGCAAAGAGGAACTTTGCAATTAATTGCAATTCATCTGAACACTTTTCATAACATTCTGGAGTATATGCAAATTACCATCAAAACACAGAGGCAGCAGAGTTTGTTAAAATTAATATTTGTGTAATTCTCAAAACTTTTGGCCACGGCTGTATAATTCATACAATCCCTTCATTTTTTTTTTTTCCTGTAGAAGTGTGATGTACATTTTGTGGTATACTTTTAGACATTCACATTGCTTTTAGTGTCATCCAGCTTCTTCATAAAAATGAGTCAATCTTTCAGCTTTAGTGTTTAATTCTTCCTGTTATCCCATAAACCACTACTTTTTCTGTGCTTCGTCCTCCACCCCCAGTCTCTTGGATATACAATGGCTCTCTCCTCCCTCGCTTCCTTTACTCACATCCTGCCAAAATCACACAGCTGGGTGAGTGTCCTCACAGGCACTCTAACAAAGCAAGGTGGGGTGGTACCTCTGCCACTGAGTCCAGGTATGGTGATTGTGCCATCCCTCCTTACCCCTGGAGGGGAGACATGGAGAGGTTCTGTGGATCAGTGAGTAGACTTTACCGCAGAATTTCTCTTTCCTGCTGTAATCACGGGGACACAGAAAAACAAGTGAGTACAGAACAAAGAAATTGGAAGTTCCTATTTTGGGCTCTATGCAAACAGAACTTGAGGCTGTACTTTTGTATATTTATATAAGAGCTGTTAGACACAGCTATTATTGTGACATGTTAATGATAGTTTAGCGCTGTTCATTTTAGAGGAAATATCTTGAGAATACCAAAGCAGTACAGAATTTAGTTTTCCGATATCCTAGTTTCTTTTAAATACCTTGCACGGGCTTAAAGGGACACTAAAAAATATTATTATTATTGTTATTATTATATCTTTATTCTCAAAAAGTAACCCTCACACTTCCACTACTTAATGGCTCTGTATTCTACTTTTCATGAAATGGTTTCTAATGCCCTGTACACACGATCAGGCTTTTGCCCGGCCAAACTCACATCGGAATTCCGATGTAAAATAGAACATGTTCTCTATCTAAACTCCGATGGATTTCATTGGAATTTCCAACAGAATTACTCCGATGGGGCATACACATGGTCGGAATTTTGGATGGAAAAAGTCTGTCTGACTTTTTCCATCGGAAATTCCGATCGTGTCTACGGTGCTTTACTGTATTTTCCTACTCCTTGTAACATCCTGTATGAGCTTCCAAATCTCTCCTTTTTTTCCCTCACTTCCATTGTTTGGAACAAGCATTGCACGTTGGTTGGGATCTTGTGCACTACTGTATGCACACGGAAAATCCCAAAGTCCATAGTCCAGTCCATCAGCAAGCAAGAGAGGGTGGCTACTGTACATCCCTACATACATTGGGTCCATGAAGAATGAACATAGCCACCCTCTAAAAGAAAGTCAGATCACAGCAGCATTAAAAAATAAATAAATGTTGAGCTTTGGACACTGAAGCAATATAAGGTACTTCTGTGTTAATAATAAATACATGAATATAATTTTTTAATCCTAAATCAGAGTTAAAGCGGAGGTTCACACAAACAGTGAACCTCTGCTTTTTGGAACCCTCCTTCCCTCCGGTGTCACATTCGGCAGGGGGGAGAGGGGTGCAGATACCAGTATAATACAGGTATTTGCACCCACTTCCGAGAATAGACTACCACGGGAGTCACGCCCCTTCGCTTCACCTGCTGCTGTCTTCTGGGAAACACACTGGTCCCAGGAGACAGCGTAGACCAGTGAGGGTGTGCCGCGCTGGTCGCACATGCGTAGTAGGGAACCGAGCAGTGAAGCTGCAACGCTTAACTTTTTGATTCCCTCACTGAGGATGGCGGTGGGGTCAGCCGAGCGACGAGCAATTGCTTGGCCTCGGCTGCTGACATCGCAGGTGCGCTGGACAGGTAAGTGTTCATTTTTTAAATAAGTCAGCAGCTGCAGTATTTGTAGCTGCTGGCTTTAAAAAAAAAAAAAATTCTGGTGGACCTCCACTTTAAATATCGCTTTACAAAAGTGCTGAGATGCCACAATCTCAGAGAAAATAGTTAAAGTGATTGTAAAGGAAAACATTTTCTTAAAAAAAAAATAACAAACGTCATACTTACCTGCTCTGCGCAGTGGTTTTGCACAGAGCAGCCCTGATTCTCCTTTTCTCAGGTCCCCCGCCGGTGCTCTGAGCCCCTGCCCTTGCCAAGTGCCCATATAGCAAGCCGCTCACTCAGGGGGCACTCATGTGTGCTCGCTCCCAAGCTAACTCTCTGCATCCATAAGACACAGAGAGCGCAGCTTAGCCCTGCCTCCCGCACCTGCCTCTCAAGCTGTGATTGACAACAGTGGAAGCCAATGACTCCTGCTGCTGCATCTCAGCCAATAAGGAGGGAGAGACCCGGGAGAGCCTCTGGTCTCGTGCATATCGCTGGATCGAGATTAGGCTTAGGTAAGTATTGGGGGAGCTGCACAATGAAGGTTTTTATCTTTATACATAGAATGCATTAAGGTAAAAAACATTCAGCCTTTACAACCACTTTAAAGCTGACCTCCAGCCTTACCTTCCATCATGGACAAATGAACAGGCTTCTCTGCTGTACCTTCTTTGCTTTCTTTCTCACAATGTGCATTAGAAGCTGCAATATGTCAGATAGAGCCTTCTTTATTTGCTGGCTGGAGGACATCCAACATCATCTGTGGCTTTCCTCCCTAGCCTGACTGGGCCTGACCCGCCCCTTTCATTCATTGGACTTCAGATTTTTAATCATAGAGGCTCAGGATTACATGTAGGTGTTACCACAGCTTCCTGTTTTCTGGAAGCTATATACAGCACTTTGCTAAGTGCTAACCCCTTCCATATGTTATAATCTGCCTGCATTGCATAGAGAAGTAAAGAAGGTTTTTTACCGTTTTTTACCGTAATGCATTCCATGGAGGCTAAGAGACTTGCTATGCAGGCCACTCAGCAGGGGGGAGGAGCCAGGACTGCCAACAGGGGACCCTAAAAAGAGAACCATTTTTATATAAAAAACAAGCTTTTAGTATTACTTTAAACATGTGGATGAAGGGGGAAGTTAGAACAAGGAAACGCAAAATATAAGCATATTATACTGCAGCTTTAACCTCCAATTTGTAAACAGCTAGGTAAAGCAAGAAAAACGGTACTCAAAGATTCACCATTGGGCCGGACTTTAGAGGCATAAAAAATAATGTGGACGTTTAGAATAACAACAATTTATTGAAAAAATACATGGTATAATCAAAAAAAAAATTTTTTTTTTTTTAAATCATATAAAATTATACAATTTGTACAGTGAGTCCTTGTGCAAAAGAGCGTTTCACCGTTAGGCTTCTTCAGGATACAATCGAGGTTTAAGGTAGTAACAAAAAGAAAGAGCCCTCTATAATTTGGATCTCTTTGATATGGTTGCTTGCTTGATGTCATATTTGACATTCACACGCCCCTGCTCAGCAATCCTCTAATTCTGATGTGAACAGGATCTGCTGATTACTGCTCTGCAGTCCTTTAGAACGCCATATATTTTGGATATTTTTGATCTAAAACGTTTTTACCACTGGACCTTGATAAGGCCAAGTCCATTATAAGACAGTGAGACGCATTTTCTTTCTTTTTGTTACTTCCTTGAACATTGATTGCATCCTGAAGAAGCCTAACGGTGAAACACGTTAATGCACAAGGGCTCACTGTACAAGTTGTATCATTTTATATGATTTTTATTAATTTTGAAAGATGTTTAATTATACCATGTACTTTTTTCAATACATTTTTATTTTTCTAAACTTCCACATTGTTTTTAATGCCTCTAAAGTCCTGCCCAATGGTGACTCATTGAATACTGTTTTTCTTGTTTCCCCTTCAAAATTTACGGATGTGGCAATGTGAGTGCTCTCCTTTTCCTCTTGTAGGGGTTTTTAAGTGCAGTCTGTGTCCCTGTTAGAGACAATTCATCTCTCTATTTGTCCTGGTGACCACTGACATCAGGCCTGAAAATGAGGAATAACCGAACATTTTGAGTTTTCAACAGAAAAATAAATAGAAGAGATATCTTCCAATACGGACACTTGTTGTGGTGACAACTGTCTAAGAGCGCACTTCCCTGACTTTAGACTTTGTCTCACTTCATTTTGTGTCTACAGGACAGGAGATGAAGGGAAATCTAGCCACTAGTGCACAAATTGCAAAAAATAAATAAAAAAAACATTCACCTTCTCTATCCAAACCGAAAAAAAAAAAGTTTACATAAATTTCATAAGATCCCACTGAATGAAATCTTTATTGCTGAAAGACATATCCATAGATCTTATAAAGCAGAATTGTATATTTTGTTATATTGTTGGTACTAAAGAAAAAGACAGATACTGCTGTGAATTGTGTTGGTGTTCCACATAGAATTTCGTGACCTATGAGATCATGGCAACAACTTTCCCATCTTTAGGGGAGGGATGTGAAGAATGAGTGGAAAAAATGCTTGTATTAATGGAAAACTTTTCTCAGAGAAACCAGAAGGCTGTCATTGTTAATTTCTCAATTTGTTAGTTGTCTGCCTGTCATGTAGACCTTCTCTCTCCAATAATTTAAATCACTAACCCAGGGCATGTATGAGGAAAATAACTTGACTTTGCTAATAGGTAAACCTGTTTTACGTGAGTGTAAAAGTTCTAAACATAATTCAGTTAATATAGGAGCCAAAAATTTTAATTTTCACGAGTAGAAGAACTTCATAGAGTTATTTCAAGAAGGTTTAACCACTTCCCGCCCGGCCAATAGCCGATTTACGGCCGGGAAGTGGTTATGAAATCGTGACAGGCCGTTCTCAAACGTCCTGCACGATTTCATGCCGCACGCGCCCGTGCGGGCGCGCAGCGCGGCGATCGGTGATGCGGGGTGTCAGTCTGACACCCTGCACCTCCGATCTCGGTAACGAGTCTCCGGCGGAGCCTCGTTACCACGTGATCAGCCGTGTCCAATCACGGCTGATCACGATGTAAACAGGAAGAGCCGCCGACGGATCTTCCTCACTCGCGTCTGACAGACGCGAGTAGAGGAGAGCCGATCAGCGGCTCTCCTGACAGGGGGGGTTCGCGCTGATTGTTTATCAGCGCAGCCCCCCCTCGGATAGCCACACTAGAACACCAGGGAAATAAAAAAATACCAAAAAAAGGGGCAAAAAAAAAAAAAAATGACAAAAAAAAAAAAGTCAGCAAAAAAAAAAAAAAGGGGGGCAGTAAAAAAAAAAATGATGCCAATCAGTGCCCACACATGGGCACTGATTGGCAACATTGATCCATCAGTGCCACCCCTCAGTGATCATCAGTGCCACCCCAGTGTCTGTCAGTGCCACCCCACAGTGCCAATCCATGCCCAGTGCCCACCTATCAGTGCCCACCTGTGCCACCTATCAGTGCCCACCTGTGCCGCCTATCAGTGCCCACCTATGCTGCCTATCAGTGCCCACCTGTGCCGCCTATGAGTGCCCACCTGTGCCCACCTGTGCCGCCTATGAGTGCCCACCTGTGCCGCCTATGAGTGCCCACCTGTGCCGCCTATGAGTGCCCATCAGTGCCGCCCATGAGTGCCCATCAGTGCCGCCCATGAGTGCCCATCAGTGCCGCCCATGAGTGCCCATCAGTGCCCCATACCAGCGCCGCCTATCAGTGCCCATCAGTGCTACCTAATCGGTGCCCATCAGAACTACCTCATCGGTGCCCATCAGTGCCACCTCATCGGTGCCCATCAGTGCCACCATATCAGTGCCCGTAATTGAAAGAGAAAACATACTCATTTACACAAAAATTAACAGAAAAAAATAAAAACTTTATTTTTTTTTCAAAATCTTCGCTCTATTTTTAGTTGTTGCGCAAAAAAAAAAAAAACGCAGAGGTGATCAAATACCACCAAAAGAAAGCTCTATTTGTGGGGAAAAAAGGATGCCAATTTTGTTTGGGTGCAGTGTAGCATGACCGCGCAATTGTCATTCAAATTGCGACAGTGCTGAAAGCTGAAAATTGGCTTGGGCGGGAAGGTGCGTAAGTGCCTGGTATGGAAGTGGTTAAACATCTTTCAATTAATGCATTTTACCATTTTATTTTAGCCTATCACCAGAAGATAGAAAGATAAACGACTTAGTAAGCCCCTCTAGACATAAATTCTACTGATGAAGTTATAAATGATCATGGCATGGGAATGTATCATGTCTATATGGTCAGTTTTTGATTTATAAATAGAGGTGGGCAGTGTTTATAGTAACAGGAGACAAATGGTGACCACAAGACCAGGTGGGACCACCCTTGTCGTAGGTTTCCTACAATGGGCGCTGCAGAGATTTGAAACATAAGAACCATCCTTTTAAATGTCCTATTGTTAGAGTTGTGACTGACTAATGTCTGTCTTAAATAGAAACATGCTTGGGACATCTAGTGTTCCTACAGTCCGTGTTTCTTTTAGGCCGCGTACACACCACTAAATAAATCCGATCAAATCGGTCTGACAGACCGTTTTGATGGGATTTGTCTGCTGGGATATGTTGGTTTGATCGTGTACACACGATCAAACCAAAATCCCCGCCGGCAGACAGCGCGGTGACGTGGCGGTGACGTTGACGCCGCCACGTCACCGGACCAGGAAGTAAAATACTTCCACGCATGCGTTGAATCTATTCGACGCATGTGCGGACAGATATGTCCACTGGTTAGTGTACTAACCAGCGGACATGTTGGACGGATGGGTTTCCAGCAGACAGATTTTAAAGCATGCTTTAAAATTTGTCTGCTGGAAAAACCTGTCTGCTCGCCCGTACACACGATCGAATTTATCTGCTGAAACGGTCCGTCGTACCGGTTTCAGCAGATAAATTCGATCGTGTGTACGCGGCCTAAGGAGACAGCATCCCAACTTGCCTCCGCTCCAAAGTACCATACTTATAATAACTGACAGGCTTCATTTGTGGCAGCCATCATATCTTATGACATTACTAGAGATAAGCCAAACTGCCCTAGGTTTGGTACGGGTAGGGTTTAGTGAGCTTCAAAGAAGTTCAGATGCTGAACTTGAACCCTTTTTATTTGGGCTTATAGGTAAGAGGTTGTAAAAAAAAAAAAAAAAAAAAAAAGCATGAGAGGTAGGCACTGCCATAGGGAATATGCACCAATGCAAGCTTAAAAAAAAAATATATTCAGCCAAGAGAGCAGTGATTGTTTAAATTCTTGAAGCAAAACATTAAAATTGACCAAATCTTTTAAATAATATCTTAATGTAGTTCTAAAGTCTGAAGGTTTTTTTTACCTTAATGCATTCTCTCTATTCAGGTAAAAAAAACTTTGAGGGCAACTCCTCCCCCTTTCCAAGCCCCATTTATACATACCTGAGCCTGATCTTTTGATCCAGCAATCTGCACGAGAGCAGCGGCTCTCCCCCTACTTACTGGCTCAGAGACAGCAGCTAGACCTGTCAATCAAACCCAGTGAGGAGGGAACAGCAGGAGCGGGGCTGAGCTGTGTTCTGTGTGACTAATGGAGTGCCCACATGAGTGCTCCCTTAGCAATCGGTGGGGTGGGGGGGCTTCGAGTCTGGCTGGCCAGAATTCTGAACGAACATCTGTACAAACATTTGTCAAATACCATTCTCTAAGGCGGCGTACACACGGCCGAGGTTCTCGCTGAAAACCAGCGAGAACCTCGCTGGAATGCACATTCCAGCGAGGACCTCGGCCGTGTGTACGGTCTTGGCGAGCTTCCCGTCGGGAAGCCCGTCGAGCAGAAATAGAGAGCACGCTCTCTATTTCCCTGACGGCCCGCCCGGAAGAATGGCTGGTTGCCATTCCCGACGGGCGGGTCGCCGATTTCGACGGCCGGCAGGGAACCTCGACGGGCGGAACGATGTGTTCTGCCCGTCGAGATTCCCTGCCGTGTGTACGCGGCCTAAGTTTTGTTTGTTTTTAACATTCGATTTTGGAATGAATGGACTTTACAGAATAAATATCGCATATACTGTTAGAAATTTGTTTGTTTAGGGAATATTTCCTATCCTGCGCTATTCATCTTTCTTAACACTGTGGTTTAAAATGAACATCGATTTGACTCCACTAACAATTAGACAGTTGAACAACCGTTTTTTAAAACAAAACATTTCAAACAAAAGTCTACTAGTATATGCACAGCTTCAGCTCTAGACACAATACATACCTGACCACTACCTTCCCCCAGATAAGTCGGTACTGACTTCCTGCTCACCCACACCCTCACCCTATTTTTTGTTGAAATCACTTGTAAGTTTAGCCAACATAAGCATACACATGAATAGTGCAGACAGCAATGACAGCATGCCCTGAGCATGATTCATGTTGTGTCTACACAGTCAACCATTTACTAAATTCTATGGTGACTGTTCCAACATTATCAGTTACAGTTGTTTTGCAACATATGTATACTTCTTAATTTAAACCCAATGAAAAAAAAATTGTGGCTTTAGCGCCAGCAGTAGTATTCCTGTAACAAATGTGAAAGAGAAATAATTGTTCTTCCTTGCTTACAACTCCAGCCCAATTGTAAAAAAAGGTTTGAACCTTTTAGTTTCTGTAATCATTGGGGAAATATTCCCTCAATTCTTGGGTGGTCACGGAGTCTGGACCTGATCTAAATCTACTCAATGACTGCACAGACTGTAGTAAAACATTCTAGCAAAGTAGAGTAGTGCAGGGAATCTGTGGGTGCGGGGAACTGGTGTGAGGTTGTATGCTGCCTGTGTTCCCGCTATGAAGATCTCCTCGCTTCCAGTTTTGTGAAGTGAAGTGGAATGTCCCAATAGGGAAAGAGGCAACAGTAAACCTGATAGAGCTTATAACTCTTCCCTACTCTAAACAAATTAATGTATTTTGGCTGCAGTTGGCTTTTAAACCTCCTTTTTCGCCACAAATTGTTTAACCTTTCTTTATATTCTAAATTCTCCCTTTTTATTTCTTTGAAATGCATAATTTGAAACCAAAGTTGTATGCCAACATAATTCATTTTTTCTCATAACTTTTATAAGAATGCATAGTGTGCCAGTACTAGTTTAGTGCCTTTTAATTGAAGTACTAAAGCAAAACTGAACCTCAGATGGTTTCAATTACTGTTCAAAGCAAATATGTTTTTGCATTTAAATGGCTGAGTTGCTGAGTAAGAAGAAAAGAAAGTCGTCGTCACCCCCCCCCCCCCCCCCCCCCCCCGATTCACAGGAAGGTGATGCAGAACGGGGATTATACAAAGTAATACTGAGGATGTCATCTATAGCAAAGGAAATGTGACGGGAAATCTGCCCTTGATTCCTGTTTTGTGCACATTCCTAAGCAAACTAATATGAGGTCCCTATTAGATGATACTCATTACCCAGCAGGCGATACAGTATTTTATTAAGGGGCAATTTAAATGTTGTTGTTAAATCTTGTTAAATCTTTTTAAGCAGTTTTTTTTTTAAGCAAGACTCTAAAGCCCTGTACACACACTCGGTTTTCACGGCGGTAAAAAGTCTGTTATAAAAACCGAGGGGAAAGCCGAGAACCCGGCAGGAAAACTGCCATGGAGCTTTGACCGGGAATCCTGACCATGTGTATGCTCCATGGGCACTGCCTCGCAGTGTTTCCCATAGAGTATTAGTAAATATGGTGGCAAAAAAAACGCCGGGAATCCCGACAGGAAAAGTTCTCTAAGACCAGGTTCTCTAAGACCAGGTTCTCTATTTTCCCGTCTGGGAATGTGGCTGGATGTGGCCAAAGTGGGAAAGGCTTAAAGGGGTATAAATAAATAAAACCTGAGCTATTCTATTACATATGATTCTCTGCACACAGCCTACCTTAAAAAAAAAGAGCTTTGACAGTATATAATGTGCTTAGAGTTCAGTGGTCGGAGGTCAGGGTAAAAAGTACAGGAAATTTACCCAATGGGGTCAAATTTTTAACCCTTCTGCAGATAAATAATAAAGAAACTAGATATGATAAATACATAAATGTGAGTACTTGATCCTAAAAATCTCAAAGGGCTCATTCACACCAGCCCACATGCTAGGCTTGTATATGCTCTGTAGGGGCGGTGCTTTTCTATGTTACAACGCAATGCACTGTTTACCTTTTTGTTGTGGTGTAAATAGGGTACATAGTCAACAATTGTTTCATATGTGCCTTTGCATTTAGCCTGCGTTGATCTATGCAAGTGAATGTAAATTAAAACATCGTCACAGAGATACCTTCATGAGTTAGGGTTCTAAGTAAAGAATCACCACCTACAATATGTTATATCAATAAATTGATACACAAGCAGACTGATGGGGTCCGCCTGCCAGTTTTTCAGGCAGACCTGATCAGACCCTCCATTGTCCTCTATGGAGCGACGAGTGTAAACAGACATGTGTCTGTCTACACCCGCCGACATCCAGTCCGATCCCCTAAAAACAGACAGATGCTCTGTTTCCCTTTCATCTATCTATCAGATCGGAAGGCAGTTGGGCAGGGATGGACTGAGACCAAAATTTGGCCCTGGACTTTATCCAGACCGGCCCACTATATGTTTGCAAACAAGAACAAAAACAGTATATAAACTATACGCAATTGTGCAAAAAAACATAAGTAGCATAACATAAGTTGTACTCAGAGTCTCAGGTAATCGTGCTAGGGAAAGGACTGAGGGTAAACAGGGAAAACCTGCAGAGGGAAATTGACCTGAGGTGTGCCGGGGGTCACGTGGTCAGTATGCCTAAAAGGGGGCATACCCAAGTAGAAGTAAAATAAATAATAGCAATAAAAAGGGGATGGGTGGGTGGGCCACCAGAAAACCGACGCCCAGAAGGAGGAAGGAGGGTGGGTTTAAATACCTCCCGACTCCTCCTACAAATACAGGCTTGACCTGCAGTCAGCCTTACACGAGTCCTCACTCACCTCTTTTATTACTTCACTTATTCTCCTCTGTATTTTTCTCATCCTTCTCACATCACTGCATGAAGTGGAGGGCGAGCTGCGCAGCCATTACTTTGACAGGCTGTCATTGAAAACCGGCCCACTGAGCCATCGGCCCACCGGGAAACTCCCTGTAGTCCCTATGGCCAGTCCATGCCTGCAGTTGGGTATAAACGGACAGGTAGTGTGTATACATCCAACCCCCATAGAGAAGAGTGTGTTGTGTTTGTGTCCACTCTACATCAGCGGAGCAGTCATCTGCCTGTTCAGGGGGGATCAACGTACAGATCCCACGCTAAACAAGCAGACTCTAAACAGAGCCTGCATCATGTGGAAGAGGCCTTAGATATAGACTATGCCCATGATTTAGATTTTACATGTTTCCTGTTTTAACACAATGATATATAAAAAGTATAAACAGTCAGTATCACATTCTGATTAAATTCCGTGCAAAAATTCCATGGGTCACAGGAAAGAAAATCATTAAATTCCCCCATTAAGACAATCAGGGCTAATGGAGGAATCCCTTCCATGGAGCTATTGTGTTCTCTCTTGGGGGGGGGGGGGGGGGGGAATGGGCGCTATAGCCACTGACAGTAATTACATGCTAGAAATTAAGCATGCTGGTTGTACCCAAGTCAATCAATGGATCGACTTGGGTACAATTAGGCATGTGCATTTCGTTTCGTTCCGAATCGAAATTCGGACGAATTTTCCATTATTCGGACATTCGGATGCATACGAATTTCCGAATTGCTATAATAACGAAAAATTTCGACCGTTTTCCGAATTCGTTCATTTTCGACCGAATTTCGAAAAAAAAAAAGGTCGAAATCGAATTTTTTTTTTCGAATTCCGAATCGAATACCCGCGGACTAAATTCGATCGGAATTCGAAAAAAAAAAAAAAAAAAAAAAAAAAAATTCGAATTTAATTCGAAAAAAATTCTATTAGAAAAGAGACTATTTGTTTTCTAATCTGGTTGAAATATTTTCGATTTCGACCGATTTTTTCGAAATTCGGTCGAAAACGAACGAATTCGAAAAACGGTCGAAATATTTTCGATTTCGACTGTATTTTTCGAAATTCGGTCGAAAACGAACGAATTCCGAAAACGAATTCAACACATGTAACGAACCTAACTTAACGAAATTTATTAAATGACGAATTGAAACGAAACGAAACGAAACGAATTTTTCACTTTTGCACATGCCTAGGTACAATCAGCCTGCCCATAGATGGATCAAATCTAACATGAGATCGAACCATCTATTGACGGCTTTAGTAGCAAGGATCACATTTTCATATGCTTTAATTTATTGTTCAACTTCCAATTTGGTAAACTTGGGTATGCCCCTAAAACAGAGGTTCTCAGACATTTTAAACAAAGGACCAGTTTACTCTTCTTCAAATCTTAGGGAGATAAACTGTGAACTGTGGCCAAACAATGGTCAGACTCATTGGTCAGTGGGAATAAAAAATGCCCTAGAGTTGGTGAGCAGTGGAAGTAAAAAATGGCCTAGCACCTGTGATTAGTGGGAAAGAAACTGTGCCTCATCGCTGGTGTCAGTGGAAGCAATAGTGGTCAATGTGGGTATCAGTGGGACAAATAATGTCCCATGTTTGACATCAGTAAGAGGAACAGTGCCCACTGCTGGTGTCAGTGGGTAGAATAGTGCCCCGTTGTTGATGTTAGAGAAAGGAATAGTACCAACAGAACATTTTAAAGGTAAGCAAAGGACCACTGCCCTACAGGCTCAAAAACATAACTATGTTTATTTTCTGACTGTTTTATCCAATTTAGTTCATTTTTATTTAATCATTATAAAAATCAGTGAAAAGTCTTGATCCAATCCAGTTTAACGCTCTCATAATACTGAAATAAGGGAAATTTGTGGTATTCTCTGTACAATTTAATATTCATTCAGGATTGTTACATCCCACTTTGATTAACATTCTGTGCAACTTATAAAAAGGCATTTTTCATGTCATTCTGATAATCAGTAGCAGGTGGTTTTAACATATTGTACCTGTAGAATTTGAGTAGATGAGATTTGTGAGAGAATTGTCTCTTGTGCGCTAAAACATCTGCTGCTTGACAAAACCACCATGTGCTGCATCTCCATCTTGAATAAACTAGTAAAGTCCCTTTGTTCGTTGCAGTTGTCTCACAATAACATCTGGGGTCAGTAAGTTGAGTATGGACGCAATCTTCACATATCCAAATCAAAGTACCGCTACTGCGTGGGATGCCAACCTCCCTCTTTTTTTGGTTTCAATGCAGGATCAAAGCTTCCCGGGATTGTTAGCACATTGAAGAAAATACCAATCCACACACAGAACTGTCAAGTCACAGTGGCCCAGATTCACAGAGCGATTACGCCTGCGCAACAGGAGATGCGCGTGCGTAAGTCTAAATGTGCGCGTGCGTTTCGTTGCGCGGCATCCCCAGAACGAGATATGCAAAAAAGCGTAATTTCGTTAGACTGGCGCATCCGCCCGCGCAAAAGTGCGATAGACACACCATTGATTTGCTAGTCAAATATGCTAATGAGGGACTTACGGGGATCCACAAAACAACGTTGGGGCAGCGCAGGCGACGCAGTGTGCGCAACAGCAAAATTAGAGCTGATAAAAGCTGGTCTAAAAAAAGGAAAAAGTCTACTTGTTAGATAAAGCAACACTGTTAGTGAGCAGCTCAGCAGTCACACATGTTGCTCAACAATCTGTATGCCAACATGCCAGGGGCATCGTCGCGCATAGCTATACTACTGACTTTAGATGAACAAAGAAGGAGGAGGGCACGGAGGATGGCACGGAGGATGGCACGGGAGAGGATATACCGTACCCGCATAGACCTATTTGGCATGAGTGATTCTGAGGTGTATCGCATCTTCAGATTCACCCCTCATGCCATCCTGGAATTAACCACAACCCTGCAGGAGGACATCACCAGCCCAACACACCGCTCACATGCAGTGCAGCCACTGGTCAAGGTCCTGGCAACACTCCATTTCCTTGCCAGTGGCTCTTTTCAGCGTACAAGTGGAGTGGTGGCTGGGATGTCACAGTCCTCCATGAGCAGATGTGTGCACCAGGTTGTCCCTGCAATACTCAGACGCATGGCCAACCAAATCATCAAACCCACCACTGAGGACCTGCGGCTGAAGGCAATGACAGATTTCTACAGAATTGCCAGATTCCCACGCACTGTGGGGGCCATTGATTGCACACATGTGGCACTCCAGCCCCCCCAGGAGACAGAGCACATGTACCGCAATCGGAAGCATTGGCATTCCATCAATGTACAGGTGATAGTCGATGCCCAAGGCCTCATATGGCACGTCCGTGCCAAACACCCAGGGTCCAGCCATGACAGCTACATATACAATCAATGCCACATCCGATTGGAATTCGATCAGAACGTGTATGGGGACACCTGGCTGGTTGGTGAGTGACATGGGTGGCAGGCATGACTATCCCCTCCCATGATGCACATCACAAGGGGCACATGCATGACTAACATCCTCCTGTCTTTTCCCTTACAGGTGACTCTGCATATCCACTGGGACCCCATCTCATGACTCCTATCCGGAACCCCCAAACTCCAGGAGAGGAAAGATACAATCAAGCACATGCTCAAACACGAGCAGTGGTGGAGCGCAGCTTTGGCATCCTAAAGTCACGTTTCCGATGCCTGGATAAGTCTGGGGGTACCCTCTTGTACTCCCCAAACTTCGTGTGCCAGATCATCGGTGCATGTTGCATGCTGCACAACTTTGCAGAAAGAAAGGGCCTGCAGATTGACCTACGTGATGACCTGACCCCTGAACCAGACAATCCCCCCCTAACCGAGGTTAACCCGTCTTCTGAGGGAAGAGCAGCCAGGAGACAGCTCACATTGGGCATCTTTGCACGTTAAACATACACATTAATCATGGCACAATGAGAATGCATGCATGCACAACACTGTGGTCCCTAGCACACACACCCCACATCCACATCAAATTGGATTGGCACCAGTCCACCATGCAGGACTTGTGAGCAGCAACGCCACGCCAAGGCTCCAATTATGTCACTGTACATTCATACACCATTCACACAGACCTGGGGATCACTTCTCCCTGGTCCTGGGGAACCCTTCTCCACCAAAATAGAGGGTGACACCCCTTTTCCGGCAGGAATGTCACCCCCACATTCACACAGCATTCACAACCCAAAAAAAAAAATGACCTGCAAAATCAAAAAATTTTCAGCAAAAAAAAAAAAAAAAAATTGGAAAAAAAAAAAATTGGAAAAAAAAAAAATTGAAAAAAAAAAAAATTGGGGGGAAAAACAAATTACTGCCCTCTGCGTGAGCCACGCCTGGGGCGCCCCCGGCCACGGCCCCGGCTTCTCAGGGGAGACTCATGGGGAAGGGGTAAAACCGGGGAAGGAGGATCAGCCCCTGATCTCTGCCCACCTGGTGGCCTGCCCTCCAAGGCCACGGCAATTCTGTCCAGGGCAGCACCAACTGTTGCCGTGTTGGCCTGGATAGCCAGGGTAAGGGCCCTCACATCCTGCCCAACGCCTGCTGATGTCGTCTGCAGTTCATTTAGGCAGGTTGTGAAAGCCCGGGAGTGGGAGTCCAGGTTCCCCAGCGTATCCTTGATGGAGGACAGGCTCTCCTCCATCCGCACCAATGTCTGGCTGACCTGTCCCAGATGGCGGGTCTGGAGGAACTGGTCCCTTCTCAGGGTGGCGGGCAGGAGATCGGCCAACCCCCTGGTGGTCTGGGATGACATCCTGCCTCCAGCTGATGCTTGTGGCCGGGGAGAAGGGGAGGCCCTTGTGAGGGGAGCCATGTTGGGGGAGGAGGGGGGGGCTCCCCCTTAGGGAGGCCTGCCTGCTGGCAGCCAGAGGGGAGGAGTCCTCAAAACCCAAACGTCCAGTGCCTGACATGGACTCCTCCTCATGATTCTCCTCCTCCTCCTCATGATTGTCCTGCTCCTCATGATTGTCCTCCTCCTCTTGAACCTCCTCCGCGGACTCCGGCCTTGTTGGGGGGGCCTCATTAGGCTGCTGTCCTGGGGTTGGTGCGGTCAGGCCAGATGGCCCTGCACCCTCCTGCACATCTGTGGATGACACAAAACATTCACAGGTTGGAGGATCCACACACTTGCCACATATTCCCTTTCACCCCCTCCCCCACACATGCTACACACCTGATATTAAAAAATAAAACAACTTACCTGGCACCACGGGCTGGGGACTGGAGTCAAAGCCGGGCAGGCCCTCAACTTCATGCCGATGAAAGGTCAGGGCCACCGCACGCTCCTCCGCTGTCAAGCTAATACGGCATGGTGGGCCCCCTCCTGTGCCCCTGGCATGGGCATGCATTCTGGCCAACTTCTTTTTGACCAGACGCCGGAGGTCATTGATTTTTTTGTCAATCCCAGACCTGGTCCGTGTCTCCCCCTGCCCCGCAGAATTCACCTAGTCAGTGATCCTATCCAATATCTCCCTCCTCCTGGCCGGGGTGGTGTTGGCACTCTCTGGGCCGTGGAGGTAACGCCCATACTCGCTAATGGCCCGGGCAAGAATCTGTTTTTCCACAACTGTAAAATTCAGCTTGCGTTTTCTCTCACTCATCCTTCCAAAAAAAAAAAGTCCCAGTCAACAAAATTCACGCACACAAACAAGCACAACCAATCAAAAAAAAACACACACAGAGAGAAAACGACTCAGCAAGAAACAGTCCCCAAAAAACAAAACAAAAATACAGCAGAAAAAGAAACAAAAAGAAATATATCAATCAAACAAACAGTCTCTCAAACACTTATCAAAAACCACTTTCAAAAATCTACTAACAACCACTTGATCACACAGAACACTAATCTGACAACTACAAAACACACCGCAACGAACAACAAGAACAAAAGCACTTTGTTAAATGGGAAGGGACAAAGGGATGTACTTTTGCAAAGGAAGTGTGTGTCTATTTATGCTGTTTGCGTAGTTCACAACGTTGCCCTAGTCCATTTCCAATTTCACTGATTGCGCCGCTCCCGAGTTGTGAGCATGCGCACATCGGAGCTGACATGGTCTCGTTCAAGCGCGCATGCGCGAGCCGGCCGGCCCTTCATTTGCATGGGGTCACGGCTCATTTCAATGTAACCCGCCCATGTCCTTCCCAATTTGTATTACTCCTCCTTACGCCTCTGGAAAAACGTTACGTATGCACAATTTCCTGCGCAAAAGCTACGAGAATAGGGTGATTACGCGGCAAAATTGCGCAAGTCTAACGTAAAGGCGGTGCGCTACATCGGTCCAATAATGCGCAGATGTACGTGAATCTGGGCCAGTATCTTTATCGAAAATTAGGCATACAGCTAACAAATTGTATGATTTGTTTCTCTACACATACACATACAGCTTAATCCTAAAGCCAGCGTATCCCAGATGCTGTGGGATTAAATAGTCACATCATCTTATCAGCTACAACTCACATAGATGGCATTTTAGGCTTAGATTACACTTGTGATGGCGGGGCATTAGATGGGGGTGAGACAAAAATTATTCCTGCAGTCTCATTTGGCAGACAGTACCAAATGGGGTTAGACTGTAAAAGTTTTTAGGTTTTAGGGGTTAAAACAAGCAGTTAGGTGCCAACATAATAATCATAATACATGACAGGTCACTTTTTCTGGATAATAAATAACAACAACAGGTGACGGCGCAGGTTATAATATATAAAAAACAGCAAGCAGTAAATTCATAAAATAGTCCTTTGAACATGTATGGCTCTGTGTGAAGATAAGCAGACTTTATGGATAGGGCAGCCTTGTACATGGAGTTGAAGCCACTCTAGATATGTAAAGAGAAAAACAAAGCTACAGGCGCCTCTTAGTAAGACTGTTAAAATTTAATAGCAAATGCATTTAAAACACTCACATTTAAATATTTTTATATTCAGCGCAGGGGAGTCCAGTAGAGTCAGTCATAGGTCTCTGCAGTGTAGATGGTATTTTCAGCTAAGTTACTCCATGCTGTCGGCGTCCTGTGTCACAGGCAACTTCCTGGGATTCGTTCAGGATCCAAAACGAGGCTTGGGAAGCATTCGACCAGTCACGGAGAAGGCTGGAGTGCAGAGTCCAGTGGGTTGACTTACTGTACTGCCGTAAAGCGACGCGTTTCCGAGCATGCACACCAAGAGATTACTCAAGGTGTGCGCTCCTTTCTCAAGCTCACTTTTTCTGGATAGCAAATCATGTGTAAACATGGAAACATGTAAATGTGAAGTCTCCATATTGAATTTACATTTTATTAATTTATTTTTGGGGGGTACAAATTCACAATGGTTAAACCCCTAATAAGCCACAAATTTAGGCAGTGAAACATGTTGCGAAACATGTTGAGTTTGCTTTTTTATTTTGATTTGCTCTTTCGGTTTAGACTAGAAGATGACTTTTATGGTAGTAATATATTCTCTAATCTACAATGAGGATTTGAGGATCTACAATGAGGGCAAGTAGAAAGCCATCTTGATAAATAAGTTATGGCAGGATAGTATATGAGGTTTGAAATCTATTTGATGTCATCTTGTAAGGGAAGAAAGATGTCAAATAGAAATAAAATTGAGGTGAGAATAGTAACTGGTGGACGGAGATATGGTAGATGAGGTAGAATTAAGAATGATAATAAAAAGCAGTTAAAGGGATTGTAATCGCCTTTTAAATCAACCCATTCAGTTTAAAATTTAAATAATAGGCAAAACATGCTTATGTATACAGCAGGTATAAAAATACATTATAAATACCTTTCTTTCCTTCTTTATTTTTATAAGAGATCACATTCTCTCTGTTCCCTCTATTCTTAGCTGCATAAGAGCTGGGGGGAGGAGAAAAAGCAGTACACTGAGCTTCCTAGTGACTGACTGTGTGTGTGTGTGTGGGGGGGGGGGGGGGTTTATCAGCAGCAGTCTGATCATTGGAGAGTACACTGAGTTCCAAGCATAGCTCGAGAACTAACCATGCCTTGCTTTCTTGTTAGTGTGGTCAGTTTTCTAAAAGGAAAGCAGAGGGACTGGCAGGAACACCAAGTATTTCACACAAAGGAAGCAATGCAAAAACAGAATGCTTTTTTATACAAGTACATGGTACAGCAGCCACATATCAGGGATATGAAATGCTGGGGTAACAAACACTTTCACTGTGGAAATCACCCTCCAAAATGGTATACAAAAGCACAATTGAAGTCATGTATAAGGTTGTATAACCAGCAATCTTAGTTTGCCGGTCTCAAGCACCATGAATCAAGTATAATTGACCATCCTAAATCACATGAGCAACTGTCTACCCACAGAATGGGTGACATTACCCAACCACTGAGTTTTCCAAAAGCCTGTAAATCAAACAGAATTGGCCATGATAAATCATGTTAATAACTGTCCACCCACAAAGTGGGTGAAATTATCTCCAATAAGGGTAATGCAGTAGGATGAAGCATGTCCTATTTCAAATGCCACTTCATGTGTTGCCATACCTCTTTAGACCCAGTGTATCCCGGCAGTATGGTTACCTGCTGACATGGCACCATCTACAAACTGCTTAACTCTTTAATAAAACACATACGTTTAATCCAATGCAATTCTACATTAGCTATTGCAGTACAGAGGATAGTTTTTCAGTCTTTTAAAGTGTAAGAAGACAATGTCTTTCCTAAGCTCTGTCTCTGTAAATAACTCAAATTGACTGAAGGAACATGGAAGAATTGGAGAGGGTCTAACTAAGACCAAGCTAAAGTCAAAGACAAACAATCCACCTCTTAAATAAATAGACAATTAATGGATAATTAGTGAACCATAAATAACCAAAATTACCCAATAATAAGTGAAGAAGATAATAAATGTGTGACTCCAATTATGTAGAAGGAAGCAACTGAAAAAGTCCAAAGTGAGAAGGATTCAAACCGTTAATCAGGATTATAGTCCCACATGCCGTGATGGAAGCTGAAAATCACAGGACAGTCATAGTGTCACCAACCAAGCTCATGCTGCACTTAGTGGAACATGTGTGACCCCCTAGATAAGAGTGGCCTATGTGCACTTTATTTACAACATCAAAGCCAGTGTCCCAGGTTATGGAACCATCCTCTTAAACCTCCAGGTAGCGAACACCTTAGGGAATATGCCCCTCAATAGCCTCATTAGCTGATATAGTCTCGCTGTGACCCAGGCTCCCAAACAGGGTTAGAATCTATAGTGGGGACATAAAATGAAAGGATACTCCATGTAGCGTACTGTATTGCCACATGTTAAAATCTATTTAATATATAAAATTACACTCACATGGGTAGATCACAAATAGACATGAAAAATTACAGAAAGTGAACTTCCTCCAAAAACCAAAATGGCCGACAATTGTTTGGACCAAGCTAACTAGCCCTAAAAAAGAGGGCAGAGCAGAAGAAGATGCCAAAATCACATTAGTAAACAGGTTGAAGTGGCATAAAACCTCCACTAGATACTACAAAAAAATGAAAACCTCACGCAGTTCAATACAAGACAAAAAGTACATGAGCGTGGGGGAAAACAAAGCATAATCCATAAACAAACAAAATCAGGGTAGACATGATACCCAGGATAAAGGTTTTAATGAGTTGCAGTAGAGCTTAATCTAGGCAGGGTTCGAGACATGAGCTCAAGAATCAGGCCAAGGTGACAGTGAAGGATATAATATACATAAAATAATATAAATCCAGAAAAACAGTTTATAAAAAAGTTGAGATGCCAGGCCTGAATACACAGGGTAGGAGAGGAAGCAGAGTCTAAATGGCTACATCTAAATATGGTAACAGAAAAATGTGTAATGTAAATATAGGGGCTGAGTTGCAGACATGATTACTCAGGATGTCATACAATGTACCATCAATCTCTTCAGGAAGTAGGCTTCCTTATACACCCTCAGAGCTTGTTGAATTGAGACATAGTGGAGGAAAGGACAGAGATAAAAACTGAGCAGATACAAAGTGGACTAGTACACAACAAAGACAAACAAGCTGATCATACGGGAATAAAATGAAAAGAAATGGAAGGTGAAACACAACAGTCCCAGAATTTAGTCCAGCCAAACTCTCATACAAGCAACCTGAATCAATACTAAAGCATAAACTGCAATATACCCTACTATTATCTGCAGTACTAACTCCATAGTAGAAGCACATACAGTATATAATAATAATAGATAGAGTTAAGGAGTCTTTAAAGAGGAGTGGGCTCCCTCCAGGCATACCTGACCTCAATCTATCCATAATTAGATAGTTAGACATGAGAATTCGTTTTTTTTGCAGGCTGGCTGGTAAGTTGATCTAGGAATTTTTCTTTGTTTTTGTTTGATGTGTTGCCCTTAAATGTGCTCCTTGCTGTTAAGGCCAGTTATACTGTAGGTTGGGGAAGTTGCCATTTGTTTGTACCGTTGTTTTTTTTGTTGTTGTTTTTTTAAAGGTTTTATTTATGAGTTTTACAGTTAGAAATAGAATCCACATCATAATACAAAAAAGAATACATGAAAATTATAGAGGGGGGGGGGGGGGTCACAGGGGACAATACATTGCCAAGGTATATATATGTACCGTTGGTTATTTGGTGAGGTGATGCAATGGACACCTTCACTGTCATTGTGCTATTTGTTGGGTGTCCAGTGCGCCCCTGCACGTTTAAGGAGGAGTGGGCTCCCTCCAGGTATACTTGCTCTCAATCTATCCACTATTATATACAGTATGTGCTCCTACTATGGAGGCTTTCAAAATGTTATAGAGTTAGGACTGCAGATACTACTGGGGTGCCATGAGGTGACCCTTTCAGCTTAGACATATATTTGCAAATTTGCAAACTAAACCTCTGTTTTTAACATGAACTGTTAGACAGGACAATTTGGCTGGTAAGTTGAGATGGACATTTTTCTTTGTTTTTGATTCCCTCATCCGAAACTGACTGTGTTGATAGGAGAATTTAGCAATTTTCTTTCTTTCAACCCGTGGTTGAAGGAAAAAAAAATGTTTAATGTATGGCTAGCTTTATACATGTCTTGTAACCATTCATTTTTATTACTTTTGGATTCATGCCAATTGTCATCTGAGCATTCAATAAAAAATATTGAACAAGGAAAGAAAATACACAAGTTACAATGATGAGGAACGTAGAGGAATTATTTCCCAAGCAGGGTTAATGAGTTATCCCCTGTAGAATACTAATAATGATAACAATAATGCACAACAACAAAAATATTATTACTAAAAATTCACACAAAATCATTAAAATGTAATATTATTAATATTATTTTTTTTTTTTGGTAATTGACTTTTATATATTTATTGTTTCTGTCATATGCAGTATTATTAGTATTATTATTCTACAGGTGATTAAGCATCAACCCTGTATGGGATAAAATTGCTCTAAATCCTTCATCATAACCTTTGTATTTGTATTTTTATGTTGCTAAAGGCATAACTTTTTTTTTAATCTAAGTTGGAGAGGGATTGGAACCTGTCATGTTTTATTGCTATCTGTGATCCTTTTAGGTACAGTACTATGCAAAAGTTTTAGGCAGGTGTAAAGAAATGCTGTGAAGTAGTAAATGCTTTAAAAATATATATATATTTACTGTTTATTTTTAGCAATTTACAAAATGGGAATTGAGTGAACAGAAAAAAAATCTAAATCAAATTAATATTTGGTGTGACTGACTACCCTTTGGCTTCAAACCAGTATTGAGTATTACACTTGCACACATTATACACTTGCACAAAGTCAGGGATTTTGTAGGATTAGATTTGGTTGTATGGTCAACCAATTATACCAAGCAGATGATAATGATCATCAATTTTATATGTAGGTTGAAACACATCATTAACACGCCATTAACTGAAACAGAAACAGTTGTGTTGGAGGCTTAAAACTGGGAACAGCCAAACTCTGATACTAAGGTGGGATTGTGGAAGACAGTTTCATGTCACAGGTCATATACCATGGCAAGACTGAGCACAGTAACAAAGCACAGGACAATGACCACAAACATACAGCCAATGTCATTAAAAACTATCTTCAGTGTAAAGAAGAACAAGGAGTCCTGGAAGTGATGGTTTGGCCCCCACGGAGCCCTGATCTCAACATCATTGGGTCTGTCTGGGATTAAATAGAGAGACAGAAGGTTTTGAGACAGCCTACATCCTCAGAAGATCTGTGATTAGTTCTCTAAGATGTTTGGAACAACCTACCTGCTGAATTCCTTCAAAAACCATGTGCAAGTATATCTAGAAGAATTAATGCTGTTGTGAAGGCAAAGGGTGGTCATCCCAAATACTGATTTGATTTGGATTTCTCTTCTGGTCATTTACTTTCTATTTTGTTAAAGCGGAGTTTCGCCAATTTAAATACTGCAGCTGCTGACTTTTAAAATATGGACACTTACCTGTCCAGGGCGCCCGCGATATCTGCACCCGAAGCCGATCTGTCCCTCGGCTCTTGGGTGGAGGCGTGGCCATCTTCAGTAAGGGAATCAGGAAGTGAAGCCTTGCGGCTTCACAGCCTGGTTCCCTACTGCGCATGCGTGACTCGTGCTGGGAGATCCCACTGGTCCCTGCCGTCTTCTGGGGGGCGAAGGAGGTGCCAAATGTGGCGTAGATAGCCGCGGGTGGCTCAGCTAGCTATCTATCTATGTTCGGAAGTGTGAGCAAAATACCTGTATTAGACAGAGGAGGATTCCATTTTTGGGTGAAACTCTGCTTTAATTGATAAAAATTAACAATTCTATTTCTGAAAGCATTCTTGACATTTATATTATATCTGTTTGCATTGACAGGATAATTTGGAAGCAGATTCCCTTCCCAAGACAGAATTTGAAGAAGTGGAAGAAGAAATGAAAGCATCGAACATGGAGATGGCAAGTCCCTGTCGGAAAGCTCACACTGTCTTACAGGTAATACATACTGTGACAGGGAACTTGCTCGGGTGGTAAGGCACCACACAATGCAGTCTCTTTGGAGTACTCATCTGTACTGTAACTGTAGTTCCCATTAGGCCGTGGGAACTGTAGTTCCCATTAGGCCGTGATGTAGCAAGAATGAATGTGCACCACAAACCAGAAAGTCAGTGAGAATAACGATTCAGGAGTGACGGAGGTGAATAAAACAGCTCGATTTCAACAGGTATCTAACTAGTTATAATGCAAAACATTACTTTTTACTTTATCAGCTACTGTCAGACTTTAATTTAAGAGGAAAATATTTTTGTCTTTACAACCCCTTTAAGAGCTGATAGATGCTGTGTAAAATGTGTGTTGTAAAAGGCTGTAGAGGAGAGGAGGCTGCAAATAAACAGGTACAATTTATGTAGGAGGATTTGTTTCATCTCTGTGTTTCATCTGAGACCAATCACTTCACTGGGTATATGTAAGTGGAACTTCACCCAAAAGGATGCTCTCCATTCTGAAAGCAATGGGGATAAGGGGGGCTGAATGAGTACACAGAAGCCCAATTACAGATGGAGGTGGATAGGAAGGGTGCCAAGGCAACATGTAAAGGAACTGATGCCCTCAATTTTTCTCCTGCAGCCACTGAAAGGCTTCAGGAGGAAAATGGAGAGGATCAGCTCCTCTATACAGTATACTGCTCTCGCCGCCCCTCCTACCCAGGGGTACAGGTGTTCTCATGGACCCCCTGGAGCATGAGGCCAGGTCACAATTGCAACCCTTTTATGTACACCTTTGTGTGTTATCAGATCATATTTAGTAAGTCAACGAGCAATGTACAAAGTGTATATATATATACACTTACCTGTATAACCACCCCAAAAAACACAGAGGTTGTCAGCGCAATTGTCTATTGGAGATTGCTAAAAAGGAATACGCTTTACCTTATATTATTTCAAACTAAGCAATACAAAACCCTTTTCTATTAGCACCCCCACAAAATTATCATTTGTGTATAGAATATCTAGTCTCTTCCTCAAATCAGATGTATGCGCTCCAACTATTCTAGACCTTGCGTAACAGTTTATATGTTTCTGTATATGCAACATCTGCAACTTTCCCACTGTTAATTTTTTTTTTTAAATGTTTAAAGCTGTTTATTTTTTTCATTTTCGAACCTGAAACATAAAATTACAGATACAGTATCAATAAGAGCGTATGTATAATTCAGAGTACAAAAGAGTGAATACCCAAATAAGGTAACCAATGGTAAAGAAAAGGGCTACGCAGAGCCCAGATAAGGTCATTGTTGTATCCAAAAATTGTTGCATAGGGAATAAAGGAGCAAAACAACATGAAGATAAAACAAAACACCAACACACAACATTCACACAACACTCAAACCAGCGCCACCCTCTCCCTCCCTTTCTCTGATAATGAGACAGATGCCCATTATGATCATTGGCAATAATAGTTACATAATAGAGGAAGACATTTGTGATGCACTAACATTCTCCCAGAAAGAAGCTAAAATATCAAGCCATGGCTGCCAGATTTTATAGCACTTCTTAGGGCAGGCCTGTCCTTGATAAATCAACTTAAATTTTGGTATTTCTCTATTAACCATTTGGTAGAACTGCTGCACTGATGGCATGGCATTACTCCTCCAATTTAACAAAATAACCTTACAGGCATAGAAAAACAACAAGCGAAGTAAAGTACGTGCATGGGTATGTGGAATGAGGTCGTTAAGAATCATCAACAGTCCCACTTCTGGAGTTTGTGGAACTGGAAGTTGCATAGTAGTTTTCATAAAATAAAATAAATCATGCCAAAAGGTAGACAAAATAGGGCAAAATAGGGCAGGTCCAGTACATGTAAAACATCCACATTCCCCAAGCTCATAACATGGGCAAGAGAATGTGGATGCAATTCCCATACAAGCCCACTGTTCTTTTAATTATATATTTAGATCTTTGCTACCTCCAAGTCTTTCATAGGAATGTGACATAATTAGTTCTTCCCCCCTTTCCATGGGAATTCCACAAGAGATACCAACAGAAGATGTGGTAGAGACACTGATCATGTCCAAATATTTAGATGTTCCTCACCTCTATAGTGCGCCCATTCAGTCCCCCACTGAGTCAGGGTGCTAAAGAGGGATCTTGTAGCTGTGAATATATATGAGGTACTCCTCTAGGTTCAATGTCAGCACAGTGCTTAGTCCCAGTGAGGAAAGAGTTTGGGGACTTTTGTCTCCAGTATCCATCTGTTTTACACAGAGGAGACATCTGGAGTCTATTTAGACATTGATGTTTTCCACAAAGTGGACCTGCCTCCATCTGCATGGGCTAATTTAAGGAACATCACTTTCCAACGCTGTTACCACCTGCTACAAAGGCAGGAAGGGTGGTGAAATCTCCCCAGTGTGGACATAGTAAAACCAAACTTAAGTTCTAATACTTCTCGTCTCTACTCTACTATTAAAAAAAAAAAAACTGTTGGCTAAAGATAAATGTGTTTTATGTAGACATCCCGAGAACATCTAAGGCCTCGTACACACGAGGGGATATGTCCGCTGAAAACGGTCCGATGGACCGTTTCAGCAGACATCTCCGCTCGTGTGTATGGGCTAGCGGACAGATTTCTCCACCCGACAGATTTCAAAGCATGCTTTGAAATCTATCCGGTGGGAATCTGTCCGCCCGACATGTCTGCTGGTTAGTACACTTACCAGCAGACATGTCGTCCCCCACCGCCGCCCCGCCGCCGCCGAATGGATTCGGCGCATGCGCGGAAGTGTTTAACTTCCTGGTGCGGTGACGTGGCGGTGACGTGGCGGCGTCAACGTCACCGCCACGTCACCGCGCCGTCCGGCGGCGGGGAATTTGATCCGATGGTGTGTACACGCCATCGGATCAAACTCCCGATCGGACATATCCGATGGAAATGGTCCGCGGACCGTTTTCATCGGATATGTCCGATCGTGTGTACGAGGCCTAACTCCCAAGCCCAGCATTAATCATCTCCATAGAACCACATGCAATAGGGTGGATGTAGAGAGTGTAACTGATCTTAGCAAACGGTAAGCAGATTTCCTGGACTAGAACAAAACAACCTCCAATCTTCATTGGTGTATTAGCTTAAATTTTTATAGTTATACTTTCAATTTGATCAAATAAGAGAAAAAAAACTTCAGCTATGGTATAACAAAGATGTCAGTGCCTCTTATGTCATCAGTAGCATTTACCTTCCACTTTTGTGGCTGTAGGTAGTACGTTTTGGTTAATTTTCCAATGTCCTGTGCTTCAGTGGTGTCCAGGTAGGACTGCTTATATGGTGCTTATATGGTGTCCAGGTAGGACTGTGAATAGTGCAGGTAAAATACCTTTTAATAAATACAATTAAAAAACAATATAATGACTTGATTAAAGAATAATACTAGGAAAAGCCTTCCTCATAAAATACAAGTTCCAATTTTCAGTTGCTTGACACATGCCTCGTACACTTGACCGTTTTTCTTGGCAGGAAAAAAAGTTTTTCCTGACGGATTCCTCTTAAGCCTGCCTTGCATATACACGTTCAGGCCAAATACCGCCCGTCCAAAGTGCGGTGGCGTACACCATGTACGACGGGACTATAAAGGAAAATTTCCAATCAAACCGCGCCACCCTATGGGCTGCTTTTGCTGATCCTCGTGTTAGTAAAAGTTTGGTGAGAGACGATCTGCGCTTTTCAGTTTTCGTGCTTTTCAGTCTGTTACAGCGTGACAAATGGGCTATCTCCATTCCGAACGCTAGTTTCACCAGAACGAGCGCTCCCATCTCATACTCGATTCTGAGCATGCACAGTTTTTTTCCCCTCGGAAAAGCATACACACGACCGGTTTTCCCGACGGGAAAAAGGAAGACATGTTCTATTTTTTTTCCTGCAGTTTTCTCGTCGGGAAAACTGCGATGAAGCATACACACAGCCAGTTTTCCCGGCCAAAAGCTGTTGTGGCAGTTTTCCAGACAGAAAACCAGTCGTGTGTACGAGGCATGACTCTCACTAGAAAGATGGCAGATGAGCTCAGGAGTGGGCAGTGGGTGAAACTCATTAAAAAGGCCATTATGTGAGTATTGCCAGCAGGGTAAAAACTTGGTCCCTCTTTTTACAGCTGACACTGGAAGTGTGTCCAGTAACTGCAGATGTGACCTGGTATTGTATGGAAAAGGCTTTTCCTGGTTTTACGCCCTAATCAAGCCATTCTACTGGTTGTTTATTAAAAGGCGCTTCACCTGCACTAGTCAGTATACTCTGTTCTGCTTTTCTACATAAAACATTTTAGTTAAAGTGATTCACTATGTTATTATGGGGGTGGTGAGGAGTCATTTGCCTCACAACTCCTTGAAGCATTTGGCTTAGATGTCTTAACAATCACAAGCGTAAGTCACTTTATTTTGGCCTGTTATGTGAAACTAAGAGGACCTACTTTCCCTTTTACTTCAGGCCAGATAATTCTGCATATTTTCACAAAAATATTGCCTTTAACGTAGCCTTTAACATTTCCTAATGATCCCACTCTGCTCACAGAAATGCTGCGGGTATGGTTATCTCATAGCCCTGACAGGCTAATTGATCTGTACACCCCTGACTCACCCACTCTGTGAATCTAGGACTCCCCCTTCATAAGGCTCCCTATGCAGCTGCTGTTGCTAGGTTACTAGCCCACTGTTACCACAGCAGCCAAAGTATATTTACTGAACCACCATAAGATGTAAATGAATCGGATGGCACACATCGTTACCTACAGCATGATATATACAGTATATAGATATATATATCTATATCTAGAGAGAGTATACTGTATATATACAGGCAATAGCCAAATGGCACATACGTATTAAAGGAAAAGGCTCAATACCAGTATATTCAGTTCTTTCCACCCATATACAGTCTTTAAACGGTGCTGCCTGGGTTCTGTTTTTACAGATTAACAATCAAACAGTTTGGCATGTCGGTTGGCTGGGAACCACTAAAAAGAAAAATGGCAGTCCCCATCTGTACCACTATTCTGTCTTGCACTGCTTATTTCTTTCTCATTGTCTCCCTGTCGAAGCAAAGAGAAAGCTGCCTTGTTTGTGACCAGGCTATACATCTTAAAGACTGCTTAAAGTGCACGCATCCTATGCATTACGATGAAAAAACATCCGACGGTACCAGCCCCCCGGACCCCCGTTTTACTTACCTGACCCCTCGAAAGTCCCGCGCGCGTCCATATGATCCTCTTCGGTTCCCAGCCTGGCTGTTGATTGGCTAGGCTGGATGGATTGATCGCAGCGCAGCCATTGGCTGGCGCTGCTGTCAATCACAGTGGATGACGCGGCGCGCCGGGGGGCGGGGCCGAGTGATACAGTCGGCCGCTATGCCCGCGGCTGTATCACAGGAGCGCGCTCGCAGAAGCTTTCCACCATGTGAGCTCGCTCGCATGAAGGTGGAAGGCTTTTGCGAGGAGGAGCCGAGACAACCGCCGAGGGACCCCAGAAGACAGGGTTAGGGGACACCCTGTGCAAAATGAGCTGCACAGTGGAGGTAAGTATAACATGTTTGTTTAAAAAAAAAACTTTGCCTTTAGTGTTCTTTTAATCCAGTTGTGAGGACTATTGCCAATACACCTTAAAAAAATTTGATTTGTTTTATAGAACTTAAAATTTTGGCTTGTTTGTTTACCTTCCTGCCTCTGCTGCCTCCCCCCCAACCCTTTTCAAATGCCCTGCTCTATCCGATTGTGAGCACAGCGTCTCCTCGCAGGGATGTAGTCCCAAGGGAGGGGGCGAGCACGCTGACTAGCCCCCAGCCAGAACGGCTTGGATGATGGTGGTAAGCTTACTGAGGAGGAACAGGAAGTGAGAAATTCATACAAAACTGAACTTGTATGCTTAAATACAGTATTTGGAAATCCGACGGACTGTTTACATGTTAAATTTTAAAAGCAGCAAACCTGCTGACCTTACATGGTTGCTAATGTGACAAAACACCTCTGATTTTCACATTTAACACGTAAACAGTCCGTCAGATTTCCAAATACTGTATTTAAGCATATAAGCTCCGTTTTGTGTTGAAAATAACTAAAATCTAAAACTCAGATGGGTGTAAGAAGATGTCCGCTTGCCCCCTTCTCACTCTATCATTACTGTGCAATGGTGTGGGGTGTAGGAAGATGGTGCGACAGAACGTCACTTCCGGAGAAATCTGTGATGGGGAGCAGAATGTGACAATACACCGGTCCAGGATCCTGGGTGGATCCTGACTATATGAGCTTTTGTGTACTGTCTTTGAGGAATATTTGAAGCCCATTACAGTTTAAAAGTTTCATTTTTAAATGAAGCAAGCTTTTGCCTTCTCCCAGCCTTCGCAATGCTGCAATTCACTACATTATTTAGCCATGGCCAGACTCCTAAACACAAAAATACAGTTTGCTTATCTTACCTAAAAGCTAAAGAAATGACCACATTCTTACAGCAGTTCTAAAACTATATAAGTTTACCTAATAGCCCAGTAAACAGGGCCATCCAACCGCTTTGCACATTTGCTTCATTCTGGTTTGTTATGACCATACAAATCTGTTACTAGTTAAAAGGTTTACTTGCTTGATGGGCAGCGTATGCCGAATTATCATCACTGACAATTTGCACGGCAGCCATCTGGTCTTCAGCTCATACCTTTGTCAAGCATTCGATAGACAATGTGGCAGCCAGGCGGACTAACATCATTTTAGCTGCTGTTTCTCATTACATTTCCATTTGTTTTAGCATCTTTCTTGGTCTCACAGCCTTGTTATTTAATGCTTACTGCTAGTTAGGTCTATTTCCTATGCTGACATGTTTGAGACCCAGGATCAGCAAAAAATGTTATCAGATACTCAACGTAATATTCTGATGTCAGCATAATTGCTTGGGACACTGGATGGAACATAAGGTTAGGCTTCTATTCCCTTTTTGGGGGTCAGAGAATGACCCATTTGTATACTGACATGAACAGCACCAGGCAAGGAAAATTTCAACAATTATTTGTTCACAACTTTCCCTTATTTAATGGACATCCTGTCCTTTCTGGGTGATGAACAATGTGTTCAGATAATGTCACTTCCTCTGACTGGAAAGAGTTATAGAGAAAAAAGTTTAGCCTAGAGTCCTGCTGGTTACTATGACATTTTCATTTCTAGAAAAATGATTTACAGAGAAAAAGCCTCTGCAAAGTCCTACAGTGTCCACATATGGACCACACATGCATGCAACATGAACAAACAATAGCTACATTGTATTTAGGGAATGTACATTAAATATGTACATTAAGTTACAAGTTTCTCCTCCTATCCTACTTGGTAGTATCCATATATACACAAAGCAGTGGTTGCTTAGCTGACTATACAGGCCCAATTATATGATTAGATGAGCACAGGGGACATGCTGGCCACTGGGAACACTATGCCAGGGACATATTGATCACATGCAGCAGTCTAACTGGAAAATGGTGAGCACATTGAGCTGTCTAGAGACATACTGAACTTATGGAACACTCTATCAGGGACATTCTGACCATACTGGACAATCTGTCAACTAAATCTTGACTCCATGGGGTTCTATTCCAAGAAAATATAGAATTTCTCCCAAAGACATGCTGAGCACAGCATATTCCTTTCTAGGTGCATGCCATACACATTAAATATTGTCAGGGATATTCCGAGCACAAAGGACACTCTTCCAGGGTTATGTTGGACACATTAGGTACCTAGACTGGCATCAGAATACATGGGGAAATGTGACAAGGGCATAATGACCACAATGAATCCTCTGCCAGGAATATAGAAAGTACACTGGCCACACTTCCAGGGATACAGCGAGCACAATTAATTTTCCATCATGGATATACTGGCCACAGGGGCTAGTCTGCCTGAAATATACTTAGCACAAGGCGCTCTGACAGGGAAATGCTGCAAACAACTGTCAATCTGTATTTGCTGTAGTACAGCAAAAGACAACTGAGCAGGGACACTATCCCTTGCAACTTTAGTGCAGAGAAGGAACCGTGTTGTCGTCTCACAAAGGAAATTAGGAGCTGAGTGTATTGCTGCCTAACCTGGTTTCACCCAGACAGTCTGGGTTTTGAATCATGTGCCCGGGTTTCAGGCCACCTGAGACTCTGACACATTACTCAGAACAGACCGTCAGCAGGGGCACTGCCAACTCAGGCACCAGTGACATTATCTTGCTGGGTGTCTGGGGTTTCACTCAGCCATTGCATCTCTGTGGTGGCCGATATGACCCCCCCCCCCCCCCCGCCTGCTGGCTGCCTGTTTTACAAAGCAGACCAAAGCCGCCTCCTCTTCCTCCTCGGCTCTGATGTTTACATGTACACAGGAGGAGAGATTTTGCACTGCATGTGCCACGCTGACCTGAGATCTGTACTAAGTTTATTATACTGTAGATAGACAGGAAAGCGTGACAGAGTGATTGGGAAGAGGCGCAAGTTAAAAAGGTGGAGGAGTGATGGGGGGTTAAGAGGATATGTTCTATGGGGAAACTTTGGGAGGAGAGAGGACCTATGCTAGAAATAAGGATGGATTTGAAATCCTACCCCCCCCCCCCCCACAAGGGCACAAGCCTCTCCCCTCTGAAAGCACCCCCCACAGCACATATCGACCCCCCCCCCCCTCCTCCCTACTAGCACAAGTCCTCTCTCCTGCCAAAGTGCCTCACAGCACATAACAGACCCAACCCACACCCCTGCTAGCACAAGTCCTCTCCCCTTCCAATGTGCCCCCTAGCACATATCCTCTTATCCTCATCCCCCAGATCAAACAGATTCCAGCTGCCACAGAGGGTATGATTGTGACATCTGGGACACTTGTCACCCCACAAGAGATGTGGGGGAATTGCCCTGGGTGCCCATGCAGGGCAAGTTTTTGGAGCCAGGTGCCAGATACTTGTGTTTTATTTAACCATGCTATTTTAAGCCCTTCCCACTGCTAACCGAATTTGACAACACTCACTGTTTACCACATTGCTGCTCTCATTGGGGTACCCAAAGGTGTCCCAGGTCTTTTTCAACACTATATAGTGTACACTATAAAAAAAACTTGATATACACCACTGAAGTGATCGTGTTTGATTTGAGGAAAAGTTAACAATCCCATTGCTACTGCAAGGATTAAAAGGTATTTTTCTACATTGCAGGGACTTTATAGGGATAAAACATTGTAAAATGTGCAAGTATTACAGAGATATACTGCATACATTTCTTGCCCTGACATACACAAGCCTCTCTGTTGTTACGCAGGCAGTAGCTGGTGTGTGGTGCAGTCCAACGGGATAACCGACCTGTTCACTTTTTTAAATTAAATTTATTGAAACATCACACAGACATTTCATATAGTTCAATTGGCCACCACACAATGTGATCTAGTGGATCGCCTCATGCAAGCACTCATTTTTTGCAGCACACAGTGCCCACACACCACCACAACACAGTGGTGTGAACTTGGCACTCAGGAGATAAAGCATTTTGCCTTGTCATGCGGTAGGACTGCGCTGCAATAGCCACCCAACTTAGTCCCACCACATCTGGTGTGAATAGACCCTTAAAAGGGGACATGAGTTGGCTGTACAGTTTGGTGCTCCAGTTCTGATTGGAACACATTTTTTATTTACTAAATAGCTACCACACAGAAGAGTGTGACAAATCCCCAAAGGGAACCCCCAGAGGTATCTGAAGTAAAGTACCACAAAACTACAGGTCTGGTACTTTTATAACTAGTGCAAAGTTTTGCCTATTACAGTGTGGGATTGTTTATTATAGAACTTTGTACTCTATCACTGGCCTGTCTGTTGGCATTCCTGGAATGTTCTGCTGAGCTATTCTGTACATACTAGAGGCCTGCCCACTGCTGCGGCCTTGCCTGAAAAAAGGGAAAATTATTTGTTACTTGGGAAAGAACGATACAGATCTGCCATGGTGGCGCTTGTTTGCCTTGCTGCAACTATTGCTACCTCCAGTGTTCCATAGAGTGTTTCCATGTCTTTGGCTACACCATTGCACTTGTTACTGTGTACAATGACTGTGGCAGCTAAAACGGCTGTAAATAATTCTCTAATTCTCATTTGTTTGAGTTTCTCGGTGGCCCTAGATAGAAGTAAAGACACTAAACACACATTAGGGAGACATTTATCAATTTGTTGCACAGCAAAGCTAAACAGAGGCAGTGAGACAAACAGACAAAAAACCAACATACAGCTGGTTGTACACAGCTCAATTTTCACTCATTTAGGACATGGGTTAATTGAGAGAAAAATCTATGTATTCCCCCCCATCCATGCTAAGAGCGTTGATAGAGGAACCTCCACTGCTGGCAATTGTATTCAGGCAGTACTAGAAAAAGCAAAGACAGAGGGTGGACCAGCCTTGTGCATTACCTTTATGTTTTCTTTTATTGCAGAAATAAAACGGATGTATACTCACAAACAGCCAGAGGTTAAGTCCTGGGGAAAAAAGTGTGGGAACTCCCACCCAAGATCCACTACCCCACCAAAAAAAAAAATGATACGCTCCTATGCATAATTACTAAACCACATGTTTTTTTAGTTTTTTTCGATCCACTGTACCTTATTAATCCTTTATGTTACTGGCCGCTTCCTGTATATGGATTCATTAGGTAGTGTGCAGGTATTCCGCCACTTCCTTGATGCCGCAGTGTCTCCTGGGAGCTTTTGTCATTGTTCCCAGGAGACACTGCGGAGGTCTGCCGCGAGTTATCGCGGGATTTATAAAGAAGCAAAATCTTTCTAAATCCCTCGATAACTCGCGGCAGACCTCTGCAGTGTCTCCTGGGAACAATGACAAAAGCTCCCAGGAGACATTGCGGCATCGAGGAAGTGACGGAATACCCGCACACTGCCCGATTAATCCATATACATGAAGTAGCCAGTAACATAAAGGATTACTAAGGTTCGCCTGCCCCTGACAGTGACTCGAGCTGGGCATCTCCGCTTAGTGAAGAATTGGCTAGGGCGGCTCGGCTGCTCTCGGCTGCTCTAGTCCTGCAAAGGGAACCGAGTTCCTGCTGTGAAAAAAGTGCAGGAACTCAGTTCCCACGCATTCCCGCAGGACTTGAGCCCTGAAAACAGCATATATTATACAGCTCATTAATGTCCACAGTGCCCCGCCATAAGCATATAAACAAACAAGGAATATGGCACGGGGCGTTGGGTTGCTATTATTTTAGAGCAACCAAAGAGGTTCATATATAGCAGAGAGACCGCAACCCAAGTGTGGGTGAATTACCGTAGCTAGCATAAATGGGTCAAAAGAAAAGGCTACCGAACAGTTAATCTCCAAGGGAGGAGGAGATCACAGTTGATAAAAGGAGCTACTATTGGCAATAATGGGTCATACACGCTAATATATAAAATAATATAAATTTATTACAGAATTAATTAGAACCTCCAATGCCTAATAAGGTGGCTGAGTAAGCCAATAACATATAGGTCTCCAGAGTGACAAGCAAAAGTACATAAGTGAACAACCAGCTCACTGTGTACGTGTTGGTTACCAACACACAAGGACAAATACAAACATACAACAAAAATAAATGAAAACAAAAACAAATGTCCAGACGTGTGTGGAATTCCCAGCGGTAATGTCACCGCAATATAGTAATAAATCAAGTATGTATGTATATGGGAATAATTCCACTTAGTGCGTCCCCGCGGGGTATGGAAATAGTGGAGATGGGGATAACCAAAGGGGGACTTTAAACAGCAACCAAATTGCTATATACAGTGCAGAAAATAAGTATTTGAACACCCTGCTATTTTGCAAGTTCTCCCACTTGGAAATCATGGAGGGGTCTGAAATTGTCATCGTAGGTGCATGTCCACTGTGAGAGACATAATCCAAATTTTTTTTTCCAGAAATCACAATTTATGATTTTTTAACTATTTATTTGTATGATACAGCTGCAAAGAAGTATTTGAACACCTGTCTATCAGCTAGAATTCTGACCCTCAAAGACCTGTTAGTCTGCCTTTAAAATGTCCACCTCCACTCCATTTATTATCCTAAATTAGATGCACCTGTTTGAGGTCATTAGCTGCATAAAGACACCTGTCCACCCCATACAATCAGTAAGAATCCAACTACTAACATGGCCAAGACCAAAGAGCTGTCCAAAGACACTAGAGACAAAATTGTACACCTCCACAAGGCTGGAAAGGGCTACGGGGAAATTGCCAAGAAGCTTGGTGAAAAAAGGTCCACTGTTGGAGCAATCATTTGAAAATGGAAGAAGCTAAACATGACTGTCAATCTCCCTCGGACTGGGGCTCCATGCAAAATCTCAATTCGTGGGGTCTCAATGATCCTAAGAAAGGTGAGAAATCAGCCCAGGACTACACGGGAGGAGCTGGTCAATGACCTGAAAAGAGCTGGGACCACCGTTTCCAAGGTTACTGTTGGTAATACACTAAGACGTCATGGTTTGAAATCATGCATGGCACAGAAGGTTCCCCTGCTTAAACCAGCACATGTCAAGGCCCGTCTTAAGTTTGCCAATGACCATTTGGATGATCCAGAGGATTCATGGGAGAAAGTCATGTGGTCAGTTGAGACCAAAATAGAACTTTTTGGTCATAATTCCACTAACCGTGTTTGGAGGAAGAAGAATGATGAGTACCATCCCAAGAACACCATCCCTACTGTGAAGCATGGGGGTGGTAGCATCATGCTTTGGGGGTGTTTTTCTGCACATGGGACAGGGCGACTGCACTGTATTAAGGAGAGGATGACCGGGGCCATGTATTGCGAGATTTTGGGCAACAACCTCCTTCCCTCAGTTAGAGCTTTGAAGATGGGTCAAGGCTGGGTCTTCCAACATGACAATGACCCGAAGCACACAGCCAGGATAACCAAGGAGTGGCTCTGTAAGAAGCATATCAAGGTTCTGGCGTGGCCTAGCCAGTCTCCAGACCTAAACCCAATAGAGAATCTTTGGAGGGAGCTCAAACTCTGTGTTTCTCAGTGACAGCCCAGAAACCTGACTGATCTAGAGAAGATCTGTGTGGAGGAGTGGGCCAAAATCCCTCCTCCAGTGTGTGCAAACCTGGTGAAAAACTACAAGAAACGTTTGACCTCTGTAATTGCAAACAAAGGCGACTGTACCAAATATTAACATTGATTTTCTCAGGTGTTCAAATACTTCTTTGCAGCTGTATCATACAAATAAATAGTTAAAAAAATCATACATTGTGATTTCTGTTTTTTTTTTTTGATTATGTCTCTCACAGTGGACATGCACCTACGATGACAATTTCAGACCCCTCCATGATTTCCAAGTGGGAGAACTTGCAAAATAGCAGGGTGTTCAAATACTTATTTTCTGCACTGTAGCCATGAACCTGAATAAAAAGTAATTGTGTATGAAACATAGACGGTATCTCAAAAAAACAACAACATCATAACACGATGGGTTGCTGATGTATCAAAAATAGTTATAGTCCTATGGTTGATGCCACAAGGGTCAGAGATGGTTCAAAACTTGAAATAGTATAGGTCACTAGTATATCTTCATGTATGAATTTCTAGACCGGGCACCAATAGGGATATTTACAGTCTATTGCTTGATGAGATGTTAGAGCATATCTCTCCAGGGGATGCTGTCACATAGATCTAAAAATAGTCTGCAAATATATCAAATGTACTTCACATTACCGTATCCGCCGTGTCCGTGATAAGATGGCGTTTTTACTTTACTTCATGTGCGGTAATGGTACGATCAGCTGTGGATCGTAGCGGGAGAGAGGCTCTAGGTTCGTGGTTGCAGAAAGGGGTTTTAAGGAGATCACTGCAGTGCCGTATGTCGTCCTGATGGAAGTAGTTGGTGTGTAGGCAGCTATATATTTTAGAGTGTTTCCATGTCCCGTCTACTGCTACAGCCTGCTCCGGGGGATCAGACACACAAAACGTCCTGGACTTCTGACGTCAACGCGTTTCGCTGGACGTAATCGCGTAGCTTCTTCTGGACGACCCCGCCATAACCTGGTTTACTGCACAAGCCCCAAAATCCCTGAGGTGTTTCCAGGGTAGGTTCCCTGTTCCTTGGAGCTAAACGATAGTCTTACATAGCCCGTCATCAGGGCCGGCCTTTGGGGTGTGCGGGCTGTGCGACCGCACAAGGCGCCATGAATGACAGGGGCGCCGTGCGGCCATCACAGCTCGCAGGCAGTTTACCCTGAATGATGTGTTGAATGGGACAGGGGCGGCCGCCGCCCGGGTCACTCCTCAGCAGGCAGCTAGCACGGCACCTTGGCGCTGCAGGGGGGGGGGGGCGCCGTCCCGCCCAAAGTGTCTGACACACACTCACACTGGTCCCCTTGGCCCCTCCTTCCTCCCTCATCTCCCCCGCTACTGTCCTGGTGTAGCGCGTAATGCATGCAGATTCAAATTCTAACGGCGCCAACCACCAGTAGCAGAGGGCACTGAGTCTGACTGAAGCTGGGACCGGAACGGGACGGGAGGAACAGACTGCTGCCGTACACGCTGAAGAAAAGTAACGGTAAGGCCGCCCGTCCGGTCCCTTCCCCTCCTCCTAACCTAGCAGGCTGACAGGTGTCATTCCCTCCTCCCCCTCGCCTGTACTCCAATGAGGAGGGTGGGCACCAGATAGCCTGACACTGAATTTATAAAAAAAAACGTACAAAAAAAAATGATGTTGTGTCACCCCCCTCCTCTGTGTCACCCCCCCGGCCCGGGCATTAAGTGTGACAGGCGTCGGCACTAGGAAGAAAAAAAAGGTGAGACTTGTCTCCCTCATGAGTTTTTGCTGCTGGCCCAGGGGAGTAGGTATTGGTCTGGGGAGTGGGAGGGAGCAGCCAGAAAGTCAGTGTCTAACATGTTATGCCTCCATAGTCCCACCAATGCCTCCTATAGTAAAATGCTGGGGCTTTTACTATAGGAGGCATTGGTGGACTACAAGGCCCAGCATTTTACTATAGGGGCATTGGTGGACTACAAGGCCCAGCATTTTATTATAGGGGCATTGGTGGACTACAAGGCCCAGCATTTTACTATAGGGGCATTGGTGGACTACAAGGCCCAGCATTTTACTATAGGGGCATTGGTGGACTACAAGGCCCAACATTTTACTATAGGAGGCATTGGTGGAGTACAAAGGCCCAGCATTTTACTGTAGAGGCATTGGTGGACTACAAGGCCCAGCATTTTACTATAGGAGGCCTTGCCTCCTATAGTAAAATGCTGGGCCTTGTATTTCACCAATGCCCCCTTATAGTAAAATGCTGGGCCTTGTTGTCCACCAATGCCCCTATAGTAAAATGTTGGGCCTTGTAGTCCACCAATGCCCCTATAGTAAAATGCTGGGCCTTGTAGTCCACCAATGTTGTAGTGTCAATGTGTATTGTGTATCGGTCAGTGTGTATTGTGTAGGTCTGTGGGTAGTGTATTGTGTAGTGGTCTGCGGGTAGTTTATTGTGTAGCGGTCAGTGTGCAGCGGTCTGGGGGGGGGGGCGCCACAGGATTAGCTCGCACAGGGCGCCTGAACACCTAAGGCCGGCCCTGCCCGTCATTAACCACTTGACACCAGTAGATTTACTGCTAGTGGGTGGCAGCTGCAGGCTCAGGGACGTACTAGTACGTCGCTGAGAACATGCTCCCTGGGTCACACATCGGCACAAACCCATGACACAGCAGATCATGAGGTACCTGGGTGTGACCTGTGAGTAGTATCATGAGATTGCGATGATTGGTCATAGCAATCACATGATTACAATGTAAACAAAATAGTCAAGAATGGCTTCCATGATTCCGTAATTTTCCAGCCAGCTCATTTAATTTTTAAAACAAATTTTCAGGATGAATGGTACTTGTATGGTCACTTATAGCTCAGACTTTAGATTTACTAGTAATCAGATGAAATTTGAGCTATCTATAGGCCATAAGATTGCATTGCTTTATATTCCTCTACTGCTCTAAAGCTGCACTGCAACAAAATAAAATCTGGTCTATTCACACTGCTCATTACCACACTTTGCAATTTTCTGTGGTAAGAAATTGTGGATTCTTGCGTCTGGAATGACAGGTTGCCTATAGTGATCATTGTAATGGTCTACGTACCAGGCCCACAACTAGCTGTGTGTGTAGCAGCCATTATCAGTGTTGCCAACCTACCACATAGAAATTTACTGACACGACACTCAAAATTTACTGGAACAGCTAAGTTTTTACTGGCAAAAAGTTACAAAATTACAGTTTTAAGTGCAAATTCCAGTATTTAGGCTACATATATGTACAATATGCAATTAGCAAGGTGAATTAAGATAGATATTAAGGCAAACAGCATAGTTCTTATTTTATTTTTGATATAGTAAGTAGCTCAGGGACAGGTCTCAGGAGGGCAATACATTAGAATGGGTGATGCACACATGAAATTGACTCTTACATTGTTACTGACACAGCCCCTCCTGAGTCAGAGTGAAAGTCTCTCTCAATGCCAGGCGGTCCGTTTAGTCCCCTCCAGTCCAAACAGCACTGACAGTCCCACTCCTGGCTTGCCTTAATTCCATCCTGCAGACTTGCACACAAGGCTCTGGCCGCTCTGTTTGGCTCCCTGGCACCATGACATCACATGACACGCTCAGACACCGCCTACACCAGACCTGCCCACCACACCGTCCGAACACACTGTAGCAGACACTTGGATGGTCTTGGCCGGCTCCAGGCCCCGAGCTGCCCATGCATAGTTCTAAGCCGAGCGTCACAGCCATGTGTTTTACTGGCAACCTTTTCCTCTTACTGGTATTTACTGGCAGGAGAAAAGTGCCCATTTTTTACTGGCTGCCAGTAAAAATACTGACGTTGGCAACACTGGCCATTTTGTTCATGTCTCAGGTTATCTCAACCTTATTGTCAAGTGAAGGGCATAACCACAGTGACCATGCCCACCACCTTTTTCTTTCAGTTATACAATAAACAAACTGTTAACTAATGCCAGGACTTTATCAGTCCATTGATTGGACACACAGACCCTTTCCAGGGTGCAGCTGAGTGTGGCATTATTACACAAGTGACAGCGTAGTGAGAGATTGGCCAGTCCTTTGTCACGAGTAGGTGAGTCACAATCATGGATGGACACATTTCGTGTACGTCCAACCACAATCACTGCAGGTAATCATTAGTTATGCAAACTCTCACAAATAGCTGCGCCCGCCATCCGCAACAAAGGGCATATTCGCTTATTCCATAGCCAGGAAACATTAGGAAGTAATAGATTATGAGGGGGATGGTCAGGATCATCAGGTATTTCAGCTGGCCATACACTGACAGTTTTTTTCATTCAGCCTGCACTATAAAGCACGGATCAACAAATCTCCCATTGTGTCTACTATATGTACCCCACTGGGTTGTCGAAATACCCCAAACAGCTACTGCATCTGTTTGATTGCAAATGTTTTTTGTCTGACGATTTTCTGTCCAAGTCCTTTGATTTTTCAATCGAGGGATGCCGGATGAGAGGGGTGCAACATGGACACCCACTAATCGAAATTCTACAATGTATGGCCAGCTTTAGTCTGGCATTTCTTTCATGCGTTAACAAAAAAGCCTACCTTATATCAATTGTGAGAGACAAAGGGATGCAGTATTATAGTTATTAATTTTACGTTTACACTTTATTTGTGCATATGTTTTGAGTGTAAATCTGTCTCTTTTACAGTTCTAAATATGTTGCACACCTGAAAAAGTTGAAAAAGTTGACTTCCTGTTCCTGATTGTTAGTGCAGAGTTCACAACTACAAAATATATTTTTTGCATATACTTTGCTAAATAAGAGGAGGGCTGATTTGCAATACACGTGGTCTAAATGAATCACTAATTTGCTTGATAAATGTCCCTCACAGTGCTCTGTGTTTTTGTTCTACAACCTCTATGCACTACAAGAGATCGCCATCTATGTATAACGTTTATTCTAGCAGTTGAATATGTTAGTTATTAATCTGAGCTAGCCGGATTTATCTGGAGAACATATGTCTTGTTAACAGAGCTATGAAAGGAAGCTTGGATTTTATATGACTCTCGTCATTCTTTGCTATATAAACAGTAATATCCCAAGGGCATTTTAATTGAATTGAAAATGAAATGTGTGCATTAACTTTTCTTTTATGATTTAAACACAACTTATGAAATTCAGGGCTGGTCACAAATGTGCATACCTTCAAAGTCTCATAAGCTGGTCAAATATGGATCAAAATTCAGCCAGTTCAGGCCCAATTTCAATCCATCTGTTGGCCTTTCCTGTTTGAGAAGAGTCGATTTGATGGTCTACTCTTACCGAATGGGTGGGATTGTTAAATCTTTGTCCAATAAGGAGGAGTTCCTGCTGTCGGAATACAATAGCGCATCGGGGAGGATTACCCCATCCAAGTTTTTACAATCAGCCCCCTGGATGATCAAAAAAAAAAAGATCAATGTATGGCCAACTTTAGGTACTGTCATATAACAATAGGGTCAAATGTTTGTGTCTTTCCTTTTAATGCGCACTTAAGCCCTGTACACACGATCGGATATCTGACGGAATCTAAAACACTATGACGTGCTGAGAAAAATGAAGTTCAATGCTTCCGAGCATGCGTCGACTTGATTCTGAGCATGCGTGGATGTTTGACCAATGGATTTCCCCACAGATGATCATTTTTTTTCTAGCGTTTTTTTAACCATAAGAAACATGTAAAACAGGTTCTATTTTTTTTTCACCGATGGATAAAAAAACAATGGGGCCCACACACGATCGGTTCGTCCGATGAAACCGGTCCATTGGTCCGTTTTGATCAGACGAACCGATGGTGTGTACAGGGCTTTAGACCATAAAAACAAAAAAGGCTGCAGTTGTGGGACACCATTATTCATATCTATTGTTTCATTTAGTGAGCCCCATATTCTTTGTGAACAATTGTTACTCGTGTCTAATGGCGCTGCCACACAATACAATTCTTACAATCTCTGACATGTGTCTTATATAGAATCCAGAGTGCTGTGGTTTGTAGACCCTGTGCCAGATATGTTATGTTGGCCAGGGTTATGTTATAGTTTTCAGCTCAATATGCACTTTTGACTCATATGATATTATAAGACTAAAATGTAGATATAATGTTGATGCCATTTAAAATGTACAGATTACACTGGTTTTGGGCATTTGAGTCCTTTTTCTTGTCCATGTGTCTTCATTTAGTAGACCAGGCCTGGTTATTATAACAATATATTCTGCTAGCCCACACCAGTGCAGCTTTGAAATTGCGCGACATCAAAGCTGCACGATCAGTGCGCTTTTTACTGTGCCATTTCATTGCGGACTGCAATTTCATTTAACAGAAGTCAATGCAAGTTGCAATGGAATCGGAAAAAAAAAGTAGTGCAGGAACCGCTTTCAAAGTCGATGCAACTTGAGTCGCAATGATTTCAACGTTTCCATTGCCGGAAATGGGGTGCGACTTGTGCGATTTCGAACTGCCAAATGGCGTGACAAATAAAACTGGCGTGAATCAGGGTTTAGAGTTATTTTATGCAATGAATCATTTTACCATTGCAAAAAGTAACGAATCATTTTCTTCTTTTAAATTTTATTCTGTAACATTTTTTTCAGACATCCAGTTTATGTGATCTAATGTATAAAGAAAGTATATAAGAAAAGTGGACTTGCTAATTATTGGTGTTTCACCATGAATCCAGGCAAGTTTCTGCAGTTCATGGTTCTTGAGCAGGACATAATGCTGGGAATACCAGCAATCAAATGAACTGAAGAACCTGTTTGGATTGTGGTAAAACATTTTCAAGCTGAATCACCAAGTCCAATTGATATACATGTACTACCACTAGACAGTGATTACACGTGTGTTATTACTTTGTACCATGTAGTAAGATATTTTACTTTGTGTTGCAGAACACCCCACTAGATCTTATAGACACAGGAAAAGTTCTGAAGGTGCACACGGAGAAACCACATCTTGTAAGTCTTGGGAGTGGGAGACTGAGCACGGCAATCACTCTACTACCATTGGAAGAAGGTATTTATAAATTAATTAATCTATCTCGCTCAACCTTAAGGGTAAAGCAGCATCACATATTTTATCGTTGGAATGTAGTATATCCTGCTATTAGGTGTTTTCAATGTAAAAGTCAGGCTGTCCTTTTATTGATGAAGAAAAAGTGAAAACCTAGTGGATCCCATCTGCTAACTGTAAGGCCGCGTACACACGATCAGACCAAAATCCCCACGGACAGACAACGCGGTGACGTGGCGGTGACGCCGCAACGTCCTCAAACCAGGAAGTAAAATGCTTCCACGCATGCGTCACATCAATTTGACGCATGCGGGGGATTTTGGTCCGCTGGTTAGGCGTACTAACCAGCGGACATGTCCGATGGACAGGTTTCCAGCGGACAAGTTTCTTAGCATGCTGTCCGATGGCCGTACACACGATCGAACATGTCCGCGGAAACTGGTCTGCTGACCAGTTTCAGCGGACATGTTCGATCGTGTGTACGCAGCCTAAGATATTAAATCACTTACACACATGCAACATGTTAAAATGACACCAAATGAACAAAAAAAACGTATTTATGTTGATTTAAATGTTATTTTTGAAAATTAATATTAATGATTATTATTAAAATATTGGGGAATTTTTTTGGGGGGTCAAACCCTTTTTTTAAATATATTTTCTGCACTTTCAACAAGCCTTTAGGCACCAAATGAGATGTGATACTGGTAGTTTTATTCATTGTTTTCTACTCGCCACTCCACAAAGCCCACTTTTACGATGCATCCAGGGCTTTGCGGCTCATCCAGGTAATCAGTGTCCCATAAACAATTTCATCTCATCTAAGCTGGGCATTACCCTTTTTTTTTTTACCTAACACATTAACAGACTAATGATGGATGTTTTTCTCAAAAGGCCTGTGTTGACATAATTTTCTCCACTCTAGATTCAGAACTGCTTTTTTCTCTGTCAATGGAAATGAAAAAGCAGCTTGAAGCAGGTTGAGGCGGCCTCATGCCCATGGGCATATTAAAATACTCCTGTGTACAATGAATCCTTATGCCGGGAGCTGCCAGAAAAATCCAGCATAAAAAAATGCTTATTCCGTTGTGTAATAACACAGGTTTTTAGGTGCATGGCATTTAGAAGCGTATATAGAGAAAGCATAAAGGATACGGCACTAGAATGCATTTGCAAGCGAAAATGCATAAATTATGCCCGTGAGCTCTTTTCTGAATGCCCCTGAATCAGGCCCGTTGCGACAAAGCAAGCAAACCAAGCAATTGCTTGAAGCCCCGAGCTAGCCTGGGGCCCCAAACAGGGCCCTTGCTGCACTTTCTATTAATGCTTCAGCCTGCTGCCTCTCTCGTCACTTCTTTCCCATTCCCTGTAGCGTGGCCAAGCTCCTCTTCCTTCCTCCTGTCAGTCCGGTACAGGAGATTCAGTTTCTTGCTCCTGGTCAGACTGACAGGAAGTGCACACCGAGTGCTCACTTCCTTTCAGTCCGGCCAGGAACAGGAAACTGAATCTCCTGCCACGCTGTACGACAGGGGGGTAAAAATAACTTTTTTATTTATATAAAGTGTGGGTGAACTTAAACTGTTTCACTATGCTGTGGTTCCTGTAGACTTTGTGTGCGTGCAGGCAGGTGGGGGGGCTTCTCCATTTTGCTTGGGGCCCCCAAATTCCTTCAAACGGCCCTGCCCTGAATGCTGCTCTAATTACAAATCTAAATGTCACGATATGCGAGCACACATTGGCTAAAATAGAGCGGCATTCGGATGCATACAAAAAGATGGTGTTTTTTTCTGCCTGTGTACACCTGGCCTAAAGGAAGTCAAATGAAGATCAGAAGAAGGTCGCTGTAGGTAAAAAAAAAAGGAACTGAAATGCATGCTGAATTGACCTAATAGAAAGCTAGATTTGTAAAATTTTTGGCTAGAGATACAATTTATTTCCATTTAGTGTAGATTAGTGACAACTGCAATAACTGCAAAATATAATGATGAACATTACCAAACACAGATACATTTTTGCTTTTCTGTCTTCTCATGTCTTTCCTTTTACCACAGGGAGGACCACGTTAGGCCATGCATCCAAGGACATTACCATACAGGGCCCTGGTATTGCTGCTACACATTGCTACATTGAGAATAAATGTCACACGCTCACCCTTTACCCATGTGGGAACCCTTGTTCTATCGATGGGGTTGCAGTCACTCAGCCCACTCGTCTGAGACAAGGTAAGGCTAGCACACATTTATTTCCTTTTTTTTTATTAGAGGAAAAGATTTTAACATAGCAAACTGTTTTTGCATTTCATGTTTTATTAAGGATTAACTATAATTTTTCATGGGAAGAACATTCCATAAGGCTCCCCAGAATTATGAAAATCACAGAATTCAAAGTTACAGCATTTGTCCTTAATCTGTCACATGAGGGGATTAAACATTTGCTGAAAATAGCCTGGATTCTATGAAGGTCCTTTCTGGAAGTGTTTTTATAACTACTAGGAAAACCACATTAAAAGCTCCTTACATTTGCTGTGTTTCTTTTGGGTGGAAAGTATTTCAGTGCAATATTTGATAAGAATTTTATAAAGCAATGTTCTACCTAAAACACGGTTTCCAATTAGCATAGAAACCTCCCATATACAGAACCCTATATTTACAGTTATTAAAAAGGGAAAAACGAACCCCAAGAACTTATAATACATGGTCCAATTTACTCCAGCGGGGTAAAAATTCTTCCTGATCCTGAAAGGCAAATTAGATATTCCCTGGATCGAAAATCTCTGGTTCTGTTACCTATAAATGTTAAAAATACAGTTATACTTTGTGCATTTAGGAATGCATCCAGCTGATTTTTTTTAAATTTACTGAGCTGGCCAGAACTAGTTATTGATGGAGTCTTTTCCACATTTTCCTGATTTGTGTGGTATACATTCTGTGTGTTTACAATAAAGTCAGTTCCAGTTTGCATCTAAGATAGTGTTGTCTAGTCCTTTGGGTGCGATATTCAGCTATAATACCTGGTTCCTGACTGGAGGAAGCTGTATACTGAGGGAAGTACTCAAGAGGGATGCCAAGTGGTCCTTCACAGTAGGTAAACACATATTTAAGTCCAGAAAAGCACTCTGAAGATACATTCTTGTCTTCCCCCATCAGATACATATCTGTGTGAAAATTCTAGCTTCATAACCCAGCAGAGCCACTGTCAGCAGCTTCTTTTCCACAGCTTGCTATAGGGTTAGTGGTTGGGTTGGTAAGACATAAACAAAAAATGAAACATGAGGCCGTGTACACACGAGGAGATATATCCGATGAAAACGGTTCGTCCTGGGAGATTTTGGTCTGATGTGTGTACACACGATCAAACCAAAATCCCCGCGGACAGACAGCGTGGTGACGTGCAGGTGACGTTGACGCCGCCACGTCACCGAACCAGGAAGTAAAATACTTCCACGCATGCATCGAATCCATTCGACGCATGCGGGAGATTTCGGTCCGCTGGTTAGGCGTACTAACCAGCGGACATATCCGACAGACTGCTTTCCAGCAGACACGTTTTAAAGCATGCTTTAAAACTTTTGTCTGCTGGAAACCTGTCTGCTAGCCCGTACAGACGATCGGATATGTCCGCTGAAACTGGTCTGCGGACCAGTTTCAGCAGATATGTTTGATCGTTGGTACGCGGCCTTAGGCGGCGTACACACGACCGAGGTTCTCGCTAGAAACCAGCGAGAACCTCGCTGGGAGCTGCATTCCAGCGAGAACCTCGGCCGTGTGTACGCTCTCGGCGAGCATCCCGTCGGGAATGCCATCGAGCCGAAATAGAGAGCATGTTCTCTATTTGCTTGACGGCCCGTCGGGATGAATGGCTGGTTGCCATTCCCGACGGGCGGGTCGCCGAATCTGACGGCCGGCAGAGAACCTCGACGGGCGGAACGATGTGTTCAGCCCGTCGAGGTTCTCTACCGTGTGTATGCCGCCTTAGAGTTAGCTGGGGCTGTTTGGTGCAGCTAATTAAAGCGTATAATATAACAGGCTTATGGGAAATGTCAATCAAAAGAACAGATGTTATGACATTCTCAGAAGTTTCACAAATCAACTAGATAAAAAAGGAATTTTGAAAAAAAAATAAAAAATCATACGCCTGTTGCAGGTATGTTATATAGTTTTTAACATATGTCAAATTTTTATTGAAGCATTGTGTTAAAGGTTAAAGAAGAACCCCTGCCTAAACAAAGACTTTTGGCAAATAAAACGTTTAATTTGCTTGCCTCATTTTGTATTGTTTAGTTAGGGAGGCTACCAACATGTAAATTAGCTGACCTAATAAATCAAACAACCAGAATGATTTCTTGTCCAGGCTGCCCTAAAATCATACTGTGTGTACATTATTTTGAAGCCATTTATTCTGAGACTTTATTCTACATAACTAGTCATTTGCTTTGTCCTTGTGTAAACCCATATGTTGCCCAGAATTTCCTTTCCAGTTACTTGGCACCATAGACCAGATTTGAGTTTAATTTGAACTCGTCCCTGTGGGCCAAACCGGCATCAAATTATAACAGCATGCATACCTATTTTTACTAAAATGCATCAGTCCAAAAAAGAGCAGGATACTGATGAAGGTCTAGAGTTCATTCAGAGGATTTATTGATTGAAATGGTAACCACTACTGGTAAACCTGTCTTTGAAAAAAAAAAATATTAGCCTGATCACTGTTATCACTGATCATAGTTATCACTGAAAGTTCAATGAAGAAATTACATCACGAGTTCATATTATACCTTGTACACACGACCAGTTTTCACGACGAGAAAAGTGCCATTTTTTATATTGGTTGTGAAAACCGGGCAGTTTTCTTGGTGAAAAAACTGTCCGCAAAAAAATTAAAACCAGCTCTCTTTGTTCTGGTCGTGTTTCCCGTCAGTTTTTTTCTCGTCGCAAAAAACATTGTGTGTATGCTTTTCTGAGGGGAAAAAAACCTGCATGCTCAGAACCAAGTATACAGCCCAAAGGGTGGCGGCATTTGAAAGGAACTTCCCCTTTATAGTCCCGTTGTACGTGTTGTACGCGACCACGCTTTGGTCGGATGTTTTTTGCATGAACGTGTGTATGCAAGTTAGGCGAGGAATCACGTCAAGAATTTTTTATTTTTTTTTCCTGCCGAGAAAAATGGTCGTGTGTACGAGGCATCAGACACAAGTGCCCAAGTGAATGTGATTCAAAGGCATCAGAGGAACCAACATTTTTCAGAGTCAGTTATAGCTGAAAAACGCTCACTTTCATCCAATGCTTTAAAATATCTACTGCAAAAAGATAACAAAAAAAAAAACACTGATGGCACCACCATCTAAGTCTAGACTTTATTATCAACATAATACAGTAACACCTTGGATTGCGAGCATAATTTGTTCCAGAAACATGCTTGTAATCCAAAGCACTTGTATATCAAAGCATTTTTTTCACAAGGTATAAAAGAGAAGAGAGGCACGTCTAAGTGTAGCAATAAGTTGCTAAATGTTGCAACTTCATTAAATGTAACCATATTGCTACACTTATGCCGTGTACACACGGTCGTTTTTTGCGATGAAAAAAAACGACGTTTTTTAAAACGTCATTTAAATTGATCGTGTGTGGGCAAAACGTCGTTTTTTGTCTTAAAAAAAACGACCAAAAAAAAATTCCAACATGCTTGAATTTTTTGTGTCGTTTTTCAAAACGTCGTTTTTTGTTTCACAAAAAGTCACCGTGTGTAGCAAAAACGTTGTTTAAAACGACGTTTTTCAACCCGCGCATGCCCAGAAGCTAGTTATGAAGCGAGCTTCAATGGAAAAGTGTGGTGAACGTAACCTCGTTTTTTGTGAAAAAAACGATGGTGTGTATGCAAAATTGTCTTTGAAAGTGACGTTTCAAAAACGTCGTTTTTTACTTCACAGAAAGCGTCGTTTTTTTTCATCACAAAAAATGATCGTGTGTACGCGGCATTAGAGTCTCCTCTCTTCTTTTTTATACTCAGTTGTGACATGACGCTACTTGTATATCAAGACATCGCTTGTATATGAAGGCAACATTTATTAAAACATTTTTGCTTGTCTTGCAAAACGCTCTTAAACCAAGGTTCTACTGTATTGGAATTAAAATTGCACTCACATATGAAGATAGATAAGTGCACATCAAATAGTTCTATGGACATCTGCAAAGTTTATCAATGCCATCAAGTCAAGTGCCTTTATCTTTAAATGTGAGTGCAATTCTATTTCCTATACTTGCTGATAATAAAGTCTACACTGAGATAGTGGCGCCCCCTGTTTTTTTTTCTTTAGCTTTTTGCAGTGTATATATACATAGGTATTTTCTTGTGCTCTGACCAGAGGAGCTACAGCCATTCAGGAGTGAATGTTGAAGTTACTGTATGAACATTAATTGGGACTTTTTTTTAGATAATGGTTTCCCAGCTCCTTGTTTTCTTTACGGTCCAGTTTTGTGCGCCATAAATATTTTTTTGCTTTATCTAAAATATTTACGGTATGTATGGTTTGACTTCTACCTGCAAAAGCAGTAAACAAGAGTTGAGGCTTCACAATAGAAACGTCATGTTTACCTAGTACTGACAGCATTATGATGATAAACTAATGCAGCTGGTATCATCTGTTTATCATTTGCTGTTCTGACCACCAGCCTGCTGACACTGCCATTGTCCATTTGCTATTACCGTCTGTCTGTGGACATACACTGCTCTAGTATTTGTCCTGCCTGATATTGGACTGTTGCCCCTGGAGGAGATTTACTAAAACTGATGCACACAGAATTTGGAAACTCAGCTTCCAGGTTTTAGCCCTGGTTCACACTGGGCTGCGGGAGTGAAATCGCGCGATTTCACTCCCTCTGGCAGTCCCGATTTCGGCGCGATTTAGGAGACAGATGTCAATGTAAATCGCGTCCTGAAATCGCAAAAAGTAGTACAGGAACAGATGCGGCGTCGCACCGATTAGGACGGTGTCATTGCCGGCACATGTGAAATCGCATCTCAAATCGAACTAAATCGTACCCAATGTGAACCTGGTCTAATTGTCAAAGCTTGAAATTAGAAGCCAATTGGTTACTATTCACAGCTGCACCAGCTTCTGTGTGCACCTGTTTTAGTAAGTCTCCCCCACTGGGTCCACCAAGCTCCGTGACTGCAAGTTACCATTTTAATTACTTACTTTTATACAAAAATGTGAATACATCTGAATGAATCCTATTTCCATACTTTCTCCACTGTGTATTTTCTTATGGGAATGCCCCAGAGCTTTCAGCAAGCTTCCTAAAGCTTTTAAAGTACCATTCAGCTCCAGTTTGTTTATGTTGAACACAGATCCTAATGGGATTGCCGATTGCCCCTTTAAGCAAGCTGCCAACAGGTTTCAGCACAGAGAAACTGACAACTCGTTCACCCTATGGCAGGGGCGATCCAGACAATGAGGACCAGAAAGGACTGTGCCTCTGAGTATTTCTATCCAGAATACTTAAATAGGCTACATTACATCTGTGCATCATACCTAGTCCAAGGGAACAAATAGGATTTTCCTATCCATCAGTAAATCTAATTTTTAATATCTATTCCTGAGCAGTATTTAAAAGCTGCCACCCATGGATAAGGCTCTTCATTTGGCTGTTTGGTATCCTTCACCACTTTCCATTGGAGCCGGTGGGCACGGTTTTTTATCCCCCACCGATTTCTCTCCCATCCCCACCTCATGGTGTTTTTACGGATACTCAATACCTCCCAGGTGTTTACCGCCATGTGCTAATAGGGTCTCCTGAGGAAGCTAACAGCGATACGCGTAGTGATACATTGGTGCTGGCGCTGTGATCCCTTCGACTGGCCTTCAGATAATAGATTGTTATGACAGCACGGCCACCCGCACAGGTTTGCTTGTCCAGCCGCTAGTCATATATGGGAGACTATACACTGTGACTAGGGTTGCGACCTCATCCCTTTAAAACAGAACACATATAAATTAGGGCTGTGCAAATTAACTTTTAATTGATCGATTAATCTTTAATTTTTTTGATCGATCAAAATCTTTTTGATCAATTAAAATTCTTTTGATTGGTACTCACCTCTCCACCGCCTTCCGGGCCTTCAGGGAGTTGCGTCGGAGATCCGGTGATGTCACGGACACCGGTGGGGCTTGCCCTGTCCATCTGAAGGGCTCCTTTGCTGTGCCTTCATATCTGCATGCCGGCGGGACCTTACTATCTGCCACACGCAAGGGTTGTTACACTTCCCTCTATCAACCTGGGATTCTACAACCATCCACTGGGAGTTGTGATAGTTCCCTTTACGGGACTTCTACATGCCGACGGACTGATGTTAACCTCTCCTCATCTGGATTCAGCAGTGGCATCGTTGTGCACATTTTTATACCAGTATCATACTTGGCTACATGTTTTTATGACTGCTTTTGGTACCGTTTGATATTACTCACACCATTTTTACAGTTTATGTAGCTACATCGATTTTATCTCCAGTGCAATATTTATTTTGTTACCTACTTGAAGACTATAAAAGTTTTAATGCTATTCCCATGGAGCGCTGCCTTTGTGTGTTCTTTGTATCCTGCTATCCATGTTTCCAGTGGTTGGTAGCTGCACTGGGAATCAGCCTGCAATGAGATCAGCTAAAAATGTTGATCAGTAACAGCCCTAATATAAATTACACAGCTTCTGAGGCTAATTTATTGCTGGTAAAGCACCAAGTGAGTTTAATTACCAACTTAATCAGTCACGGAACCTGTGTAATTAATATGTGTTCAGTTTTAAAGGGATGAGGTGGCAACCCTAACTGTGACATACCTATGTATTCACCTCGGCTGCATGTTTTTATTATGAGATTTAATACATTTTTATACTTCTGAGTAATATATCTTCCCTACTGGGATTATAGTGGCAGCCTTCAAAGCCCCCTCTCCATTTTCTCCAAAACATTTTCTACATAATTAGATGTGGTGCCACATTTTGCCTTTTTCTGTCTCCATTTTTTTTTTTTTACATTTGACAAAACATTTACAGAGCTTGTATCTTTTGAAGCTTTTAAAGTACCATTCAGCTCCAGTTTGTAAATGTTGAACACAGATCCTAATGAGAGTGCTGATTGCCACTTTAAGCAAGCTGATTCACTTCTTGAAACGTGTTGAAAGCCTGCTAGCAGCTTGCTTAAAAGAGAACCCTGGCCAATTTTGTTTTTAACCATCTAGTGGGGATGTGCTTCTCCCCCTCAGCCCCCCTTTATTTACCTGAGCCCTCATTTGATCCAGCGCTGTGCATATCTGCATCTGTCTGTGTATAGAAGCAACAGAGGGACTCGGGTGCGAGCACGCCCGAATGCCCTTATAGATAGCGACCAGAGAGAAGGCAAGGAGCGTCAGCGGGGGACCCTAAAAGTGGAGGTTCCCGTCCCGCTCTCTGTGGTTTCATTGCACAGAGTATGTAAGTATAGACATGTTTGTTATTTATTTTTATTTTTTTAAATTTACCTTTACAACCCCTTTAAAGAAAACAAATAAGCTCAGTTCCCATAAACCAATGTACAAAAGTGGTGGAAAGCTGAAAAGCAGGGAAGTTTGCAGTTCACGGACCCTTGTTACCACCAGGGGCGGACTGACCATTTGAGCACTCGGGCACTGCCCGAGGGCCCCATGCCACTAGGGGGGCCCATCAGGGTTGCCAGCCTCAGTAAAACCAGGGACAGTATGTAAAAATCTGTGTTTTTAAAAAAAATCACAAGATTATAGCTACCCTGCCTCTCCAGTACCTTTTCAGTGTGTGTGTGTGTATACTATATGTGTGTACGGTGTGTCTGTTTTTAATAAAATTGGCACATTTTTTCCAGAAGTCTGAAAGCAGAAGGTGCCAATTGCTGCCACTGCTTTTTTATTGTCTTACTAAATTAGCCTGTAAGCAGAGCCAGAGAACGTTCCAGGACAAATTTAGACAATGTATTTTTATATATGGATGTTTAAAATAGATTTAAAAACTGTACATTTGCTGTGTGCGATTACATACAGAAATCATCTGGCTGGCTGGTGAATTTTTTTTGTAAATACATTTAAAGATAAACTCCATTTATAATAGACAGGGATGGGCAAATCTGCCTTCGTTCAATTCGCCATGGGTTCAGTGGATCTGGTTTAAAATGTGGGTAACACAAACTTAGCAGCAAATCCTTATCAAGTCTTTCTGGGAGTGAATCCTGTTATGAAATTCTTGCAATATTTAGAATTACTAGGCCTGTTATGAAATTCTTTCAATATTTAGAATTACTGTCAAATAAGGCATGGGATGGCGGGCACTGCCAGAGGGACGTGTACCAATGCAAAAAAAAAAAAGTATTTACAACAAGGAGGTCTTAATGTGGTTTGAAGGCCATTACATTAGGCAAATCCCACATTGTGGTAACCCATTTTACTTGCGATGCTTCATTAATTTTGAATGGCATTCCAACACACTGAAGCAAGGCATTTAGTGTGGGGAACAGATGGTAGTGTATTGCATTTCTCAGAAATTATGCATGTTCGATTTTTAGCACGTTAGGGTGCATTGGCAGCCCATTTATTTATTCATTGGGCTGCATTAAAGTGTTTATAAACCTTTATGTATACCCATTCAAGTGTCCGGTCTTAGGTGACACACAGATAAAATAAATCCTTCCACATACGTTGTACCTGTTTATCTGCAGCCCTTTCCCCTCTATAGCTGATTAAAGTGCACAGTTTACACAGCATTTATGAGCTTCAGGTGTCAGGGGGTGGGAATCTCGCGTCACACACGGCACAACAAAGAAAGGAGAGCTGAGTGTAATCAGAAACCTGAGTGGAGGGGAAAAAAGACACTCCCTCCCTCTACATAATATCATAGGGCAGGAATATGCAATTAGTGGACCTCCAGCTGTTGCAGAACTACAAGTCCCATGAGGCTTAGCAAGACTCTGACAGCCACAAGCATGACACCCAGAGGCAGAGGCATGATTGGACTTGTAGTTTTGCAACAGCTGTAGGTCCGCTAATTGCATATCCCTGTCATAGGGAAACATGCACAGCCGAGGCTGTCAATCACCTACTATGTGCTGGAGGAGGAGCGGGGCTGTGTCCCACGATTGCTTGGTGTTGGTATTAATGATCAGAAGTGACTTGTGCAGATAGCATAGGAAGGGCAGAAAAGCTAGAAATAGTACTTGGAGTTTTGGATTGAGGCAATTACACACTATAGAAGGAGTCACTTTATTATTTTTTTAATTTCAAAGGTTTACAACCACTTTAAATCCCAACTCCAGGAATACTATGGTTTTAAATGGTTTGTTTGGACCAAGCTGACCCAAACAAACTACAGTAAAACCTCGGAATGCGAGTAACGCGGTTTACAAGTGTTTCGCAATACGAGCTGTTTTTTTGTTAATCTTGACTCGGTTTGCGAGCATTGTCTTGCAAGATAAACATAATTCAAGCCTCTGGGGTGTGCAGTACCACATGTGGTCAGAGGTGCGGGGGCGCCGGTGATGCCCAGAAACACTCCGTTCGAGAGTGTCTCCGAGCGTTTCTGGCATCCCCCCCCCCAAAAGTGGCCACATGTGGTACTGCAAACATTAGCAGGGACACTGGAACTAATTATCTGAGATGCCATTGATTCCTTTGAGGAAACTCGCTTTGAATTACAAGCGCTTTGTATTACAAGCTTTCTTCTGATACGGATAATGCTCGTAATCCAAGGTACTACTGTATTTCCTTTACTAATAGGTGCAGAAGTTGTCAGCGCTGTATAAACTGTATGTAGCATCAACTACATACGGTATACAGCACAGTGGTCTTGTTGCCGTAACAAAATCGCGTTGGGTTCAGCGCTGCTAGGTCATTCACTGGAGGCTTTGTATTTCTATAAATGGATAGAAGGCTTCCTATGATTAAGGGGTTGTAAAGGTTAATTTTTTATTTTCTAAATAGGTTCCTTTAAGCTAATGCATTGTTGGTTCACTTAACTTTTCCTTCCATTTTCCTTCTAAATGTTTTCTTTCTTTGTCTGAATTTCTCACTTCCTGTTCCTCCTCAGTAAGCTGTTCAGTGAGCTATTCTGGCTGACTTTCCACCGCTCGGATGATGGTGTGAAGTTTACTGAGGAGAAACAGGAAGTGAGAAATTGAGACAAAGAAAATAACTATTTAGAAGGTAAATCGAAGGAAAAGGTAAGTGAACCAACAATGCACTAGCTTAAAGGAACCTATCTAGAAAATAAAAAATTAACCTTTACTCCCTTTTAGCTGATGTGGGCATTGCAAAATCATCCACCTGCCTCTCCACCTCAGCTAATCAGAGCTCCACCTGCTGGCTGGATATGAACATACATAACACTTATAAATATTTGCTTCCTCCCTCCCAACAAAATATTTTTTAATCCTGAATTTAATTTAAAATAAATGTAGATTGGTTTTGCATACATTTTAAGTAACCTGTCATGACAGAATATGGAGGGGTGGGCGGGTATTTTATGTCATTGCTGAATTCCCCTCTTGAGACTGCTAGTTGCCTAGCTAATCCTGGAGCCTTAACCACTTCCATAGTGGGCATTTTCACCCCCTTCCTGCCCAGACTAATGTTTTGTTTTCAGCACTGTCGCACTTTAAATGACAATTGCACGGTCGTGAGACGTGGCTCCCAAACAAAATTGACACCCTTTTTTCCCACAAATAGAGCTTTCTTTTGGTGGTATTTGATCATCTCTGCGGTTTTTTTTTTTGCGCTATAAACAAAAGAGCGACAATTTTGAAAAAAAATATCTTTTACTTTTTGATTTAATAAATATAATTTTTTAAAAAAAAACATTTTTTTGCCTCTTTTTTAAGCCGAAACGTATTCTTCTACATATTTTTGGCAAAAAAATTTAAAAAAATCTAAGAAGGGTATTTGATCGGTTTGCGCAAAAGTTCTAGCATCTACAAAATAGGGAATAGAATTATGGCATTTTTATTTTTTTACTAGTAATGGCGGTGATATGTGATTTTTTTTTTTTTTATTGTGACCGTACCGTGACATTGCCGCGGACACATCTGTTATGTTTTTGGGACCATTCCCATTTACACAGCAATTAGTGCTATAAAACTGCACTGATTACTGTGTAAATGTGACTGGCAGGGAAGGGGTTAACACTAGGGGGCGCTGAAGGGGTTAAATATGTTCCCTAAAGTGTGTTCTAACTGTAGGGGGACTCACAAGGGGAGGAGATCGATGTGTGTTCCTCTGTACTGGGAACACACATCTGTCTCCTCACCGCTGACAGAACATAGATCTGTGGGTTTAACCGAGAAGACTAGCTACTTACCGACTGCCCACTGTAATTATACGTCGGTACTTTAAAGATGGATATCTCGGTAACGGCAGCAGCTGCTGCCACAACCGAGATATCCATCTCTTCAGTGGGCGGTCCTGTCAACGATAACGGCGGTCTCCGCGGCGGATTCGCCGCGAGATCGCCGTTATCGGTGGCGGGAGAGGGCCCCCCCACCGCTCTCCCGCACCCTCCACCGCTTACTGTAGCCGTCATTACAAGGGATGTTTACATTCCTTGTAATAGGAATAAAAGTGATAATTTTTTATTTATTTATTTCAGTGTTAAAAATTGTAAAATAAATAAAAATAAATCCGAAAACGAAAAAATTGTTTTTTATAGCGCCCCGTCCCGACGAGCTCGCGCACAGAAGCGAACGCATACGCGAGTAGCACCTGCATATGAAAACGGTGTTCAAACCACACAAGTGAGGTATCGCCGCGATCGTTAGAGCGAGAGCAATCATTCTAGCCCTAGACCACCTCTGTAACTCAAAAAAATGCAACCTATAGAATTTTTTAAACGTCGCCTATCGAGATTCTTAAGGGTAAAAGTTTGACGCCATGCCACGAGCGGGCGCAATTTTTAAGCGTGACATGTTGGGTATCATTTTACTTGGCGTAACATTATCTTTCACAAAATGTAAAAAAATTGGGCCAAAATTTATTGTTGTCTTATTTTTTAATTTAAAAAAGTGAATTTTTTCCAAAAAAAGTGCGCTTGTAAGACCGCTGCGCAAATACGGTGTGACAAAAAGTATTGCAATGACTGACATGTTATTCTCTAGGGTGTTTATATATATATATATATATATATATATATATATATATATATATATGTGTTTGGGGGTTTTAAGTAATATAGCAAAAAAAAAATGTTTTAGTCCAGTAAACACTGAATCTGAAAAACAGGCTCGGGGCTTAAGTGGCTAGGGGACGTCATATGACGGCCAGTCTGAGAGATGGAGGGTTCCCGCCGACGTCATTTTACTATGACTCGGTAGGGAACGGGTTAATATTACTGCATTGGAGCATTCATGCAGATCAGGAGCGCCAATTTTACTTGCTGCATGCTTGTTCCTGACAGTTCCTCAAAAAGTACAGAACCCAGAAACAGACAGGTAACTAGCATTTTTTTTAGGAGAAGATAATAAAAGGCAGTCTCCATATTTCTGTTAATACAAGTTACTTTAACCTAAGCCCTGATAATCATCATGGAAATAATTTTAGTGCCCTAGTGATGATAATCTGAGTGTAATAATCAACTGATTTGAATTCACTCATCCACAAAGATGGAGCCTGTTTGATGTTTATTATCTTTATTTCTGGGTCACCGAAGCTTAGTGGGCACAGCAGCCCTTGTGTACTACAAATGCTCTGGTAGAGATAATGGTTGTTTAAACAACCCCTAAACGTATCCGGTTTCCTGCATAAGATCCCGCAATTTTAAGCATTCGCGATTTGTTGAGGTTTACTGTCACCAAAAAACTCATCCTTAGATACATTGCTAAACAGACACAACCCAAACAAGCCACAGAAAGGAAAAGATATATCCGCTGGATGCAGCTGCATATCCACATACTGTGTGTTTCATCTGCCATGTTCTGACTAGCAGGGAGTTTCAATGTAAATGAAGCGATCTGCATTGGCAAGCACGGCCCTGATGCTGCAGGCGACATTGTACTTGGTACACCGCATCACAGAGCCAAGGCCTGCTAAGCACAAGTGTATGTTAAAACCTGTACTGAAAACAGTGGTTGTCATTGCTAATCTCGGCTTAAAAAATGGCTGCTGCCTGGCTGTCTTGCTGATCCAATGTTGAGAAGAAAGATATGAGGATGCCCTGGACTGCTTTGGATAATATATATATAAAAAGTAATTACACCTATGCAAATTGTTGACTTTTTCTACATATTTGAAGGGCAAACACCAGCTAGGAAATGATATTATATATCGGAGCAGGAAACTGTCTGGGGTCACGACGCCACATTAACTAAGCAGATCGACCTATTTCAGATCTATCTGTGCCACCAATGCCAGATTCTATTTTAGACTGAAATAGAAATGAATGCAGTTCTATTGCCTAATTAGGGAACGTGTCAGTACTCCATATAGAAAACTGCCAGATTCCCACCAGGTGTGACCTGTCATAAGAGCCAACAGCTTATATCCTTCTCTCTACCTGTGCAGTGACCAGGGCTGTCTTAATGAGAGGGCACACTTGGGGAGTGCCCAGGGGGCCCCCTACACTTTCCCCAAAGCAGCTGGTCCTTAAGCCCATGCTGCCCCGAAATTGGGGGCCCCATGATGGCACTGATAGTGATAAATACACAGGGGAGGCAGTCTGTCTCCTACCTACTTGATGTCTGTTTACCTGCACTGTCATCATTGTAGGGGCCCCAGAGCATTGCTTTGCCAGGGGCCCATGGCAGTGACTACACTACACAAGCAGAGCATGCTGGGTTACCAAAACTCAGAGGGTAGGGACAGGCAGAGGAATAAGAGCGTGCTGCTCCAGCTCTTCTGTTCTTTGTCTGTCACATCAGAACAGAGAACTGATCTCCAACACTGTGACCCCCGACATAGAAGTGACCCATACAAGCATTTGAAAAAAAGGGACAGATTGCCCCTGAAATTACTGAAGTTTTCTAAGCTGTTCAGTCCTATAAACATTGATCAGAACTCTCTACCACATCCTGTCTGGTTATCACCTACTCTGGCTGTCTTTAGGTGATCCCTGAAAACTCATCTCGTCAGGGAACCCTATCAGGCCTACAACTAACCAAACTCTTATCTATTCCATCAGCGCAGGCAAAGGGCACCAGAAAGCAGGGAAGGGTGAGCATGGGCAGCAGCAGGCAGGGAAGACAGAGTAAGCCCAGGCAAATGCAGAAGCACGGCAGAGAAGTGTGAAAAGCAGGCATAAAAGGGTGGTGTTCGGGAACCATAGTAGGCAGTAAAGGGTGAGCCTGGGCAGCAGCAAGAGTTAGGGCAGAGTAAGCCCTGGCAAAGAAGAGTGAAGGGGGACATCAGCGGGAGACAGGACAATGTAAGTCTAAACAGCAGCAGAAGGCAGGGAAGGGTGAGGGGGAACAGCAGCAGGCAGGAAAAGGTGAGGGGGGGGGGGGAGAATGGCAGGCAGGGAAAGGTGAGGGGGGGGGGAATAGCAGGCATGAAAGGTGAGGGGGGAGAATGGCAAGCAGGAAAAGATGAGGGGGGGGAGAATGGCAGGCAGGAAAAGATGAGGGGGGGGAGTGGCAGGCAGGGAAAGGTGGGGGGGGGGAGTGGCAGGCGGGGAAAGGTGAGGGGGGGGGGAGTGGCAGGCAGGGAAAGGTGAGGGGGGAGAGTGGCAGGCAGGGAAAGGTGAGAGGGTAACAACAGAAAAAAAAAAACACAAGGGGCTGACGCTGCGCTAATCAAAAATAATACCAATGATAAAGTAAATAGGTGAGCAGCTGGCACAAAATCGTGTACAACAATCAATAAAGCATAAAAAATAAAAGAGGGCCATTGCCCCCCCTCACCTTTCCGTGCCTGCCATTGCCCCCCCCTCACCTTTCCGTGCCTGCCATTGCCCCCCCCCTCACCTTTCCGTGCCTGCCATTGCCCCCCCCCTCACCTTTCCATGCCTGCCATTGCCCCCCCCCTCACCTTTCCGTGCCTGCCATTGCCCCCCCCTCACCTTTCCGTGCCTGCCATTGCCCCCCCCTCACCTTTCCGTGCCTGCCATTGCCCCCCCCTCACCTTTCCATGCCTGCCATTGCCCCCCCCCTCACCTTTCCGTGCCTGCCATTGCCCCCCCCTCACCTTTCCGTGCCTGCCATTGCCCCCCCCTCACCTTTCCGTGCCTGCCATTGCCCCCCCCTCACACCTTTCCATGCCTGCCATTGCCCCCCCCCTCACCTTTCCGTGCCTGCCATTGCCCCCCCCCTCACCTTTCCGTGCCTGCCATTGCCCCCCCCTCACCTTTCCGTGCCTGCCATTTCCCCCCCTCACCTTTCCGTGCCTGCCATTGCCCCCCCTCACCTTTCCGTGCCTGCCATTTCCCCCCTCACCTTTCCGTGCCTGCCATTTCCCCCTCACCTTTCCGTGCCTGCCATTGCCCCCCCCCTCACCTTTCCGTGCCTGCCATTGCCCCCCCCCTCACCTTTCCGTGCCTGCCATTGCCCCCCCTCACCTTTCCGTGCCTGCCATTTCCCCCCTCACCTTTCCGTGCCTGCCATTTCCCCCCTCACCTTTCCGTGCCTGCCATTGCCCCCCCCCCTCACCTTTCCGTGCCTGCCATTGCCCCCCCCCCTCACCTTTCCGTGCCTGCCATTGCCCCCCCCCTCACCTTTCCGTGCCTGCCATTGCCCCCCCTCACCTTTCCGTGCCTGCCATTGCCCCCCCCCTCACCGTGCCTGCCATTCCCCCCCCCCCCCCCCTCACCTTTCTGTGCCTGCCATTCCCCCCTCACTTTTCCCTCCCTTCAATCCCTCCCCCCTCAACTTTCCCTGCCTGCCATTTCACCCCCCCCTCACCTTTCTGTGCCTGCCATTCCCCCCTCACTTTTCCCTCCCTTCAATCCCTCCCCCCTCACCTTTCCCTGCCTGCCATTCCACCCCCCGCCCCCTCACGTTTCCCTGACACCCCCCCACCTTTTCCTGCCTGCCATTCCTTCCCCCCCCCTCATGTTTCCCTGCCACCCCCCCTCACCTTTCCCTGCCCGCCATTCCCCCCCCCCCCACCTCTCACCTTTCCCTGCCTGCCATTCCTCCGCCCCTCTCACCTTTCCCTGCCTGCCATTCCTCCGCCCCTCTCACCTTTCCCTGCCTGCCACCCTCTCACCTTTAAAAAATAAAAGAGGGTGCAGCACTAAGATATTAGGAAAATTAATATGATACAACATTCATGAATAAATGAAGTAAAAAAACCTGTGAGACAAAATAAACACACCTTGCTGGAAACCTGAGCCATTTTTTTCTTCACATTTATTTTTTATCACAGAAATCAACACTGGACTTTACTACTAGATCTCTTTTACTTATCGTTAGAGATTCTTTCTTCCCTTTTTCAATTTATACCTTCAGTTTATATCACACATGATTGTTGTTATTGGTAGTTTTGTTAACCCTTTCACCATCACGATCATCACCGGACTTTATTACTAGATCCTTTAACATTTATGCTGGCTCAGGTTTCCAGCAAGGTGTGTTTATTTTGTCTCACAGGTTTTTTTACTTCATTTATTCATGAATGTTGTATCATATTAATTTTCCTAATATCTTAGTGCTGCACCCTCTTTTATTTTTTAAAGGTGAGAGGGTGGCAGGCAGGGAAAGGTGAGAGGGGCGGAGGAATGGCAGGCAGGGAAAGGTGAGAGGGGCGGAGGAATGGCAGGCAGGGAAAGGTGAGAGGTGGGGGGGAATGGCGGGCAGGGAAAGGTGAGGGGGGGGTGGCAGGGAACCATGAGGGGGGGGGGGGGTGGCAGGGAAACATGAGGGGGGGGGGGGGAAGGAATGGCAGGCAGGAAAAGGTGGGGGGGTGTCAGGGAAACGTGAGGGGGCGGGGGGGTGGAATGGCAGGCAGGGAAAGGTGAGGGGGGAGGGATTGAAGGGAGGGAAAAGTGAGGGGGGAATGGCAGGCACAGAAAGGTGGGGGGGGGGGGGGGGTGAAATGGCAGGCAGGGAAAGGTGAGGGGGGAGGGATTGAAGGGAGGGAAAAGTGAGGGGGGAATGGCAGGCACAGAAAGGTGAGGGGGGGAATGGCAGGCACGGTGAGGGGGGGGGGCAATGGCAGGCACGGAAAGGTGAGGGGGGGCAATGGCAGGCACGGAAAGGTGAGGGGGGGGGGCAATGGCAGGCACGGAAAGGTGAGGGGGGGGGCAATGGCAGGCACGGAAAGGTGAGGGGGGGGGGCAATGGCAGGCACGGAAAGGTGAGGGGGGAAATGGCAGGCACGGAAAGGTGAGGGGGGGCAATGGCAGGCACGGAAAGGTGAGGGGGGGCAATGGCAGGCACGGAAAGGTGAGGGGGGGAATGGCAGGCACGGAAAGGTGAGGGGGGAAATGGCAGGCACGGAAAGGTGAGGGGGGGCAATGGCAGGCACGGAAAGGTGAGGGGGGAAATGGCAGGCACGGAAAGGTGAGGGGGGGAATGGCAGGCACGGAAAGGTGAGGGGGGGAATGGCAGGCACGGAAAGGTGAGGGGGGAAATGGCAGGCACGGAAAGGTGAGGGGGGGGGGCAATGGCAGGCACGGAAAAGGTGAGGGGGGGCAATGGCAGGCACGGAAAAGGTGAGGGGGGGGGGGCAATGGCAGGCACGGAAAAGGTGAGGGGGGGCAATGGCAGGCACGGAAAAGGTGAGGGGGGGCAATGGCAGGCACGGAAAGGTGAGCTGGGTGGCTTGAGCAGGCAAAGAAGGGTGAGCTGGGGCAGCAGCAGGCAGGGAAGGAGGACGGGGGTAGTGGCAGGTAAGGGGGGGGCAGTGGCAGGCAGGGAATGGTAAGTGGGGGCAATTGCAGGGAAGGGAATGGACAGGGAAAGCTCAGCCAGCAGCAGGCAGATGAGGGTGAGCCGAGGTGGCTTCAGCAGGAGGGGGGGGGGGGGCAAGGAAGGGTGGGCTGTGGTGGCGAAGAACAGGGGGGGGGGGTGGCGATAGACAGAGAAGGGTGAGTCGGTCTTGCAGCGCCGGGTAAACCGGGGGGTGGCAGTGGACAGGGCAGAGCCAGTAACACGCCGCCAGTCTCAGGGGAGTGACTTTCCGGGGGGCCGGGATGGGGGTGTCGTGTCGGTCCCTCCATGGTCGGGGAGGGGGGTGTCCCTGTGTCCCTCCCTTTCCTGCTTTTCCGGGGGGGGGGGTGAAAAGAGAGGAGGAGAGTGATTGGTTGCCGGTGCGGTAGGACAGTGCGGTCCCCTCCCCCCTCTACTATGATTGCCAGCTGGAAAGAAAGAGATGAGAAAAGAAGAGAAGTGAAAAAAAGAGGAGAGGAAAGGAGAGAGCGGGCTGAGGAGGAGAGAAGAGGGGAGAGGAGGTGATGTGTCCGGTAAGGTCATGGCTGTGATGTGTGGATATAAACATGGAGGGAGGGTTGATCCCGGGGATCCGATCATTGGATAGAACTTCCCCCCCCCCCCGGTCGATGTGATCCGGGGATCCGGCCATGGCAGACGCCGGGTCCATTGTATGAGATGAGATGACACATCTGGCCGGGCGTACACGGAGATCTGGTGGATCGGATCTCTCTCTCCCCTGGGGGGGTACATTCCAGGGGGAGAGGGAAGCACAAGGCACCAGCTGGTTATTTGTGTCTATATCCGGTGTCTGTGTCCAGTACCTGACCTAACTTCCCAGTATAGGACCCCACATGTCCACCCTCTACATTCCGACTATTCATAGACACAGGAGCGGCTCCAACCTTCCAGGACCCCCCATGTCCCCCATTCTATCATTCCTATTGGCACACATGAAGTTTATATGCCATGTTAGCTGGGATCATTCCCATGGCATGGTTTAGCTTGGCATTTCTTTTCTCTTGTTTTGGCTTTTTCCCTTTATTTTTACTCTTCCACAATAATCCCCCCCCCCCCCCCTTCACACCGGTGTGACTTGTCATGCGATTTAACAGTTCCAAATCGCATGACTAGTCGCATCCTATTGTTGGTAATGGAACCGTTCACATCAGTGCAACTCCAACTTTGCGGTGCCACACCAATTTGAACGGTTCCATTGCCAACAATAGGGTGCGACTTGGAACTGTCAAATCGCATTATTGTGGAAGAGACATAACATGTCTGCTCACAGGTTTTTAAATGTAGCTTTAGTTATGATTTCAGAATTGGTAAGCTGCAGTATATGACGTTTTTGGTTTGGAGTTTAAACCGGATCTCTGTCGAAACAAATACTGCAGCTGCTGACTTTTAATATTAGGACACTTACCTGTCCTGGAGTCCAGCGCTGTTCGCAGCAGAGGACAAGCGATTGCTTGTCACTCTGCTGCACCCACCGCCATCCACGGTGAGGGAACCAAGAAGCGAAGCATTGCGGCGTCACAGCCCGGTTCCCTATGGCGTATGCGCGAGTCTCGCTGCGCCGCACTCACTGGTCCCCTCTGCGTTCTGGGAGCTGTGTGTTTCCCAGAACACAACGGGGGGGATCTGACGTCCTCCTCCGCAGACTGTTTGGCCAGAAGTGGGTGCAAATACCTGTCTTAGACAGGTATCTGCACCCCCCTCCCCCTGAAAGGTGTCAAATGTGACACCGAAGGGGGGAGGGTGCCGATGAGCAGAAGTTCCACTTTAGGGTGGAGCTCCGCTTTAATACCAGGACAACACAATAGACTATACTAGAGTTCCATACTTATTCTGTAAGAAAACATACATCTCTTTGAAGTCCCTTTTAGTTTTTTTATTAGGAATTAAAGGGGTTGTAAAGGGAAAAAAAAAATCCCCCTAAATAGCTTCCTTTACCTTTGTGCAGTCCTCCTTCACTTACCTCATTCAATTTTGCTTTTAAATGTCCTTATTTCTTCTGAGAAATCCTCACTTCCTGTTCTTCTGTCTGTAACTCCACATCGTAATGCAAGGCTTTCTCCCTGGTGTGGAGAAAGCCTCTTGAGGGGGCGAGCAGGATAGTCAGGACACTTTCTACTTTGCAGATAGTGAAGGGAGCTGTGTGTTAGTGGGTGTCCTGACACTCCTGCTTGCCCCCTCCCCCCTTAAGAGGCTTTCTCCACACCAGGGAGAAAGCCTTGCATTACGGTGGTGAGTAATAAGGACATTTAAAAGCAAAATGGAAGGATGAGGTAAGTGAAGGAGAACTGCACTAAGGTAAAGGAAGCTATTTAGGAAAACATTTTTTTCATTTGCAACCCCTTTAACTGGTCAGCGGGCCTGTTCTAGAGTCCTTCAACAGTTAGCTATAGTAAATATTCGGTATATATAAGGATATCTGCACCATGTATAAAGTTATTGATAAGTGAAATTATATATGATCAAGTTCTAAGGTAATTGATACGTGAAGGTGTGTGTGTGTATATGCAAGGCAGGACACTTTCTACTTTGCAGATAGAGAAAGGAGCTGTGTGTTAGTGGGCGTCCTGACACTCCTGCTCGCCCCCTCCCCCCTTAAGAGGCTTTCTCCACACCAGGGAGAAAGCCTCGCATTACGGTGGACAGTTACAGACAGAAGAACAGGAATTGAGGATTTCTCGCAAGAAATAAGGACATTTAAAAGCAAAATTGAAGGATGAGGTAAGTAAAGGAGGACTGCACTAAGGTAAAGGAAGCTATTTAGGGGGAAAAAAAAGTCCTGTAAAACCCCTTTAACTGGTCAGCGGGCCTGTTCTAGAGTCCTTCAACAGTTAGCTATAGTAAATATTTGGTATATATAAGGATATCTGCACCATGTATAAAGTTATTCATAAGTGAAATTATATATGATCCAGTTCTAAAGTAATTGATACGTGAAGGTGTGTGTGTGTGTGTATATATATATATATATATATATATATATATATATAATCTATATATATATATATATATCATGGGTGTGCGCAGCCTATTGCATTAGGGTGTGCATCTCAGAGCTCAAATACACATGCACGTGTGTACATAGGGCCAGATTCAGGAACACTTGCGCTGGAGTATTTCGATATGCGCCGCGTAACTGTGATGATGCGCCGTCGTTTCTATGTGCCCGTACCCACCAAACTAGATGCGCCCAATAACGGGTCATTTGCGACCGGCGGAACGTTCCGACGCCAGAGTATCGTCAGCGGTTAATTTCGCTGGGCGCATCAGTCGCGCCTATTGATTTCCCCTGCAAATATGCAAATGAGGGATTTTTCCCAATTCACGAACGGATTAGCACCATACGCTGGCTACATGCGCCGCGCGTATCTCGTCCGTCCGGCGCAAAGTTATTTCTACAAAAGGCTGCTTTATCTTTACTCCAGACAGTCACAGGTCAGCAGGAGAGCAGCTACAGCAGCGTTACCGACGATAAGAGCTAGCTGAGCACCCCCACTTGCAGGACAACACCTCTGTCCATGCTTGTCTGTCAAATTTTACAGCCATGGAGGAAGACATCATAGGTCTCCATAGCCGAGATGACGGCTGTCAGCTCCTGGCCATTAAAGTTCAGCCTTCTCCTTTGTGTTTGCGGGGAACGGGAGCAGCCATCTCAGAACAAAAGTAACATCACTGCGGGGAGGGGGAGCAGGATATACTTTAGTGCCGGAATGGCGCTTCTACGGGCGCATTTAAACGCCCAACGGAAGGCATTGCGCTGACGTTTCCCGGGAAGTGGTGCCGACGGAAGTTGTGAGCATGCGCACAAGGGGGGCGAGTGGAGCCGCACTCACTGCGCATGCTCCCTGGATGATGCGCTGAACGTAAGCCTCTGCGCTGGGCTCCGCCCATCATTTACATATGATCACACCCACTTCCACTTGCGTCGGGTTACGCCAGCGCATTATCGTTACTCTGGCGCAAGTTTACGCGCAACTGCTATGTGAATTACAGGACTTGCGCTGAAAGGGTCTTCAGAGTAACGTAAATGAGAAGCGTTACTCCAGAGGAAAGATACTCTCATCTACCTGAATCTGGCCCATAGTGGGCCAGATTCAGGTAGAGTTGCGCTGGAGTAATTCGATATGCGCCGCGTAACTGTGAAGATGCGCCGTCGTTTCTATGTGCCCGTACCCACCAAACTAGATGCGCCCAATAACGGGCCATTTGCGACCGGCGGAACGTTCCGACGCCAGAGTATCGTCAGCGCTTAATTTCGCTTGGCGCATCAGTCGCGCCTATTGATTTCCCCTGCAAATATGCAAATGAGGGATTTTTCACAATTCACAAACGGATTAGCACCATACGCTGGCTACATGCGCCGCGCGTATCTCGTCCGTCCGGCGCAAAGTTATTTCTACAAAAGGCTGCTTTATCTTTACTCCAGACGGTCACAGGTCAGCAGGAGAGCAGCTACAGCAGCGTTACCGACGATAAGAGCTAGCTGAGCACCCCCACTTGCAGGACAACACCTCTGTCCATGCTTGTCTGTCAAATTTTACAGCCATGGAGGAAGACATCATAGGTCTCCATAGCCGAGATGACCGCTGACAGCTCCTGGCCATTAAAGTTCAGCTTTCTCCTGTGTGTTTGCGGGGAACGGGAGCAGCCATCTCAGAACAAAAGTAACATCACTGCGGGGAGGGGGAGCAGGATATACTTTAGTGCCGGAATGGCGCTTCTACGGGCGCATTTAAACGCCCAACGGAAGGCATTGCGCTGACGTTTCCCGTGAAGTGGTGCCGACGGAAGTTGTGAGCATGCGCACAAAGGGGGCGAGTGGAGCCTCACTCACTGCGCATGCTCCGTGGTTGATGCGCTGAACGTAAGCCTCTGCGCTGGGCTCCGCCCATCATTTACATATGATCACACCCACTTCCCCTTGCGTCGGGTTACGCCAGCGCATTATCGTTACTCTGGCGCAAGTTTACGCGCAACTGCTATGTGAATAACAGTACTTGCGCTGAAAGGGTCGTCAGAGTAACGTAAATGAGAAGCGTTACTCTGGAGCAAAGATGCTCTCATCTACCTGAATCTGGCCCATTATATATATAGTAGGGCAATTGACAGTGTTGGTAGAGCAGTGGATGCAGTAGTTTATTTTTTTATTATTACTTTTGTACAATATATATATTTTTTTACTATAATTTTTTATTATTGTTTTATACAAATATTTTTTAGGAGCCCCACTGCGGTGCTTTGGTGAAATATCAGGGGTCGGAAGAGACCCTTGATGTCTCACTTTGAGACAGAGAAATGGACTGAGGACAGAGATTCCCTAGTCCCTGTCTCTGAAGCCAAACAGGGGGAATCTGTCCAGCACAGGGGGATTAGGGTGTGCCCAGGCACACCTGGCACACCCTGTGCGCACGCCTATGATATATATATATATATATATATATAATATATACTACTCAACAAAATGAAAGGAACACTTTTGAATCAGAACTCCTGGGATATTGATCTGGTCAGTTAAGTAGCAGAGGGGGAGGGGTGTATACAGAGGGGGTTGTTAATTTCAATTAACAGCAAAGCAGCTGAAACTGATTAACAATAAGTGCACTAGATGGGCAACAATGAGACAACCTCCAAAACAGGAATGTCTTTTCAGGCGGAGGTGTCTGACATTTCTTTCCCTACTCTTCTTCTTTTCTGATAGTTTTTCACTAGTTTTGCATTTGGCTAGAGTCGGTGTCACGACTGGTAGCACGAGGCAATACTTGGACCCTATAAATGTTGCACAGGCAGTCCAACTCCTCCAGGATGGCACATCAATACGTGTCATTGCCAGAAGGTTTGCTGTGTCTCCCAGCACAGTCTCAAGAGCATGTTGGAGATTCCAGGAGACAGACACTTACTCTAGGAGAGTTGGACAGAGCCGTAGAGGGTCCTTAACCCATCAGCAGGACCGGTATCTGCTCCTTTGTGCAAGGAGGAACAGGATGAGCACTGCCAGAGCCCTACAAAATGACCTCCAGCAGGCCACTGGTGTGAATGTTTCTGACCAAACAATCAGAAACAGACTTCATGGGGTAGCCTGAGGGACCGACGTCCTCTAGTGTGCTCTGTGCTCACTGCCGGACACTGTGTAGCTTGATTGGCATTTTCCATTGAACACCAGAATTGGCAGGTCAGCCACTGGTGCCCCATGCTTTTCACAAATGAGCAGGTTCACCCTGAGCAAATGTGGCAGACGTGAAAGGGTCTAGAGAAGCCCCTGAGAACTTCATACTGCCTGTATCATTGTTTAGCATGACTGGTTTGGTGGTGGGTCAGTGATGGTCTGGGGAGGCATATCAATGGAGGGACGCACAGACCTCTACAGGCTACACAATGGCACCCTGACTGCTGGTGCAGTGGGTGCCGGGTCCCTCCTGGTGCACGACAATGCCCGGCTTCATGTGGCGAGAGCATGCAGCCAGTTCCTGGAGGATGAAGAAATTGATACTATTGAATGGCCCCCCACGCTCACATGACCTAAATACAAAAGAACACCTCTGGGACATTATGTTTTGGTCCATCCGGTGCCGCCAGGTTGCACCTCAGTCTGTTCAGGAGCTCAGTGATGCTCTGGTCCAGATCTGGGAGGAAATACCCCAGGACACCATCAATCATCTCATTAGGATCATGCCCTGATATTGTCAGGCATAAAGCACTTGGGGGCCATTCAAACTACTGAGGACCATTTTGAGTTGTTGCAATGAAATTTCAGCAAAATGGACTAGCTTGCTGCAACATTTTTTCACTTTGATTTTTGGGGTGTCTTTGAATTCAGCCCTCGGTAGGTGGATAATTTTCATTTCCATCAAATGATGTGCCATCCTTTCATTCCTAACACATTACCCAGTCCATATCAGTATAGATTGAGATCTGATGTTTTCAAAGTGTTTCTTTGTTTTTTTTTTGAGCTGTGTGTGTGTAATATATATATTATATATATATATATATATATATATATATATATATATATATATCTATCTCTTTTTTTCAGGGGGAACTCAGTTCCACCACCTCTGGCTCAGACCCTTTGGTGCCTGCTCACCACAATCACTTGTAAACACAGAAGTCTGGTTTCTGTGTTTACAAGTGACAGCTCTGCACTCTGTGTGTAACCACCTGAACTCTGCATTCTGTATGTAATGCAATCCTGGTATTTAATGCCCCTTTAAGACCCTTCTACTGTTTGTGAAACCTTAGCAGGGTCGTGGTTGAGTTTGCTGGCAATGACTGCCTGAAGTCTGGAACCTATGGACATTACCGAAGTCTGCCTTTTAGGCACCTTTCACATTGCGGCTATACCGTCGGATTTGCCGCGAGTTGCGGCCGCTAGCAGTGCGGTATTACCCCCGCTAGCGGCCGTGAAAGGGTTAATACCGCCCGCAATGCGCCTCTATAGAGGCGCATTGCAGGCGGTATTGCTGCGGTTTCCCATTGTGTTCAATGGGAAGGAGCGGTGAAGGAGCGGTATACACGCGGCTCCTCTCACCGCTCCAAAGATGCTACTGACAGGAGATTTTTTTTCCTCTCCCGCCAGCGCATCGCCTCAGTGTGAAAGCCCTCCACCTCCTGGAGAGTGTCCTTGTCTGGCCTGGCATTAAATGACTGTTCTGTCTATCATAGGAGGTGGGACTTTTGTATTAAAGAGGCCGCCGAGTAAACGGGAGATGATATGTAATCTGTCGGTGCTTGTTCCGCCCCCTCCCGGTCCCCTCCGATGCTGCAGATGGGCATGGATCAGGCTGCACTGATGGCAAAGCTGTATTCATGGCACCGGGGAGGCTACATTCATGGCACTTGTGAGGCTGCAGATGGGCAATGGTGAGGCTGCATTGATGGGCACTGGCCTTATTTTGCTTCACAGTTCTTTATTTATTTTTTCTATTTTTTTTCCTGAATGAAACTTCCCTCTTAAAGATAAGGTGGGTGTTATATGCCTGTGTGTGTGTGTGTGTTTATATACCGATAAATATGGTATAAGTGTGACCCAACTCTAAGGTTATTGATACGTGAAGGTGTATGTGTGTGTGTGTCTATATATATATATATATATATATATATATATATATATATATATATATATATATATATATATATATATATATTCCAATTCTTTACTAAGGCAGCATTGTTTATTCCTGTTTAAAATTACTGTTCACTTGGTTTACAAGAAAAGTATTTTACATACAGTACAAAATGAATGGTTGCTTGCAGGCGTACGTGTGTGTGTTTGTGTGTGGGTGTATAGTGCCTATGTTGGTTGCAAGGGTCCAAGAGTCCGACAAGAAACTTTGGGGTTGATTTACTAAAGGCAAATCTACTCTGCACTGCAAGTGCACTTGGAAGTGCAGTCGCTGTAGTTTTGAGGGGAAGCTCTGCTGATTTTATTATCCTATCATGTGCAAGCTAAAGTGCTGCTTTTTTATTTTCCTTGCATGTCCCCCTCAGGTCTACAGCGACTGCACTTGCAGTGCAAAGTGGATTTGCCTTTAGTCCGCCTAGGACTATAGGGGTAGTTGCATATTTGCCCGAAGAAAGGAAGGAGAAAGTCCACTGGAGAAATGTGGCATGTCAGGGGGCGAGCAGTGCTTAAAGCAGAAGTTCCAGTTTTGGGTGAAACTCTGCTTTAATGCATAGAATACATTAAGATAATAAACATTTTGCCTTTACAACCACTTTAATGAACACACCCTGCACATTTGCATTCATGCCTGTGATGGGTCAGTAACTGTGTTGACAGCGGGCAGTGAGCACACTTGGCACAAATACCTAAATGGACGCATATATGTGGCGTATGGACAGTAAGGCCCAATTGCGTGGTTGGCAAGACAAATTTTAGTAGTATGTTGGTATGAGTTTCATGTGAAGTGATAAAAAGGGTAATGCAGGCCCTTTAGTACAACAAAAATCATTTTCAATTTAAAGTGATTGTAAACCTTGTAAAACAACCCTCTTAACATTCTTTCTGTTCTCGGCTGCATAAAAACTAGGGGAGGAGAGACGGCAACACAATGATCTTCCCAGTGAATGGGGGTGGGGGGGGGGGGTGTCATGATAAATCTGATCATTAGAGGAGAGCACATTTTGTTCCCAGCATAGCTAATTATCAGTAGTATGAGCTGTTGTATGTAAAATATCTGATAACCGCTTTCACATATAGGAGTGCGACATGGTGTTTATGGCAAATGAATGTTAGCTGTTGTTTATAAGGAATGTATGAGAGGTCTCTGCATATTTTCTTTAATTTAAGGTTAGGACTAAAATGGGTGCAATTTTGCCATTATGCATTTCTGAGCATTAATAAATCTGTATCAAATTAAGAACCGCACATTGATTAGATACATAGTTACACAATACATAAATAGGAACTGTGTTTGTTAACTTCAAAGAATTTGTAATTCTCGGGCAGACTGGGTGGATCACGTGATCGTTTTCTGCTGTCACTCTTTTATGCCTTGTGATCTAGGCACCTCTGTCAGATAGCACAGCCAGGAACTGCAGTCCCCAAGACTATTAATACCTTGTGTACATGTTGTGTGATTTTTTTTTTTTTTTTTTTTCATACACTGGTGCTCAGTGTGTTGAGGGAGCTTGAGCGTTTAACGAGCCTGAAGATAAAAAACCTACATGCACTTCTTTTGAGCAGCATAACGTGTCCCATTCACCTAAATACATTGTCGTGAGATGCTTTGTATTGTGTATACTGTATGTAATGAGGTGCCATTCAGGATGAATGGGAACACACATGCACAGTATGGTTGTAGGGCACTGCAGTAACGTGTTAAAATTTGAGTTTTAATACATGTTTTCTTGTCCGTATCCAGCATTGGACCCCATACACACTATTAGATTTTCTGCAGATTTTGGTCTTCAAAATTACCAATATAGACATTGAAGCTCTTAAGGTTTGACCTCATATTATATGTTTTTTTTTGGTAAATCTCAAGCCAAAAATCTGCAGAAAATCTATTAGTGTGTATGGGGTCTTAGACCTGCAATTGATTTTTCTCCGATTGCTGACCATTCTCTCAATGTGAGTGCTACTGTACCGAGGATCATAAGAGGCTAATATCAAGTGCGACCCATGTGCTTGTCTGTGTATATGGAAGTTTTAAAATAGATTGTCTAAATTTTACTCTGTCGCTTCTCGGGCTCTGCTTACAGGCTTATTCAGTAAGACAGAAAAAAGAGCAATGGCAGCAATTGGCACCTTCTACTTACAGGCTTTTGGAAGGGCATGGTGCCGCTCTAAATAAAGTGCAAAGTTCTCTGCTTTTCACTTTCTCCAGCGCTTTTGTATAATGAGTGAGGCTTAGAACAGATATTATTAAAAGAAAAGATGGTGTAATTTTTTAAGGCATCAAAGAACCTAAATAAAAATGTATATTCTTGTAGAAAAGAAAGTTCTGAAAGAGTGGTTGCTGCATCATTCATTTAAGGCCTGTTCACACAGTATTGCAGCCTTGCCCAACGCAGCACACTACATAGACCAGCAGGTCACGGCCTCCCTCCTCCAAGACTCTAGAAAGCTGAAGATCCCCATACCTCTCACAGTGCCTCCTATAGTGGCCCACAGTGCCCCTCAACCTCCCTCGGTGCACCCAGGTCTCCTAAGAGCCCTTTAATCCCTGCAGTGCCCCTTAGCTTTCTGTAGAGCCTCCAGCCCCCCATAGTGCTCACAACAGTGCCCACAAAAAAACTCCTATCCCCCTCCAGAGACCCCATCACCTCCAGTTGTCCCCAGCTCCATCCAGAAACCACAAAATGTAAGGGTCCCCAAGTGTGTTGTAGCATTTCCTAACCCCCTCCAAAACTTCATCTCTACACCCCCCCATAGTGACACCCAGCCCCATCCAGAGCCTTTCAGCATTTCAATATATGTTTTGCCTTCCCATACTTTTATTGTGCAATTTATAACTTTATTTTTTTTATTTATATTTTTTATGAATATGTCATGGAAGACATTGACCAGGCCTTGTTTTTAATGAAGCTGAGAACTGCTGGCGTAGGAAAGGCAATTAACCTTGAGTCCTATGTGTTCAATTTGCTGAAAAAATAAAAAAATAATAATGCATGTGCTCTGTTTTGGCACTGTGGCGTGTTATGACGCACTACTCCATCACAACAAATAAAAGTGAATTAAATGTTTTTGTTGCCACCTGTGTCCCTATTGTAGAAATTTGACCCCTTCTTCCTGTCAGAACAGGAAGTGAAGGAAAGGCTTTCAACACAAACAGGCCCCATTCACATAACCTGTTGTAATAAGACACATTGTATAAAGACCTCCCGTTCACCCTGTGTGTAGCATACTTCAGACTAACGGCGTACCTTACCTCATAGAAAAAAGATATGGCTCTTTATTTTTAATGCAGCACATGCAATGTCCAGCAGCTTTCAGCAGTTTTCACAATGCACACACCTGAACGGGTCCAGATAAAAACACATTCTAGTAGTGAGGAGGGTTAGAACTTCTGCCAGTGTTTTTTCTGTCCCTATTATACTCACTACCTCCCATTTCTTGCACACACTTCACATGGACAGGAAGTGAAGAAAAATCTCCAAGGGAGTCACAGACATAAATAAAAACCTGACAGAATATCTCATTGTCATTTTATAAGCCCTTGGGTATAGTTACATATATCATAACTATATCATATTCAGGTTACATTAAATGTGTTTATATCTTTTATTTATAGGTTTATATATTGTTATAGCATGTAAGGGTCAGTTCCATATTATAAAGTATATTCAGAAAGTGAAAGCTTTTTTTCATCCCTTCTGCTATTTGTTTTATCATTTCCTTTTGGTGGTATTGTGTAAATATAGTTTCATGAATAGCTTTCCTTCAAGCACATTTTCATAGCCCGAGGACACAGGCTTGCATGAAAATACCTCAGCTTAACCTCCTACCTCAGCACGTTGTGTGCCTGGAAGTCAGGAATCCAGGAGCCACTCCCTGCGATTCACCCGATTACCTCACATCTCCTCTTCGCATTTCTGATGGCACGCCGCCTGATATCCTGTGATATCCTGCTGGTCTGGGTGTTTGTCTGCTGTGTACATGCACATTATTTTTCTGTTATTGTTTATTATGTTCAAGTTTTATTTACTTTTTATTTTATAAAGAAATGACCTTGCATTTTATGATTTCAAAAAATGAAGTGAGATGTTTAATAAGTAATATAACGAGTGCAATATTTCCTAAATTTGGGTGGTGACCTACCCTTTTCTGGTAGGATGTTATGTGGGCATGTGCTCGGCCTATAATTAGCTGCAAGGTTTCACTGACTCACACAAGTGGATTCTAAATTTGAACAATAGATTCAAGCAAAGTGTATACTTACGCTTTGTGAGATACTCTGTTATTTGAAACAAAAGCTTCTAATGATTAATGTTTCCAATGTCCTTATCCTCCACTTCCATCAGGGCAAACATAGCAGTATCATTGGGGTAAAAAATGATTTTGAAGTGTATATATGTGACAGTTCTGGAATGTCAGCTACTGTAGGTTGCTTGTAACTAAAGGAGCCCATGAGTCTGTAGAGGTCCTTTGAAATATGTTTGAGAATGTGATCTGCGATCATTGACAAACGCTTCTTGTTAAAACATCGCGTAAGTGCATTTTATTATTTGTAATTAACATTGCAAAATGACTAATTATCTATTCCCACCCATAGATCACCTATTAGTGATCTATTAAAGCAGTAGTGCAGGGGAGGCTGGATAAAAGTCTACTCTGTCCAGTTCCAGAACCCCCCAAAAAACATAAAAAAAAAAAAAATTGCATGACAATTTTAAAAACAAAAAAAATCCCCTTTCCATTATCCCCAGATCCCAACAAATACGTTCTATGGATCTGTGTGTTCTATAGGAGCATTAAAGCGTTGCTCCGCCTATGTGTGCTATGGGAGCATTAAAGCAGAGCTCCACCCAAAAGGGGAAGCTCCGCCCATTCCCCCCTCTGCTGCCACATATGGCACCTTTTGTTGTGGCAAACTCACCTGGAAGTTTGCCCCCTCCCCCCACACCCAGGCAATTCACAAAGCGCAGCGCAATAGGGGACCGGCTGTGAAGCCGTAAGGCTTCACTTCTGGCTTCCCTTACCCGAGGTGGTGGCAGCAGCACCCTAGAGCCAATTGAAAAATGGTCTCGGGTGAAGAAACCGCTATATTTGTGGACAGGTAAGTGTCCTCATATTAAAAGTCAGCAGCTACAGTATTTGTAGCTGCTGAATTCTATTTTTTTCTAAAGGAACCTAGAGCTCCGATTTAAGGAGCATTAATGAGACCTGCCTATAAAGGACAAAATGAGCAACAAAAAGGGCATCCCTTAAAGGAGGGGTTTGGGGTTCCAAAAAACTTGACTGTCCTGCACAAAGTCATGACCTTACCCCAATGGAACACCTTGTGGGGCTGTTCAAGCCTACTTTGATAATTGCCGTGCAGTCACACAATCAATAACGTGTAATCTCATGCTTTACAAGCGCTGACTTAAGACAGCCCTTTCATTTTGAATGGATTTTTCATTGGTCTTGCATGCCTTTTTTTTTTTCTTAATGCACTGCACCATGGTTCCCATTTGTGCCCTGTGGTGCACTGCAACACATGTGATTGGGGTGCCATTAAGAAAGCAACACTAGTATGTTTGGAACTGCAACTAGAATATGTCAAATAATTATATTTCTGCAATGTTCTTTTAGTTAGGAAGGGTTTATCAGTTGCTGTGCTATGGGTTAAATGTTTTGGAATGCACAAATAACTTTCTCAGTGAAAGTCCTCTCATACCTTGTAACTCCCAATTGTTTCCCTAATGTTATAGGCACCTCGGGGTACTTGCAGTGCATTGGGAAAAATTTAAAGTGTAAGTTCACCTTTTTAAGAAAAAATTAAAAGGTGAATACCCTACACTCAGCAATCCCCACCCCCGGTCCACGCTTTACTTACCCCCGTGAGTGAAAAGTGCCCACGCAGCTGGTGTAGCAATGTGGGGATTTGAAATCCCATTTCTTCTTTCTGCACAGAGTCTGGGATGGATCAGAGCAATTCTGATTGGTCCGTACATGCCATGCCAGTGCATGGAGTCCACAATCACTCTGATCCATCCCAGAAGCCCTGTAGAGAATCGAGGAAGAAAAGCAACAGATTTCAAATCCCTCGGACCACTGATCCAGCTGCTTGGGCACGGAGTTATGTACAGCAGGGACTGGGGAGGGGGGGTGTTTGGTGTTCACCTGAAAAGGTGAACTAGCCCTTAAAGCGGGAGTTCACCCCAAAATCAACTTTCTGCAGTTAGATCCAGCATACTGCTGACATCTGCTGGTCTTTTTTTTTGGTACCTATCGTTTTAGCCGTCTTTCTTCTATGGCTCCGAGCGGCGATTACTTCCAGGTATAGGCGTTCCTGAAGACAAACAAGTTGATCGACGGCCTTCGATAGCGCGTCACGGCTTCCGAAAATAGCCGAGGTGACGCTCGGCTGTTTACGGCGCCTGCGCCTGCCATGTAGAGCTGACTGCGCAGGCGCCGTAAATTGCTGAGCGTCACTTCAGCTATTTTCGGAAGCCGTGACGCGCTATCGAAGGCCGTCGATCAACTTGCTTGTCTTCAGGAACGCCTATACCTGGAAGTAATCGCCGCTCGGAGCCATAGAAGAAAGACGCCTAAAACGATAAGTACCAAAAAAAAAAGACCAGCAGATGTCAGCAGTATGCTGGATCTAACTGCAGAAAGTTGATTTTGGGGTGAACTCCCGCTTTAAGGATGTTTTACTATAATAATAATTTTATTTAATACTGTTGTGTGTTTTTATTTATTTATTTTTTTAACCCATTTTTAGGATGTATGATCTGTTTGGGTCAGTCGACGTTTCTGAGATTTAACCACCCAGCAGAAGCTCACTGGATGAAAACTATGCTTCCTTCAACCGGTAGAAGCCCTTCAGCATCCCTGTACCCTGCTGGTAAGACCTCTACAAAATATACAACTGTATTTGAGCAGTAGATCAAACAAATGCTGAGAAATGTAACATTTTGTGCCTCCAGTCATATTTAAATAAATTGTACAAATTAGGCAAATAATTATAGGTAGATCAAAAATAATAATAGTGTGTATTGTGCTAATGTTGAAAAAATCAGACCTTAAACAATGGGGAAAACAATTTCAATTCACTTGTAAACAGAGACGTGGCCATTGATGACAAAGGGCTTCTGTACAAGAAATAATTCTTCAATTGAAGGAGAACTGTGGCCAAAGTTGTTTTGGCTATACTTCTCCTGTAGGTCACAGTTTGTTCTCCACTCCTGTAATTTGTTTTTCGGCCAGTCCAGGCCCAGGAAAGATCTCAACTTAACAATCGGGATCCACCCAGATGCCGGGACTGGCAACTGGCTCAGCCTCTCAGCACAGCCCAGTGTTCCAGTGAGCGCTGAAGGGGCGGAGCAGAGAGCAGTCACCGACTCTCTGAAGGCTGAGAACTGAGCATCAGCGTTCTTTGATATAAGCGGCAGGGGACAGATGCAACATTGGATCGATCTTGCTTCAACCTATGTGAGTACAAAGTACAAAGACTTCTTCATAATAGATAGAAGTGGTTAAACTTCTTATGATCCATAACATGCAGCCAGTGAAATATGACAAACCCTCCTACAATTTTTGCCCAAATGGTAACAAGAATAAATGGTAGAAGCATTATGTATGTCTATCAGTCAGGCAAGAAACAAAGGAGGGTCTAAGGCCCCTTTCTCACGGCAAGCCCGCTCGGGTCCACCTGTCCGTTTTTCAGGCGGATCTGAGCAGGCCATTCATTGACTCGTATGGGCAGATAGATGTCAGCGGAGATGTGTCCACTAACACCCGCCTGCCATCTGATCCGCTAAAAACATATGATACGTTCGCCATCCATCTTATCGGATCGGATGAAATCTGATGAAAACAGACATGCTGTCTTTCTTTTCATCCGATCTCGCCATAGGAATCAGCCGCGATCTGATAGATCCCTCCCTGCTCAGTGAATAGAGTTGGACCTGTCACCCGCTGGCTCAGTTGAGATCAACAGAGCGATCTGCTGAGCTGGCAGACTCCGCTGGATCAAGATTGGGCTCATGTAGGTATAAGTGGGAATTGGAGGTGGGTGGCTGCATGCAGAAGGTTTATCACCTTCATGCAAATAATGCATTTAAGTATAACTAAAGGCAAAACTTATTTTCTTTATCGTACATCACGGGACACAGAGCGCATAGCCATTACACTTGGGTTATATGGGTACCTTCAGGTGTGGACACTGGTGTAATCAATTTCACAGGAAGTTTCCTCCCTATATAACCCCCTCCCACTGGGAGTGCTTCAGTTTTTTCGCCAGTGTCTTAGGTGTTGGTCACGTCTAGCTGTCCCTCGGAGGTCTCGGGACCCAGGATAGCTAGCCGGATCCGTCCGAAGTGCTTCAAAGCCAAGGTGTACGGTACCCGGGCCCTGCTGGAGTGGGGTTTTGCCTATAATGCCTCTCCTTGGAGGGCTGGATTCTGGGCTCCAGTGCCTTAGTCTCTTCCAAGAACTAAACGCTACTGATGCCAGGATGCTATATAGGTCCAGGGGTGTGGGTTCCTTAACACAGGACCCCGGTCCCTGAAGGTCCAAGACAATACCCACGGAGATGGGGGAAGGCTGGGCCTCTTGCATTTTGCAATACCCTGCGGCGTGGAGCAGGTAAGAGGGAACCTGCGGGACTTGGTTCGACAGTAGGTATCCCCCTGGGGGTTCTGGGTTGGCTAATGGTATGCTTGTGCATCAGCCACTATCTCCACTATGTCTTTTGAGGCAGGATGGGATGTACTAATGTTTACCCAGATAACATGTAGATATATATATGCTTTTAAAGATATGTATTTTGCTACTCCCCCCAGATTTGCCTGTTAGCATGATACTGCAGCCCCAGGTGTATAGAGAGGAAGTGCTGACAAAACTCCTGTTTCCTAGGAAGCCTAGGGGGACAGCTTCCTCTGTGTGCACTACAAAGATTAGTGGCTTACCGGGTGTCTGTGTTACTAGCGCTGGTCCAGGCTTCTCCTCTGCTCTCTGCTTCCTCCATGTTGGTTTCAGCGTGGGGGGGCAGGGGCGCGCGCGTGCGCGCCGCCTTTTACAGCGTCAGCGGGCGTGTGGGGGGGCGGGCCAGCAGCGTCAGGTCTCAGATAAAGCAAAAAAGCATTTCCTGGCTGGTCATTCCCTCCTGAGAGCAGTGGAGAGTGAGGACATAGAGCGCGCAGCTGAGCCAGTTCTGGCTAACAGTGACACCCAGTGGTGGTTTGTGGATCTTCAGGTCTGGACTTAAAAGTCCACACTGACCAGAAAAAAAAAAAAAAAAAAAATTTTTCTTAAAGGGACTCAGCCTTAGATCTGGCAGTATCTGAGTCGGTGCAACCTTGGACTCCAGCTAACGGGCATTGGTGTGGCAATACTCACAGGACTATCCTCGGTATTGCCGCCTTCTCAGGCGTATGAAAATTTAGATTTTTTTTTACCATAGCCTGTCCTTATTAATGTTTCACTTCTAGCTACAACAGTTGGGTGTTGGCTGTAGGGGTGTCTCAAGGTTGTGCAATGGCTCCCAAGGGATCAGGACCAGCTAAGGCTGCAAAAGGTGCCAAAAAAGTAAAGGGGTCTCCAACGGGTCAGAGGATTTGGGTCAGGCTCCAGTGGTCCCACCCTCACCAGATAGACCACCGAACAGCATCGTGCAGGAGCCATTGAGGGTGCTAGGGTCAGAGGCGGCCCCCAATCAACCCATTCCCGTTTATGTTACGGAAGAAATGCTAGAATCCACCCTGGGTGGGCTAGAGAAAAGGTTAACTGCTTTAATTGCCCGCTCTTTGCCAGGTGGCAAACGGGCTAGATCCCCGTCACCTAGAACGGTGTGTTCGGATGCAGAGGTCCTCTCTTCGGAGGAATTGGACCCACAGGGGGATCAAGCGGACCTGAGTCCTGACGGGTCAGACATTGAAGATTCCACTATAGATGAAATTTTTTCGGCTTCTCAAGCAGAGAGTCTGTGGATCCAGTCTCTGACGGATATGGTTCGCACTGCTTTTAAACTTCCAGTGTCAGAACAATTAGCCCCCGCGGTATCCTCTTTAGGTTCCTTGAAGGCACCATTGAGTGGTGCGTCTTTCCCGGTTCACCCCCTTCTGGAGAGCGTGATTTTTCAGGATTGGGCTCGACCTGATAGGATTTTTATCCCTCCTAAAAGGTTCACTATTCTCTATCCTATGGAAGAAGAATTTGCAAAGAAATGGGCACTCCCTACCGTGGACGCAGCCATTTCCTGCGTAAATAAATCCCTGACCTGTCCGGTGGAAAATGTCCAGGTGTTTAAAGATCCAGTCGACAAAAAATTGGAGACCCTACTGAAGGCTTCTTTTACCACAGTAGGTGCCGTGGTTCAGCCAGCAGTGGCAGCCATTGGCGTTTGTCAGGCTTTAAAGGATCAGACTAAACAGATATTAAGGGACATACCGGCTCAGCAAGCTCGTGAATTGGCTGACCTCCCAAGAGCTCTCTGCTTTGCAGTAGATGCTATTAAGGACTCCGTTCAACAGGCGTCCCGTTTATCTCTGCTGTTGGTTCATATGCGTCGCCTTTTGTGGCTAAAAAACTGGTCAGCAGAGGCACCCTGCAAAAAGCTTTTAGCAGGATTTCCCTTTCATGGTGGGAGACTATTCGGTGAAGACCTAGATAAATATATCCAGACCATATCAAGTGGTAAAAGTTCTTTCTTGCCTGTCAAGAAAAGATCGCGTGGGCCCGCATTTAAGCGACAGGCCTTCGCAGGCTCGGCCCCTTCAACTTCCCGTCAGTATCGACGGCCTCCCGGGCGTTCAGCATTTAATAGCCGCCCCCAAGGACAAGCCACGACAGGCAAGAGGCCATGGTCTCGCAAGCCGGTTAAACCAGTCCTCAAGTCAGATTCATGAAGGGGCGCCCCCACTCTCTTGGGTGGGGGGAAGGCTTCGGTTTTTCTCCGAAGTGTGGAAGGCCAGAATTCCCGACTCTTGGGTAAGATCCGTGGTAACCACGGGCTACAAGCTAGAGTTTCGGGAAGTCCCCCCTCCTCATTTTCAGGGGTCAAGTCTTCCAAGCGACCCATTAAAGAGGGCCTCTCTTGTAAAAGCATTGGATCGTCTCTTGCTCCAAGGGGTAATTGTAAAAGTACCAACCCAGGAATGGGGTCTGGGATTCTACTCCAACCTTTTCATAATACCAAAGCCCAATGGCGACGTCAGGCCTATCTTGGACCTCAAACGCCTAAATCACTTTCTAAACATTCAGACCTTTCGTATGGAGTCCATACGTTCGGTGGCAGCCAGCCTACATCAAGACGACTTGCTAGCATCTATAGACATAAAAGATGCGTATCTGCACGTGCCGATCTACCCGGCACATCACAGGTTTCTTCGTTTTATGATAGATCACCGCCATTACCAGTTCGTAGCCCTCCCTTTCGGGTTGGCAACAGCTCCGCGGGTATTCACAAAGGTGTTAGCCCCGGTGCTAGCCGTCCTAAGGACAGAAGGCATTTTAGTCTTGGCATACTTGGACGATCTTCTGGTTATCGACAGCTCAGCTTCCAACCTCAATCAGGCAGTAGGTCGCACAGTTCAGCATCTAGAGGAATTCGGGTGGATTGTAAACCTAGAAAAATCGGTATTGAAACCCACAAAGCAGTTGGAATATCTAGGCCTTCGGCTAGATACAGACTGCCAGAGGATAATTTTACCTCAAGCAAAGATCAGATCAATAGCTCAAGCAGTTCAAGTGATCTTAGGCAAGAAGAGGCCGACTATTCGCCTATGTATGCGACTGCTGGGGAAGATGGTGGCCGCCTTCGAGGCTGTGCCCTACGCCCAGATCCATACCAGATATCTTCAGGCAGCCATTCTCTCTGCTTGGAACAAGTCCATTAGTGCTCTCCCCGAAGGTCCGGCGCAGCCTGTCTTGGTGGCTGGTCTCTCAAAATTTATCAAAAGGGAAATCCTTTTGCCCCATCACGTGGAAGATAGTATCCACGGATGCCAGCCTGTCAGGTTGGGGGGCAGTTCTAGAAGAACAGACCCAGCAAGGGCAGTGGTCGGAGGCAGAAAAACTGCTTCCCATCAATATCTTGGAGATCAGAGCTGCTCGGCTGGCCCTGATCGCCTGGACTCTCCCCCTTCAGGGTCTGCCAGTAAGGATACAGTCCGACAACGCCACTGCGGTGGCATACATAAACCACCAGGGGGGCACAAAGAGCCCAGCAGCCCAAAGAAGTAAACCTGATTTTCTCATGGGCCGAAGCCCATGTACCCTGCATCTCGGCGGTGTTCATCCCAGGGATAGACAATTCTCAAGCAGATTTTTTGAGTCGTCAACAGTTGCTCCCGGGGGAATGGTCTCTTCACCCCCAGGTATTCCAAGAGATTTGCCAAAGATTCGGAGTCCCAGAGGTGGACATTATGGCAACGAGATCCAACAAAAAGTTGGACAAATTCATATCCCGAGCCAGGGATCCCTCGGCCTACGGGACCGATGCCTTGGTTTGTCCTTGGCACCAGTTTTCTCTTCTGTATGCGTTCCCTCCACTGCAGATGATTCCCCGCCTTCTACGGAGGATCCGGGTGGAGCGCAGGCCTGTGATCCTGGTGGCCCCAGCCTGGCCCAGGAGGGCTTGGTACGCACTCATTGTGAAGATGTCAGTCGGGGCGCCGTGGCCGCTCCCCCTGCGCCCAGATCTGCTGTCTCAGGGCCCAATCTGCCATCCTGCTTCACAGCAGCTAAATTTGACGGCTTGGCAGCTGAATCCCTAATTCTTAAGGGCAGAGGCCTCTCAGATCAGGTCATATCTACGTTGATTCAGGCTAGGAAACCGGTCTCCAGAAATATTTATTACAGAGTCTGGAGAACCTATGTGGAGTGGTGCGAGTCTCAAAAATGGCATCCTCGAAAGTTTTTTTATTGACAGGATCTTGCGATTCCTCCAGGTTGGCGTTGACAAAGGGTTGGCTCTTAGTACTCTAAAGGGGCAGGTGTCGGCTTTATCAATATGGTTTCAAAGACCCTTGGCCACCTATTCGCTTATGAAAACCTTCTTGCAGGGGGTCTTGCATGTGAATCCCCCTATTAGAGCTCCCCTCTGCCCCTGGAATTTAAATCTGGTCTTGTCAGCTTTACAAAGGCAGCCGTTTGAACCTCTAACAGAAATCCCTCTGGTGCTACTAACCCGAAAGTTGGTTTTCTTGGTGGCTATGGCTTCAGCCAGAAGGGTTTCCGAGCTGGCAGCCTTGTCATGCAGGGAGCCATACCTTATTCTGCATAAGGACAGAGTGGTTCTAGGTCCTTGAATCAGGACCTAGTCCTACCATCCTTCTTTCCTACTCCCCAGTCCAGAGAGGAAAGACGGCTTCATACTTTGGACGTGGTTCGAGCCATGAGGGTCTATCTCAAGGCTACAGAGAGGATTCGGAAAACAGATGTGCTTTTTGTTCTTCCGGATGGCCCCAAGAAGGGTCAGCCGGCTGCCAAGTCTTCCTTGGCTAGGTGGATTAAGCAGCTGATTTTTCAGGCATATGGTCTGAAGCGCGTTCCACCTCCCTTATCAGTTAAAGCCCATTCTACGAGGGCCATGAGTGCCTCCTGGGCGGCACACCATCAGATCTCTATGGCACAGGTTTGCAAGGCGGCAACCTGGTCTTCCGTACATACGTTTACTAAATTTTATAAGTTAGACGTTGCAAAGGGTACGGACGCAGCTTTTGGGCAGGCGGTCCTACGGGAAGCAGTATGGAATCCTCTGGCCCGGTTCACGCCCCCTTGTTTTTTTGTTGGTGGAGCTATTTTTTCTCCTGACAATGTTTTTATTTGGCTATTCTTGGCCTTACGGTCTCCCTCCCTTCATAGAGCATTGCTTTAGGACATCCCAAGTGTAATGGCTATGCGCTCTGTGTCCCGTGATGTACGATAAAGAAAAAAGGATTTTTAATAAACAGCTTACCTGTAAAATCCTTTTCTTGAAGTACATCACGGGACACAGAGCTCCCACCCCTCTTTTGGGGAACATTGTGTAACCTCGGGAGAATTGCTTGCTACAAAACTGAAGCACTCCCAGTGGGAGGGGGTTATATAGGGAGGAAACTTCCTGTGAAATTGATTACACCAGTGTCCACACCTGAAGGTACCCATATAACCCAAGTGTAATGGCTATGCGCTCTGTGTCCCGTGATGTACTTCAAGAAAAGGATTTTACAGGTAAGCTGTTTATTAAAAATCCTTTTTTTTTTGGATGCAATGTAGAGGGATTAGAACACCCGCCAGTTTTTTTGCTGTCTATGCCTCTCTGTAAGTTTTGTTTACCATTATCATTTAAAAGTAAATGTAAAGGAAATTACCCAAGTTTTGGGTTGTTCCCTGAAAAGTAATAGAGGGGAAATCTTCCAATGGGTACATCATTTCTGGTGACTTGGGGGTCCCCAAGAAATTATCTTGATTTACAGGGATTTCCTCTCACTTCCCTTTTGACTATGGGACAGGACGTGAAGGGAAATCTCTGCAATGTGACACAGATGGCAAATCCGACATGGGTTTTAATCCTCCCTTACTCTTTCCAAAAGGAAAAAAAGTTTTGCCTACAGTTCTTTAAGGTAAAAAAAAAACTTCTGCTCTTAAAACCACTATAAAGTATATTTGAACCCTCATCCTGTAACTCAATCTATTGAGTTTAAAATAGAAATTCAAGGCAAACGCGAGCGCATTATAAATACCTAGTTTCTATTTTTGAAGTGATCACACAAACTCTGTTCTCTTCTGGATTAGGCCCCTGACACATGGGGAGTGCTGTGTTGGAGTCCGCCTCCTCAGTGCGGAATCTGTTCGCTGATCCTCACTGAGTAGGCGGATAGCTAGTTGGACACGGTCACAGCACGCTGTCCTCTTTGGCCGGTTGGGTGTAAATGGACGTCCTGTTCATTTACACTTGACTGCCATCTTATCCAATCCGCCAGACGCATGGGGAAATGGATCCCCAACCGTCTGTATTAGCAGATGGGATTGGATGTCGGCGGGTATCTGACACCCGCCACTACATAGAGGAGATTGCAGGGTCCGGTCGGTCCGCCCCGTGTGAAAAAAGCCCTATGGGGCTTAGAAGGGTAAGGGTGGAGAATGCAGGGGGCGTGTCAGGAGGCAGAGAGAGCAATATACTGATCTTCCCAGTGAAGAGCTATGCAGGTGGGCATGTCAGCACAAATCTTGGTCATTGGAGGGCAGGCAGGCTGCTCCCAGCACAGCCAGAAAACTGACCATGCTGGAATAGATGAGCTTCTATTCCTAGTGTGGTCAGTTTTAAATAGGAACATAGTGGGACTGGCAGGGTCACCAGGAATTTCACACGAAGGAAGAAATACAAGGAGAACAGGATACTGTTTAACACAAGTACACGGTACAACTTTTACATATTGGGAATATGAAATGTTAGGGTAACATACACTTTAAAGTAAGCAGTGTCCAAGTCTGCATGTCATTGAAAGCACCTGTCTCACCCACAGTTTAATGGCTATCTAAGTCCCAGAGGGCCCTACGCAGTCTAGACAAATAGTGCCAAATATATATATGTAGAGCATGTATATTTATTAACGTAATCTTCTAGTACTGCAAAGCACACTTTGGGAGGATATGTGAACACTCTGACTTCAGCCTCACAGGAGGATTCAGCTAGCTTATCTACGTCCTGCATCTAAGGCCACATTTTTACGCACGCACCCTAGCTATGTATTAAGGCTCTTTAAAGGATAAATGTTTTCATTTTCTTTTCCATATGCCTAGCAATGTGACTTTGGGTAATAAATCAGGAGTTTGTGAAGGATTTTAAGGGACTCTGTCACTTCCTCTGAAAATTCCAAAGAACTGATTGCTGCAGCTGGCCAGGCATTTGGAAGTGACAGCTGAAGTTGGTACAGGAGACAGGGGAAGGTCATTTTTAGTGCAGAGAGCTGGTGCCTTCTTCTAATAGAGAATGTAGTTCAGAAATGGGGGGCGGCATAGATACAAGGTCTAGGCAAAATATTACTGTCACTTCTTCTGAAGAAATGCAAGTCATATAAAATTATCTTATGCTAAAATTCGAATTTTAAAGAAAGCTGACTCCAGGAAAGTCTTTTTTTTTTTTTTTTCAGTGTTTGTTTATTTAGTGCACCATTCATTGTGATGGGAAACCATGCCAACCATGGGGACCTGTTGGTCAATAAAGGGGCTAACTACGTATTTTTTGGATGAATATGCACAGTATCAGTACTGAGGGGGTGTGACGGGTACAATTCCTGCAGAGAAAATTCCTGCCTTCTGCAAGGGAATGGCTTGTTTTCCCAATGAGCCAACACACAGCTCTGGCTGCCTGTGAATGCTGTTTTCTGGAAGATCTTAGAGACTTGGCATTACATGGGCTTGATATGATACATGATAAGTAGATGCCATTTATCCCATCATCATAGGTGTAAAATGTGGCCACTGTTAGAAGGGAAGATACCAATCATTTTGATGCAGGAAATATAACCTCCCATGTGTTCATGAGCAGTGAAAAACTCTCTATCTCAGTCAGTAACAGTTATAAATCCACTTAAAATTGTTAGATTCCAAAAGAGAACAACCAATGCTTTGCTCTTTAAGTGTAAAGCATCAGGTTCTTTTCAGGACTCATTCAGATGGGCGATTAATCCCATCCTCTGTGCAGAGCTGCTGGCAGATGCATGTGGATCAACCCTGGCAGCCCATAGCAGTAGATACACATGCAGCGGCTGCAAGGATACGAGCACATGCCAAAATTTGTAAGCAGATCTGCACTGAGGATGGGATTAATTACCTATCTCAGCCCTAAATGGTATTCACCTTTTTGTCCTCTTCTCTGGACTTTCACTTAGTTTAGCCAACAGGAGGTAAAGACACCCTCCAGTATGGGGAAACTTGTCAAGAAGACTTAGAGAACAGGCTCTACCAAAGTAGTCTGCTTTGTAGGCCTTACCTGGGCACTTAAGATAATAACCCTCTTGCTTTTCTTGAGAGCCAGTTAATCTCTACATTTGGTTAAGCTATATCTACTGCAGCCTTTGCAGTGGGACAAGCACATACAACTGCATGAAAGCTTCCACCAGGCTGGAATATTTCATTTGAAAAAATATTGAGGTTCTAACCTTTTTGCCTACTTCACTGCTAAAGCTAAAAAATCAAAGTTGGCATTATCTTCTTCAAAGCTGTAGTCCTCGTCAATAGACTCTGGTACTAGTATTATATGTATTTGTTTTCTGCCATACTGGACATTCAGAACATATGTTGCAAGCAGCAGTTAATCTGATGTTACATTGTCCATTAAATGCATATTCCTAGTTTTTCTAATTTTATGCTTTCCTTTCAGAAACTTTACCCTCCTTGCTGAACGGTTCACGTGATGGATACCAAACAAGTATACCTTCGCATACGTCGCTAGTCAGCTCTATTGAGAAAAACCTTCAAGATATTATGGACTCTTTGGTTATCGAAGCCCCCCCTCTAACAAGGAAGGTGTCCCAGACATCAATTCACAGTATTTCCTCAATGTCTAATGGGAGAAGTCAGCGCTGCCTGGTTTCACCACCTACAAGTCCACTCTCCTCCAACTCTGGCTATGAAAATGCTTTTTCTTCTCCATTATCATCCTCTGGTAGTGGAAGTCTTACCAGTCCCACAGCTGGACAGGATATGGCAAACACAACAGTACCTCCAGTTGTGCCTCTTAGAACCTCAAGTTTTAGCCATTCTTTACCACATCAAACACCCACATATGGCGGCAGCAGTTTGGATTTACGATCTCTACGTGGGGGTAGCAGTTCTATGCTTAGTCCACCTAGTCCAGGATGCAGAGTAGGTGGCCTTAGTGTACCCAGCAGTCCTATCCTGAGCAGAAAATATCAACATTCACTTTTGGATAGACCTTCTAGTCCATACAGGGATACTATGTCAGTTGCAAAGAGTTTGCCTCCTGACAGTCCAAGACTAGCGCGCAAAAACATGGAAACTATAAGTATGAGAGACCTTCCCCCACCCAGTCCTTCTCTGTCACGAAAAGGGTTTCCTGGTTCTCCCAAAACTGTATCAGAAAGTCCATCAAGAGTTCCTGATAGCCCACGTGCTACAACCCGCCGCAGAGTGGGTAGTGCAAGTTCCCCTGGTTCTGAAGACAATGTCTTCTCCAGGCAGTTTCGGGATCGTAGTCCTTCACCCTCCAGTTTTCAAGAACCTCCTCGTCGGATGACTCCAGCCTATAGCTATGGATCACTATCCACTTCATCTGAGAGTCCAAAAGCTCAAAGAAAAGCACATGGACTGCGAGAACGCAAAAATAGCATCACTGACATCAGCGGCAATCAGGACGAACTATTGGATTACCATCGAAGACAGAGAGAAGAAAGGCTAAGAGAGCAAGAGATGGAGAGACTGGTAAGGGCAGAAAAATCTTTACATATAGTATGAAGGATGTGCCTGGGCAATGTGTGCAGGAAAGGAGTGTGGAGGGTAGGACAGGGGCAGCATGTGTGGTGTGTGTACAGGAGAGAAGCATATTGGGTATGAAGGAGGAAATAAGTGAAGGGGAGGAGTGGGAGGTTGTGACAACCAGTAGAACAGTTTGTCTTTTAAAAACCAATTGGTGGTTACCGACCTTTCAATGGTTAGCAACAATAATGCAATTAAACTCCTGAAGGAGGGTTTTACAACAGAGGAATACAGTGCTACAAAATGGCCAGCTCAAGTTGAGGCAAGGTTTTCTGGTAAATGGGCACTCGGGTGGTAGGGGTGTGTTGGCAGTACTGTGGAGGACCCAGACTAAAGGAAAACTAACTTTTACGCAGTTTTTTGGGGACTGTCATGGAGTCCCAGAACAGTGGAGGTGTTGCTGGGGATGTGGTAGATGGAGCAGGGCTTTGTTGCCAAGCAATGTTTACACAAGAAATGGGACAGTAAAGCTGTGGTTACTACCAGCTCACAGTCGGGCACATAGTACACTAAATAAATATGAGATGTTGTGCTATAGATGCTAAGGGGTTACTGCACATGCACTGGGTACTGAAAGATCATTACATATGCACTGGGTAAGGGATTCTGCTCATAAGCAGAAGAATTGGTAGTGAAAGGTAAAAGCACATACATTGGCTACTGAGTGCTCGTGTAGGGGTTAATACAGGGGTGCCCAACTTTTTGAAGTGTGAGGGCCACTTAAGCGACTTGGTAACCGGTCGCGGGCCACAATGAGAGGAGCGAGTGGATGACCGTGTCTGTTCTGCACATGCAGAGAGGACACTGACACAGCCCATTGTACTTTTTAGCAGATTGTATTGGAGATAGGACATAAGTCTATTTATGTCTGCCACTACTTAGAGGTGAATGGGGGTCCAATTGGTCGGACTGACTTTGTAAAAGGGGTCCAAGGCTGCTTACTCGCACTGCGGGTGCAACACAGTGTACGTTTTGGCTTTCCTGCACGTTGTAATAGACTTCTATTATATTCTGCAGGATTGGTGCACTTTCAGAAAGCTCACCAAACTTTGAAGTAATAGCAGAAGTCTATGGTAACCCACAGGTAAACTAATCTGCACCTGCAGATCATTTTTAAAGCAGCACAGTAACCATTGCAGAAAATATAAACCCATATATACACTGATTTTAGTAATAAACTGACCTTTAACCACTTAACCCCCGGACCATATTGCTGCGCAATGACCAGAGCACTTTTTGTGATTCGGCAATGCGTCGCTTTAACTGACAATTGCGTGGTCGTGCGACGTGGCTCCCAAACAAAATTGGCGTCCTTTTTTTTTTCCCACAAATAGAGCTTTCTTTTGGTGGTATTTGATTATATCTGCGGTTTTTATTTTTTGCGCTATAAACAAAAATAGAGCGACTATTTTGAAAAAAATGCAATATTTTTTTACATTTTGCTATAATAAATATCCCCAAAACATATATAAAAAAACATATTTTTTCCTCAGTTTAGGCCGATACGTATTCTTCTACATATTTTTCGTTAAAAAAAATCGCAATTAGCGTTTATTGATTGGTTTGCGCAAAAGTTATAGCGTTTACAAAATAGGGGGTAGTTTTATGCCAATTTTATTAATATTATTTTTTACTAGTAAGGCGGCGATCAGCGTTTTTTTCAGTACTGCGACATTATGGCGGACACTTTTGACACATTTTTGGGACCATTGGCATTTTTATAGCGATCAATGCTATAAAAATGCATTGGATTACTATAAAAATGCCATTGGCAGTGAAGGGGTTAACACTAGGGGGCAGGGAAGGGGTTAAGTATGTTCCTGGGTGTGTTCTAACTGTATGGGGGGTGGACTCACTAGGGGAAAATACTGATCTTCCGTTCATACATTGTATGAACAGAAGATCAGCGTTTCCCCCGCTGACAGGACCGGGAGCTTTGTGTTTACACACAAAGCTCCCGGTCCTCGCTCTGTACCGAGCAATCGCGGATGCCCGGCGGCGCTCGTGCCCCCTAGTGGCCGCAAAAAGTGCTGACGTATAGCTACGGGCTCTCGCCCAGGAGAGCTGATCTGCCGCCGTAAAATGACGGCGGCAGGTCGGCAAGCAGTTAATAACAGTATTCTATTCCATCCCAGAGCAGGAGGTCGCGGGCCACATTAGAGGGCTCCGCGGGTCACTGGTTGGGCACTTCTGGGTTAATCTATCCCCAAGGTACTGGGTGCTAAGGAGTAAACATGCATGTCTGAGGACAGAGCGCTAATGAGATAATGCACATGGGTGTTGAGGAGCCGTTTCATATGCAGGGGACTGGACACTGAGAGGTTTAATGGGTTCTGAGTGTTAAAGGATAAGTTTACCTTTGTAAAAAATATAATAAAAATGCACATCTTTTTGCAGGTAAAAAAATTTGCATTTTTTTTTTTCTTTTCTAGGAGCCTGCAAAGCATTGTACCTGCAAACCGCAGATCTCAGGTGCAATGCAGGACTCCTGCAGACTGTCCATGTAAGCTGTCTGCTCGTACCTCCATAGGAGCAGGCTGTTACACACTGACAGGAAGAAACTATGAACTGCTCAACAGCGCCCTGGTAGGCCATTGAGAACTACCAAAGACGGCCACAAAGGCTGTTGGTACCTGTAGTTCATTCACAGAATGCTGTGAATGAATGAAGCGGCCTGGGTGGGCAGCAAGATTGGAGAGATGATCCCTGGCTCTCTGTTGCAAGTCAGGGAATGGCTACAGCAGGTGGAACATGTTCCCAAAGGTGAACGTTTCTTTTACCAGGACCAGATACTGAGGGGATAAAGCACATACTGAATACTCGACACTGAGGCCCCGTATACACGACCGAGCTTCTCGGCAGAATCCAGCGAGAACCTCGCTGGGAGACATATTCTGCCGAGGTTCTAGGTCGTGTGTACACTTCCGACGAGCGTCCCGTCGGGAAGCTCGTCGAGCCAAAATAGAGAGCACGCTCTCTTTTTCCTCGTTCAATGAGGAAATTTGGCTCGACTAGCTTTCCGACCGCTCATTGGGAACCTCGTCGGGCAGAACGATGGGTTTAGCCAGACGAGGTTCTCGGACGTGTGTACGCAGCCTGAGGGGTTGATGCACATACTATTGAACCAATCATATACATTATGGACAGGTCACTGATGCAGGTTTTTTTTTTTTCTTATGGCAAATGGATGTTGTTTTTGTAGTGCCATTAACAATAAATGGCAACGCTAGCACAACAAGTGTTTTAAATGAATGCAAGCAAAATTGTGGAATTTTACATGCGTTGAAAGAAACACTAAAGTATGAGATCAGCCTCACTGAGAAGCTATGAGAAAGCATTTTGAGTTTGATGGTGTGTATCTAGTCACTGCTAAATATGAGGTCTGAGCAGACAGGCCGTTCTGCTCTATTGGCAAACCCACCTTCCCTCCGCCTTCACATCTTCAATATGGTACAAGTGGCTGGAAGTGCTATTGGAGATGAATACTGCTTTGGCCATGGGCGGGGGCCAGGCAATAGAAATTAAATAATGTTTAGTGATTTTTATTTTTATTCATAATTTTGTGAAACATTATCAAGCTGTATTATGCAACTATGTATTATGTTCGTTTTTCTCCTGTTAATGGAATGTGCTACATAGTACATTCCATTCCAGATTTTAATATATTTATTTCCTTAATCATCGCTCACAAGCTGTGCTAAGCCCTTACCCTTGCATGCCTATTCATGTGTGTGTGTGACTCACCAAAGAGAAACCGTTGTTTGTGTCCTGACAACTCTCTACATGGCATACAAGAAAGCTATTCTGAATATTTTGTTTTTATAGTTTTGGTATATACGTCACAGATAACCGTTTAAGAGACAGCATTGAAAAATCCTTCTTCAGTTGCTTATTCTTTAATAATGGAGTTGGGGAAGTGGAAGCAGGGCTGCTTTGAGGCCGGATTCACACCTATGCAAATAAATTGGTTGCGGCTTAAACCGCATCCAATACGCAGAACATTTCTAAATACATTGTTTTCAATGAGGCTGGTTCACATATGTGCGATGCATTCGCACTGCGCATTGCTGAAAAAACGTGTGCGTATTTTATGCCTTGCGGTGCGGCTCGGGTGCAAATTCAGGTCCATTATCTTCTATGGGTACGCAGCTGATTGTGTTAATTTCTTGTCAGACTGTGTACTTACCGAAGCCGAGATGCCAAGGGTGGCCCACCGTTGCGACCCAACGCACACCGTCCCCTGGAGTTGGGACAGGGGAGGTAGGCCCCAGGAGGCACCAGCACCAGCGAGGTCCTGGTTGGTAGCTGGGATTCTGGTGAAGACTTGAACTGGAGCCCCTACTGGTGGCGGTGAGCAGAGCAGGCAGCCTAGGAGGCACAGGACAGGTGCAGGGCAGGTAGTAGAGACTGTACTGAGCAGCAGTGGAGCAGGTAGCTAAGTGGTACTGAGCAGGTGCAAGCGGGTGAGACTGAAGACAGGTCCGGAAAGCAAGCCGAGGTTCAGGGGTTAGAGAGAGCAACAAGTCCAAAGCCAAGCCAGAGGTCGGGGGGTGGAGAAGACAGCGTATCCAGGAACAAGAGCCAATGTCAACTTCAGGGAGAGAGCAGAGTCGTACGGAAGTCCGGGTCAGTGGTTCAGGTAAAGCGGCAGAGAGTCCAAGCACAAGCTGAAGACAAACCAGCAACCCGCCATGAGACAGGAGCTGGTTTAAATAGGCTGGTTAGGCCTCCGATTGGTTCCGGGGGGATGCGCGCCCGTGTGCTGCGCCGCTGGACTGCGCGTGCCTTTCCCGCACGGGTACGCACCGGAGCGCGGCTCTACTGCGCATGTGCGGAGATCGGTAAACAGGGCTGGATCCCTGACATTTCTCTTCAGGAATTTCTCTCATTCAGCCCAATACACTCCCCCCCGACTCTCCTCTCCCCTGTAACTTCTCCCAGGTCTCCAAATTTGCAGCTAAAACTGATCTATTCTGCTGAACACTTCTGTTATCTCTCTGCAAATATAAGAGAGCTGAAATTTGCACCGCACTAGTGTGATTCTTAGAAATTGCAGGGCCCCATACAGCCTACCTAACAGACCCCCCCTATAAAAATATTAAGGGCCAGTTCACACCAGATGCAGTTTTGTGCACTTTTTTTCCGCACTAAGGGCAAGTTCACACCAGACGCAGTTCCATACAGTTTTGTGTGCATTTTTTTATGCGCTAGAAATGCATGCACAGCGTTTTCCATGTATTCCAATGGCTCTAGCTCACACCATGCAGTCAGTTTCCAGGGCAGAAACTGACCGGAAACTGACTGCATGGTGTGAACTAGAGCCATTGGAATACATGGAGAACACTGTGCATGCATTTTGTGCAGAAAAAAAGCACACAGAACTGCTTCTGGTGTGAACTGGCCCTAAAAATGCATACACAGGGCCAGATTCACAGAGCGTAAGTCTAAATTTGCGCATGCGTTTCGATACTCTGCATCCCCAAAACGAGATGCGCAAGAAATCTACTTTTTTTTGTCCAGCGTAATTTCGATAGATCGGCGCATCCGTCCGCGCAAAACTGCGCTAGACACACCATTGATTTGAATGAATGAATGAATGAAAACTTGTATAGCGCGGCACATGCGAACTGAATCGCCTCTGGGCGCTTGTTGTTCCTGTCTCCTTTGATATCAAAAGAGAAAAGTCTTGACCTTTTTCCTAAATGCTAGGTGGTTCTCCTCCAACCGAATGCTGGTTGGTAAAGCGTTCCATAGTCTTGGACCTTGGATCGCGAATCTTCTTTCTCCTTTGGACTTGAAGTTGGCTTTTGGAACCTGGAGTAGGTTCTGATTCGTGGATCGCAAAACGCGATTGGGATTATGCGTTTTTATTATTTCGCATAAATAAAGGGGGGCATTCCCATGGACACATCAATGCGTAAGACAGAGAGCTTTAAAAGTAATTCTGTCTTTGACTGGCAGCCAATGAAGGGATCTCAGTGAAGGTGAGATGGATTCCCAGGGTTTTTTCCCAGTCACAAGTCTGGCGGCCGTATTCTGAACGACTTGCAGACGAGCGATTTGGTACTTGGGGAGGCCGAGGTAAAGGGCATTTGCATAATCCAGCCTGGAGTTTACAATTGCTCCCACCACGACCGCTAAGTCTTCTTTAGGGATGAACGGAGTGAGTCTGCGTAGTAGGCGCAGTAGATGGTGAGATCCACTGACTACTGACCCTATTTGTGCGTCCATTGTCATAAAGGAGTCAAAAATGACCCCTAGGCTTTTGACTTTGGCGCTAGGGGTGATGAGCTTGCCCAGAATAGGCGGGGGGGTCCACGCTGTTGATGGTTGATTCCTGCGCTTGGCGTGAAACAGGAGAAGTTCTGTTTTCGCTCCATTGAGTTTAAGATAACTCTTTGTCATCCAGTCCTCTATCAAAGAGAGGCATGTCTCTAGATTGAGGTGGTGGTCCTGTCTGTTGCAGATGCGGAAATAGAGTTGTGTGTCGTCTGCGTATGAGTGATAGAGCAGTTTTTGGCTGCTGATAATCTCAAAAAGAGGACGAAGATATATGTTAAACAGCACTGGTGACAGAGGCGATCCTTGAGGGACTCCGCATGTTACTGTGCGTTTTTCAGACATAAAAGGTCCTAACTTTACCGTTTGCGATCGGTTTTCCAGAAAAGAGGAGAACCAAGATAAATCGCCTTCTGCGACTCTGGCTACTTCAGCGAGCCGAGTCAGTAACAGTTTGTGGTCGACAGTGTCGAAAGCGGCACTTAGGTCCAACAGAACTAGAAGACAAGATTCTCCTTCGTCTGCGGCCTTGAGAACATCGTCCCATACTTTCAGCAATGCTGTTTCTGTCCCGTGTCCGGGACGGAAGCCTGATTGCAATGGGTCAAGTAGCTTGTAGGTATCCAGATGCTGTTGCAGCTGTTGTACCACTACTTTTTCCATTATTTTAGAGAGTACGTTGAGGCTTGTTATGGGACGGCGGTGGAGTGGGTCCTTGGGGTCCAGGGAGGGGTTCTTCATGATGGGTAGGATTATACCCTCTTTCAACTGTGAGGGCATATTTGCTATTCAAATATGCTAATGAGGGAGTTACGGGGATCCACAAAAGAACGTTGGTGCAGCGCAGGCTACGCGCTGTGCGCAACAGCTGCACGGCCTGTCTAAAATTAGACCATATAAAAGGTGGTATAAAATTAGACAATTCGTCTACATGTCAGAGAAAGCAACACTGTTAGTGAGGAGCTGAGCAGTCACACTTGCTGCCCAACAAACTGTATGCCAACATGCCAGTGGCATCCATGCTCATAGCTATACTACTGACTTTAGATGAGCAAAGAAGGAGGAGGGCACGGGAGAGGATTTTTTTTTTTTTTTTTTAACCAAAATTTTTTCTTTGCTTTAAAAAACATTTTTACAAAAAATATACATACATATATACATCAATACATAACATACATACAAATTACAAACACGGTCTCACTATCTTTCAATAGCCCTTTAAAACCTTGATGGATATAATAATCTAATCTGATACAAGCCCCTCACTCTTCACTTGATATATCACACACGCATAGACATCTTTGGCATGAGTGATTCTGAGGTGTCTCGCATCTTCAGATTCACCCCTCATGCCATCCTGGAATTAACTACAACCCTGCAGGAGCCCAACACATGACACCACCCATGACAGCTACATATACAATCAGAGCCCCATCCCCACAGATTTCGAACAGAACATGTATGGGGACAGCTGGCTGGTTGGTGAGTGACATGGGTGGCAGGCATGACTGCCCCCCCCCATGATGCTGAAATCACAAGGGGCACATGCACTACTAACATCCTCCTGTCTTATCCCTTCAGGGTGACTCTGCATATGCACTGGGACCCCATCTCATGACTCCTATACGGAACCCCCCCTAACCAAGGCTACCCCGTCTTCTGAGGGAAGAGCAGCCAGGAGCCAGCTCACATTAGGCATCTTTGCACGTTAAACACACACATTAATCATGGCACAATGATAATGCATGCATGCACACCACTGTGGTCCCTAGCACAGACACATCACATCCTCCTCACATTGGATTGGCACAAGCCCACCATGCATGACTTGTGAGCAGCAACGCCACGCCACGACTCCAATTATGTCACTGTACATTCATACATCATTCACACAGACCTGGGGATCACTTCTCCCTGGTCCTGGGGAACCCTTCTCCACCAAAACTGAGGGTGACACCCCTTTTCCGGCAGGAATATCACCCCCACATTCCAAAAACATTAAAAAAAAAAAAAATGTCCAGCAAAAAAAAAAAAATGCCCAGCAAAAAAATAATTAAAAAAAAAAACACAACAAAGAAAACACAGAAAAGACAAAAATCACTCTGCAAAACAGTCACCAAATATCTCAGACACGTCACAAACAAACAAACAAACGCTAATAAACAACAGAACAAAAGCACCTTGCTTTATAGGGAGGGATACAAAGGGATGTACTTTTGCAAAGGAAGTGCGTTTGTGTCTGTCTATTTATGCTGTCTGCGTAGTTCATTACGTTGCCCTAGTCCACTTCCAATTTCACTGATTGCGCCGTTCCCGAGTTGTGAGCATGCGCACAGAGGTGCTGACCATGGTCTGCTTCAAGCGCGCATGCGCGAGCCGGCCGGCCCTTCATTTGCATGGGGTCACGGCTCATTTCAATGTAACACGCCCACGTCCTTCCCAATTTGAATTACTCCGCCTTGCGCCTCTGAAATAACGTTGCGCAGGCGCAAATTTCTGCGCAGAACCGACGAGAATAGGGTGATTGCGCCGCTACATTGCGCTAGTCTAACGTAAAGGCGGTGCGCTACGCCGGTCCAATAATGCGCAGATGTACGTGAATCTGGCCCACAGTGTTTTCCATGTATTCCAATGGCTCCAATTCACAGCAATGCAGTCCATTCCAGTTTCCAGTCAGTTTCTGCATCAGAAACTGACTGCACTGGTGTGAACTAGAGCCATTGGAATACATGGAAAACGCTGTGCATGCATTTTTAGGGCCAGTTCACTCCACAAAAATGCACTCCTACATTTCAGATCAGTTTTTGCTTACAGTTCACACCACACACAGTTCCAGAGTGTTTTTGATACAATTTGCTATGTTTCAGTATAGCTCTGTGCAGAAAAAAATCAGCACGCTCTACTACATGCTCTACACTGGTGTGAACTCGAGCCATTGGAATTTATGGAAAACATGCATCTTTAGTGCAGAAAAAAGCGCACCGAACTGCATCTGGGGCACTTAGTGCAGAAAAAAAGCGCACAGAACAGCATCTGGTGTGAACTAGCAAACAATGTTTTCACTAAAAATACACTTATATCATTATTAGCGGACACAAACACAAAATAACTTAAATTCCTGCAAAATCCAAAACATAAAACTATATTGAGGTAATAAATAAAGCTCTGTGTGTGAATGAGGTCTTGGTGCTCATTCACATGGGTGCTGTGGCCTTTTTTTGTTGTTGGAGCTGCGTGTAGGCGCAGCCTTTGTTACACTATGGGGATGCAGAGGCTGTACGAACACAGCTGCAGGTCATAATATGATAGACGTGTGTGGATTCGGGTGTATTGCCCTGAACACAGACTGTGTGCATTCGGGGGGGCCACTCACCCACACCTCTCAAGTTAGGTCTTGCGGCTGTGTTCGTATAGTAGCTGTGTCTTCATTAAGTAACAGGCGGCTCTGGCCACAGAAACAAACTGCTCATTCACACTGTATGGGCCAGAGAACGTGTGTGTGTGTGTGTGTGTGTGTGTGTGTGTGTGTGTTTTTATTATTTTTTTTACCTTTAAAAAAAAAAAAAAATCTTTAGCAATTTTTATATAGAATTTTTTTTTTAACAGGGATGTTTGGAGGGCTTTGGCGAAACCTCAGGATTCTAAACAGACCTCTAATGTCTTACTTTTGAGATGGAGAAAGGGACTGAAGATGTAAATTCCTCGGTCCCTTTCTCTGCTGCCTCAGCTGCACTGGTCAGTGAGTGCACCGACTCTGTACTGGGGCTCCTGTTCATTCACAGCATGAAGCATGGTAGACACGGATTACTTGAACCATGTCCTGTGGTCTGATGAGACCAAGATAAAGTTATTTGATTCAGATGGTGTCAAGCGTGTGTGGCGGCAACCAGGCGAGGAGTACAAAACCAAGTGTGTCTTGCCTACAGTCAAGCATGGTGGTGGGAGTGTCATTGGTGTAGACCGTAAAAAGAAAGGGAGAGAGAACGGTCCCCTGTGAAACCCCAATTTTCTTATGGCCCTATCTGACACACAGTCTTGCACACGCACATACTGTGGTCTTCCTGTCAGGTAGTCTACATTCCATGACGTAAGGGAAACATCAACCTGTATTGCTGCAAGATTCTTGCCCAAAAAATCCGGCCTGAAAGTTTTTTAAAAGCACTGGAGAAGTAAAAAAAACGTGACCCTCAAGCCCCGTACACACAGCTGTGGGGAGAGCTTTTGGTCAGGAATCACGGCCACGTGTATGCTTCCTTGCAGTTTTCCCATCAGGAAAACTGCTGGGAGTCCCAGCGGGAAAAATAGAGAACCTTCTCTCTATTTTCCCGCCAGGATTTCTGGTGGTTTTAAACCTGCCAGTTTTCCTATGGGGAAAACTGTGAGGAAGCATACACACCGCCGGGATTCCCTTCCAAAGCTCTCCCCACAGTTTTCCCGACGGGAAACCCGGCCGTGTGTACACAGGGAAACATACCGAGCAGGTTCTCGGGTTTACTCTTTTTACCGCTGAGAAAACTGAGTGTGTTTACAGGGCTTCACAGTGCTTGCCGACTTATCCAGGTTTGGATACATGCGATTTTTAACATGAAAATTATTGCATCCTCAACCCTCAAGTCTTGGCTGGTATGCGAACTGCAAAGGATCTAAACATTTACTAACCATAACTAATCTAAAACCAGTCTCTCCAAGGTCTTTGTGATGTGAGAGGTCAAAGCCACTGGTCTATAATCCTTGGAGCCACAAGGATGTGGTATATTTGGCACAGGGACAAGACAGGGCATCTTCCACAACACAGGAATGCATCTACAGCTGTGTGCATTGCGCACATTTTTCACAAATGGGTCCCATACTATGAAACAATCACAGTACAACAGTAGCCAAGGAGGAGCAAATTCTATATCTCTTACCATTAACACCTCCACAAAGATCTTCATGTATCCTATCAATTGGGGTTATTTACAAAAGGCAAATCCGCTTTGCACTACAAGTGCAAAGTGCACTTGAAATTGCACTTTGACGTGCAGTCGCTGTAGATCTGAGGGGGACATGCAAGTAAAATAAAAAACAGCATTTTAGCTTGCACATGATTGTGTAATAAAATAAGCAGATCTACCACTCAGATTTACAGCGACAGCCCTTCCAAGTACACTTGCAGTGCAAAGTGGATTTGCCTTCAGTAAATAACCCCCAATGTTTCTTCAATATATTAACATTCACTTATTAGTCACAGTGACAAACTATTTTCAAAGCATTCTGGTCATAACCAGGACTCTCTCAATATAAGACCACCCGGCAAAGAGCTGTCTTGTCATAGCAGAGAGAAATGTTGGGTCTCTCAGGAATAATTTTTATGGCTAATAGCCAAAATCATGCAACAGATCCATTTAGCTTTATAGTGCACCTTTTTTCGAAGTCCCCTTTCACACTGTGCCGCTTCTAGCGTCGGCGGTAAAACACCAATATTTAGCGGTGCTCTACTACTGATTTGCGGCGCTATGCGGCCGTTAGCGGGCACTTTTAACCGCCGGTATGGCGGACTTGCCTATTGATTTCAATGGGCAGGAGCGCATTAGGAGCAGTGAGTATACCACTCCTAATGCGCTCCAAAGAAGCTGCTGGCAGGACTTTTTCTGTCGCCCTGCCAGCGCACCGCTCCAGTGTGAAAGCCCTTGGGCCTGCCTGCCGGTGTAATTACTGCACCTTGTATCTGTTTTGCAGTGGCTACCAAATCAGCCTTTGTTCTAAATTGAAAGCCAAAACTTTTATAATTTTACTTTTAGAGGTCATTCCTTCACTCCCTTCTCTTTGGGAGGGCATTCCTTCATGTTTTGTCTCCTGACACAACTATAAGTGAGAGATCTCTCTAAAGAAAGGAAAACCTCTCTTGGACAGTTTTCAACAAAATTTTTTGAATTTTCTGTCTGTTTTGGTCCCAGTGACAATGGTCATCAGGGCATATAGACAGGATAAAGCTCCTCCGTGGGGACGCAGAGCGCTATAAATATCTGACAGGTTCTAACCCTCTTTTGACTAGATGAATAGTTAGTGGATTTCTTGAAAGCTTTCCAGGACATTTAAAGGGATTGTAAAGGAAAAATATATTTTCCCTAAATGGCTTCCTTTACCTTAGTGCAGTCCTCCTTCACTTACCTCATCCTTCAATTTTACTTTTAAATGCCCTTATTTGTTCTGAGAATTCCTGTTCTTCTGTCTGTAACTCACCACCGTAGAGCGAGGCTTTGTCCCTGGTGTGAAGAAAGCCTCTTGAGGGGGGAGGGGGCGAGCAGGAGTGTCAGGGCGCCCACTAACACACAGCTCCTTTCTCTATCTGCAAAGTAGAGAGCGTCCTGACTTGCCTGCTCGCCCCCTCCACCCTCAAGAGGCTTTCTCCACACCAGGGAGAAAGCCTTGCATTACGATGTGGAGTTACAGACAGAAGAACAGGAAGTGAGGATTTCTCAGAAGAAATAAGGACAGTTAAAAGCAAAATGGAAGGATGAGGTAAGTGAAGGAGGACTGCACTAAGGTAAAGGAAGCTATTAAGGGAAAAAAATGTTTTCTTTACAACCCCTTTAAAGGATAAGTGGATAAGTTCACCTTTTGGAACATGTTACATATATACGTATATATTTTCTAACTCCTGCCTCTTTTGCCCCTGGTCCTCCCCTCTGTGACTGTGGACAGGGGTTCTTTTTCCTGCACCGTTGTCACTTTTAAAAAACAGTGCAGGTGTACAGGGCTCCTGTGAATGAATAAGCTTCAGGTACCATCTTCCACCGCCTGTGATTTACTGATTGCAAGTGCCATAATAAAAAAAAATATATATATAGTGATGTATCAAAAACTTTTTTTTTTGTTGCAAAGATGAATTTAGTCTAGCCTAGGTTAACAGATTTTTGCTCCTGTCCCAGCTCAAAATTCCTGTCCCCTGCAGCGGGCAGGAGATGGTGTCTCTCTGACGTGTCCCCTCCTTATCCAACACTACAGCTCTTCATTCAGCAACAGGGAGCGTAGGCATTGCCAAATGCAGAGCCGTAGTTTTCACAAGGTAGGGGGCTTTTCGGACTGCTGTAAATAGAATGCAGTCTTTAATTTATCTAGTTGAAGGGAACCAGAATACAGCTGATGCAAGATCTCTGTTAAATAACAGAATGGCACGTACAGGCAGATGGGCGTACATGTACGTCCCTGCCTTCTAGCGGGTCGGGGGTCCGATCGGGACCCCCTTCGCTGAGTGCGGCGGGCGGCTTACCTTAGGGAGCGATCCGTGCTGAGGGGGCGGCTGCTTGATTCTGTCCGCCCCCTTGTGATCGCTCCCAGCCAATCCAGAAACCCCCGGCGTGTCACTTCCTCTGCCTGTATAATGTAAACACAGGCAGAGGAAGTGATGTGAGCTCTCCTCTGGGCTGTATTTACAATCCGCCGAGAGGAGAGAAGACTCACAGTAAGTCGCACAAACACTACACTGACACCAGTACACATATGCACATTTAACCCCTTCAGATCACCCCACCCCCCTGTCACACTGTCACTGAATGCACTGATCACTGCATTTAGTGTCAGTGTGACAGTTAGTGTTGGGTTCAGGGTAGCCCCGTACCCCCCCTAATAAAGTTTTAACCCCCTGATCACCGCCCTAGTTAACCCTTTCACCCCCTATTGCCAGCATCACTAAGCGATAATTTTTCTGATTAGTGTCGCTGTTGCCGCTAGGTAGCAAATTTTTTATGTTTTATTGCGATTTTTTTTTTTTTTTTCTTTTACTAAAGACATGTGGCTGAATAAATTTTGGCCTAAATGTTTGACTAAAATTTAGTTTATTCGATTTTTCTTATAACAAAAATAAAAAAATATTATTTTTTTTTTTTTTTTCAAAAATGTCGCTCTATTTTTGTTTATAGCTCAAAAAATAAAAATCGCAGAGGCAATCAAATACCATCAAAAGAAAGCTCTATTTGTGGGAAGAAAAGGACGCAAATTTTGTTTGGGACGACCGCGCAAGTGTCTGTTAAAGTGACGCAGTGCCGAATTGTAAAAACGCCTCTGGGCATTTAGCAGCATATTGGTCCGGGGCTTAAGTGGTTAAAAGTGCACTTTTAAAGCTACATGCACTGTATGGCAAATCGGTTCTGCAAATCTGATTTTTGACTGAAGGAAACCAGAATTGAGCTTGTGCAGGAGCTCCATTAAAGTAATAATAAAAAGTCTGTCTTTTTTTTATTTTTTATTTAAAAATAAGAAACTTGTTATACTTGCCTGCTCTGGTTTTGCACAGAGCAGCCCAGATCCTCCTCCTTCTCGGGTTCCTCTTTTGGCCCCTCCCTCCTGTCTAGTGCCCCCACAGCAAACGGCTTGCTATGGGGGCACCAGAGCCGCAGCTCTGTGTGTCCTTTCAGACACTGAGCCGTGGTTTGGCCCAGCCTCCTCTCTCTTCTGATTGGCTAACTTCACTTTGACAGCAGCTGGAGGCAATGGCCCCACTGCTGTGTCTTAGCCAATCAGGAGGGAGAGTCCCGGATGGCAGAGGCACTCGTGGATCTAGATGGGGTTCAGGTAAGTATGGGGGAGGGGAGCTGCTGCAAACTGATTTATTTTTATTTTATCTTAATGCATAAAATGCATTAGGCTGCTTTCATATTGGGCAGTGGAGCCTGCTATACCATTGTATTTACTGCGGTATTCGCCTGCTAGCGGACGAAAAAGGGATAATATCTACAGAGGCGCATTGCGAGCGGTATTACCGCGGTTTCCCATTGCTTTCAATGGGAAGGAGTGGTATAGGAGCGGTAAACACACCGCTCCAATACCGCTGCAAAGATGCGGCTAGCAGGACTTTTGGAGCGATCCTGCTAGCGCACCGCTTCAGTGTGAAAGCCTTCGGGCTTTCACATTGAAGACTACAGGGCAGGTTTTTTCAGGCGGTATAGCAGCGCTATTTTGCCCTAAAATGCCCTTTAGAATTACTTTAAGTAACCAAAGGAAGTATGTCATTTAAATACTCATGTTTTCATGCACTCATAGTTTATCTAATCATCAGAGCCATCCTCACAGTTTATCTGGTCATCTGGAGAAATCAAGAGGGTAATCCAGGTAGCAGTAAAAGTCTGATGGAGGTTTTAACCCTTCCCTTCCCTTCCTTTGACCAGATGAAGAGTGTAGCTTTCTTGAAAGCTTGTCCAGAAACCTTTATTTGATTTTCAGTTGTTAATGGGGTTAAATTGGTAATTGTTTTCAACTGCAGTGAAAGAGCAAGATGGAAATGTTTTCTCGAACAAACGTCTAACAGTTTATTGTGGTTTTATTTCAGTCAATTCAATTTGTTCCAAAATTGAATGTTATGGACAACATTTTGAAGAACTTTTGAATGTCAAGCCTTGGAATGTACTGAGAATGTTTGTATGAACACAAATTCCAATTCTGCTAGTAATATAGGCAGCTTTAAAACCAAATGCCGTGTACACACGGTCGTTTTTTGTGATGAAATAAAATGACATTTTTAAAAACGTCATTTAAAATGATCGTGCGTGGGCTTCACATAGTTTTTTGTCTTCTGAAAAATGACAAAAAAAAATTTGAACATGCTTCAATTTTTTTGGTCGTTTTTGAAAATGTCTTTTTTTTGTGTTGTAAAAAATGATCGTGTGTGGGCTAAAACAACATTTTAAACCCGCGCATACTTAGAAGCAAGTTATGAGATGGGAGCGCTCGTTCTGGTAAAACTACCGTTCATAATGAAGTAAGCACATTCATCACGTTGTAACAGACAAAAAAGAGCGAATTGTCTTTTACTAACAATGAATCAGCTAAAAGCAGCCCAAGGGCGAATAGAACTTCCCCTTTAGAGTGCCATTGTACGTGTTGTACGTCACCGCGCTTTGTTCATAATTTTTCAAAAACGATAGTGTGTGGGCAACATTGTTTTTAATGATGAAGCTGGAAAATTAAAAAAAAAAATTCATGCCGAAAAGTGATCGTGTGTACGCGGCATAAGGCTTTAATACATGGGTCGTATCTCGAAAGAGTTCTAAGAATTTCCGTTTGAATATTGCACCATTAGTGGGCTATAGCAACAGCCGATTATTATTATTTTTTTGTGTGGCCATCAAATTTGAATAATCTGGCATGTTGGAATTTTTTTTTTTAAAACAAACGATTTTCTAATCAATGATAGGAAACTCGTGAGAGAAAAATAATCGAAAAAAAAAAAATGTGCATGTGCAAGAAAAGAAAAAAAAATTCCCGGAAAGGAAAGATTCCCAGCCAGGAAAAAAAAGAGCAGCTGAAATTAAAGGCTCGGTTGGCCGAATTTCTAAATTAACGGTGGCACCATCTTATTACAAAACACATGAAGTGTTTTGATTTTTTTTTTTTTTTTTTTTTAAGAAAATTCTATCGAAATGCTACCATGTGTGGCCAGTCTAATTCTAGTCTCACTTTAAACTAATGTTTTAAACATTGTAAAGTGTCAGAGGTGCCCGATTTCACCTATTAATTTTAGCCTATTGTAAAGTGTCAGATTTTAGCTCCTGTGCCAGCTCACAATTCCTGTGAGCTGTCCTTAGCTGGGGATGGTGTCTCTCTGACATGCCCCCTCCTGCCTGTCCAACACGACAGCTCTTCATTCAGGGAGCATAAGCATTTCCGATTGAAGAGCCGTGGCTTTCACAAGGTAGGGGGCTTGTCAGACCGCTGGAAATAGAACGCTGTGCTCAGAGTGCAACAGTCTTTATTTGAAGCTAGTCAAAGGGAACCAGAATTGAGTTGGTGCAGGATCTCCGTTTAAATCATTTTAATTAAGTATGGCACTTAAATACTCCATCCATAGTTTATCCCATTTGTTTAAGTTGCGTCTACAATTGGGCTTTACCTGGACAAAAAATAAATAAAAAATTACCACGTACAATGCTCAATTGTTTTGTTACAAGTGCAGATTTTAAAGCTACATCCACCTAATGGAGAATTTCAGCAATTCTATCATCTATATATCTGATTTTGACATTTTAAAAAAACCTTTTGTCTATAAAACCACAAGCCACTGAAAAAAAATAAAAAGTTATCATTTTATTTATTTTATATAGATAAATAGTAGTGTTCTACCACTCAGAAATGTGCATTTTGTTTCCGTCAGGAGCGGCAGAGGCTGGAGACCATTCTGAATTTGTGTGCTGAATACAGTAAGTCCGATGAAACCACTCCGCCTGCTCAGCTACAAGAATCTCAGGCCTTTATGTCGTTGGGTGCCAATGTTGAAAGGACTTCACCAATACACTGTCGAAGACCATCGTGGGATGGTAGTCTAGGGAACAGTCACGAAAATACTGGGAGCCTGGTGAAATTGAGGGGAGGACACCATGAGGAAGAAGCTCAAAAAGAAGAAAATAGCAGCACAGAGAGTACCCAGCATGAAGTGAGTGTATCGTTTTTAAGCTTTGTTTTAACCAGCCTTGAAGGTCTTATTAATGTTTTTGCATTGTGGTCAAAAGGGGATAAAAGGGCAACAACAGTTGCAATGGTTTATGCAGGAGGCTTACTGACTGTTCCCATGATATAATCTACAATAAAAAGTAGTGCAGTTGTCTTAAAGTGAGCCTATACTGTTATTAAATGTGCTATACACCTTTTTTATATTTAAGAGTCGCCTCGATACTGGACAGATATTACCTAACAATAAATGGTCCTCTACTGCAGAGCGCCACTCTATGAAAGTCCAACTTTCTGAATGTGCACCAACTGCATGACTGTCAATAGAGTCTGGTAATAGGCTGTTTAAGTACTGGGTGCTTTTACAAAGATTGGCTGGGGCGTGCCTACTGGGCCACATACCCCATAGGTTGGGTGAGTTCAGCAGGTTGTGAATATGCTTTAAGGCCTCTTACACACAGATCAGTTTTTCTTCAGGTTTTTCTTTTCAGTTTACCAAATCCATCTAATATGAGGTCAAACCTCAAGAGTCTCAATTTGTATGCAATCAGGCAGGCCCTTGTACTACATAGTTTTGGTAAACTGAAAAGAAAAACCTGAAGAAAAACTGATCTGTGTGTAAGAGGCCTTACAGAGAAAAAAAGTTTACTTCAAGCTGTTGGTAATGGAAAGGGTTTTAACAGACAATGGCCAAATTTGTCAGTCAAAACAAAGCCCTTGTAAATACTGTAAATGACTGACGGATAAGGGTCATCGACAGCTCCTCCTTTTGTGATAAATCAAGCCCTGTGTTATAGCAGCTTTCCCAATCAAGGAAATAGTTAGAGGCTCGATAGGAAGATAAAAACAGGATAGAGATAGAGGGGACCGCTAGCGTTTACTTTTACTTAGAGGTATACACATAGGTGGTCCTAATGTGAGCTCTTGGGGACCAGATATATGTTAAACATATTTATTATTGCCCTGGGTATGTGCTCTACAGAATAAGAAGCTTTTGCTTTTGTTTGCATGAAAACACGGCTCTAATGACCAAATTATTTTACCTATTGTGAAGGTTTAAGGAAAACCTTTACTGATAAAGTATAGAGATTAAACTGTAGATCTCAAAATGCTAGCTGCCTGGTTGCTATGCTGATCCAAACACTGACCTGTAGACAAGCGTTGAATTCTAAAGCAGCCTTAAATGGTATTAACTCTCCTATAGGCTAAAGCCCCCATACACATGGGCCAAATGTCGGGCGGTATCAGCTAGTTTCTATTGAATTCGTTCAACTGGCTTCTGTCGAAGGGGCACGACTATAAAAAGGTCTGCCTCTCAATCAGAGCACTGACCGGAGTGTTCTAGCGGAGTGGCCGCCCCCCCTTGTATGAAAAAAAAAACCAAGGCTGAAATGGGAAATGATTACTTTTGACACTTTGCAATTGAAGCTTAAACCAGGGTTCGACAAACCCCAGGCGCCAGGTCGCATTGGCGCCTAGAACTAGCGGCCTGGCTCCTGAGCTAAACTGTGGCAGATGTCTTGTTCCCATGCAGCTCCCTGAACTAAAATGTCACGCATTGCATGTCAAATGACCAGAAGCATGTCACAACCAGGATGTGTCTGCATACAGTGTGCAACGAGTAGTGGAAGTAGCTGAGGATGATCCTGTCCACCACAAACAGATGGATGGTGGTCCTATTTTCTGGATCAGATGGCATCAGATAAAAACGGACAAGCGGTCCATTTCCATCCGATTGCCCCATACAGGAGAGCGTGATTGTGTCCGAGTTTGCTCTGCATTGTAGAGAGGACACAGACCTGTCATCCACCTGCTCAGCGGAGAGATTCCCCACTGAGCAAGCTGATTCCGCTTGGTGGACGTGCCTGTGTGAAAGAAGCACGCATAAAAAACATCAATTGCGATACACGTTGCATATCGTCTCTCACAAACTGGCTCCTAACTTATTTAGCTTGCTTCTAGATTCAAAACAAATTTGTCAAGCCCTGGCTTAAACGCTCTGTAAATGACATAGACCTGTTTACAGTGCGTTAACGGCATGCTTGTGGTGTGTTTTCAATAGAAGTAAATGGAGGAAGTTGCAAAGCGTCAACCCCTGCCAAACTCTGCAGGAGGTGCTATTTATACCTCATCATGAGACAACGCTAATGCTGCAGTTGGACACTTCGATAGATTCCCTATTTTTCCAATTTGAAATGGTATTAAAAGGTGTTTGGGAAGTGTTTAAAAAGCCAATGTTTTTAGTTCATGTGTGAAAGAGCCCATAGTGCAGTTAGATCATTAGTGGTAGTCTTCATACTTGGTAAAGGGTTCCTTTTTAAAAATTGAGTAACTCATGATATGTAAATCTTAGTATTCTGGCATGAAACAAGTCTGACTTGCATGTGTAATCTTATCAATACTAAATGTGAAACAAATAAACAGGGTTTTGGCTGAGATTTTAAAATCGCCATTAAAAAGTGATGTAGACCTATATAATTCTACTTGGGTTGGGTCCTTACCTGGCTTCAAAATAAGGATGGTAATGATTTGTACATGGTGCTGGGAGCTGACCTTCAGATATGGCCCAGGTGTAAATGTAAGGAAATCGTCCTAAAATTCGAATTATAATAATAGGATTCTATATGTGCCTGGACCTGTTTCATTAGTGACTTTTCTGACCATCTGTAACAAGCCCTTCATAGGCAAGGGGCATCCAACTTTTCCTTGTTGCCCTGTGTCTGTATTAAAAAATGTATAGCATTTTAGTAATGGTGGAAGTAAGACTCCAAGTACCTTTTTTGGATGTATATAAATGTATATAAATTGTATATAAATTATTATAAAAGACCTGCATTGTACCTACTTTTTTGTTGGTCTGTGACCTCCATCCCATACCTATCCACCAAACACGGTTCTAGTCAATACTATCCAGCTTTAACAAATATCTCACCTTCCACCTAAAGTGTTGTTTCCAGTGCCTAATCTCTACTTGATTCAGTACTTTTGAATCGGAGACCTGGATTAAGTGTACTGTAAATGGGAGACAGAAGGGTATAAAAGTTCCTTATCTTTATCTAATTTCCGGTCAGACTTGGCAGACAGTAATGGCGGCCTCTAATGTCTTCATGACAAATCCCCTTTAACCCGTTGCTATCAATTTAGTGCATCACATGCAATGACCTTGAAAGGGTTAAAACAAGCTCATGCTCTCCGTCCACCAGAAGTGGTAGCCCCCCCCCCCCCACCCCAATCTCTATGGTTCTCAAGCTGCCCTCAATTGCAAACCTATTATGTTTGTTTTTTTCTTTAAATCGTAAATTTTTTATTAGTTTTGATATTTTTTTCTATTGTGAATAAAATATGATTTGCAGATCTCAAACTCGTTGCATTCCGTTTTTAGGGCCCTTTCACACGGTGCGGACCTTTTTCCGGTCCGCTCCGTGTGTGTCCGTCGGCTCAGCGGGGGGTCCCGCTCAGCTGTCGGCGGACAGGGCGGTCCCTGCACACTGTGCAGGGACCGCCCTGTCTCTCCTCCGCTATCCCCTATGGGGAATCGGATGGAAACGGACCGTCTGTCCGTTTGCATCCGATCCGATCCACCGGACGGAAGAAAAATAGGGTTTTCTTCTGTCCGCAAAACGGATCCAGAAGGACGCGGATCGTAGGCGGACGTTAGCGGATGCATCATCCGCTAACGGATCCGCTCCCATAGGGCCCCATTCTAAGTCCGTTTACGGACTTAGAAAAAGCGGACCGTTCGTCCGCACGTGTGAAAGGGCCCTTATGTAAATTTTACAGTGTCCCAACTTTTTTAGAATTGAGGTTGTATTCATCGGGGCCTATATTGTATTTTGTATGCACTAAAATTATGTTCAGTGTATTTTTTTCGCACTAAAATTTTGTTCTTTTAAAAAAAACTGGTATGGGGATTAAATTTATCCTGTCCAACATTTCACATTTTAATGTATGCAACACTAAAAAATTTGAAATTGTTCCAGCATCAAATTGTTAAACCCACGTGAGATGGTATAGTGAGAAAGTCGATTTGGTGAATCCTTCTTCTTTTTTTTTTTTTTTTTGTATGGAAACTTGGCAAATGATCTACATTGCTGAAATTCCCTGATACAGAGATATCGGGATATAATACTGTTCGGTGCTCAACAACCTGGCTCTTGAATACAAAGTGCAGGAAATCCACTATGTTTAGCAGTATAAAAATATTTAGCCGCTACTATTATCATTGATTTGTTTCTGGAGTTCAGTAATGAGAGTTTTCCATATTAGCACAAGTGTGCCTCTGGAACAAGAGGAATATATTGAATAGATTGCCCTACCTATCTATTACTTTCCAAACATACTAGGTGGGTGAAAAACATGCCAGAACATCTGGCAGAAAAAGCAGCAGAGAAAAATGCTCACAGTAGCTTGTATTGCACAAGAGTTTATGGGCATTTGGTTTTATAAATGATTTTCCAAAACATTCCCCACTGCTCATTTTTTCATTATAATCACTTACCAACCGCTTAAAGTGAAGATCCGCTGATCGGAAACCCCCCCCCCCCCCCTCCGGTGTCACATTTGACACCTTTCAGGGGGAGGGGGGGTGCAGATACCTGTCTAAAGACAGGTATCTTCACCCACTTCCGGCCCGCAGTCTCGGGCAAAAGACGGGTTTTTCCCGTTGTGTGCTGGGAACTATCGGCTCCCAGCACACAGCGAATGCCAATCGGCGGGCGCAGCGCGACTCGCGCATGCGCCGTAGGGAACCGGGCAGTGAAGCCGCGGCGCTTCACGTCCTGGTTCCCTCACCGTGGATGGAGGGGGGAGCAGCAGAGAGACGAGCGAACGCTCGTCCTCTGCTGTGGACGCCGCTGGACTCCAGGACAGGTAAGTGTGCTATTATTAAAAGTCAGCAGCTGCAGTATTTGTAGCTGCTGGCTTTTTAAAAAAAAATTTAATGAGCCATCCACTTTAACTGGGAAAATATGTAATTCCTTTGACGATAAATACAGTTTTCCCTCAGAAACGACCCATCCTGCCGCTTTCTGGTGGTCCCCGAGCTTACCTAGGCGATCAGTACCCCCTGGGAACCGATCCGGCACTGTCAGCGGCTGTGCACAGAGATGAGCGAAGGACAGATGGCCTCTGCTCATCTCTGTGGCCTAGGAGGACTGGAGCGATGTTGTCACTTGCGGTTCTGGTCCTACGTAGACAAGACCATTAGAGAAAAAAAAAATTCTTAAAGCAAAACCCCAGATCTCTCTATAAAGAGGACCTCTCATGCTCATGCCGGCGATAGCAATAAGTAAGCAGTGTCGGGCCAATTAGAAAATGCATTGCGCTTTCCACATGCGCAGTTTTCGTGGCCGGTTTCCCTTAAGTGTGATGACAGTGGCAGCATCCGACAGCAGCTACAGTATTTAAAGATGCTGACTTATAGAGTATAAAAAATGTTTTTTTTCCTTGACGGAGCTCCTATTTAAGTAACAGTTTAGAAGACTTGTCTCCTGCAAACACACAAGGCCTGATATGTTATCCTACATCAGTGTTTCTCAATTCCAGTCCTCACGCCCCCCCAACAGGTCATGTTTTCAGGATTTCCCTCAGATGAAAAGGCTGTGGGAATTACTAAGGCCTCTTACACACTATCAGTTTTCCTTCAGGTTTTTCTCTTCAGGTTTACCAAAACCATGTAGTGCAAGGGCCTGCCTGATTGCATACAAATTGAGACTCTTGAGGTTAGACCTCATATTAGATGGATTTGGTAAACCTGAAGAGAAAAACCTGAAGAAAAACTGATAGTGTGTAAGAGGCCTAAGGCAGTGAAACTGATCAAATCACCTGTGCAAAATAATGGAAATCCTGAAAACCTGACCTGTTGGGGGGGCGGGAGGACTGGAATTGAGAAACACTGTCCTACATTGAGGGGGAAAAAAGTACTTAATCCCCTGCTGATTTTGTACGTTTGCCTACTGACAAAGAAATGATCAGTCTATATAATTTTAATGGTAGGTTTCATTTAACAGTGCGAGACAGAATAACCACAAAATCCATAAAAACGCATTTAAAAAAAGTTGATTTGCATTTTAATGAGCAAAATAAGTATTTGACCCCTTCGCAAAACATAACTTGATGGCAAAACCCTTGTTGGCAATCAGAGGTCAGATGTTTCTTGTAGTTGGCCACCAGATGTTTGCACACATCTTGGGAGGGATTTTGTCACACTTCTCTTTGCAGATCCTCATTAAGGCTTTGAGGCTGACGTTTGGTAACTCAAACCTTCAGCTTCCTCCACGTATTTCCTCCACGTATTTTCTATGGGCTTACACTTTCTATGGTCAAGAGACTGGCTAGGCCACTTCACGACCCTAATGTGCTTCTTCTTGGACCACTCCTTTGTTGCCTTGGCCATGTGTTTTGGGTCATTGTCATGCTGGAATACCCATCCATGACCCATTTTCAATGCCCTGGCTGAGTGAAGGAGGTTTTCTCCCAAGATTGGATGCTACATGGCCACGTCCATCGTCCCTTTGATGTGGTGAAATTGTCCTGTCCCCTTAACCAAAATACACCCCCAAAGCATAATGTTTCCACCTCCCATGTTTGACAGTGGGGATGGTGTTCTTGGGGTCATAAGCAGCATTCCTCCTCTTCTAAACAGGGCGAGATGAGTTGATGCCAAAGAGCTCGATTTTGGTCTCCTCTGACCACAACACTTTCATACAGTTCTCCTCTGAATCATTAAGATGTTCATTAGAAAACTTCAGACCGACCTGTACATGTGCTTTCCTTTCCTTCGGGTGCTGCAGGATTTCAGTCCTTTAAAAGGCGTAGTGTTACTAAATGTTTTCTTGGGTGGCTATGGTCCCAGCTGCCTTGAGATCATCAACAAGATTCTCCTGTAGTTCTGGGCTGATTCCCAACCATTGTCGTGATCATTGAAACTTCACGAGGTGAGATCTTGCATGGAACCCCAGACTGAAGGAGACTGACAGTTTTTTTGTGTTTTCTTTTTGCGAATAATTGCACCAATTGTTCTCACCAAGCTGCTTGGTGATGGTCTTTTAGGGCTACAATCTTGTCCTTGAGATCCTTGGACAGCTCTTTGTTCTTGCCCATGGTAGAGAGATTGGAATCTGATTGATTGGTTCTTTGAACAGGTGTCTTTTATACAGGTAACAAGCTGAGATTGGGAGCACTTGCTTTAAGCTAGTGCTCCTGATCTCAGCTTGTTACCTGTATAGGAAACACCTGGGAGCCAGAAGTCTTGCTGATTGGTAGGGGATCAAATACTTATCTCCCTTATTAAAATGCAAATCAATTTATAACTTTTTTTAAATGCATTTTTCTGGATATTTTTGTTGTTCTGTCTCTCAGGCCGCGTACACATGATCGAATATATCTGCTGAAACTGGTCCACCGGACCGTTTCAGCGGACATATCCGATCGCGTGTACGGGCTAGCGGACATGTTTTCCCAGCGGACAAATTTCAAAGCATGCTTTGAAATTTTTTCCGCCAGAGACATGTCTGTCGGATATGTCCGCTGGTTAGTACACTAACCAGCAGACAGAAATCTCTGCGCATGCGTCGAATGGATTCGACGCATGCGTGGGAGTATTTTACTTCCTGGAGTGGTGACGTGGTGGTCACCTTGTCCTCAGCCCGAGGGGATTTTCGTCCGATGGTGTGTACACGCCATCGGACCAAAATCCGATGAGACATGTCCGCTGGAAACGGTCCGTCGGACATGTTTGAGCGGACATGTCTCATCGTGTGTACGTGGCCTAACTGTTAAAATTAGGGTTGTCCAGATACCGATACTAGTATCGGTATCGGGACCGATACCGAGTATTTGCAAGAAAACTTGTACTCGCGCAAATGCTCCCGATACCTAAATAGAATACTTTTTTTGTATTTATCAACATGTTCTGTGAAAATTCTTTGAGTTTTTTACTACTGCGTGACAAGAAAATAAAACATTTTTACTCATTTTTATTCTTTTATAATGTCTTGAGTTAGAGTTCTTCATAATTCTAAAGAAAATATCCTTAGTCTGTATTGTGGTTTGAAAACTGTCACATGACATTTAAAAAAAGTATCGGTATTCGGTATCGGCAAGTACATGAAAAAAAGTATCGGTACTTGTACTCCGTCCTAAAAAAGTGGTATCGGGACAACCCTAGTTAAAATAAACCTACCATTACAATTATAGACCGACCATTTCTTTGTCAGTGGGCAAATGTACAAAATCACCGGGGGATCAAATACTTTTTTCCCTCACTGTACCTCTACACACACTCACACATAAGTGCTGCATGGATAAGCAAAATGTATGCTCATGGATATTATCATGAGTGCACAGGCTACATAGTATATGCACAGATTTATTATGTAAGTGTGGTTTTCTTTTGAGTGCAAAATCCACCTCATAATATGTAGGAATAAAACCACATCTAGTACACCCAGATATCTTTCCAAAAAAAAACCTCTTAAACATATTTTACTTTGTGTGAGTCGCTATAAAAACAAAGTGAATTGTTTTATGTTTGTTCTGTCCATGGAAACCCTTGGCTATAGTCTATATTGTAAGTATAATGTCTAAACAAGACCAAAGTACCTAAATGTGGTTTTCCACTGTTCCGTGTTTCCCTGAATTGCAGTCACACAATAATCAGCACATTATGCTCGGTCTTCTATGATTTGGTGTACAGGAAACATTATTGCCTCCATTGCCATGCTCATGTTGTGGAAGGCTGAGCTACCAGGAACAATGCGTATTTGTGTCTCAGTCAGGCGAGTAGCTATTATTTTGAAGCTTGAATTCTGAATTCAATAAATAACTAGACTGTATGAGTTGAGATTTTCTACATTTTTCTGTGGTTAGGCGAGGAATACCATGTGGGCCTCACTGAGCTGAATATGACTGTTTTAGATGCTGGTGAATTGAGGATTGTCTGGAGATGGGGCTAAATACAATGATTTATCTTCCTTTTTACAGTAATGCCCAGAAATCCTTTCTGTTATCTTGGTGTGGTGAATAATCCTCTTACAAATTGGTTGCAACACAACCTTGTACCGTAAAACCTTGGTTTGCAAGCATATTTCGTTCCAGAAACATGCTTGTAATCCAAAGCACTTGTATATCAAAGCATTTTTTTTTACAGGGTATAAAAGAAGAGAGGCACCTCCAAGTGTAGCAATAAGTTGCTAAATGTTGTACCTTCATTAAATGTAACCATATTGCTACACTTCGAGGCTCCTCTCTCTTCTTTTTTTAATACTCCGTTGTAACATGACACTACTCAAGACATCGCTTGTATATCAAGGCAAAATTTATTAAAACATTTTACTTGTCTCGCAAAATGTTCTCAAACCAAGTTACTCTCAAACCAAGGTTTTACTGTATATGTTTAGTGCAGTTTAAGTGTATCCCAAAAGAAAATGGGGGGGAATAGACTCCAAGTAATGGAAATCGGGTACTAGATGCGACAACGAGGTTGTTACATGGACATGTTGACACTCATTTGAATTTTGTCTGAAGTGTATCTAAACCTAAAGCAAAACTTTTTAGTATATTGCAACTTGCTAGTCTTTAGATGTGAAGAGCGTGGTGTCATTACCCTGCCCCTCCACCCCGTCCAATCGGAGAACGCCTTGCATTCATTCAGGAAATGCAAGGCACTCTGGTGCTGAGCGGCCAACCTTCTATGTTCAGAATACAGCAGGGCAGGTGCTCGGCGTGGGGCCCAGAAGCAAATGTAGATAATTGGAGTAGTGGTGTCTACTTAAGTGATCTCCAGCTTTTAGAGGAATCGGCCTGACCAGTTTTGGCATAGGCATGGGTACATTGGTCCAAGCTGGACCAATGTAACTATGTATGAAATATCCATACTTGGAATTCTTTTAATATGCATTTTTATGATCAACAAAAATTTACTCCCAAGGTGATACTGAAAAGTTTAGAATTCCTCCAAAAAGCAGGTAATTGAAGAACCACAATTTTATATAGTAATTCAAAGGTCACAATTTTTTTTTTTGTATCGGTTAGTGTTAAAACCCATAAACACAGATGTAATATTTAGTAGCTTACCGGTCCTTAGGGCTCTTTCACACAGGCAGGACGTATGTCTGCTTTTTCATCTATCCGTATACGGATGAAAAAGGGACATACATTGGTCCCTATGAGATCGCGGGTGTCAGCGGATGAACATCCACTGACACCCGATCTCATCCAGGTCCACAATCCTCCGATTCTGCAGGCGGAGGAAAACACTATTTTTCCATCTTTCATCGGATCGGGTGAACATGAACAGACGGTCCGTGTTCATCCGATCCCTCCTATAGTTGAGAGCGGAGAAAATACTGGGTGGTCCCTGCACAGCCCTGTCATCCGCCGGCTCAGCGGGGATCAACGGAGCGATCCCCACTGAGCAAGCGGAGGTTCACTGGGCGGATCATCACTGATCTGCCCTGTGTGAAAGAGCCCTTAGATGTGATGGCTAGGTTACATTTGCTTTCTTTTTTTCAGGCTTATTTACCTTTTTATTTTTATCTAGTGATAATGCCAGTAATATACTTTTTTATAGGGTTGTACCGATACCAGTATCGGTATCGGGACCGATTCCGAGTATTTGCGGGAGTACTTGTACTCCCGCAAATACCCCCGCACATCGCCCGCCGCCGACCGCCGCTAATCCCCGTGCACCATGTAAACTGTAATATCCGCGGCGCCATGTATAGACACGCGATTGGACGTCCAATCGCGAGCAAGGGGGGAGTGGCTATACACGGATACGTCCATAGACACTCCCCCTTGCTCGCGATTGGACGGATCCGTCCAATCGCATGTCTATACATGGCGCCGCGGGTATGTGTTACACAGGGATTAACCCTGCAGCAGCGGCGGCGGCGGAGGTATGGGGGACATGACATGGCTGCATATGTGGGGGGACATGACATGGCTGCATATGTGGGGGGACATGACATGGCTGCATATGTGGGGGGACATGACATGGCTGCAATATGTGGGGGGACATGACATGGCTGCATATGTGGGGGGACATGACATGGCTGCAATATGTGGGGGGACATGACATGGCTGCAATATGTGGGGGGACATGATATGGCTGCAATATGTGGGGGGACATGACATGGCTGCAATATGTGGGGGGACATGACATGGCTGCAATATGTGGGGGGACATGACATGGCTGCAATATGTGGGGGGACATGACATGGCTGCAATATGTGGGGGGACATGGCTGCAATATGTGGGGGGACATGGCTGCATTTGGGGACACGTTTAAAAAAAGTATCGGTATTCGGTATCGGCGACTACTTGAAACTCGGTCCTAAAAAAGTGGTATCGGGACAACCCTACTTTTTTATGTTCTACAGTAGCTGAGCGGCATTGTCCTCCTAGGACAGGAAGTGTATAAGACCTTGTTAATACGGGGCGCACTAAAGCAAACGCCCGTGAAGGGTAAAATCTTGGCTGTTTTTTTGGAACTTTCCCATTTGCGTATCATATTTTTGATGTCCATTCTCTCGTTTTAGCAGGAAGACTCTGCAGCAACAGGAGATGTAAACTCCGACCTGCGAACTCTGGAAGAACAGCGGAGAACAACAATAAATCGCATAGAACAGCTGAAGAACCGAGTGACAGATCTTGAGAGACAATTGCAAGAAAGTGCTCGAGAGGTTGGGAAACATCCAGATAGGGGCCAAGAAGTTTTGTGCATTGGGAAAAAAATGAGACCGTATAATATTGCATGAGCGGTTTTGCCCTTTAATTTGTATGTCAATGGTCTGATTTAGTAGAGGGGAAATAGTTTTCATGTTGAGGAAAATTTAGACACATCTGTTGCTTGTCCTTTCTTCCACTATGTAGGCAGAAATGGAGCGTGCTTTACTTCAGGGAGAAAGGGAGTCTGAGCTTTCCCAGATGCAGCAAGAACAGAGAATAGTTCAGCAACTACAAGACAATCTTAATGTCCTGGAAAATGATATTCAGAAGGAAAAGGAGAAGGTACTAGACATGTTGTAAAGTGATTGTGCCCCATGTTTGGGGAATACTCTCTCTCCCTTGTGTTCTGTCCTTCTGTCTTCACTCTTTTTTCAGCTCCTTATTGTTCTCCTTCAATTCCAATTACCCCACAGAAAGGTAGAATTTTTTTTTCATAAAACATTTTGTACGGTTCCTATCCAATGTTTACTTGTGTATAGAAACCTTATTCTAATAATTCAGTGCCAGAGAGGCCTGCAACACTTGTACTTTGTAAGATTGCCAAAAGGTAGCGCTACTGTTCCTCCTTTTTTAAAGGTGAAGGTTCCCTTGTGCTGCTTGCTGCTGTTTTATTTGAAATCCACTGCCCTTTGATCTCCAGCAAGTTGCAATCTTCTAGTGTTGCTGCAAGGTTTAAAGCGGAGCTCCACCCGCATTTTTTATTTTTTTTTCCAAAGTCGGCAGCTACTAACAGTGTAGCTGCTGACTTTGAATAAGGACACTTACCTGTCCTAGGCGCCCGCGCTGATGGCCCCAGCCGATGCCGATCCTCGATCCCGGCACCGCCATCCACAGTCAGGGAAACAGGCAGTGAAGCCGTGCGGCTTCACTGCCCGTTTCCTACTGCGCATGTGCGAGCAGCGCGGCGCTTTGTGAATGGTCCGGCTGCTTTCTGGGATACACACAGTTCCCAGAATGCAGCGCGGCCCATTCACAAGAAGACACCGAGAAGAGGAGGAGGAAGAAAACCACACCGCGGATCATGAGGGCAGATTCGGGACTTCCGCATAGCAATAGCCTATTTAGGGTGAGTATTTTTTTTTATTTTTTCCATTTAATTTTTTTCAGATTTTTGAAAAAAAAAAAATCAGGATGGAGCTCCGCTTTAATAGAGCTCAGGGACCTGTCAGGCATTTATCCTTTTCTGCCCCCTCCTCCAATCAAAGAAGCTGTCCTATAGCTTCCATGAATAAAATGTGATCTTTTCATTGATAGAAGCTATAGTACAGCTTCAATGAATGGAGGAGGGGGCAGAAAGGGAAAGCTAAATAAGTGCTTATGACAGGTCCCTCAGCTCAGTTACCCCCGCGGCACCAGAATATTACAGCTTCGGGGGTGGGGGGATCAGAGGACAGAGGATTTCATCTAAAAACACAGTCAGTAGCCCAAAGGACACTTCATATTGACTTCAAGTACTGTCCGTTATGCTGACTTTTTTTTTTTATTGGACTTTAATTATAATCTGCCTCTGTGCTTATGGAGAGCAACGTGACACAAATCGAAAGAACACTTGCTGATCCTCATTTTTCGCCATGCTTCCGTGCCATTCTGTTGCCATGTCGGAACCCTTAGAAAAATGCCCAGGTCTTTGGGGATTGGAGGAGCACGTGAACGTGTTTGGCCTAAGCATCCATTCACCATGCCCGAACAGTGTCACATGAGGGAGGGTAAGAAGACCTTCCAATGTAAGGGACACGGACTCTACCCAGAATGGAGTGGCAAGAAGTGTGGGGAAGGTTGGTATCTGTGAGTCGGGAGAAATTCTTTCAAGAAATCTGGTCACTTTGCCCTGAATAGGAAAGTGATCAGGTATCTTTGCCTGTGGCCCTTCCCATTTCTGATCCGACCCATGCCCCTTACTAAGTAGTTTACACTTGGAGAGTAATTCTTGTGTGCAGAAGAGGCATGAAGGAGTTCAATAAAACATAAATAAAGCAGAGGAACCATATACTTGGCAGCACATACCTACTCTTCTTTATACAGCAAAATGTGTATTTAGATTTTTTTCTTGTAATAGTTTTATTGTTTGACTCAGAATGAGCTATTTGACAAAAATAGAGCAATAACTCCTGCCAGATCTTTTTTTCTATTACCATCTTTAAAAAGGTACTATGGGCAAAATTAAGAATGACATACACTTTAGCATATATGTATATACAGTATACTGTATCACTAGTATTAGGCACACCAGTTTTTGGTTTTCTCCATTCCCCATGTGACATAATTTTATTACCTGTTGGTCCTGCCAGAAGATTCCTGTAATAAGATATTACTGTGCTTAAATTACAATAGGTCTTCTAGATGTATAAAATCCATCAGGTGCTAAAGAGGGGTGAGCAAATGTTAACACACAAAATTCTGGTTGAAGCCTCTGCACACTGCTCTATACCCTTTCTAGCAAACGTTGGGGGGACACAGGGATTTTCATTTCACATATATTGCAATACATGTTCAAGCTGGCCAACTGCATCACAGTAGTTCCTTTATGGCCAGTCCCTACTCTACTCTACTCTGCGAAATGCAAATGCTCCAGTGGTAGCAGTTTTTTTTTTCTTCCAGTTTGCTAGAAAGGGTATATAGTAGTGTGCAGAGGACTGGTCCAGAATTCTTTGCTAGACATCACTTTTTACAAAAAGTGAAAAGTTAACATATTTACTGGCAGGATACACCGGTAATAAAACTATTAATGGGAACTCCATAAATAATGCTGTTAACACGGGTTGATTTACGAAAACTGGAAAGTGCTAAATCTGGTGCAGCTGTGCATGGTAGCCAATCGGCTTTTAATTTCAGCTTGTTCAGTTAAAGCGGCGGTCTACACAAAAAAGTGAACCACCGCTTTTTGGAACCCATACCCCCCCCCCCCCCCCCACCTCCGGTGTCACATTTGGCACCTTTCAGGTATACAGGTATTTGCACCCACTTCCGGTAATAGACTCCCACAGGAGTCACACCCCTTCCTGTCCCCTTTCCCCTGCTGTCTTCTGGGAAACACACTGGTCCCAGGAGACAGCGGGGACCAGTGAGGACAGGCCGCGCCGCTCCCGCATGCCCAGTAGGGGACCGGGCAGTAAAGCCGCAACCCTTGACTTCAATCACCGAGGATGACGGCAGAGGCAGTTGAGAGACAAGCGATTGCTTGGCTTCGACTGCCGGCACGCTGGACAGGTAAGTGTCCATTTACTAAAAGTCAGCAGCTGCAGTATTTATAGCTGCTGGCTTTTAATACAATTTGTGAGACCTCTGCAGAGCTGCACCAGATTTTGCACTCTCCAGTTTTAGTAAATCAATCCCTGTTTACCATCCATCACTTAAAGAGGAGTTCCACCCTAAAAATGCACTTTTCTTAATCCCCTCCCCCTTACATGCCACATTTGGCATGTAATTTTTTTGGGGGGGGAGTGGGGGCTTCAGTAGGAGTGGGACTTCCTGTCCCACTTCCTGCTTCTGCCGAGGGGCTGCTTAGGCCATTAAGCCTTAATCGCCTACACCAGCCCCTCCCTGTAGGCGATCACATGGGACACATGACAGGTCCCATGCGATCGCCTCTCCAATCAGCGGCGAGCCGCACATGCGCAGTGGGTGCCCGGCCGTGAAGCCGAAGGCTGTCACGGCTGGGTGCCCACAGTCGGGATGGAGACGCCGGCTGGGAAGGGGGGGGAGAAGAGCGGGGTCCCGGTCGGCACGTCGCTGGAATGCAGGAGCAGGTAAGTGAGTGTTTATTAAAAGCCAGCAGCTACACTTTTTGTAGCTGCTGACTTTTAATAAACACAATTTTGGGCTGGAACACCCCTTTAAGGACCAAGAAAAATACTCTGATAGCTGTATGTGGTTTCTACATGCAACAATACTGTCAGTATATGACATGTTTTCTGGTTTTACATGCAGACAAATGTCTGGCAAAATGACATCGACAGGGTTTTAGACAAACCATAACACTGCCAAGAGAGCTTGATCATTTGCAGCAAGAGCTTTTTCTTAAAAAAGAAGATTTAAGTGGTAACTTATGTAAGCACTCCAGGCAGTATTCTAGTTTGTCCCAACCCTCTGTCAATGTCACTTTTGCTAGGCAGCATGGTCTGCATGTGGGAAAAATATAAATAAAAAAACATTTTTATTTTACTTTAATTAAAAGTATAGTAAATAGATCAAGACTGTATGAGGCTATCTATTGCCAACATTCCTATATATTCATATTCTAGTGTTCAAGTGTTACTTCCCATGGGACTTTATATGACAATTAAACAAAATATATAAAACGCAAGAATTTCCTCAGAGAAATCTAACACCTTTCAATTTGTTATTTTTCCAAATCGTCTCCAGGGAAGGGTTTACCAATATATTGGATGTGTTATCCAGGAAACAGCGACCCATGCAACATAAAATAGATACCGAAATCCCTGCAGTCAATTGCCACCAACAAGCAGGTCCTCAAGCAATACTTTCTAAAAAGTTCACCTTTTAGGTGTTTTGCTGGTGGACAGGCCCGTTGTGACAAGGCAAGAAAACCAAGCAATTGATTGGGGCCCCGTGCTGGTCCGGGGCCCCAAGCAGAGCCTATAAATGCTGCAGCCGCCTGAGCGCTCTATAAAGAGCCTTAGGCGGCTGCAGCACTGCTGCCTCTCTCGTTACTTCTTCCCCTTCCCTGTAGCGTGGCTAAGCACCTCTTCCTCCTGTCAGTCAGGCCGGGTACCGTGCGGTACAGTAGATTCAGTTTCCTGTTCCCGGCTGGACTGGCAGGAAGTGCACGCTGAGTGCTCACTTCCTTTCAGTCCGGGAGGAGGAAACTGAATCTCCTGTCCCATGGTATGGTGGGGGGGGGGATGGGGACCTCCATGTCCATTTTGCTTGGGGATCCCAAATTCATTCAAATGACCCTGCTGGTGCACATTCAGGGATTTTAGAATCGATTTGATGTTGCTCTGGTGACTGTTTCCTGGACCGGTTTGGGATATATCTGTCATCCCCTGTGTGTGCACACCCCGTCCCTGATGGTTGCTAGAGGTCCAGGGGCCCAGAGATGAGGCATCCTGTTTTAAAAACTTTTTGGGCTGACTTTTTTTTTTTTTTTTGTGGTAACACATCTAATAATATATTGGCAAATCCTACCCTGAAGAAGATTTGCAAAATGAACAAATTGAAACGTGTTGGAGTTCTCTGGCTGGAAAACACCCTGGGAGGAAATTTTTGTAGGGGCGCATTGTATTAGTCATGTTATTAAACCCAGCCAGCTGTGTATGGGTATTGCAACTATTCGAAAGATTTATTTCCCTGCAAAGATTGTGGTTTTTATTTTAAAATGGTAAACAAACCACAATGTGTTTCCTATATTTTGTTTGCTATAAAAAGGCCCGTAAGAGGTAACAATTGGTAGAATATAATTACAAGTACTAACCGCATGCTGTAATCAGAATAGAAGATTTTTCATGGTGATGGTCCTTTTTTAGTAAAGGAAGGAGGATTGTTATTTCATGTTTATTACTATAAATTTTATTTTCTGACATAAAGTTTACCTCTGTAGGATAATGCAGTGTTGATTCCAGCAAGGATATTTAATGCTTAAAAATCAGACTCTTGGAACACACATTCCAGTCTGATTATACAATATCTCTGTACAATATACTTTGGATTTACTATGTAGTGTGAGGGGCCTACTTGAGCATTCCTTTTTAAATGACACCCAGTCAGGTACATCGTTGGCATCTCCGAAGGAGATTGTACCATTGGATTATGTTGCTTCACATAGGTTACAAAGTGCAACTTCAGCCAAACTCACTTCTTAATTTCTTGCCTTGCTGTCCTAAACCTCATACACACAATAAGAATATCAGACGAATGATCTGCCTTTTTTTTTTTGCATTTTATTCTCATATCGAAAACCAATAGGTTACTAAAGTTACAAAAATTCTCGTACGGCAGAATACAACTTCAGAAGTGATGTATTGTAATCAGTGTTCATTTTGACATCAAGTTTCGATTTTAGTTTTAGTCATAGGGGTCGATTTACTAAAACTGGAGAGCTCTTCTAACTTCAGCTTGTTCAATTAAGCTTTGAAGAAAGTTTAAAAAGGTCAACCCCATAGTCTTTTGACTAAAATGCCACTTTAGCTCTAGTCCTATTTTGGTCATCTGACTTGTTTTAGTTTTTAGTCGTATTTAAACCCAAAAATGGAACTTCCGATTTTCGGAACCCTCCCCCCCTCCGATGTTACATTTGGCACCTTTCAGGGGGGAGTGGGGTGCAGATACCTGTCTAAAACGGGTATTTGCATCCACTTCCGGGAATACACTAATGCGGCAGTCACGCCCCCGCTGTCTTCTGGGAAACACACTGTTCGCAGGAGAGGGGGGACCAGTTACAGCGTGCTGCACTACTCGCGCATGCGCAGTAGGGAACCGGGCAGTGAAGCCACAGCGCTTTACTTCCTGATTCCCTCAACAAGGTTGGCGGCGGGTACAGCTGAGGGATGAGCGATTGCTCGGCATCGGCTGCCGACATCGCTGACGCGCTGGACAGGTAAGTGTCCAAATTTTAAAAGTCAGCATCTGCGGTATTTGTAGCTGCTGGCCAAAAACCTGCAAACTCTTTTGGCTGTAATGCCATTGCACATAATACCTGAATATAAAAACTTTAAAGGGTGTTCCAACCAAATGTAATGTTTATTAACCACTTCTGACCAGCCCCACGTCCAAAGACGTCATTTTTTTGAAGATGGATATCTCGGTAACGGCAGCAGCTGCTGCCACAACCGAGATATCCATCTCTTCGTGGGGCGGTCCTGTTAACGATAACGGCGGTCATCGCGGCGGATTCGCCGCGAGATCGCCGTTACCGGCGGCAGGAGAGGGTGCCCCCCCTCCCGCCGCTCTCCCGTGCCCTCCGCCGCTTACCGTAGCCGTCGGTAGCGGCGGAGGCGATCGTGTCCTCTTGCTGACTGTCCGGGGATGCGACTGAGGGAAAAAATGTCCCTCAGCCGCCCCCATACCTCTGCTGGGCGGAAGTGACGTCAAAACGTCATTTCCGCCCAGCGTCTTAAAGAGACATTTAATTTGTTTACATTTTGACTTTTTTTTTTTTTTTTTTTTGCATTTAAGCCTGAATATGAGATCTGAGGTCTTTTTGACCCCAGATCTCATATATAAGAGGACCTGTCATGCTTTTTTCTATTACAAGGGATGTTTACATTCCTTGTAATAGGAATAAAAGTGATAATTTTTTTTTTTTCAGTGTTAAACATTATAAAATAAATAGAAATAAAAACGAAAACCCCCAAAATTTTTTTTTAAAGTGCCCCATCCCGACGAGCTCGCGCGCAGAAGCAAACGCATACGCGAGTAGCGCCCGCATATGAAAACGGTGTTCAAACCACACAAGTGAGGTATCGCCGTGATCGTTAGAGCGAGAGCAATAATTCTAGCCCTAGACCTCCTCTGCATCTCAAAAAATGCAACCTGTAGAATTTTTTAAACGTCGCCTATCGAGATTTTTAAGGGTAAAAGTTTGACGCCATGCCACGAGCGGGCGCAATTTTTAAGCGTGACATGTTGGGTATCATTTTACTCGGCGTAACATCATCTTTCACAATATATAAAAAAATTGGGCCAAATTTATTGTTGTCTTATTTTTTAATTCAAGAAAGTGAATTTTTTCCAAAAAAAGTGCGCTTGTAAGACCGCTGCGCAAATACGGTGTGAGAAAAAGTATTGCAATGACCGCCATTTTATTCTCTAGGGTGTTAGAAAAAAAAATATATAATGTTTGGGGGTTTTAAATAATTTTCTAGCAAAAAAAACTGTTTTAGTCTCGTAAGCACCGAATCTGAAAAACAGGCTCGGGGCTGAAGTGGTTAAAAGTCAGCAGCTACAAAAAGTGTAGCTGCTGGCTTTTAATAAACAGACACTTACCTTCTCCACGTTCCAGCGACGCGCCGACCGGGGCTCCGCTCCTCTCCCCCCCTCCCCGGCCAGCATCCTCATTGCGACTGTGGGCACCCAGCCGTGACAGCCTTCGGCTTCACGGCCGGGCACCCACTGCGCATGCGCGAGCGACGCGGCCCACCGCTGATTGGACAGGGGATCGTCTAGGACCTGTCAGTGTCCTAGACGATCGCCAAAGGGAGGGGCTGCAGTAAGGCGATTAGGCCTAATCGCCTTACCAGCCCCTCGGCGGAAGGAGGAAGTGGGACAGGAAGTCCCACTCCTACTGAAGCCCCCACTCCCCCCCCAAAAAATTACATGCCAAATGTGGCATGTAAGGGGGAGGGGAGGGGATTAAGCGAAAGTTCAATTTTTGGGTATAAATCCGCTTTAATGCCCCGTACACACGATCAGAATTTCCGATGGAAAAAGTCTGATGGACTTTTTCCATTGGATTTTCTGATCTTGTGTAGCCCCATCAGAGTTTTTTCGATGAATTCCATCGGAGTTTAGATATAGAACATGTTCTATTTTTTTTCCGATGGAATTCCGATGTGATTTGGCCGGGCAAAAGCCCAGTCGCGTGTACGCGGCATGACAGTTCTCTGTCGATAATTAAAACGAGTATAAAGTAAAATCTAAATAAAAACAAGTTTCGTAAGCAAACAAGAATTTTGGTTTTGACCACTGCTAATTTTGACGGCAAATTTTGATTTAGTTCTATTCCTAGTCTTTTGACTAGCATGTCATTTTTAATTTTAGTCCTCATCTGAATTGACACTGAATTTTATTTTTAATAAAACCATGCACCTGATGAAAACTACGATGAAAATGTTTTCGTTGGTGAAATTAACACTGGTTGTAATCTTTCATTTCCGAGCATGCGTGGTCTTGGTCACACAATTTTTTTCCTACAAATACCAATTACACGAAAATCATTTGTTCTATTATCGTATGAGAACATTTTTTGTGCTTGGTACTTCGGCTTTTCTGCATGAACGGTCAGGGTCAGCTCTTGAAATCTGTGTACTAATAATTTGATTATTGTACAATCACTATGAAAGCAGTATTTTTTTTTTCTCATCGTGTGTACTAAGGCTTAGGAACAGTAGATAAAATAAAAACCTCCCTAGGGGTCCTTAACCGAAAAACTGGATAGAACAATTTACTCTTCCCAGGTCTAGCCCAAGCTTTAAAAAAAGGTTTTGGCTGGATGATGTTGCCCAGTAGTGTGGGATTAACATTTGATTCAGTAGTGAAGCAAAAATGTCTTGGCATTAATAATGTGGAACATTTTTTTTGCCTGTGCTTTGCTTATTTTCCCATTTTAATACAGTAATGCAGACAGTTTTTCCACAGATTTTTAGAGAACCTCGAACCACTGACATCATTCCCTCTAGGGACTTACAGTCTGATGTCACTTCTTTGTAATCTTGCCTTGCCAATTAAAATACCCAATTCACTAAGCTTTTTTGTGTCTGATAAAAAAAATAATCACATATTTTGTGTTTTACTGGGTTCAGTCTGGGGGGGGGGGGACAAAAAAATCCCTTTGGTCTAGTATTGGCCTTGCACTAGAGCTGTTATTTGTTTAATATTAAAATGTCTGGTGCTCAGTTTAAAGTTTTACTAAAGGTACAATTTTGTTTTAAATAACCTATTATACTTACCTGCTCTGTGTAATGGTTTTGCACAGTGCAGCCCCAATCCTCCACTTCTGGGGTCCCCTCTCGGCATTTTGGGCTTCTCAAAAACGCCCCTCTTCTTTCTCCGCCAAATGCCCCTATAGCAATGCTGTATCCTATGGGGGCATTTGTGCATGTTTGCTCCAATGGCTCCTGCTGTTGTGTCTGAACTATTAAGGAGGGAGAGAGCCAGGAGAGCAGCTGCTCTCATGCACATCACTGGATCGAGATGGGGCTAGGGTAAGTAGGAGCAGGGTTTCGGGGGGGCTGCCACAGAAGGTTTTTTCCCTTCATGCATAGAAAACCATGAAGGTAAAAAATAACCTTCAGCCTTTGAAACCACTTTAAAGGACCCTTTCAGAGAGAGCCATGCGTTCTGCTACTGAACATAAGTTGACGTTTGATATTTCTCATGTTGCATTAGGGCAGCACAATTAATTTTGACCTTTTTCAGCATTTTTTTAATGCAGCCCATTACAATGCATGGCATGGGCTTTATGGTGCTTGCTCTGCCAGGTGGGTCCAATGTAATTATCTACTGTTTTGAATAAATGACTCTGAACACACCACAATAAGTGCTGTGTATGGCAGTAAAACACGGTAAACTGTCTGTTCTACTGGCATTTAAACCTCTTTGTTAGAGACCCTGGGAATCTACACAATGCTGTATTCCCAAAGTGTAACATAAGTTTCTACTGTACATAGCTTTTAATTTACTACATTATTATTGTTACTACTTGGTTATACCAATAGGTTCTGCAAAAATGTGGTCATTTTAAATTGGTGCACTTTGGAAGGTTTGTGAACTGTTTTTCTGGTCCACATATGTAGTGGTTGCATAAGTATGTGCTTTCAAACTCACAGCCAGAGTTCTTGGGTTTACATTGATTTTAGGCATTTTGCCATTGATGTGCATATGTTTATAAGCACAATAAAATGCACTGCACACCTAATAATCCCTTAAAAATGTGGGGAAAATACTCCTATCTTTGGTCACCAGGTCTTTTACCTATTCATGAATATAATAAAAATAAAACAAGTATCTGCTGGTTGCTATCAGTTTAGTTGTCCTTTTAAAAAAAAAAAAAAAAAAAATTGGAATACAGCTTTTCTTGTAGTCAGCTTGTAATAGTTTGTAAAAATATATTGTAAAAAATGTTTATTTTTATATACGGTATAGGTGTCCTAAAAGTCTAATTCTACTAACATCTAATCTAATGCATGCCAATGTTGTTGAAAACAGACTATCAATTACAGAAGTGATTTTATGAAACTGAGACGCATAATTTAAAGTGTACCTGTACTCCAGTGTTCAGCTTACACACTGCCACTTCTATCTAGTAGCGGGTAGTGCTAGTTTTTTTTTCAGATGAGCACAAAACTGCATTATTATACAAACCTTAAAGGGGTTGTAAAGGTAAAAAAAATGTTTTCCTAAATAGCTTCCTTTAGAGTCGGTTCACACACAGGCGACGCGTCAGGCGGCTCAGCCGCCTGACGGGTCGCTTCCCATGTAATGCAATGGGAGCGTTGTAATCGGAGCGACGCAAGTTGCTTCGACTTAGAAATGTACTCCCTGTACGACTTTGGGGGCGGCTCGGGGCGACTTGCATTGACTTCTATACAGAAGTCGTCTTGCAAATCGCCTCTGAAGTCGTGCTCAGGACGACTTGCAGAGCCGACCCCGGAGTCGTGCCACATATGTGTGAACCGACTCTTATCTCAGTGCAGTCTTCCTTCACTTAGATTTTTGCTTTTAAATGTCCCTTTTTCTTCTGAGAAATCCTCACTTTCTGTTCTGTAACTCCACACAGTAATGCAAGGCTTTCTCCCTGGTGTTGAGTGACGTGCTCGCCCCCTCCCTTAAGGGGTGAGGGGGCGAGCAGAAGAGTCAGGACACTTTCTACGTTGCAGATAAAGGAGCTGTGTGTTAGTGGGCGTCCTGACTCTCCTGCTCGCCCCCTCCCCCCTCAAGGGAGGGGGCGAGCATGACACTCCACACCAGGGAGAAAGCCTTGCATTACTGTGTGGAGTTACAGACAGAAGAACAGGAAGTAAGCATTTCTCAGAAGAAATAAGGACATTTAAAAGCAAAATCGAAGGATGAGGAAAGTAAAGGAGGACTGCACTAACGTAAAGGAAGCTATTTAGGAAAAACCATTTTTTTTTACCTTTTCAAATACCATTTTTAACTTCAACTATAAACTCGGACCTTGGGCTACAACCTTCCATGCCACCATACTGGACATCCCTATGATAGGCAGCCTCATTGACAATTGGCGAGGCACAGAAGTCCGAAAGTTTGAGCTGAATTTTAAATTTGCATAATATAGTCATCTTGTTGTAAAGCACCTGGAATGCTCTAGAGAAAAAGCCAGATCAACCCCATCTTGTAGGTGCCTGTTATTGGATGTAAGTGGCACGGTGGGAGCTTTAACTTAAATCAAGGTTTTCTTCAGATTTTGAGACAATGTCTTTCATGTTTCAACACCTGTAAATATAGTAAAAGTATTGTCATATTTATTTCATGTCACACACTTACAATCTTTTATTCTTTTTTAGAATTTTGTTCATAAATGTACTTAAGTTCTGCTTGAGAATGTTGTTTTATTGAGACTGAAAGTATATGCATAGTGACTGTTTACCTGTGTTACATAAAGGTGCTGTAAAATAATACTAGGATGGACAATAAATGTATCTAGATGACTGATGTGCCGCATTTTTGTGATCATAGTGCAAAGGTTCTGTTTTCATGTTTAGCGTCAGTTGCAGTTCCCTCTGGCAGTGAAGCTGAGATTGTTTAATGAGTTAATCCTGTACCAACACCCCCGCTGTCTTCTGATCTAATCTTCCTCCTCTTATTCTTCCTTTTCTGTTTTTTTGATATTGTGTTCCTACTTACATCTTTTAATTCTGTTCTATAGTCTTCATTTCTCACTTCTCCTTTTCTAACCCTCTTATTATATCTGTCTTATTCTGCCTGCGCATGGCTGAGGTTTTAGTGCAGTGTCCTGTTCCCCATTTTGTCTTTTGGATATGCCCACGGGATTAAGATGCGAGAGAAGCTGGAGCAGCAGAGGATGGAAATGCAGAGTGTTCAGCTTTCACATCATGATCTGCAGAGGCAACTCCATAATTGCCCCGAAGCTCTAAGGGAGCAGGTGCAGTGCCAGCTTACAAGGGTCAGTGTGCCAATCAATAGTGGGCCCTATCTGGCACAACTTTCTGCCTCCTATCTTCATTCTTTATTATTCAAATGCCTTGCTTCCTCTCATTCAGCTTGGCTATATGTCTGTACCATGTGTTGTGTTGTATTGTGCACTGTGCATGTTTTTTGTTGCTTGTACCTGTACACCCTCTGTATAATTTTCTTTACTCTTCTGGCTCTGTTAGTCATTGCTTTCAGTTCACCTGTATGTGCATATTCCAAGTCATCACTCTCTATCCTATATGATCATAATTACTTACTCTTGTGCATATTATTTCTCACTTTAATTGCTTGCAAGCATGCATGTTATATATTAAATTCGGATTTGGCATCACCTTCTGAGCAGCTGAAAAAAAATGCTACAGGGCACCTAAAAAACTACTACATAATGTTCAATGAGAAATCAAACGTATCAAACTTAGTGACAAAAAAATAAAACGTATATTATTATAATAGAACCTTCATTAAAGTGGATGTAAACCCCCCAAAATTGACGGATTTATAGTTGATCTTGAAGTATGCTGAGTGAGCTCAGCAGTTTCCCATGACAAATGCTAAAGAAACGTCTGACACTTTCCATTGGTGCAGGTGCTTGCTGTGAAGTCCTGTCCTTTCACATTTATGCTGACCTATCGCTATGATGGACAGGCTTAAAGGCAGTGGGAAGGCAGAGGAGATGGGAAGGGTTGAGCATGCTTTGATAATAACAGAAAAGCCTTAAATTTGGCCTTGACATGAGTTTTTGGGAGTAGCAGGTATAAGTACATCTAGGGGCTTGCAATTTACATCTCAACAGCTTGTCCTCACCCCTTCTTTCCAGTGACAGAGTATTTTATAAATAATATGTCTTCAGTTAGTCTTTCTGGTTTCTTTTGCTGCCAACACTGCCATGTTCAGCCCTGGTAGCCATGTTGTGAGCTCTGCACTCCTGTTTGTACACACTCTCTACCACACCTACCTATGGTTGAGGTTTATCCAGTAGGAGTAAGTGCATGTGTATGTTGACTGATACCTACTGCTAACACTGACTAACCTAAAAATGACAAACTACTTTGGTTATTGCTTATTTTACTTGTGTACAGTTACATTTGTACCAGCCATAATTTAAACTAGTCTTTATTTTCTAGACCATAATTAGACCAACATAATTGGGTGTGTAATAGAAATATAATAATGACCTATAAAACCAAAACACTGATCATATCCTCTGAACCCCTGAACTTTGCCAAATGAATTTGAAAACTAATCAGCATAATATTGGTAAAGGGGAAAAAAAGTCTATACTTCAGTATAGGAAGGGTATTTGGTGCAAATTTGATTTGAAATTTTGATTCAGTTCAGTTTTGATCCAAGAGGTTAACTCATCGTGGAACATTGTACATTGTTCTGGTTACTTGCATATGAGGCTTTGAGCATTTTTTCCTATATAAATGTTGGTGCCTAGTTTTATAAGGTTAAATACAAGGATGGCTGTTATGCTTGTATGGTGAAATTTTTTTTATTGGGTATTCAAAATTGACTTCTATTGGAAAGCCCTAAATTAAAAGGTTTGTGTGGAATTGGGTACACAAGCAAACCTAAATCAAATCAAACTTAAAACTATATTGTGATATATCTGCTCTGCTTTTATCCATTGTGCATTTTAATCACTTTTGCATATACCTTATTAAACGGGCACAGCATCCACCTTGTACTACATATGGTACATTTCTTTGTGGTGGCAGCAATTTCAAATTCTTGCCTAATAGATATCTGTTTTCTGTTGTTGCTTGTGGGATGTTTTTGCGGGGCTAATTGGTGTTTTTGTGACTTTTTTGTTTAGGCTGATTTGACTTGTTATGCTTTTATAGCTCTTAAAATTTATTTTTTAATTTTGTTTGTTTATTTTTTACTTGTCTGTTCAGTATCTGCTTTGATGTTCTCTCATTGGTCTGTTTAATGTGTATTGTCTTCTCTTCAATGATGTCAAATGTTACTGTGACTTCATTCAGGAATCTGAGCGTTTAGAATCCCAGATGAAGCTATTTGAAGATCTGGAGTTCCAGCAGCTGGAGAATGAGAGCCGTTTGGAAGAAGAGAGAGAAACGGCAAATCAGCAACTTCTGCAGAACAAGGGAGAGTGCCAAAAGAGAATTGCTCATAGAAAGGTAAGAGTGTTTGTATTAGGATTGTACCGATACTAGTATTGGTACCGATACCAAGCATGCTCTGATGCTTCACCCAATACCTGGGCAATCAAGGATGATCGGTGAAGCGGGGGGAGTTACAAGCACCGATCTCCCTGTATAATTTTCAATACAGCCTGACAGCTTCTCCCTGGAACCCCCCCCCCCCCTTTCAGCTGTTTTAGTGAAATCTATATAATCTATAATACAATCTATGATCGGTGCTGGTAACTCCCACCAAAGCCGCATCGATCACCTGTTGCTGTGCTCCTCTGTTCTTCTGCTCTCCCCCCTCCACGCGCCGTGTCCCCCCTCCATGCAACTGCTGTTCTACTTCGTTCTGCTCTCCCCCTCTGCACTCCTTGTCCCCCCTCCATGCTGCTGCTGTCCTCCTCAGTTTTTCTGCTCTCCCCCTCCGCCCTCCGTGTCCCCCCCCCCCCTCTGTGCTGCTGCTCCTTGCTCGGTGTCCCCCTCTGCGCTCCGTGTTCCCCTCCATGTCCTCCTCCGCTAAACCCAGGTCCTACCTTTTCCGAATGAGGTCTGTTAAGACCCCTGATATCTCGCCAAAGCCCCCCAACAGGGCTAAAAAATAGCAATAAACAATAAAAAAGAATGTAAAAAAGAATAACAATTTAAATAAACACAGTGACACCATTTACCCCCCCCCCCCCCCCCCCCCCCCCCGAAAGCATTGTAAAAAACATAACAAAAAATAGTAAAATATAAAAGTTGTAAAAAAAAATACTGACACATGTGCCACTGTCACATGACATAAAAAAAAAGTATCGGTATCGGCGAGTACTTGGGGGGGGGGGGGGGGCTGAGAAAGTATCGGTACAACCCTAGTTTGTATATAGAATTAATGTTGTAGTGAGCTCTACCAGCAGGACACAAACTCATAAAATGGTATTTCTTTATGGAAAGCTTTTAAACGATAATAAACACAAGGTTGTCATTTAGGGCCCTTTCACACTAGCGGACGAACGGTCCGCTAATTACAAGTCCGTTAACGGACTTGTAATGGGCCCCTATGAGAGCGGATCCGTTAGCGGATGCATCATGTCCGCCAGATCCGCATCCGTTTTTTCAGATTGGAAGAATGTCCTATTTTTCTTCCGTCTGGCCGAACAGATCGGATGCAAACGGACAGACGGTCTGTTTCCATTTGATTCCCCATAGGGGATAGCGGAGGAGAGACAGGGCGGTCCCTGCACAGTGTGGGGGGACTGCCCTGTCCGCCCGACAGCTCAGCGGAGACCCCCCGCTGAGCCGATGGACACACGGAGCGGACCGAAAAACGGACCGCTCCGTGTGAAAGAGCCCTTAAAGTTTTTTATAGACCAGTTTTAAATGTTTCATCATTAAGTAAACGAGGCTGCATAAAACTCCTAATGTTTAAAGGTAATAACTATAAAAATGTTACTTGTTTGTTTGTTTTAATAGGAACGTCTAGCTGCACTGGAGCTGCAAGCCAATCAGATTAGATTTCAGTCTGCACAGGATGCTGAACGTCTTGGTCAGGAAAGAAGTGCCACTTTAGTACAGCTACACAAGGTAAAATATAGACAAATTGAACAAAATTATTTTTATTGCAGAATGATGGATGGTACTGACATTGTTTTACTCTAAAATTATTTACTGGTTGTTATGATACAAATGTTGCTGTAAATAACTGTTATATTCAATTTTCCCCACAATATTTTTTATGGATTTTCGGTATGAGTCATGCTTTGTTTAATCCCCTTGTGTTATAACAGGAAAAGGAAAAGCTGGTTCAACTGGAGAGAAGATATCAAACCCTGACAAGGCAGCGGGGTTTTTCCACTGGGTCATCTGCTCTCAGGGAGGTAATGATCACACCAGCTTTTACAATAATCCGAAAAAAATGCTGACCGTTAACCACACATCTTGAAAAGAACCAGATGATGTCTTCCTTCTCTATAATTATTTATACTGTAGACTAGCACAAAATATGATACATTTTACACACATATAGCACTACATTTACTCCGATTTACAGGGCCTTAAAGTATTTATACCCCTTAAAAAAAATTAACATTTTGTCATGTTACAACCAAAAACATAAATGTATTCTATTAGGATTTGATGTGACCAACACAAAGTGGCACATATTTATGAAGTGGAAGGAATAAATGGTTTTCAATTTTTTTTTTTTTTTACAAATGCATATCTGAAAAGTGTGGCATGCATTTGTATTCAGTCCCCCTGAGTCAATACTTTGTAGAACCACCTTTCGCTGCAATTGCAGCTGCAAGTCTTTTTGGGGATGTCTCTACCAGCTTTGCACATCTAGAGTGACATTTTTGCCCATTCTTCTTTGCAAAACAGATCAAGCTCGGTCAGTCTGCTGTTGACAGATGCTCTCAATCCAAGTCAAGTCTTGCTACAGATTCTCAATTGGATTTAGGTCTGGACTTTGACTGAGCCATTCCCAACACATGGATATGTTTTATCTAAACCACTGCACTGTAGCTCTGGCTGTATGTTTAGTAGTCCTGTCCTGCTGGAAGGTGAACCCCCGCTCCAGTCTCAATTCTCTTGCAGGTTTTCTTCTAAGATTATAAAAAATGGTGAAAAAAGGAGTATAAAGGCGCCCTTCCACCTTCTCACACCCCATTGCGCCAAAGAATAAATAAAAAAATAAAAAAGGAGACCCTAAAGCAGCTACTTTAAATAAATAAATAAATAGTGATGTAAAATAATTCTGAGTGAACAAAATAGCAGCGCTAAGTTCAGTGACTGAACAAAAATAAATAAATATACCCCTGTGAAAGAGTGTATCATACATATACTAAAAAATTGTGCATATATATATATATATATATATATATATATATATATATATATATATATATATATATAACATATACATAAGGTGAACTGAGTAATTGTGATTAAATGTTCAAAACGTCCATCCAGTGGTCAAAAATAAATTGTAACAAGCCAAGTCTATAAGTGATTCAATTTCAAGTGATTAAACTTTCAGGTGTCCACTCAGTCCTCTTGAACAATCTTCTTTAAAACCTTCCACCACACTATAAGTGCTCAGTGACTCCACACCCTAAGGAAGTGCGCTTACCAATAGGACATGCCTCACATTCACATGCTTGGCAATATCGCAGAGTCTCCAAAAGCATCAAACGACTCCACCAGTGCTCCAGCACCTCAATGTTATTACACATGTAAAAATAAAAATGGCTCCAATAGTGAAGTATATCAAAACTATTTATTTAAAAACAGCACAAGAGGCATCTATACATACTCCGTGTCCCCACGACCATAAAACATCAGGTATGACCCCCCTTGCAATGATCATAGGAACCATGAGCATTGCATATCTACTAATACATAATAGGTATGCAATGCACAATTTTTTAGTATATGTATGATACACTCTCTTTCACAGGGGTATATTTATTTATTTTTGTTCAGTCACTGAACTTAGCGCTGCTATTTTGTTCACTCAGAATTATTTTACATTTCTTCTAAGATTGCCCTGTATTTGTCTCCATTCATCTTCCCATCGACTCTGACTAGCTTCCCTGTCCCCGCTGAAGAAAAGCATCTCCACAATATGATGCTGCCACCACCATGTTTCACAGTGGGGATGGTGTGTTCAGGGTGATATACAGTGTTTTCCACCACACAGTGTTTTGCTTCTAGGCCAAAAAGTTCAATTTTAGTCGCATCTGACCAGAACACCTTCTTCCTTCCACATGTTTCCTTGCCTTAATGATGCTGTTTGTTTACTAGGGTTCTCTAACAAACCTCTGAGGGCTTCACAGGACAGCTGCATGTATACTGAGATTAAATTACACACAGATGGACTCCATTTACTAACTAGGTGTTCCACTAGATTTTAGTTAGGGGTATCAGAGTAAAGGGGGCTAAAAACAAATGCACGCCACACTTTTCAGATATTTATTTGTAAAAAAAAAAAGTATAAATCATTTTCCTTCCACTTCACACTTATGTGCCACTTTGTGTTGGTCTATCACATAAAAACCCAATAAAATACATGGAACGTTTTTAGTTGTAACATGACAAAATGTGGAAAATTTCAAGGAATAGAAATGCTTTTTCATGGTATTGTAATTCAGTGTTGCATGTGCAGTGCCCTTGTTACCTTCCTTCCAGGGCAGCAAAGGAGAATGAGTAGCTTCTGCCAATTGTCAGGAACCACCCTTATCCATAAAACTTTAAAAAAGAGATCCTTATGACTGGCTTCTCAGTTTTAGCATTTTCTTTAGTGGGGAATAGGTTGGATCACTTTTAATCTTTGAAGAAAAATCCCTCTTATTTGTGTTGTCCTGCTCTTGTATCCTTCAGTATCTTCCTGCTTTTGTGATGATTTCGCCTGTAGAGCTTGGCAGAACTAGGACTAGGGGCTGATTCTCTTAGGAAGCCCAGTGGCATAGCGCTGCAGGGATCTCTCTTGATTAATGATGCAGGATGCTTTTCCAATCTGGGGTAGCATCTTGTCTTGAGGAACTTTGACCTGTGGCTCTAGGATCCATGAGGCATATGGGGTTAAGGGTGGGCTTAAGGCTGCATTCACATCTATGCGGCAATTAACGCCGCATACGCGGCTTTACTTGCCGCGCTTCGATTCATTTTTTTTTTTTTTTTTTTTACAAATCTCCCCATTGATGTCTTTGGCCGAACGCCAATGTCGCTTGAAAATAAGGGTCCGGGACTTTTTTTCAGGCGACAGGCATTCGGCGTTTCAGAGATGTGAACCATCTCTATAGACATCAATGGGATTTTTCCCCTCCAGCGTCACGAGCGTCGCGCGACAGGCGTTTTGTCGCCTAGATGTGAATGGAGCCTAAGATGGGGATTTTCTGGGCCATGCTTCCCAGAGTAGATCTGCAAGGATATACTAGTTGTCCTTTTATATACTGGCATGCACTTTTTAATCTTTTTATTTAATGTTGGCAGAATAAACCCCTAAAAGGTTGTTGCTGTAAAATAATATTGCCAGTCTAAAGGAAAGCCTGATTTATTAATTTTTTCATTAGATTGTAGATGTGAGATTACAGAAAACACCACAACAGTGGGGTTATATGAGCAAGGGAGGACCACAATCATTTCATTCAGCTTTTGTAATGAAGACCCCTTTCTGGAGCAAAGCAAACTTGGCTTTTATTTCTGCCATTCACTTGAAGGGCAACATGAATATTCTAGTAATTACCATGGCAAAAAATATCAGAAGCTGAGTGGTCCTTAAATATAGACAGTTTCCTCTCTGTGGTCTATTGGGGCTTCCCTCATGCCATCAGTATTTAATTTATATAAAAGTTTAAAAAGTATTTTCTTTGTGGGTATCACAGAGAGAGAGAATTTCAGATACATCCCCAGCACCAGAGTTCCAACATGGTGACGCATATCAAGGTCTCATTGTCGATATCCAGGCCCAAGCTGTTGCCTAAAGTATTTTTAGTGTTTGTATTTTGGTGATACATAATAGCCAGTTCTGGGGACTTTGTATTAGTGACTTGTTTATTTCTAACACACTCTCCTTTGCTGTCCTGAGAGTTTTCTAGGATGGAGTTACTGGTAAATCTTAGGCCCCTTTCACACTACTGTGACTTCACAGCAATTTTACGGCCACGATTTTACCGCAATTTTAGGGAATGCCTGTGTAAGTAGCATTAAATTCGGACCAAAATAGTGCAAGGACTACTATGAAGTCGGAACAACTTGAAGTTCTACTAATATGAATGATTGAGGAAATCATGGGAAACGACTTTTCATGCTACTTTGCCATCACAAATCGTGGGACAAGTCGTATAAGTGTGAAAGGGGCCTTAGGGTAACCATAGAAATTCAAATTTCAGCCAGTTAATGCTGAATCTGACAAAATTGGGGGGGCCCAGCAGCCACTAAGTCAGTTGGAATATATTTGGTCAAACTGTGACTACATCCTATAGAATGCAGTCACTGTTCAAATATTGAGCAGCCATGTGTGGTGTGACTGCTCGAAAACAATGGCTGGTAGAAAATATTCCTCGCTGTTGCCGTGAATGGAGGAATCAAACTATTTTTCTCCTTATTATGCCCAAAGATTTTACAGAAGAAAACCAAGCCATGTATGGCTAACTTTACTCCTAGTACCATCAGTATCCAACACTTCTAGTCCCATAGTAGCAGATTTACTAAAACTGGTGCACTCAGAATGGGGTGCAGCTGTGCCTGGTAGCCAATCTGCTTCTAATTTTAGCTTGTTCAATTAAACTTTGGCAATAAAACTTGAAGCTGATTTGGTTTCTATGCAGATTTTGCACTGTCCAGTTTTTTTTTTTGTAAATAACCCCCATAATGTTTTCAACTTGGAATCAATAATGTCCTTAAATTCATTTATTTAGATCAGGGGTCTCCAAACTGTGGCCCAAGGGCCGGATGTGGCCCTTTGCTAGCCTTTATCCGGCCCTTGGGGCAGTATTGCTCCCAATGATATGAGACACTATTCCTCCCAATGACACCAACAATGGGGCTCTATTTCTTCCACTAATAGCACTATTCCTCCTCCTACTGCCCACCAGCACTGGGGTCGAGTTTATTCTCACTGATGAGATACAAAAATAAGTGCGCTAATAACATATTTATTTATTTTTTTCTCATATTTATGTCACCGTATCCAATCTGGGATTGAGAACATCAGCTATCCTGTTATCACCGATGTGTTTGCAGTCACAATACTGCTAAGGCTGTTTCTGACTTTCTTTTTAATTAGAGAAGTCAGGTGTTTCTGGTAAGCGCATATACCTATTGAGCACTTTTGGGTGAAATCATTAGTGTGGTGGAAGTTTCTATACACGTATTCAAGACTTTGGAAGAATTTTAAGTTTTTCAGCAACCATTGCACCAATGGGACTTTATACCAATACACTATTACACACTGTATGGTGATTGTTGGCAACACTATTTATGGACAATACTTTCTAGTTTATGTCTATGGACTTTAGTATATATTTAGCACATTGGATTGTGTCTTGTTATATGTTATTAGCGCACTTATTTTTGTATCTCATCACTTGACAATTTTTATTTTGTTTACTAAGTAGCAGCTTTATCGTTTTATATATATATTTTGTTTGGCGCGGAACATTTTCCTTTATTCCATTATTCTCACTGATGCTCGGCCCTGGGGCATTTTCTACCCCCACTGGTCAGAATCTGGCCCCCTGAAGTCTCAAAGACAGTAAACTGGCCCTCTGCTTGAAAAGTATGGAGACTCCTGATTTAGATCATGGGGCACATGAGTTCCTGCACATGGAAACTGAATTACATTTTGTGGACCCTCTTTGTAAACTCCCAAAAAAGCAAACTCTGGCTACTGCATTGGCATTGCTCAAAATGATGTCTCAAATGTAATAGAATGGATCAAAACAATGGGAGGCATTAAAATGTACCATTGGTTTGATTTTTTAATCTAGAAAGAGACCCTTTCAAATTGGTATTCTCGTATCTAAGATTTGGAAACTAGACGCTTCATATAATGAATTTTGTCCTCTGTCTTCCTGTGATGATGTCACCCATTCCCCTAATTTTGTATCAGGTGTCAGCTGGGCATAAAGTTAGCGGAAAATCTCCCCAATATTAGGACACAGACTGCAATTAAAACCTGACAGATAAATTAACCCTTCCCTACTATGAAAAATAATTGCCTGGAGATCTACCCTAACACATAATGTATATGTTATATTTATTGTAGAATTTCTGTCCTAATAGAGCAATAAATTGAGATTATGAGCCCAGGCCATAACTCCTATGGATGCATCCCTCCTTCCTGCTTACGTTGGCTGCTTTGTGCATTGGCCAGTTTTAGCCCTTTGCCTCCTGCCATGCTTGTTTTGTTATCCATGTTTCTGTTTTCCCTGGCTTTCCTCTTCCTCCCTTGCTTTTAGGAATACCTGTCCCTTGCTGATGCTCTCTGCCTGTACAATGCTTCATCTTCCACTCTTTCGTTTCACCCTGTCATATTTGACTCGGAGGTACAATATCTCATTTACTATTTTAATAATTCTATGTGAGGTTGTAAAGCAGGGGTGTCCAACCTTTTGACTTTCCTGGGCCACATTGGAAGAAGAGGAATTATCTTGGGCCACACAAATAAGGCTAGCTGATGAGCAGAAAAAGCCGGGCAGATCACAAGTTAACGATCACTACTAATATGGATAATGTACCCAATAACGTTTGATATTTTTTTTTATTCTAAAAGTTAAAGATCCCAACATAAAACTAGTGCGATATTTAACACTGTTTTTGATAATCCAACGTCCATCAATATCTGGCTTGATGGACATAGTAGCAATTCTCTGAGGTTTTGGTTCTAATTTTGCCCTTTGTTGAGCTTCATCCTTGAAAAAAGCTCACAAATATAGGTGCTGCCGAAAAACTGATGACATGAATAAGGCATGATTGTGAAGAGTGGGATATTTTTCTTTGTGTTGACTAAGTGTAAACACATTTTTATACAAATAATAATTAAAAAAAACCTCAAAATTAAGTAAGTTTACGATTTTGTGTTAGGCAGTTTTCATAGCCGTCTTGGGCTACATGTGGCCCGTGGGCCACAGGTTGGACACCCCTGTTGTAAATGTACATTTAATTTAGTTTTTGTCTTAATCAGATACTTGTGTAAGTCCACACCTGTTCAGGAGAGCTGTATTGGTATTATGAAGGCAGTTTTCATTTGAGTAGTAGGCATATAGAGTGACAAATGCTAAAAAAAAGTGACAATGGTGTTCTCTGAATGCAACTTGGAGTCTGCTCACATATTCTGAGACCCTATCATTGTCATTGTCTCCTGCCAGGTATGCCCATGGCTAACATCTGTGATGCCTGCTGCCGACTCAAACAAAACCTGCAATCAGTGTGTATTAAAAGTAGTAATCCAAATGTGCTCCCTGCAACTGGCATGTACAAGGCTTTTGTTTGTATCTTTAATCTATGGTCCTATTTCATTTAGTATAATAAAACCGTACATTATATAGCAAGCACACATTTTTCAGTAAGCTGAGATATGGTGGTTGCAGTATAACTTTAGAAGAGGTAGGTGATGTTAGAAGAACATTACCTTCATTAGCCAGAGAACTACTTAAAGTGTTACTAAACCCAGGATCCTGCATTCACTATATCTGCTCTCCCACAGTACACAGAACATGGAATTAAAATAGTTTTAGTAAATATAAACTGCTAAATACCTTTTCTCATCAGCAGTATATAGCATTCTTATGACTTCTATCAGTGACTGGTTAGAGCTTGTAGGAGGAGGACCTCTGACCCTCTGTCTGGACAGTTCTGATTGGCCCTGCGCTGATCACACGCACTCTCCCAAGAAAAAAAAAAACTTTAGCAATACACACCAAACTGAGCATGTGCAGCGTGCCCCCAAGGCTCTGTTCCATCATGAGATGGTTTGGGGGGGTTGGAGTAGACAGTATCAAACAGCCTTTTTGCACAATGCAGAGGCCTAAGCCCTTAGGTTCAACATTGAGTATGACAAGCCTGCTTTATTGCATATCCAGACTAATTTTACTGTTGTGGATTTAGTAACACTTTAAAGCTGAACCTCAACAAACCACATATACAGGAGCCATTTTACATGACAAAGGATTTGTATATTTTGCCCTGAGATTTAGAGAAGTCTTTCCAGACAGCACAACCAGCCTGGTGACCTGCAATTAAGCGGTATAACCTGGCCACCTTATTCTACAGCCTGTGCTTGGACAATTAAAGAGCAGCAGCAGAATGATGATCTTTTTGCTCTCTCCTCTTTTCTAACATTAATAGCCTACAAATGATCTAACCTAGTAAACCAAACAATTGTGCCCACACTGATTTAAAGTCATTAGGAATCAGTTGCCATTACACTGTTTGTTTGTCTACCCCCCATAAATGTATTATAGCAAAGGATAAAGAAGTTGACCAAAAGGGGTAGAATATAAAATGGCCCAGAGATGACATTGGAATCAAAAAACACAAACATGTCCTTATTCCATGTGTGCCTCAGCTTTAGCCATATGGATCCCATAAGCAGTAATCTAAAGTGGATCTGAGCCCAAGAACAGAATTTTAATGAGGGGTCTTCAAACATTTTCCCCACTATTTTTATATTTTCATTTGGAAACAGTAAGACCACTTTCACACTGAGGAGTTTTTCAGGCGGCTCAGTGCTAAAAATAGCGCCTAAATACCGCCTGAAAAACTCCTGCCCAGCCTTCTCAGCCTTCTCAATGTGAAACCCCAAGTCTGACTCTGCATACAGGGATAAGGCATGGAGATCAGCACAGTGAGGTATGCAATGGGCGCAGTGAGGTATGTCGGAAGGGGGTCGTCTTATACGGCGAGAATATCTCAAAACCAAATTTTTAGCTGGAAAATTAGGGGGTCGTCTTATATGCCCAGTCGCCTTATACGCCGGCAAATACGATGATCCTGACAAACACGTGTCCTAGGAATTGCTCAGTCACTGTATTGTATCTATGGAGAAGTAGTTTCCTCACCCAAGGCTGCTCTCCTGATTTGGACTACAAACACCTCATCTCTACTATTTAGGGAGGAGGTATTCTCTAGTTCACTGAAGATATTTGGTAAGACTGATAACACTAAGATATCAGTTCAGTGCACAGAAATTTTCAAGGACACTGGAATTCTGTCAGGATCAACATTTATTTTCTCTACCTACAAAATTTTTTAAAAGAAAAACGGTGCAACAACCACATCTCAGGACTGGTAAGCTGCAATATATTACATTTTGTTCTTGGGCTTGGATATGCTTTAGGCCTCGTACACACGAGGGGATATGTCCGCTGAAAACGGTCCGATGGACCGTTTCAGCAGACATCTCCGCTCGTGTGTATGGGCTAGCGGACAGATTTCTCCACCCGACAGATTTCAAAGCATGCTTTGAAATCTATCCGGTGGAATCTGTCCGCCCGACATGTCTGCTGGTTAGTACACTTACCAGCAGACATGTCGTCACCCACCGCCGCCGCGCAGCCGCCGAATGGAATGTGTGTACACGCCATCGGATCAAACTCCCGATCGGACATATCCGATGGAAATGGTCCGCGGACCGTTTTCATCGGATATGTCCGATCGTGTGTACGAGGCCTAAAATGTAAACTATTAAGATAAAAATGTTGTAGCTGCTATTTCTGACTTTCTGGCCAGTAAATGATTGGCCAAGGAACACGGACATGGCTAGTAGAAATATACATTTCCAACCTGTATAATTATTATGGGTCAGTAGCTAAAACGGCCTAACTGAACAATGTACTTCTAAGCAAAACTTACTCTGATGTGCATATCTGAAAAACAAGCAAATAAAAAAACATCTGTCATATAACAGTTGGGGTATACCAAAATGGTTTAAGTAAAGAAAAACTGCCCCCAATAAACACGTTTTAGAACTAAGACTTAAGGGTCCTTTCACACGGGCGGACCGTTCATCCGTTTATTACAAGTACAAGTATTATGCATCCGCTAACGTCCGTAATGACCCGCCTCCGCAAAGATCCGGTTTTTCGGATGGAAGAAAACCCTATTTTTCTTCCGTCTGAAGGATCGGATTGCACGAATACAGACACACGGTCCGTATTCATCCGATTCCCCATAGGGGAGAGTGGAGGACCGACAGCTGAGCGGGGATCCCCGCTGAGCCGATGGACACACGGAGCGGATCGAAAAACGATCCGCTCCGTGTGAAAGGACCCTAACACAAGCCTCAAGTTTATCTAAAAGTTAATAAAGCACCAGTGGTATGCTATAGGGCCTCTGGGTGGGTGCCTGTAAATGAGTTTGGCTTACTTATAAAGTGTCTGGGGGCTGGACACTGGATCAGAGGTGCAAGAAAGCTACTGGTGGGCATCTCTTTCGTTAACTTAAACCGGAACAATTACCTTCAAGTAGATTAACTGAATACTAATAATAAAAAAAAGGCTGTTACCTGTGCACGGCATTTGCTTATTGTTGTACGTCTCCCTGCTCTACAACTCGTGTTGCTGTTGAGGTCTGGTGCGTGGGTCTGTCTCGGGTTGGGTTAACTGCTAAATCGAAAAATAAAAAGATTTTAATTTCAGGTGTTTGTCTTAGAAGAGATGAGATTCAGGCTGTATTTTAGGAGAAATTATTATCTTGTAGAATTGTCAGTTAAAGCGAAGTTCAACCCAAAAGTGGAACTTCCGCTCATTTGTCTCCTCTCCCCCTCCGGTGCCACAGTTGGCACCTTTCCCGCAATGGCCGCGGCAGCACCCGACATCTGCGGTACCGACATCGCTGGACTCCAGAACAGGTAAATGTCCTATTATTAAAAGCCAGCAGCTGCAGTATGTGTTTTTTATTTTTTGGGGGCGGACCTCCACTTTAAGCAATTTATAGACAGCAATTTTGGATTGGACAGTTCCTTCAGAGAGGAATGGCAAATTAGATGCTGAGTCGTGTGCAGCCTTGGGTTAGTTTGCATTTTACCTTATATCGATTGTTGGCTAACCGTGATTTCATCTTTTGGAGTCATATTTTGCCTGTTGACTGATGTTCATGACTTACTAAAAAGCTGTGCAATGTATTATTTTCTTTAGTACATCACCTTAGATCAACTTCATGATATACTGGGAAACATGGTGCCAGGCACTACCAATGGTGCTCTTGCTTCTGAAGGTTTTGATGCAAAACCAAACCCTAGTGCTCATTCCTGTGAAGATCCCTCTTCTGTTCATCACTGCTCTTCATCATCCTCCTCCTCTCCCTCCATCTCGCTGGAGGTTGGTTCACTTCCATAAAGCTATCTTTATTTTCTCTTATATTTATGATCATGCATTGTGCCTTAGAATGTGTGTGCAAACATAGTTTACCTGATATTGTTTAGTCAAATCTTCATTGTATATCAGAAGATAAACTCTAACGGTCAGATTTAAGCTGGCCATGGATGGATTAAAATTCGCCCTGTTCAGCAGGGACTGTCTGAATTTCAATCCATCTGTGGCCTTTCCCGTTCGAGAGGCGTTGATCTAGTGATTGACTTCTTCCAAACAGGGTCTGCTGGAAAGTTTGTGTTTGATCAGGACATGCAGCCAATCAGCTGCAGCTCTGATCAGTGTATTTTGACAGTGAAGGAGTCCCACTGTCAGAATGCAATAGCACTGCAGGGAGTGGATAGGGCAATCCATTCAGTGTTTGTTTTTTTTGATCAGTCCACTGACTTGCCAGCTTTAGGCTCCCAGGGACAGTCAAACTTGCATCCACACTCTGACCATCTTAGATGCTACTGCTAGGCATGTCAATGGAGATGGCAGGGGGAGGGGATGAACATGTCTGGTTGGCGCTGCTTCCACCAATCTCATTGGGGGAACAAGAGTGACTGGGTCAGGTTTTCTAATCTGCCTAAATGATTGATTGCTCCCACAGCAGCTGCATATTTAGGTTATGGGCCTCCATAGATATAAGATGGTTTCCTCCTCATGCTGAGGATGGCCTGATTGAATGGCTGTCATCTCAAGTCTGTGGTTAACTTTAAAGAGGTTTTTGTACTTCTTCAGGTCTACTTTGAACATAAACAAAAATAAAAAATGATTGTGCAGGTACACAGACTAAATATAAAAATGCAAGCTACTGGCAACAACACAACAGGACTAATCGTGATAAACCTGAAACAAATATTACGCGCTAAACAGATATTAAATAAACTAGTGTCCATAAGGTGTGAACAACTAATGCTGTTCTAAATAGTGCAGATGAATTCCTTGATGAACATCCAATAACAGTGTAAGTGTAATTGATGTGCATCTTTGATCACCTAAATGCACCTCCACCGATATTTATATAAACATGCCTCCTTACCAGAGGTCTAGCCTCCAAATTATAAGAGTCTAGATAGGCGTGATATGCAAGTATTTAAGATCCGGCCAACTTCCTCTATTATATTGCAGTTGGTGGTACTGTCATGGCTGATGGTAAAAGTTTACTCCTTAGTAGGACCCATGAAGGAAACATAAAACAGACACATAGTGTAAAACTGCTTGACAGTTTATTAAAATAAATCTGTGCTGAACACTTACAGAAATCTGGATAAAACAAGCATTTAATAGATACAAGACATCCTAGAAGTCAATCGACCGGTATACAGGGTTGGTGTGCATGGTATCTCGGACATGGACTCCACCCAACGTGTTTTGTTAGAATTAACGTCATTTGGGGCATTAAAGTGGATGTAAACCCAAAAAAAGTTTTTTTTTGTAATGTCACAATGTAGAGTATAAGATTTCCTGTCATCTGTGCCCAGTTTTGCCACACAGAGTTAATCCAGCGCTGAGTAATCCTCTTGTAATGTTCAGTGCAAATTAACAGAATTCCAGATAAAAACTTGCCAAATTATAAAGTCTGTTTCTCTGTTTTTGCTTTCAGTGACAGGTTATTTACATATCTAGCTTGGACATGTTTATCTTATGTTATGTTTTGTTTATCATAACATGAGGTGATCCAAAGTTCATTGTATATTACCAGGATGTGTTATGTGGGGAGGGTGGATTTCTCACTTTTTATACCTGATAAACATAACATAACATATGATAAACATGTCTGAGATAGATATGTATATAACCTGTCGCTCAAAGCAAGAAGAGAGAAAACTGACTTTTTATTTAGGCAGGTTTTTATCTGGAAGGCTGTTCATTTTACTGAACATAAAAGAGGATTACTCAGATCTAGATTAACTCTGTGTGGCAAGACTGGGCACAGATGATAGGAAATCTTATACTCTACATTGTGACATCAAAAAAAAAAAAAAAATTACATCCACTTTAACTACTTTAAACATGTAAAGTCAGTGGGGCACATGCAAAAACTCATCATATGGAATCGAGAGTAGAGCGATTTAGAAAACTTTACCTGATCACTGTTGTTTTACCCCTGACACCCCAGAATCATGGGCGTCTGCAGCTTGCCACCCCTATCTTTCCCATTGCTTAAACATGAATGGTCATACAATGTGAACATTTGTGTTTTGGAAGCTTTGCCCTGTACAGATGTCTGAAGACCACATATTGTCCACAACAACCATTAGGTGTGCTTGGATAAGACAGAGCTGTGGTTGATAAGGCAGAGCTATTTGGTTGAATTCCATAGCGATAACGAATAGTTGTCTGATATGTAATAACTTATCTTCTTGATACGACTGTTATAGGTGACTCTACTATTTTTATTTGTTTCATTTTTTTTTTCTTTCTGCTTCATTCTCATGTGCTTTTTTACTGCTTACTTTCTCTTTCCAACAACATCAGGTGAATTCACAGATTAACGAGGGTCACTCTGCACTTATTCCTCCTCCTCTGACAGACTGGTATCAAGAATTTGCATCTGTTCCCTCCACCACTGTTTCTTCCTCCCCACCTCCCCTTCCTGCTAAGTCTCATGCTTCTCGTAAGGCCCAGCAGGTAATTCCCTCCCCGCCCACCCTTCCTGTCCCGCCTGCGTGTCAAACCAAATCCTAATAGAGAAGGAATACATCTATTTTTACAAATATAGTCTTAGATAATAGAAGCATGTTTACAATTCTAATTGTAGTCTTCTCTGGTAAACTGTAAAAAAAAATAACCATTTTAAATTGTTCATGTGTGAGTGAATTTTAAAGCTGAACTCTGGCAACAAAAACTTTTTTATTTTTTTTTATATTCCTCAATATCCACAAAGGATATGAATCCACTTTATGTTAACCATGTAAAAGTGATGATTTATCTAGAAAGGAGAGCTGTGGGAGGTACACAGAAGGTCCTCCCACTACAGGCTACCTGCAGAAAACAGGAAGGGGCAGAGACAAGACCAGTCACCCTCAGCAATGAGAGAGAGCAGCAGTGACTGGTCTACAATACAGGAAGCTCTTGCTTAGAGGCAAAGTGCTGCAAACATTTTGGAGCACATGCACAAAGGATTTTAAGTTTCAAGTAAGAATACACATTCTTCCTTTTATTAAGAAAATATTTTTTGTAACCCAGATTTCAGCTTTAAGTTAATTCAGTCTGTGCATGTTTGACCATTTGTCATGCAAACAGACAGTTAACCTACTTTTTCTGTTAGATTTCTTTGTCTCGAACAGATATCGACGGTGGTAGAACACTGCCAAGGATGAAAACGGTTTCTCCAGCTTCTTCCCACTTCTCGGTTTCTACTTTGGGAAGAAGTGTTTCACCAAAGGTAAGTAAAGTACCTATGTTTTTTTTTTTGTTTTTTTTTTCACAAGAAAAAAGTACCTATGTTTACTTGCCTTGCATTTTTTTTTGTTTTAATCTTAAAAAAATAACTTGATTAACCTTGTTTTCTTGCTTGTTTCTTTTCGTTAGAGTGCACCTTTGACACCAAATGGCTCAGGAAGTCTTTCCCGTGGATTGGCGGTCACTCTGCAGGACATTCAGAGTAAGAGGCAACAAGCACTCATACAAAAAGGTGACAGAATCTTTTCCAGCTGCATAGAGTATAATGTTTCCTGCCATCGGCACTGGAAGGTTCTTGTACACATCCAACTTTACATCCTTAGCAAGCATTCTCCATCTCCATCTCCTTCTCTGCTCCCATCCTCGGTGCTGCATTCCTCCTTCCCTGCTTTAATTTGCAGAAGGGAACATCCTATTATTTGTCCATTGTCCTGGATGTTTCCTGTGCAGATCTTTACACTCTCAAGGACTCCTGGGTCATAAACCATCTTTTTTGTGGTCTCCTTGCTACACCCCCCGTCACCTTCCTCTTCATTTTTCATCTTTTGTGGTTGAATGTCCATCTTCTGCACTCAAACACAGAGTTTGGAGTCAAAGCAGGTAGTGGGATACCCACACTTGCAGCAAATGGAGCACACACACACACACAAAACACTCAAAGCATATGCAGACAAATCATACACAGTTGGCTCACACGTGGCACACAGACAGACCATATACAGTTGGAGAAAATGCAGACCGAGTTTACAGACCAAAAACGAACAGCATATACTGCATTTACAGTGACCGCACACTGTTTACAAAACCACTTATTAATGTTGTGGAAAGCCTTGGTATAGAAACGACATGCAGTCAGACTGCACACAGTCTAAGAAAACACACAGAGCACTCACATGGCATAGATCAGCGGTGCCCAACCAGTGGCCGGGGGCCACATGTGGCCCGTGGAGCCCTCTGACATGGCCCGCGACTTCCTGCTCTGGGATTCATTAAAATAGTTATTAAAGGTTATAGAATAGTTATTACAAAAATCACAGTGTATATATGGGCATATCTTTTCTGCAGTGGTTACTAGGCTACTTTCAAACTGATCCGCAGGTGCAGAGCAGTACACCTGGGGATTACCTGAACTGAGCCATAGACTTCTGTTATTATTACCCGCAAGTTTGGTAAGCTTTTTGAAAGTGCACCAAACCTGCAGAATATAATAGAAGTCTATTGCAAAATGCAGGAAAGCCAAAGGTACTGCAGCGCATCAGTGTGAAAGCAGCCTTGGGCCCCTTTCACATGGTCAGTCTGACCAGTTGGACCCTCCATTTGCCTCTACATGCCATCCACCCGCTCCGCTCATTGTGGCCCGCGACCGGTTACCAAGTTGCTTAAGTGGCCCTCGCTCTTCAAAAGGTTGGGCACCCCTGGCATAGATAAACACATGCAGTGAGAAAGCATGCAGTCCAGGCACACAAAGCAGCAAAAGGGCATTCGAGGATTAATCAATACTGCAGCAGTGATATTCCTCTTGGGAGATTTATTGGTTTATTCCTGCAAAGTGCAGGAGTCCTGCAAAGTGGTGACTAATACGCATAGGCACAATGTGCTGGCCATCTTTTAGAAGCCAAGGGAAAATTTACTTTGCAAATATGGCATACATAAATGCGACACCAGATAATTATTTTCTACTACAGTAAAATCTTGGTTTAAGAGGAACTTGGTTTGAGAGCGTTTTGCAAGACAAGCTGCATTTTTTTAAATACATTTTGACTTGATGTACAAGCAATGTCTTGATATATACAAGTAGCGTCACGTCACAACCGAGTATAAAAAAGAAGAGTAGCGCCTCCAAGTGTAGCAATATGGTTACATTTAATGAACATTTAGCAGCTTGCATGGTTGATTAAAACCCACATTTAAGTAGGCAGGCATCAGGGGTAAAGATATCCACATAGACCATCCCCCGCACCACCATCGCTTTCAGATCGCTCTACTGCTTGGTAGTCTTCCCGGTCACAATCGCAGATAGCTTTACACCTGATCCCTGCATACTTAGATGTGCCTCTTTTAACTGGTTAAGGACCACCGCATGTACATTTACGACGGCAGAATGGCACCGACAGGCACATCAACGTATATATAAGTTGGTGCCTTGAGGGGGTACCAACGTACATACGGCGGTCCCTGTAGCTGGCCGAGCGATCCGGGATGAGGGGGCGGCTATTCGTTTTTGTCCGCCCCCTCCGGATCGCTCTCAGCCTATCCGCGCGACCCCCCGCCCTGTCACTTCCTCCTGCTGTGTAAACACAGGAAGGAGGAAGCGATGTGATCAGGGTAGCCCCCATACCCCCCATAATAAAGTTTTAACCCCTTGATCACCACCCTAGTTAACCCTTTCACTCCCTATTGCCAGTGTCACTAAGCGATCATTTTTCTGATTGCTGTATTAGTGTCGCTGTTCCCGCTAGGTAGCTAATTTTTTTTTATTGCGTTTTTTTTTTTTTTTTTTTTTTTTTACTAAAGACATATGGCTAAATAAATTTTGGCCTAAATGATTGACTAAAATGTAGTTTATTTGATTTTTCTTATAACAAAAAGTAAAAAATATTGATTTTTTTTTTTCAAAAATGTCGCTCTATTTTTGTATTTAGCGCAAAAAATAAAAATCGCAGAGGCGATCAAATACCACCAAAAGAAAGCTCTATTTGTGGGAAGAAAAGGACGCAAATTTTGTTTGGGAGCCACGTCGCATGACTGCGCAATTGTCAGTTAAAGCGACACAGTGCCGAATCGCAAAAAGGGGCAAGGTCATTTACCTGCATTTTGGTCCGGGTCTTAAGTGGTTAAACATCAACCATGTGAGTTGCTAAATGTTGCAACTTCATTAAATGTAACCATATTGCTACACTTAGAGGCTCTTCTTTTTCTCTTTTATACTCTGTAGCTCTTGCTGGATTTTGCTTCTAATCCCCTTACGGAGGCTGTCATTTTTACACAATCACATTGCTATAATTCTTTTATATGGACTATAAACTGAAGGACTTAAGTCCTGTACACACGATTGGATATCTGATGAAATCTATTCCAATAGATTTTTTCATCGGATATCCGATGAAGCTGACTTTCATCAGTCTTGCCTACACACCATCGGTCAAAAATCCAACCGTGTCCAACGCGGTGACGTAAAACACTGCGACGTGCTGAGAAAAAATCAAGTTCAATGCTTCCGAGCATGCGTTGACTTGATTCTGAGCATGCATGGATTTTTGACCGATGGAGTTCCACACAGACGATCGTTTTTTTTTCTATCATTTTTTTATCCATAGGAAAATTTTAAAACATGTTCTTTTTTTTCACCGATGGGGTCCACACATAATTAGTTTGTCCGAAATCAATGGTCCATCGATACGTGTTCATCAGACAAACCGATCGTGTGTACAGGGCTTTATGAATAAATGGTTGTGGAACGAATCATTTGAGTTTCCATTATTACTTATGGGGAAATTCGCTTTCATGTACAAAGTGCTTTGGATTACAAACATGCTTCCGAAATTAATTATACTCGCAATCCAAGGTTTTACTGTATTTGCTACAGAAAATGTCACTTCTGATTTAGTGGACATCATTTAAAACTTTTTTTTAATGGTCAATTTATCATATGCATACATGGGAGCAAGTGCAGATTGTCAAATTGTAAAAAAGCCATTGTGCTAAGTAAAAAGAAAAAAAGTCCCTTCTACAGAAGGAAATTAAACGCTCTCTCTCTGACCGACCAAATTTCGATTGGCATATTGCCAGCTTATTTCCCTATATATATTTGGCTCATTAGAATAACACGATAACATGTAGTGTAACAAAGCCCTCGTTCACATGGGAGCAATTTTGTGCACGATTTGCAAAGACATCTGCGCATGAAGCCATACAGATTTCTTCCAAGCCACACTCAAAGCAGCACTGACATGCAGCTTTGAAATCGTACAGTTTCGGGTGAAGTTGCTTGATTTCAAATTCACAGTCAATGTGAACGAGGGCTGAGGCCAAGTTAAAGTTTGTAAACCGGCTAATAAATGCACATGATTTTGCAGGTTAAAAAATGTGCATGTATTATTTATTTTCTTGGCAGCCTGCATAGCATTGCACCCGATCAGCAGATCAAAGGTGCAATGTTGGGCTCATGCAGACTCTCAGTACAGCCGTCTTTCTGTACCTCCTGTTGGGTGCAGGGTTGCTGTTTAATAACATTTTACATGTTACACACTGAATACGGTGTTACTAAGGGGGAACTTATCCAACATGCAGGGGGCTACACGAAGATGGTGTACACATGATGTGCACAACTAAAATATTATAGTGTGGTTGCTGTACTCCTACAGTGCTGACATTGTCATATTACTGGATCTATACAGGTGGCCAATGTAAAACATTATCTAGCTTTACACAAATACGTTGTAAAATTGGGAAGCCTTTTTGGCACCAAAGCACGCAAGAGGCTTTTGCCCGACCAAAAGCTCATTGGAATCCCGACGAATTCCATTCGAGTAAAATAGCACATATTCTATTTTTAAACTCCGATGGAATTCATCTGAATTTCCGATGGAATTTTTCAGATGGGGCATACACACACACACATTTCCGATGGGAAAAAGTCGGACTTTTTCAATTGGAGATGCCGATCATGTGTACGCGGCATTACTGTAAATTTGCATGCAGTTGATGAAAACTTGCAGAAGCACAGCATTCATTAGCACTACCATATAAACCTCTTTTTCTTTTCCTGACATTTTGTCTGTCTCTCATTTTGTCTCTCAACTGGCAATCTTTGAATCTACTTAGCTGGTGACTTGGACACCGAAAAATCCCTCCTACCTGAACACACAGGTAGCCTAGAAGTGTGCTGTGTGATATGGAAAATAGCTAGGCTGTGACCTCATACGAATGGCATTTCAATTTTATGTTTTATGTCTGTCTATATGGTCACACACTGGGTTTTTGCCTGATTTGCATGCTCATTGTTCTGAGAAACATCTGTATGTTGTAGTGTAAAATGATGGGGTTAGCCTGGACTGGCTGCGACAACCCTATAACTAAAATCTTTTAAAATAAAAATAAATCACATTTAAAGCAAAACTCTTGCCGAAAATTACAAGATAAAAATGAATAGCACATTTAAATGATAATAATAATAAGACATCCTTTTTTGCAATAATTCAGTTCATTCAGTCCAGACCTCTCCTTTTCAGCACTTCATGCACTCACAAGATGTCTTTAGTCTGTTATGCCTCATTTCCACTGAGCGGATCGGTACGGTTCGGTACAGTATGCTATTTTGGGTGTTTCCATTATGAAAGCGTGCCGTAAAACCGAACCGTACCGCACCAGCAAGGGTCCTGCTTCAGATGAGGGACCAGAGAGAGTGGAACGGTTCAGTTAGGGCGGACCTACAAATACATCTCACTGATTGGTGGATGCGCTATGAATTTTTTCTAAACCCTGAATGGTCCCTCACGGTCCGATTTGCAGTGGAAACGCTCACGCGAATAGACCGGTCCCATCCGAACCGCTCCAAAATTACTGACCCAAACCGATCCGTGCAGTGGAAACAAGGCATTAGCCAGCATCATTCAACTCTCTTCATCTGAGCTCACAGTGTCCTGGACCCCCACCTCATCCTGTGACTAGCCAGTAAAGTTTGTAGAAGCACATTGAAGAGCTCATCTCTCTCTCTGTGTTTTCATAGTTGGTCAGGTTAAAAAAATACACAAGTCCATCTAGTTCAACCTGTGACTAGCCAGTAAAGTTTGTAGAAGCACATTGAAGAGCTCATCTCTCTCTCTGTGTTTTCATAGTTGGTCAGGTTAAAAAAATACACAAGTCCATCTAGTTCAACCAAACAAAATAATCAATCATACAATACCATATACACAATCCTCCAGCAAAGCATGCTCAAATTTGCTACAGACGGGGAAAAATTCCTTCCTGACCTCCCGAGAGGCAATCATATTTTCCCTAGATCAACTTTGCCTATAAATGTTAGTACCCAGTTATTTTATGTACCGTATATACTCGCGTATAAGCCGAGTTTTTCAGCACATTTTTGTGTCGGCTTAGACTTGAATCACCTTTTTGCACCTGATCTCCCGGACTTTGGGGACATGGTGCCGGCCCAAACTTGGCACACATGTAGCCCCACTCTTCCTTTAAGTGTGCAAAGTTTTTTTGTCCGGGGGACCTATGGCAGGGAAGCACTGATTTTTAAAAATGTTTTCCAAAGTCGGGCACCCCTTCCATAGACTCCCATGTTAAACAGTAATTTCTGCGGTGAATTTGGGGACCCAGTACTGGCCGGTTGTAGGTACCCTGGACCCGGAACTATGCACACTTGAAGAGGAAATGGGGCCATATGTGTGCTAGGTTTGCTGTCTGGGGGACCTACAGCTATGGAGCATCGATTTTTCAATCCGGGCTCCCCTTCCATAGACTCCCATGTTAAACGTCAGTCTGGGCATGGGCACAGTGAGGAATGCATATGGACACAGTGAGGCATGCAGATGGACACCCTAGGCTTTTTTACTTGAGTCAATAATTTTTCCCAGTTTTTTTGTGGTAAAATTAGGTGCCTCGGCTTATATTCGGGTCGGTTTATACTTGCGTATATACAGTACGTTAAGAAATAATTCCAGGCATTTTTAAAGCAAGTTACTGAGCTGGCCAGAACCACCTCTGAAGGGAGTCTATTCCACATTTCCAGAGCTCTTACTGTGAAGAAACCTTTCTGTATTTGTAGATGAAATCTCTCTTCCTCTAGATGTAAATGGTGCCCCCTTGTCCTCTGTGATGACCTTAAAGTGATAAACTCAACACCAAGTTTACTATATGGACCTCTTATATATTTGTACATGTTGATCATATCCCCCCTTATTCTCCTCTTCTCAAGAGTGAATAAATTCAGTTTTTCTAATCTTTCCTCATAGCTGAGCTCCTCCATGCCTCTTATCAGTTTAGTTGCCCTTCTCTGCACTTTCTCCAGTTCTCCGATATCCTTTTTGAGAACTTGTGCCCAAAATTGAACTGCATATTCCAGATGAGGTCTTACTAATGATTTGTACAGGGGCAAAATGATATCTCTCTCTCTGGAGTCCATACCTCTCTTAATACAAGAAAGGACTTTGCTCGCTTTGGAAACCGCAGCTTGCCATAGCATGCTATTAAGCTTATAACCAAAACCCCCAGATCCTTCTACACTAGTTGTACTCCCCTAGTATGTATACTGCATGCATATTCTTAGCCTTCAAGTGCATAACTTTACATTTATCAACATAGTTGCCTTCTCTGCCCTCTCCTTCTACCAGCATGCTTTTTGTCAGTACCTGAATGGATTGACTCCTGCTGCTTTTTCCGCTTACTCTTCTACCCTGCTAAACAGGGACTGCAAGAGGCTGGTACCATATCAAATTTAGACACTTGCACAGCTTGCACTTATAAAAAAATACATTGCATCTATTAATGATTACAGAGCTGCATTAAATTGTGACTGTTATATCTGCCTAGAGTTCAGCTTTAAGCTTTATTTTACTGCTATGTAACTATCAGCTGTATTGTACAGAATGTGAATTTGTCCTGTAAAGAAAACCTAATGGCTTGCTGATCTGCACTGTAAAAATGAAATGTAGCATAGACAGTAGTTGGGTTGATTTGCTTGGCTGATGTTGACATGCTAGTATTTGTGTGCTGGAAGATGCATTATACAATCTACTGTAACGTAACATATACAATGTACTGTGACATATACAATGAATATAAGGAATGTCATTGTTCGTAATCATGCCTTTCTATACAGGACAGCAAGTAATAGAAGAACAACGCAAGCGACTTGCAGAGTTAAAGCAGAAAGCTGTCGTGGAGGCTCAGTCACAGTGGGAGTCTCTTCATGGAACATCTCATCAAGCCTATCTCCCCATCATGCATCATTCCATTCTTCACCACCAGCGGCCTTTGAACTCTCGCGATGATGACCCTTCACATGGCTATGACACTTTGAGTTTGGAGAGCTCGGACAGTCTAGACACAAGTGTTTCCACAGGAAACTCTGCCTGCTCCCCCGATAATATGTCTAGGTGAGGTTCTGTGATTTCACCTCAAGCCAAGTTTGCTAGCTATACGTCTTGTTATATGTCTAATACGCCCCTGATTATTATTCCAGTGCTAGTGGTCTGGACATGCTGAAGATTGAGGAAATGGAAAGGATGCTGCTAGAGGCTCACGCGGAACGAGCAAGGCTTGTAGAATCCAGAGTAAGTTAAAGCAAAAATTGATTGTGATTGAAATGAGTTATAGAAAGATGAGCGTAATCAAACAAATGTATACGTTTATTTGTATAGAGTTAGAGTTGGGGGTATAAAGTTAGTTTTAAAAATGTGCCATTACAAATCAAAGTGTTCTTTCATACATTCCACATGAATAGTTATGCAAACCAAAATGTGTGTGTGTGCTGTAAATTGCCTCTGACATTGCTCCTGTTGAGAGAGAGAGATAGATAATTTTTTTAGTAGAGACCCTAGGAAATAAAATGGCGGTCATTGCCAATTTTAATGTCACACAGTACTTGAGCGGCAATTTTTGCAAACTCGATAAACTCTTTCATAAATAAAAATAAAATAAAACGATTTTTTTGTATAATGTGAAAGATTGTTATGCCAAGTAAATAGATACCAACCATGTCACACTTTAAAATTCTCATGGAATGGCGCCAAACTACAGTACTTAGAAATCCCCATAGGTGACTGTCATGGACCTTGGAATGCGGAAGTGTTCCTCCTTGAAATCTGTTACACAGTGGGGGGTCTTCTGCCCTGTCTTAAGGCTCCAGACGGCTCCATTGTTCTGTGTCTGGCTGTTGTGTACATTGATTGCCCCCTGGGGCTTCTGTCTCATTACACATAGCAGTCCTTCTATTTAAGCTATCGGACCAATCCCTGCTGAGTAATTTTCAAGCCATTTTCATGGCTAAAGAGGACCCGAAGGAGAACTATATGTACTTTACAATTGACCAATAGGAAAGCGGTTGTTGGGGGCGGGATGTTCCTAATTCTGTATAAAAGTGTGTTGTGTGCTTCCAATAAAAGTCTTTCTGTTTGAACTTACATACAGCCTGCCCGGTGTTTGTTCTAATGAATTCCGAACGGCACATAGCTGTAGTTCGGATCCCGGAGCCTTGGATGACCGAACCATCAGACGTTGCGATCTGATCCAATAGTAGCAGAGGCGTGTCGGGAGAGCGGAACCGAGCGAGCAAGGGTCTCGTTACAGTGACGCTTTCAATGTTTTACAGGTTACCAGTTTAGAGTTCTAGTGCTAGAATTGTTGCGCTCGTTCTAACGATCGCAGTGATGCCTCACGTTTGTGCTTGAACGCTGTTTACATATTTGCTTCTGCATGCAAGCACAAGGGGATGGGTGTGCTTTACATTTTATTTTTTAAATTGTTTATATTTAAAAAAAAATTACACTTTCCTTTTTTAATTTTCTATTTTTTGATCACTTTTTTTCCTATTACAAGGAATGTAAAGATCCTTTGTAATAGAAACAGGGCATGACAGGTTCTGTTTACGGAGAGATCTGGGATCTATAATTCCCCCTCTATGCTGAAAAGCCTGCATTAAAAAAAAATGATCTCAGGCTTTTCAGCGAAAAAATGTCAGTGTTTACTTCTTCCAGAGTTGGAAGTGGCGACATCGCTTTGTACTGCCAGCTCTGTGTTAAACTGCAGATTCATTCTCGGGCTCCCTCATTATCTCGAGATACGTCGGCGTAAGTGCTTTGTGAATCCGGGCCATTGTATCTTTTCTCACACTTGGCAGGCTGCCCAGAGACAAGTCGCTCCAGAAACTTCAGGCAACTTGCAATGACTTCTATGATACAGAATCTATTTGCAAGTCCCGCTGAAGTTTTACATCTGCTTTTTTTTTTCCAGCACAATCGGCCGATGACGATTAATTAAAAAGTGCCAAAAATCGGCCGATATATCGGCCGGCCTCTAGTGTTAATGGCAAGATTATCCGTTGAAAATTAAGAGAAAACAACTAATGTAACAACCACATCTAGAGACTAGTAAACTGCAATAGATAAAAATAAATCCCTGGTTCACACTGGAGTGAAATCGCGAGAGTTCAGCTGAAATCGTGCGATTTCACTCCCTCTGGCAGTCCCGATTTCGGCGCGATTTAGGAGACATCTGTGCAGGTTTCTGCACAGATGTCAATGTAAATCGCATCCTGAAATCGCAAAAAGTAGTACAGGAACTACTTTTTGAAATCGGTGCAGCGCCGCAGATGCGGCATCGCACCGATTAGGACGGTGTCATTGCCGGCAATTGCCGCCGATTTGAGATGCGATTTCACATGTGAAATCGCATCTCAAATCGAACTAAATCGTACCCAGTGTGAACCTGGGCTACACTTTAATAATCTGTTCTACCACTTTGTGTGGATATGATGAATTGAATTTTGGGAATGGATATTTATGTTTGTTGACTGTGAAAGATATGGTGATGCATGAGCTTTGTGTGACCCCCACTTGTAGGAACGTGAAGTTGAAGCACGCAGAAGAGCATTGGAAGATGAAAGGAGGAGGAGAGAGGATCTGGAGAGACGTCTACACGATGAGACTGCTCACAGGCAAAGGCTTGTAGATAAAGAGGTTAAAATGAGAGAAAAACATTTTTCCCAGGTTAGTTCTGCATTCAGTTTTATGCATTGCTCTGTGTAAGGATTGTGTTAATGCATTCATTTGATAATGTACTTATTTTCTTCTTTAGGCTCGTCCTCTTACGCGTTATTTGCCTATTCGGAAAGAAGATTTTGACCTCCGTACCCACATTGAGACCTCAGGTCACGTTGTAGACACATGTCCTCATGTAATAATAAATGAAAAGATGTGTCGCGGCTTTCTGGTAAAGATGGGTGGTAAAATTAAGTCTTGGAAGAAGCGCTGGTTTGTCTTTGATCGTATGAAACGCACTCTATCCTATTATGTTGGTAAGCGAATGCCTGTTCTGTTGAAAATAGAAAACTTAATTGGCTGACCATATTTCTGTATGCGTAACCAGTCTCATACAGCTCTATGTAATGCAAACCCAGGTCAACTCATTTTGCGGTCATTTTTTTCCAGACTGGGTTATTATTGTAGGCATTCAATATGGTCAAATTGTCTTTCTGAAATAGATATTTACAACAAAAAAAGTGAAAACACAATAGTTTTCACAAGTCATGGCATTGACCTAATGTATATAGACATAAACTACATATCTCAAAATAATAAATATACTGTATTTATTGGTGTATAACACTCACCTTTTTTACCCTGAAAATGGAGGGTAAACTGTGCCTGCGTGTTATACGCAGGGGGCTGTGGAATGTTTTTTCCTGAAACTTCCCTCTTAAAGTTAGGGTGCGTGTTATACACCTATGCGTAAATACGGGTAAATTTGGCCTGTTGGGAGCCCTATACAAAAAACAGGAGGGGTTAGGGCAGAGTGTCAATCTCCATTTCATCGTAGCCCACATCGGCATTATGGTTGCCCCCAAAGGGCCAGGTGTATCTGTAGGACTACAGTGCATCCAGAAAGTATGCACAGTGCTTCACTTTTTCTACATTTTGTTATGTTACAGCCTTATTCCAAAATGGATTCAATTCATTGTAAAAGAAGTTTGAAATCTTTGCAGATTTATAAAAAAAAAAAAAAAAAAATATACGTAAGTATTCACTGGGAACCAATCTGGTGTTCCCAAAGCGTTTTTGACTGTCCTGTAAAAGGGGGTCAAACGGCTCTGGTGAGTGGCCATCTTCATACTGAGCACTCGTGGTGGAAGATTTAAAAGTTTTATCTCAGCATTCCGTTTTGGTGTTGGGATTTATTCACTTATAGACTTTATGCTTGCTTATTTTTTCATTAATGTGCACATTTAAGTTTGATGTTTGTGCTAGTTTTTTACATGAACATGTAAGCGCCTTATTCTTTGTTATAATTTTACACAGTTCAGTGATTTGTTCACTTTAAAGGGGGCAGCTGTTTGTTTGTATGTTCTTATCCCTAAAAGGCGCAATTTTTTTGGTATACATTTTTTTTGTAAGTATTTACAGACTTTGCCATGACACTCAAAATTGAGCTCAGATGCATCCTGTTTCCACTGATCGATGTTTCTACAACTTGATTGGAATTCACCTGTGGTAAATTCAGTTGATTGGACATGATTTGGAAAGGCACACACCTGTCTATCTAGGGTCCCACAGTTAACAAAACTGAGCGATCAGGGGGAGAAGGGCCTTGGTTAGAGAGGTGACCAAGAACCCCATGGTCACTCTACCAAAGCTACAGTGTTTCTCTGTGGAGAGAGAAGAACCTCCCAGAAGAACAACCATCTCTGCCGCACTCCTCCAATCAGGCCTGTATGGTAGAGTGGCAAGGCAAAAGGCCCGCCTGGAGTTTGCCAAAATGGACTCTCAGACCATGAGAAACAAAATTATCTGGTCTGATGAAACAAAGATTGAACTTTTTGGCCTGAATGGCAAGCATCATGTCTGGAGGAAACCAGGCACCGCTTATCACCTGGCCAATACAATCCTTTCAGTGAAGCATTGTGGTGGCAGCACCATACCATGGGGATGTTTTTCAGCGGCAGGGTTTGGGAGACTAGTCAGGATCGAGGGAAAGATTAATTCAGCAAAGTGCAGAGACATTCTTGATGGAAACCTGCTCCAGAGCGCTCTGGACCTCAGACTGGGGCGAAGGACAATGACCCCTAGCACACAACAAAGGAGTGGTTACGGGACAACTCTGTGAATGTCCTTGAGTTGCCCAGCCAGAGCCCCGACTTGAACTTGATTGAACATCTCTACAGAGATCTGAAAATGTCTGTACACTGATGCTCCCCATCTAACCTGATGGAGCTTGAGAGTTTCAGCAAAAAAGAATGGGAGAAACTGCCCAAAAATAGGTGTGCTAAGCTTGTAGCATCCTACTAAAAAAGACTTGATGCTGTAATTGGTGCTAAAGGTGCTTCAGCAATATATTAAGCAAAGGCTGTGAATACTTCTGTACATGTGATCTTTGCATATTTATAAAAATAAATACATTTCAAACAAACTTCTTTCACGTTGTCAATATGGGGTGTTGCTTGTAGAATTTTGAGGAAAATAATGAATTTAAAATATGTTGGAAAAAGGCTGTAACATAATAAAATGTGGAAAAAGTGAAGCGCTGTGAATACTTTCTGAATGCACTGTATATAAATTTATTCAGAGGTGTGTTTTTTTTTTTTTTCAGAGAATAGGTGCAGGATCCCAACCCTGCCCTCCTCCGCACAATCTTTTTGAACAGTGGGAGGATCTTAAAGAGGCAATAAATAATAGTATGTGTTGGATTCAGGGATGCGCTGTGTACAGAGTGCAGCGTTGAGTGGTGTGCTATGTGCAGAGATAAGGGGTGCGCTACATACAGAGTGCAGGGTTGAGGGGTGCACTACATAAACCAGAAATATTTTGTGTGCAAAAGTGGTGTGTTTGTTTTTCTTGTGTGTATGTACTATACTATTCTATCTATATACAGTTTGTAATATCCCTGCAGCTGTATGGGACAATTTTATCCCAATGTATATTTGTATATAATTTTGTTAGCACTTGATACATATTTGATGTCTAATTTGTGTTATGCCATGACCTATGAAAACAACTATTTACCATTTTTTTTCACTATAAAGCTGGTTATGCAGTCATATACATTTAACAGTCAGATGTTTGCAAGAGATACAATTTTATTTATTTTTTATGCAAGTGATTTAACAATTGCACCTCAGTGCTACATCCAAAGCCCCTCCCCCTTCTTTTGCTAAGTTTTTTGTCTATACAATCTTTACAATCTGTGGATGCTCGCATATAAGCATAGAGTCGTGATTCTAGGTCTATTTTTTGGTTCACAAGCTTTTTTTCTTTTCTTTTTTAATAATTACTTTGTTGTAGTTCACATACATTTTTTTTTTTTATGTTGCTCTGTAGGTTCTGCTTTGCAAAGAATAATGCACTTGTTTGTAGGTCAATCAAAAGATGCTGTATTGCTGGTATCATTTGATTTACTTGTAATTTTCACTGTTTTTTTTTTGTACAGACAAACATGAAGCAAAGCTGAAAGGTGTCATCTATTTCCAGGCAATAGAGGAAGTGTACTATGATCACCTGAGGAATGCAGCAAAGGTGAGATTCTATTATAATGAGGAATATTTATCAAAATTGTGTCAGCCACAATCTGGAGCAGTTGTGCATGGCAACCAATCGGCGTCCATCTTTCATTTTCGAAGCCTAACTTAAGCTGAAAATAGAAGATGATGATTGGTTGGAATGCACAGCTGTTCCAGATTCTGCCTGCTACAGTTTTGATAAATGTTCTCCAAGGTGTTTAGTGGGCCATAGTACATCAGTTCTTACACCAAGAACAGTGGGCAGTAAAAGATATGCCAGTCCTTGCTGGAATCCCAATAGTGTTCTCTCTTGACTTGGACAAGTAATAATATACAGCATTCTTGTCCTGAGACGTTTTTCTTCTTTTTTTTTTTTTTTCTTTTTTTTATACAAAAACGAATGATATGCATTAGCATACAAATACAATACAATTGTGATGAGTACCTACAGTATAATTAGGGTTGTCCAGATACTAGTATCGGCATCGGTATCGGGACCGATACCAAGTATTTGCGGGAGTACTTGTACTCGCCCTAATGCTCCCGATACCTAAATAGAATACTTTTTTTGTATTTATCAACATGTTCTGTGAAAATTCTTTGAGTTTTTTACTACTGCGTGACAAGAAAATAAAACATTTTTATTCATTTTTATTCTTTTATAATGTCTTGAGTTAGAGTTCTTCATATTTCTAAAGAAAATATCCTTAGTCTGTATTGTGGTTTTAAAACTGTCACATGACATTTAAAAAAAAGTATCGGTATTCGGTATCGGCGAGTACATGAAAAAAAGTATCGGTACTTGTACTCGGTCCTAAAAAAGTGGTATCGGGACAACCCTAAGTATAATGAAACAAAAATTCTCCTGCACTCTGGTGTTTTGCTAAACACGGGTAGTGTAGTTGAGTCTTAAAGTAAGGTCTAGAATCTTGCAGCCTCCTCAGAACAGTGGGTATTTATATGGTTAGAAAAAAGGAGGGCACACCGACCTAGTGCATTACCATTTATTAAAATAGAATAAAAGCAATGAGCCTACTCACAAAGGAACTTGGGTAAGCGTTTATCTGACAGTTGAGCTTGGTCGCTTGGCGCCTGCCAGTAGGACTTGATGACAAGGAAGGTCGAATGATACCTCACACGTCTGAACGTCTGACTCCTTTCTGGGGCGCACCCCTTTCTAGATGGTCTAGAGAGCCTAGATGGTCTTTAGCATGGGTGCCCAACCAGGGGCCACATGTGGCCCACGGAGCCTTCTGATGTGGCCCGCGACCTCCTGCTCTGGGATGGAATAGAGTGGGCTCCATAGAGCCGAGTGGGCTGCCATCCACCCACTCCACTCATTGTGGCCCACGACTGGTTACCAAGTCGCTTAAGTGGCCCTTGCTCTTGAAAAGGTTGGGCACCCTGGTCTATGGTAACTCTCTCCTGTGTGCCCTGAATATATATGCGTGTACACATGTGCAAAGGGGCCCCAGCTCAGGTGACCATGAGCCAAGAGACCAAGCTCAACTGTCAGATAAGCGCTTTCCTAAGTTCCTTTGTGAGTAGGATCATTGCTTTTATTCTATTTAAAAAAAACTTAAGTGGTAATGGACTAGGTTGGTTCGCCCTCCTTTTTTCTTTTCTTTACCTACTGCATAACCAGAGCTTACTTAGAAGAGCTCCACATCAAGTTCTGGTTCTCACTGAGTTGTCACAAACAAAGCTCAAATCTGTTGCTGGACCAAGTATGGCCAGCCCTTATCCACCCAGGTTTTTTTCCTTTTCAGAACTGTGCAGTATATCTTCTTTCCATTCATTTTATTTTTCCAACAACCTGCAGAGTATATCTTCCTATCCTTTTTAGTCTTAGTCAACTGTTTTTTCCTCCACAGAAAGGAATATTTAACCTCACTCTGGCTTCTGTATGTAGACTGCACGCAAACCCTTTTTACTGCTCTCCAAATTTTGTTCCTTTTTAAAAAAAATACTAATGTAGAAATAACACATTGGAGTTCAAGGATGTTTGATGTGCTTTTAAAACTAACGAGGACATATTTATGCAGCATTTAAGTACTTTGCAAAAGTAATTAAATGACATTCTTGTTTTGGTGTGTTACAATTAACCGCACGTTTAATTTCTAAATAACAATTAAGTGATCTTGTTGTTGCGCACAAGTAAACTTGAAGTTTCTGAATACTTGAAATGAAACCAGTGCATTTGAAGTGTGAAAACATTTTGATTTATTATTGTAATATTTGCCTGTTTATCGACTCGGAAAGGGTATTAATAACTTCTTCTGTCTGTTATGACATGGCACCAACTAAAAATGACAAAATACATGGGTAGAAAGGATTTGGACCAGATGGCTTCCACCCACAAGTCCTCTGAACACTCAGCTCAGTTGTTTCTAGTCTACATTTTAGAGACTATGAAAAATAATAATATAGCCAATAGCCAGCAGGGAGTTCTGAAGGTCAGATGTTATACATTTTTTTTGATGAAGAAGATGGCAATGATTTGGACAGATAGGTTGTTGTATATTTTAGACTTGTCTAAAACGTTAGACACAGTTCCAATCTCCATGTCGTAACCCCTTCAGTACAGACATGCCTTTCCAAAAAAATTGTCAAAAAATTAGATCAAGCCTACTTTTCAAAAAGAGTTCTTTGGGGGGTTTGTGCACTGTCCCTGCTTTTCAGAAAGTACCGTATTTATCGGGGTATTGCGCGCTCCGGCGTATAGCGCGCACCCCTAATGTGGACCCGCATTCCTGTGGAAAAAAAGATTTTTGTACTTACAGTTTTGGTGTCTTGCGCGGCGTCCATCGGCGGCCTCATCGGGTCCGGCGTCCGTCTGCGGCTTCGGGTGTCCTTTTCGTCGGGTCCGGCGTCCTTCTGCGGCATTTTCCCCGCTCAATCCCCGCTTTCCCGCGCCGAGTTTGAATACTGCACCTGCATATACCGAGCGCAGTACTCTCGTGTATAGTCGGGCAGGCTCGGCTACTCTCGCGCTCACGTCCTGTACGTCCAGGACGTGAGTGCGAGAGGAGCCAAGCCTGCCCGACTATACACGAGTGTACTGCGCTTGGCATATACCGACCGCAGTACACTCGTGTATAGTCGGGCAGGCTCGGCTACTCTCGCGCTCACGTCCTGTACGTCCAGGACGTGAGCGCGAGAGGAGCCGAGCCTGCCCGACTATACACGAGTGTACTGCGGTCGGTATATGCAGGCGCAGTATTGAAACTCGGCGCAGGAAAGCGTATATCGCGCACCCACGATTTTGCCCTGATTTTCAGGGCAAAAAAGTGCGCGGTATACGCCGATAAATACGGTAAGTGAAATTTGTTAAATACCACCAAATAAAAGCTCTGTCTGCCTAAAAAATGCTATAACATGCATTTGGGTGTTGCTTGATGAACTAATCGGTCAAAGTATTATAGCACTGAAAAATAGTAATGAAGGGGTAATACAGGCTGGTACTCGAATGGTTAAAGAAGGCATTGCACTTCCATTGCTTTGTCCCAACCCAGTTCTTTCATGTTGAAGTTGTCTTAATTTCTTTGCATGGTGGAAATAGGGCAGTTGGGGTGTGCTTGAATTGGATCTGGGTCTCCATAAGGCTCCTTTCACACTTGTGCATCTTAGGGTTTGAATTGTGAGACCTAAAGTCGCAGGACATGTGAAATGGCATGTATCGCTATCGCGGATTTTCCAATTAATACTACTGAAGTTGCTGCAAATTCAGAGAAGGTTCCTGCGCTACTTTGACACACACTCGATGCCAGAGAGTGTAAGTCTTATCAAAGGCACTTCAAAAGTCATATCAAAGTCAGACTCCAAAGTTGCACTGAAAATCGCTCAATTTTGGAGTCAGCTAGTGTGAAAGGAGCCTTATGCCGCGTACACGCGATCGGATTTTCCGACAACAAAACCGTGGATTTTTTTCAGACAGAATTTTGGCTCAAACTTGTCTTGCATACACACGGTCACACAAATGTTGTTGGAAATTCCGAACTTCAAGAACACGGTGACGTACAACACTACGACGAGCCAAGAAAATTTAAGTTCAATGATTCCGAGAATGCGTTGGATTTTTGTGCGGCGGAAATGCATACAGGCAATCGGAATTTCCGACAAGAACTTTTGCCGTTAAAAAATTTGAGAACCAGCTCTCAAATTTTTGCTGACAGAAAATGTCCGATGGGGCCTACACACGGTCAGAATTTCTGACCAAAAGCTTGCATCGAACATTTCTTGTCGGAAATTCCGATCGTGTGTACGTGGCATTAGGCTCCTTTCACACTAGCCGACTCCAAAATTGAGTGATTTTTCAGTGCAACTTTGGAGTCTGACTTTCAAATGACATTGAAGTGCCTTTGATAAGACTTTTACACGCTCTGGCATTGAGGGCGTGTCAAAGTAGCGCAGGAACCTTTTATGAAGTTGCAGCAACTTCAGTAGTATTAATTGGAAAATCTCTCATAGCGATACATGCCATTTCACATGTCCTGCGACTTTAGGTGTGTACGCGGCATTAGTCAGACTTGTTAAAGAGGGCCAATGCAATGTACTTGCAGCGTCAACTGTTACTGTCTCACATTCGATCTGGCAAACTATTGTACAAGTATATGCTATCGAGCACTGCAAACGCATTCTGCAAGAACAGTAAGTGCATTCTGGGCACTTGATTGTCTGTTCATACATTCAAGTTTTTTTTTTTATTATTATTTGTTTTCACAACGTGTCGTATAACAGATTGATGAAAAATAGGAAACATGCGTGTCCAGTGGGGCAGTACAGTGACACAAGATAACGTACTGTATTTTCCGGTGTATAAGGCGACCGGGCATATAAGACGACCCCCTAATTTTACAGGTTTTTTTAAGATTTTTTTGCCTGTACTCACCGTATAAGACGACCCCCCTTCCGAGGCTTCCGACACTTCATATTTCTTCCTTCTGGAGCCATGTTCTTCTTCCTTTTTGCTGGAGCTGGAGCCAGTCACCACGAGCGATGTATTCTATTAATGAATACAAAGCCTGCTTGGATTGGCAGAGGCTGTAACATCAGCCCACACCTCTCTTGACTCTGAAAAGCCAATCCGAGCAGGCTTCTGTATGTAGCCTTTTCGGATTGGCAGAGGTTGTTACTCCAATCCGAGCAGGCTCTGTATTTATTTGAATACATCACTCGCAGGGATTGGCTAAGCGGTATATAATGTATAAAGCTGAAGCTACATACAGTATTACCACACATTCAGCAGGCATCCGAGCAGTTGACCCGGCGTATAAGACGACCCCTGCTTTTTGGCTATTTTTTTTCCAGTTTTATGCAGCGGTGGTCTACATTCCCCAAGTTTTAAAAGGTGAATGTGGCAGCATAAGCTGATGCCAGTTTTGGGAGTAAAGTTTTAGAGGCTGCAGTCTAACTGGCCTTTTATCATTTATTTATTTTTTATTATTATTATTTTTTTACATGCCCTGTTATGCCACATGCAAGGAAGAACTGTGTCCTCTAACAAAAGAGAAAATATGATTTTCTTTACTCCTTCTCTATATTCCTTCCCATGTGTTTATTGGAGGACACAATAATCATGCCCCCCTCTGCCCCTCCATTATTTTAACCAATAAAGCTCACTAAGTGTTTAAATTAAAATAAACATTTTGTAAATATAAACCTTTTTTTTGTCTATGAAAGGCCCCATATTCATGAAAATATATTAAATTGGGAAAATATACTCTGGGTGTGAGAGGCAAACCTATCTTCCAGTGAGGGCTTGGTCCCTGAGCAGCCAACATGGGGGTCAAACCATATACAAACTTTGCCCATTTCCATCTATACCTTCTGTCCTTTTGTAGTTAATCCACATTATTTTGAATTTTGAATGTATTTATTTTTATCCTTTTTGTGTTGCATTGTGATGACTTGAGGAAAAAAATATTGTTGTTCTAATATTAGGATTATCTCAAATTGGGTTGGTGCATTCAAGTTATTAACACAGTGCAATTTTAACCCATTTTGTGATAGCAAAAAATGCCATTGCTTAATAAAGGCACATGTCCTCCTAAAACACCCAACATATTTGTTTGGACTTGAGGATTAATGGACTGAAGAGTTATTTTTGTTTTTGGAATGATAATAAAAAATAATTGATTAGTCCCCAATTCTGGAGCATTGTACTACATTGTGCTCTTATTGAATGCTCTGTAGTAGGATTGCTACTGATGGCTACTCCAGCAATAACACCCACTGGGAACCCCAGCAGCTGCTGTCACTAGAATGACACAGGAACCAACAAATGTATTTCCAGCATTTATTTAAAGCAAGACTTGGAAGACAATTGATAAATTATTAAAGCAGGTAGTAAGCATTCTATGATGATGGGCTAGTTTACCCACAAGTAGGTTGCTCTAGTGTACTCTAGTTTTTTAGTGCCAGAGATACAAAACCTGTATGACAGGACCCCAGGTAACATTCACTATTTATTTTTTGGCGTGCCTAATTTATTGGATATGACACTTGCATCAACTGAGACTAAGGGGTCCATTTAAAAAACTAGCAGTATGGCCATACTGGAGCCATACCACTGCTTTGAAGGAAAAAAAATAACATTTATAAAGAGCAGTTATGTGCTTGAAAAAAGTGCATTGCCCTTCTTTGGTTCAGGGGCCCAAGGCCAGCTGAGTGCAATATGAGTGCATGCAAAAAAAAAAGACTGGGGGTGAGCCTGATCGCATGACCTGTCAGTCACATGACTGGTTGTCCAGCAATCGAGTTCTCTCTGTTGTGTTAAGCAGAGAGAATTCCAATACCTGCCTCAGGCTCAATGTATTTATTTCCTTAGTCTGCGTTTTATGAATGGGCTGCAAAATGCAGGTCACTGGATTTAACAAAGTATAAAGCAGAGAGGGCAGCTATAACTAACCACTATTATAAATATTTGACCGCCCAAAAAAATGGCTTGTTGGTAATATGGACTACAATATTAAGTGCCGCTCTCTGTGTCAGTGTGTTTGATTCAGTATGTGTAAAAGTTATCTAACCCCCAGCATGTTTAATTGCAAATTTTACTCAAAAGTGGAAATTCAGTGTTTGGTGAAATCTGGTATGTTGATATGTATCCGAGACTCCCTCACCTTTAAAGGTCTGTTCTCCAGGATCTGTTGAATATATAATTTTCCTTTTTCTTACTCTCTCCAGTCATTGTATTGCTATCCAGTCCTGTTTTAGGTGAAAAAATTGTAGTCCAGCTCCATACCTGAAACTTCCCTCAAAATGTAGCCTAGTTGTAAGTCATGGCAGGTAGACGAGCAGAACATTTATATCATCTGTCTAAAACAAGCAACCCCTTACAGGTCATGTTTTCAGGATTACGTTCACTGTACACTTTGCATTACTCATTAATTACTGCAACTGTTCTCTGTTTGCAAAAGGCAGAAAACATGACCTGTTTGGTAGGGGTGCAACAGATCAAAAAACTCACGGTTCGGATTGTTCCTCGGATCAGCAGTCACGGATCGGATCATTTTTCGGATCAGCAAAAAAAAAGACAGTGACCCCCCCCCCCCCCCCCAGTAGTACAGGCACACAGTGACCCCCCCCCCCAGTAGTACAGGCACACAGTGACACCCCCCCCCCAAGTAGTACAGGCACACAGTGACCCCCTCCCACCATAGTACAGTCAGACAGTGACCCCCTCCCCCCTATAGTACAGTCAGTGACCCCCCCCCCCCATAGTACAGTCAGACAGTGACCCCCTCCCCCCCATAGTACAGTCAGTGACCCCCTCCCCCCCTGTAGTACAGGCAGACAGTGACCTCCTCCCCCCTGTAGTACAGGCACACAGTGACCTACCCCCCCCCCTCCGTAGTACAGGCACACAGTGAGGCCCCCCCGTGCAGACATCAGATAGCGGGCGTGTGTGTCCCTTGAGTGCGGGCTCCCCCTCCTCTGTGGGTGTAAACAGAGAGGAGGGGCCACTGCCGGGTGTACCAAGATGGCCGCGGCTCCGGAGCTAGGCTGAAGCCGCGGCCTTTCCTAATGCTATGGCCACGGCGGTAGTCCGCGGATCACATAGTGTGCCGATCCGAAGGGGGTGACCCGTTCGGATCACGGATCAACCATGATCCGTTGCACCCCTACTGTTTGGGGTACCCAAAGACTGGAGTTGAGAAACACTAAGAGCACTGGAGGTATAATAATTATATTCACATACTGGTGTCAAAACTGAATATTTCAGTATAGTTGGTTTACAGGTTTATGCATGTTTAGTCTGTTACTGCATGTATGAATCTGTGCACCTGGTTTATATAATTTTGCACTGAATTCCTCTCTTGTCCTTCATAGCAGATTTCTGACTTTCTCTCTTTACCCCTGTGGAAGGAGGTGGGTGAGAATGTGTAATGGTTTGCTTTACAGTTGGTTATTGCCTAATTTCAGAATATTTTTTATGTTAAAATTGTATGACTTGCTAGCTACGATTTTATAATATGTGAGATAAATATTTTTACTGGCAACCTGTCTGAATCAGCCAAACAATCCTGTACTGGAAGTGATAGCTGGAGAATTAAAATAGTGCGATTTAGTTTTTGCGTTTTCATCACATGTTAATCAAAATGCACCTGTCATGGCTTATAAAGTCTTTAATATTTCAGAAGGGGGTTTATTTCTGCTTTAAAGTATTTACAGCATACTAAGACAGCATACATTTCAGTGCTGTTCGTTGCTCATTCCTGGTTTATTGTCCATCTTCAGCTATTGATGATTTAACTCCTGTATAAATATAAATCAAATGTAAAGGCGATGGTGCTAAAAGCATCAAGGTGAATAATACAAATTTGGATGTGAACAGTATTAGGAAAATACAAGTGGTGATTGAAAAAGCAAATAAGTATTTAAGGTCTAAAAGTATTTTATGTATAACATGTGGCTGGTACGTTTGCGTGTGTTTAGTGGCAGAATATTGCCATCCGATAAGCAACTACCTCCATCTATGTGTCCCTATATTCGGACAAAGTTTTACCCTATGACATAACCTGGCTGGATGGTTTGGATTTGACCTCTTTTGCGTTTTTTGTGCCTGGAGTTTTAGGGCCAGATTCTCAGAGGCGTTACGACGGAGTATCTCAGATACCCCGTCGTATCGCCTTTTTTTTTTAGTCGTATCTATGCGTGTGATGCTGTGCATCACTTTTGCATAGATACGCTTCTACATCCGACAAGTGTAATCCAATTACACTTTCGGATCGTAGGTGTAATGACAACTCCGGCCACTAGGTGGCCTTTACGTTGTTTTTTCATTTGCATATGCAAATGAAGTAGTACGCCGATTCTCGATCGCTTTTACGCCGCCCCGTCGTCGCGTACGTCGTTTTCGTTCGCGTAAGGTTACCCCAGCTTCTATGTGGAGTAACCTTACGAGGTCCCGTCGGATGCCGTCGTGTCCCGTCGGATGCCATGTTAAGTATGGCCTCGGGACCCGCGTCGTGTTGTGCGTCGTTTACGTCGTTTGCGTACGTCGATTCTCAATGGGGCTGGCGTACGCTGCGATTACGTCGTTTACATTGAGAAAATGTGACGTCCTTTGGAGCATGCGCACTGGGCTTTTTCCCCGGCCGGCGCATGCGCAGTTCGTTCGACGCGGGGGCGCGCTTAATTTAAATACAAGCCGCCCCATTTGAATTGCGCGGGTTTACGCTGCGCGATTTACGCGACGTAAGCGAAACCTACGGAGCAAGTGCTTAGAGAATAAAGCACTTGCTCCAGTACGCAGCGGCGGCGTAGTGTAACTGGCTTACGCTACGCCGCCGGAATTCTTAGAGAATCTGGCCCATAGTGTTATTTGATGAGACCCACCTTTTGATATAGTCCAGCCTAATTAAGGCTGGTACTACTTATATTACCCAGTTATACTTCTCAGGTGGCAATATTCTGCTGCTAAACACACTTGAAGCTACACGCAAAGGTCCCAGCCACATATGATACATAAAATACTTTTAGACCTTAAATACCTAACGCGCCTATAAAGAATACACACAAGCTCCTGAAGAAGCAATCTTTGTGAAACATGTAGCGCTTAATATATGGTTACATTATAGTTTGTTTTTAAAAAAATATTATATATATGATTGGTGCCTAGAAAGTAAATTTTTTCACTTTCAACATTTGATCAATTGAGGTTTAGGATGTGGCACTGCCCTACCACAAGCGCCCACAGTTCTATCCTGTGTTGGTGCTTTGATAACGCTAATGCCTCGTACACACGCTCAGGATTTCCTACAGGAATAAGTCAGTCGGGAATCCGACGGGAAAAAAGGAGCTGGTTCACTTGTTTTTTTTTGCCGGCAGTTTTTCTGTCTGAAAAACTGGGAGGGAGCATACACACGGCCAGGATTCCCAAAAGCTATCGTCGCAGTTATCCCGTTGGAAAACCCAGTCATGTGTACAAGGCATTAGATTCATACTACAGAAATGGTGGCTGCAATTTTCAGTCTTTATATCACTTCCTATGTCCCTGTAAAGCCCCTGGATCTAGGCCCCAGCTTGTACGCAAAGCCTTGACTACCAAGTCTGCAGAAGTGCCCCTTCACATGCTAAGCTTTACCCTGCATTTTATCTTCCAATTACTGGAACCTCTACTGGCCATTGAGGCTGTAGAATTTTACTGCTGAATGATAGTTGGGTTTGGCAACACTTCTGAATACTTGCATCGCTTCACTCTGTATTCTACATAAAATAGGATGTTTGGTTTTTAGTCACTTCCTTTTTTTTTTCCATATAACCAATATTTTTATTTAAAAGTATTTTTAACTGTGTAACCAAGAAACTTGGAAGCAACTTATAAACCACGTTTCATAATTTTATATTGTATTTTTTTCTTACAGAGCCCCAACCCTGCACTGACATTTTGTGTCAAGACCCATGACCGGCTGTATTATATGGTGGCTCCTTCTGCAGAAGCCATGAGAATCTGGATGGATGTAATTGTAACAGGGGCCGAAGGGTACACTCAGTTTATGAACTAATGCGGCGACAATTCCAGCTTTCACCACTCCATCATTATCCTCAGGACCCAGAAATAAAATAAGAAAACTGCATATTTTCCACTGTTAATATTAAATGAAAATTGTGTGTAATTTATATTTAATACATATCTTCTAAGTAGGTTCAAGCAGTTTATATGGTATGGATAAAAAGGTACATGTCTTTTTTGCTTTTATTGTTTGTATTTTAAATTCTCTATTTAATGAAGCTGCTGTCTACATACATTTTTATTCTTTGACATTTTGTCAACATGTATCTCTGTGCTGATGTATCACTAGCAAATTATAGACCGCTTGTTATCACTGGTTACTACATCGTATCTTACAGGAAACTAGAAAGATAATTAATTGTGTAAAGTATACAGTGCTTTTAAAAGGTCTGGCTACCAGGTTTTATTGTCTTTGTGTCATTGTTGAGTATTATTAACCACTCTTGGAAAGGAGCTTCGAGTCCTCATCAGGTTCCGGGGTTTATATTTTCTTTTAAGTGGATCAGTTTGAATTATAAAACATTTGTCTTGTATAAAGTTTGGCGGAGTGGTTGAAATTATTCAAAAAAGAACATTACGCAGACAATGGGGAAAAAAAGCTTGGGTGTGTGAGTTCTTCTAGGCAAATGCTCCATTCTTAAATGGCAAAATACTGAATTGCAAAATAAATGCAGTTTCGGTCTATTATTTTGCTAGAATGCCAATTTTGCACATTGCGTTTTTTTTTTGTTTTTTTTTTTATTGATAATCGCCTAAAGTAATATGTAAAGATCACAGCAACTGCAGGATGTGGAAAGCTTTAGCATTGTATCGGCAATAAGATTTTGGCATGCAGTCCAACAAGGCAATCAGTGTGTGCCAGATTTTGCACCGTAAGCAGGGATATGCAATTAGCGGACCTCCAGCTGTTACAGAACTACAAGTCCCATGAGGCCTAGCAAGACTCTGACAGCCACAAGCATGACACCCAGAGCCAGAGGTAGGATGGGACTTGTATTTTTGCAACAGCTGGAGGTCTGCTAATTGCATAACCCTGTGCTATAGTATACATTTGGTTTTAATTCAGCAAGTGGCCACTTTTTCTTTGCCAATTAGGGTCCATCCTAAAGAAGTGGAGGTCATAATCAAGCTAGCAGTTTTGGTGCTAAACATTTAGTTCCATAAAGCAGTCTTTTACATAGGAATGCTTAATAATAGAGACTGGGAGATTCAAATGATTGCAGGCAGTCTTTTTGAACGATGATTCTTACTTTTGCCAAGCAGACGTTTCTGTAAGGCCCAGGTCTGAAAACTCACATGTGTGGACAAGTGTACACTGTGCACCTAAAATGTGGGCTATATGAAGTAATGGTGTTGCCTACTTTAAATCACTAACACTATGAAAAACACAGGTTTTCACTTGTATGTTCAGATCACTGTTTGGTACTTATTCATCATCTGCCAGTTTCTTATATGACCGTATCCGTTACATATTGCACACATTGAAATATTCAATCAGTAACTTAGAAAAATATATGAACTTGCCATATGATATTTTAATGCTTTTATAGATTACCCTTTCTATCTTGAATCACACAACAGAAAATATAGTGTCCTCCAAAAGTGAAGTCTCATTTTCTCCACTAGGAGGACAATAAATACGGTGTCTGTAGGTTAGAGTACTTGTACCCAATGTTATGACCATGCAATATATATCTATACCTTTTATATAAGAAGGCTATTGACTTCTGTTTGAGATGTGTATATCTTGTATTATTTGACCAACTGTATGGTGCTGCCTTTTTATTTCTAATATAATTTTTTATGACGAGCAGGTCATGTAAGCCCTTTTACCTGCAACAGAATCTGTTATATGCAAAAATAGATATGTGTATTTTCTTTCATTTACAGCTCTTATATCTACTGCCGTTTTGTGTCCCACGCTTGCAACAGAGCTTGTAAAACTGCCCATGTTTTACAATGGGCACTTTTATGTTATGATAACCATATGCCACCTGTGCCTTTACAATATATGCCAATAAACAGAAACTAGACTTGTTTTTCCTCATTTGTACCAGGAATTCATGCTTCTAAATAATTTTTAAAAAGCCTTAAAGCATTCTAAAACCATATGTAATCTAAGTTCTGCACAGTGCTACCAATATATTTTCTCAGCAGTAGGAGTGCTGCTGAAAGTATTACACGATCTTCTGCAATGTTATATTTGTTGCAAAATAAACACGAGGTGACCTAATTTCCTGTGTTCTGCTCTTTTAAATGTAATAAAATGCCTCATTTGGCACATTAGGTGTTTAATTGTTAAAGCAGAACTAAACTTAAAGGAGTTCTAAAGGTACAATTTATTTCCCTAAATAGCTTCCTTTACCTGCAGTCCTCCTTCGCTTACCTCATCCTTCCGTTTTGCTTTTAAATGTCCTTATTTCTTCTGAGAAATCCTCACTTCCTGTTCTTCTGTCTGAAACTCCACACCATAATGCAAGGCTTTCTCTCTGGTGTGGAGAAAGCCTCTTGAGGGGGGCGAGCAGGAGTGTCAGGACGCCCACTAACACACAGCTCCTTTCTCTGCAAAGTAGAAAGTGTCCTGACTTGCCTGCTTGCATTCTCCACACCAGGGAGAATGCCTTGCATTACTGTGTGTAGTTACAGACAGAAGAACAGGAAGTGAGGATTTCTCAGAAGAAATAAGGACATTTAAAAACACAATCGAAGGATGAGGTAAGTGAAGGAGGACTGCACTAAGGTAAAGGAAGTTATTAGGAAAAGAAAAGTGTACCTTTGCAACCCCTTTAAAGTAGAAGAAGTAAAAAAAAAAAAAAGAATCCCTAAATAGCTACCTTTTACCTTAGTGCAGTCCTCCTTCAAGAGGGGGTCCACCCTTAAAACCACTTTCTCCCATCCATCTTCTTTTTTTTTTTTTTTTTTTTATCGCTGTACTTACCTCTTAATAGATAATTTAATTTTCGTCCTACCACGGGGTATGGCGGCGCTATATCGCGTCACGCCTTCCGAAAACAGCCGACTAGCACTCGGCTGTTCTCGGCGCCTGCGCACAGACCCAGGAGCTGACTGCGCAGGCGCCGTATACAGCCGAGTCCTATTTCGGCTTTTTTCAGAGGGTGTGACACGGCTATATACAGCGCCTGCGCAGTCAGCTCCTAGGTCTGTGCTCAGGCGCCGAGAACAGCCGAGTGCTAGTCGGCTGTTTTCGGAAGGCGTGACGCTATATAGCGGCACCATACCCCGCGGTAGGACGAAAATGATCTATTAAGAGGTAAGTACAGCGATAAAAAAAAAAAGACTGCATACTGGCGCTGACGCCAGTATGCTGGATGGGATGGGAGAAAGTGGTTTTAAGGGTGAACCCCCTCTTTCACTTACCTCATCCTAAGGTAAAGGAAGGTATTTAGTTGTTTTTTTTTAACTTTTTCTACTTTAAGGGGGTTGTAAAGGTACAATTTTATTTTCCTAAAAAACGTTCTTTACTTCAGTGCAGTCCTCCTTCGATTTTGCTTTTAAATGTCCTTATTTCTTCTGAGAAATCCTCACTTCCTGTTCTCCAGTCTGTAACTACACACAGTAATGCAAGGCATTCTCCCTGGTGTGGAGAAAGCCTCTTTAGGGGGGAGGAGGCAAGTCAAGACACTTTCTACTTTGCAGAGAAAGGAGCTGTGTGTTAGTGGGCGTCCTGACACTCCTGCTCACCCCCTCAAGAGGCTTTCTCCACACCAGGGGGAAAGCCTTGCATTACTGTGTGTAGTTAGACAGAACTACAGGAAGTGAGGATTTCTCAGAAGAAATAAGGACATTTAAAAGCAAAATCGAAGGATGAGGTAAGTGAAGGAGGACTGGAACCATGTCCTGTGGTCTGATGATCAGCTATATGCACCACTTCACTGAAATTCATATAGATTGGTTCCCTGAACCATATGCTTCAACTGGTCCCCCTGTACTGGGCCGGAGCCAGCCGGGAAGACTGCTTGTCTTCAATTTGCTGAAGAAAAGCAGACTAAGGACATTACTGGAACCATGTCCTGTGGTCTGATGAGACCAAGATAAACTTATTTGGTTCAGATGGTGTCAAGCCTGTGTGGTGGCAACCAGGTGAGGAGTACAAAGACAAGTGTGTCTTTCCTACAGTCAAGCATGGTGGTGGGAGTGCCATGGTCTGGGGCTGCATGAGTGCTGCCAGCATTAGGGGGCTACAGTTCATTGAGGGAACCATGAATGCCAACATGTACTGTGACATACTGAAGCAGAGCATGATCCCCTCCCTTTGGAGACTGGGCTGCAGGGCAGTATTCCAACATAACGACTCCAAACACATCTCCGAGACGACAACTGCCTTGCTAAAGAAGCTGAGGGTAAAGGGATGGACTGGCCAAGCATGTCTTCAGACCTAAACCCTATTGAGCATCTGTGGGGCATCCTCAAATGGAAGGTGGAGTAGCGCAAGGCCTCTAACATCCACCAGCTCCATGATGTCGTCATAGAGGAGTGGAAGAGGACTCCCGAGACAACCTGTGAAGCTCTAGTGATCTCCATGCCCAAGAGGGTTAAGGCAGTGCTGGAAAATAATGGTGGCCACACAAAATAGTGTCACTTTGGACATTTTCACTTAGGGGTGTACTCACTTTTGTTGCCAACGGTTATAACATTAATAGCTGTGTGCTGACTTATTTTGAGGGGACAGCAAATTTACACTCTTATACAAGCTGTACACTCACTACTTTCCATTGTAGCAAAGTGTAATTTCTTCAGTGTTGTCACATAAAAATATATATTTTTTATTTTACAAAAATGTAAGGGGTGTACTACATATAGGTTTTTGTAAATAAATCAAACAGTCCACATGCAACCTCCACGCGTTTCAAACATCTTCTTGAGGAGCATGTGTGAGCACAATCTAGAAATGTAATGTATAGTTTTCGAACTGCCACAGATGTTAAGTACCAGTAATAAAACAGATTTATATTTACTGTACATATATATTACCCTTATACAGTTGCAAAAAAAAAGTATGTGAACCCTTTTGGAATGATATGGATTTCTGTACAAATTGGTCATTAAATGTGATCTGATCTTTATCTAAGTCACAACAATAGACATTCACAGTCTGCTTAAACTAATAATACACAAATAATTAAATGTTACCATGTTTTTATTGAACACACCGTGTAAACATTCACAGTGCAAGTGGAAAAAGTATGTGAACCCTTGGATTTAATAACTGGTTGAACCTCCTTTGGCAGCAATAACTTCAACCAAACGTTTCCTGTAATTGCAGTAATTCTTGACCATTCCTCTTTACAGAACTGTTTCAGTTCAGCAATATTCTTGGGAAGTCTGGTGTGAATTGCTTTCTTGAGGTTATGCCACAGCATCTCATACGGGTTGAGGTCAGGACTCTGACTGGGCCACTCCAGAAGGCGTATTTCTTCTGTTGTTGATTTACTTCTATGCTTTGGGTCATTGTTCTGTTGCAACACCTATCCTCTGTTGAGCTTCAGCTGGTGGACAGATGGCCTTAAGTTCTCCTGCAAAATGTCTTCATAAACTTGGGAATTTATTTTTCCTTCAATGATAGCAATCCATTCAGGCCCTGACACAGCAAAGCAGCCCCAAACCATGATGCCCCCACCACCATACTTCACAGTTAGGATGAGGTTTTGATGTTGGTGTGCTGTGCCTCTTTTTCTCCACACATAGTATTATGTGTTTCTTCCAAACAACTCAACTTTGGTTTCATCTGTCCACAGAATATTTTGCCAATACTGCTGTGGAACATCCAGGTGCTCTTGTGCAAGATGTAAATGTTTTGGACAGCAGTGGCTTCCTCTTTGGCATCCTCCCATGAAATTCATTCTTGTTTTGTGTTTTACGTATCGTAGATTCGCTAACAGGGATGTTAGCATATGCCAGAGACTTTTTTAAGTCTTTAGCTGACACTCCAGGATTCTTCACCTCATTGAGCAGTCTGCGCTGTGCTCTTGCAGTCATCTTTACAGGACGGCCACTCCTAGGGGGAGTAGCAGCAGTGCTGAACTTTCTCCATTTAGACAACTTGTCTTACCGTGGACTGATGAACAGCAAGGCTTTTGGAGATACTTTTCTAACCCTTTCCAGCTTCATGCAAGTCAACAATTCTTAATTATAGGTCTTCTGAGAGCTATTTTGTGCGAGGCATCATTCACATTAGGCAATGCTTCTAATGTGTTGGAATAAAAAATATATATAATGTTTGGGGGTTCTAATTAGAGGGAAGGAGATGGCAGTGAAATAGTGAAAAATCACATTAGAATTGCTGTTTAACTTGTAATGCCAACACCCACCACCAGATGGCGCCAGCTCGCAGAAGGACACAGAAGGGACTTCACAAGGCCGCAGAGTCTCGGCCTCAATTACCGTCCGTCGCGGGTCCCACGACGATCGTGCAGTGGGGGGGCGCACGGAGACACAGGATCCTGTGCCTCCGTGCTCACCCACCTCCCCCGCTGCGGCCGGTTATTGAGGTCGCGGCTTCGCAGACTTTTAGGCTGCAAAGCCGCGGCCTCAATTACCAGCCGCCGCGGACGCCGTGTCACAATTTCTGGTCGCAGTTGCGACCTGGCGCCCGGATATTGTTGACCCCTGATCCAAGGTACTACTGTATTACCAATGGCTCTCAAAGGTAAAGTCTAAATAGGACATATACAGTGCAGAAAACACCCTGCTATTTTGCAAGTTCTCCCACTTGGAAATCATGGAGGGGTCTGAAATTGTCATCGTAGGTGCATGTCCACTGTGAGAGACATAATCAAAAAAAAAATTCCAGAAATCACAATGTATGATTTTTTAAACTATTTATTTGTATGATACAGCTGCAAATAAGTATTTGAACACCTGAGAAAATCAATGTTAATATTTGGTACAGTAGCCTTTGTTTGCAATTACAGAGGTCAAACGTTTCTTGTATTTTTTCACCAGGTTTGCACACACTGGAGGAGGGATTTTGGCCCACTCCTCCACACAGATCTTCTCTAGATCAGTAACCTTGGAAACGGTGGTCCCAGCTCTTTTCAGGTCATTGACCAGCCCCTCCCGTGTAGTCCTGGGCTGATTTCTCACCTTTCTTAGGATCATTGAGACCCCACGAGGTGAGATTTTGCATGGAGCCCCAGTCCGAGGGAGATTGACTGTCATGTTTAGCTTTTTCCATTTTCTAATGATTGCTCCAACAGTGGACCTTTTTTCACCAAGCTGCTTGGCAATTTCCCCGTAGCCCTTTCCAGCCTTGTGGAGGTGTACAATTTTGTCTCTAGTGTCTTTGGACAGCTCTTTGGTCTTGGCCATGTTAGTAGTTGGATTCTTACTGATTGTATGGGGTGGACAGGTGTCTTTATGCAGCTAATGACCTCAAACAGGTGCATCTAATTTAGGATAATAAATGGAGTGGAGGTGGACATTTTAAAGGCAGACTAACAGGTCTTTGAGGGTCAGAATTCTAGCTGATAGACAGGTGTTCAAATACTTCTTTGCAGCTGTATCATACAAATAAATAGTTAAAAAATCATAAATTGTGATTTCTGGAATTTTTTTTTTGGATTATGTCTCTCACAGTGGACATGCACCTACGATGACAATTTCAGACCCCTCCGTGATTTCCAAGTGGGAGAACTTGCAAAATAGCAGGGTGTTCAAATACTTATTTTCCGCACTGTATATCAGTGAGGGATCAAAGATGGAGGTCAGCTTAGGCCTATAAATTTCCAATGCCAAAAAAGCAATCAATAAAATCTGAAGAACTCACCAGCCATTACAAAACCGTCCTTTGTCCCTATTGCTGCTATCAGTTTCAAAATGTCCTTAATTATTTCCTAAAATGGCACATTGGAGCGGGTACCTGTCAGAGCTACAGTAGGTACCAGCTCCCCCCTCACAAGAGGTAACTAAAGGCAACACTTATTTTTTATCAAAAAGTTGGAATTTAGAAAGAGGTGACTGTAATGGATCGATTGACCCCTGCAGCTGTATGGGGGGGCAGAGGCGTAGCTTGTCTGGTGCTTTGTACTTCAGTGGATGCACACAGTGCTACGTAAAAGAGACACCCAGCAACAAAGAGGCGACGGTAGGGTGACCACGTGTCCCGGATTGCCCGGGACAATCCCGCATTTTGCAAGTCTGTCCCAGGCACCTTCATTCCAGGACAATACAGTGTCCCGGAATGAAACTGACACAGCCACCCCCCAAACCAAACCAATGCCCCCAAAAAAGGCTGCAACATCACCGCTTTACTCACTGACAGTACGTGTCCTGGCCTGGAATACCCCCTGCTTGTGATTGGAGAAATTATAAATCCTGCCTCTTGTGTCCAATCACTGTGTTGTGATTCGTTACAGCACAAGCTGATTTTTGGGAAGGGGGGGTGTCCCTGAATGGTAGTTTGGAAATGTGGTCACCCTAGGTGACGGGTCCGAGTCATTTTCCAATAAAACAAATGCTGAATTTACCATTAGAAATCTCCTAATTGTCAGCAATTATAGCAAGGGGTTAAACTTACGGGTCACATGACCACTGTACAGAAAACAAATGGCTGCATATTTATTGGCGATACGTCTTAGTATGAAGAAAGAGATGACGTTGCATTGGGTGGGATATATATTGTATATAGTATTGGATAGGAGAGAAGATCAGCATTCATATACACTTTTATTTTGGACTCGTCTCCCCCCAATCTGATGTGCTGATCCTCCTTCATCACCCGAGTACAATCAGCACGGAGTGCGCCCTCTCCCGGCCACTCTATACACGACACACTGCGCACACATCAATCTGTCCAACACAGCACTACTCCTCCCACTGCCTGCATTCCATTGTCACGTGCCTGTTAGCCATTCGGGTGTCTCCCCTAAGCGGAGGGGCGTGGCGACATGTGTGTGAGTTAGCGCTGCGTGGGTAAGGTGGGCCGGAGGAGACATTTCTCGTCCAGGGAAACGTGCGCATTGCCGGCTAATAGGATGGAGGAGGCGGCAGTGTGCTGAGAGGAGCGGCTTCTTTCCGGGCGGGTGATGCTCGTGGCGCTCTGTGGTCGGAGGACACTGGGTAGAGTTCATGGCTGGATGAGCACGGCTTCCCATTACCAGGGTGTACGAGAGCGCAGGACCGCGTCACAAAGCATGGAGCAGCGCCTGGTGTGGGTGGACCTGGAGGTGAGCGGGAGCGGCTGTCAGTCAGTGAGGAGTAACGCTGAGCTCCGGGTGTTCTTATATAGTTCTATGGATGCCGTGCCTGGGGCGGGGGGCTATGGGAGAGGACATCACACTACACCGATCAACTACTACACTGATTGCCCCCCCCCCCCCCAAGCTACTACACTGATCACCCCCTCCCCTCAAACTACTACACTGATCACCCCCCCCCCCCCCCAAGCTACTACACTGATCACCCCCTCCCCCCAAACTACTACACTGATCACCCCCTCCCCCCAAACTACTACACTGATCACCCCCTCCCCCCCAAACTACTACACTGATCACCCCCTCCCCCCCAAACTACTACACTGATCACCCCCTCCCCCCCCAAACTACTACACTGATCACCCCCTCCCCCCAAACTACTACACTGATCACCCCCTCCCCCCCAAACTACTACACTGATCACCCCCCCCTCCCCCCAAACTACTACACTGATCACCCCCCTCCCCCCAAACTACTACACTGATCACCCCCTCCCCCCAAACTACTACACTGGCCCCCTCCCCCCAAACTACTACACTACACTGATCACCCCCTCCCCCCCAAACTACTACACTGATCACCCCCCCCCCCAAACTCCCCCCCCAAAACTACTACACTGATCACCCCCTCCCCCCAAACTCCCCCCAAACTACTACACTGATCACCCCCCCTCCCCCCCCCAAACTACTACACTGATCACCCCCTCCCCCCCAAACTACTACACTGATCACCCCCTCCCCCCCAAACTACTACACTGATCACCCCCTCCCCCCAAACTACTACACTGATCACCCCCTCCCCCCAAACTACTACACTGATCACCCCCTCCCCCCCCCCCAAACTACTACACTGATCACCCCCCTCCCCCCCAAACTACTACACTGATCACCCCCTCCCCCCCCAAACTACTACACTGATCACCCCCTCCCCCCCCCCCAAACTACTACACTGATCACCACCCCCTCCCCCCCCCCAAACTACTACACTGATCACCACCCCCTCCCCCCCCCCCCCCAAACTACTACACTGATCACCACCCCCTCCCCCCCCCCCCCAAACTACTACACTGATCACCACCCCCCCCCCCCCCCCCAAACTACTACACTGATCACCACCCCCCCCCCCCCCCCCCCCCAAACTACTACACTGATTGCCCCCCCCCCCCCCCCCCCCTACTACTACAAACTACTACACTGATCCCACCCCCCCCCCCCAAACTATTACACTGATCACCACCCCCCTCACCCCCCTCCCCCCAAACTACTACACTGATTGCCCCCCCCCCAAACTACTACACTGATTGCCCCCCCCCCCCAAACTACTACACTGATTGCCCCCCCCCCCAAACTACTACACTGATTGCCCCCCCCCCCCAAACTACTACACTGATTGCCCCCCTACTACACTGATTGCCCCCCCCCCCCCCCCCCCCAAACTACTACACTGATTGCCCCCCCCCCAAACTACTACACTGATTGCCCCCCCCCCCAAACTACTACACTGATTGCCCCCCCCCCAAACTACTACACTGATTGCCCCCCCCCCCCCCAAAACTACTACACTGATATCACACCCCCAAACTACTACACACTGATCAAACCCCCAACTACTACAGACTGACCACCCCCTCTCCCCCAAACTACAACACTGATCACCCCCCCAACTAATACACACTGATCAAACCCCCAACTACCACACTGGTTAACCCCCCCCCCCCCCCAACTACTACCCACTGGTCAACCCCTCCCCAACTACTACCCACTGGTCAACCCCTCCCCAACTACTACCCACTGGTCAACCCCTCCCCAACTACTACCCACTGGTCCATCACCCCCCCCCCCCCTCTCCCCAACTGCTACACTGATCACCCCCCTCCAACTACTACACTGATGGGACTGACTATGGGAGGAGACCGATCAGTGTTCATGCTTTGTATGAACACACGATCAGTCTCCCCTCCCCTACACTCACACATCCCGGTCCTCGCTCTTTCAATGAAAATCCACAATGTGTCAAATAAACTGAAGAGGGAACATCATGTGCAGACCTGTAGGCGGTGCACCGTAGCTCTTGCATATGATGTGCAGACCCATCACCGGTAAGAGTAGGCGGACCAGAAAAATTGGACTCGGGGGGGGGGGGGGGGGGGGGGGGGGGGGATGACACGTGGTGTTAGGAACAAGGTGGTTGTATATTATAGCATCCGGAGAGATAAGATCCATATAATCCACCGGAAGGAATGGCGCAATGGAAACTCGCACCATCTATTGTAATAGATTCAGAACGGCGTTATCAGTTCCCTTTCTTGGAATGTCGTTATGAATCTATTTCACTGATGATGTGTTTTACAATTCCAGAATGCTGTTATCCCTGAAGAAGATTGTATTATAACTCACATATTCGAAACGCGTCAGGTCCATCAATTTGGCATCTCCATGAAATTGTTCCTGGGGTCTCTTTACAATCATCGCAATTGTGATTCTTATGTTTATTCATTTCAATATATTGTTTTTAGTGTTTACCACCCGTGTGGTCTCCATGTCTTTTCTATGATATTTTGTAATAAATTATATATTTTTCTATTTGGATTTTATATACATTTTTTTTCAATTCATTTTCATTGCCCATAAAATCCCAATTTCTATTTTGAGGTAAAACTTTTTGCTGATTTACTGGGGATGGTGGCAATGTCGCATGACTAGTCCATAGGAGTCCAATTTTTTTTGGCAATTGGTAGTTTGCATAAGAAGGAAGATATTCTTTGTTGCAACTCACAGAATGCGCCAAGGACACTGCGTTCCAGGCAAGATCAACAGGTACTTTCTGTATTTGCTGAAAAATGTTCATATTAAAATTATAATTAGGCAGCTGCCACATCTAAGGACTGTAAGCTGCAATATATTTGTTTGCTTTGGGGTTTAGTTATCCTTTAAGCCGATTTTTTTTTTTTTTTTTTAAATGAAAGCTTAGTTGGATTTAAAAAATGGCAAAGACTTGAGAGCAATTATTTGTGCCTTTAGTATAAATCAATAGTCAGCCTTATATTGGGTACTCGCTACACCAGGGGAGCCCATCCAGTGGCCCACGGAGCCCTCTAATGTGGCCAGCGACATCCTGTTCTGGGATGGAGGCTCACGACGCCTGATGTTCTGGGATGGAGGCTCACGACGCCTGATGTTCTGGGATGGAGGCTCACGACGCCTGATGTTCTGGGATGGAGGCTCACGACGCCTGATGTTCTGGGATGGAGGCTCACGACGCCTGATGTTCTGGGATGGAGGCTCACGACGCCTGATGTTCTGGGATGGAGGCTCGCGACGCCTGATGTTCTGGGATGGAGGCTCGCGACGCCTGATGTTCTGGGATGGAGGCTCGCGACGCCTGATGTTCTGGGATGGAGGCTCGCGACGCCTGATGTTCTGGGATGGAGGCTCGCGACGCCTGATGTTCTGGGATGGAGGCTCGCGACGCCTGATGTTCTGGGATGGAGGCTCGCGACGCCTGATGTTCTGGGATGGAGGCTCGCGACGCCTGATGTTCTGGGATGGAGGCTCACGACGCCTGATGTTCTGGGATGGAGGCTCGCGACGCCTGATGTTCTGGGATGGAGGCTCGCGACGCCTGATGTTCTGGGATGGAGGCTCACGACGCCTGATGTTCTGGGATGGAGGCTCGCGACGCCTGATGTTCTGGGATGGAGGCTCACGACGCCTGATGTTCTGGGATGGAGGCTCGCGACGCCTGATGTTCTGGGATGGAGGCTCGCGACGCCTGATCTGGGATGGAGGCTCGCGACGCCTGATGTTCTGGGATGGAGGCTCGCGACGCCTGATGTTCTGGGATGGAGGCTCGCGACGCCTGATGTTCTGGGATGGAGGCTCGCGACGCCTGATGTTCTGGGATGGAGGCTCGCGACGCCTGATGTTCTGGGATGGAGGCTCGCGACGCCTGATGTTATCGGCACATTTCGGCCACTAGTGGCTTTTTAACCCCCACTAGCGACAGAGGAAAGGGTTAAATGTGCCAGTAAAGCAGCGCTTCGGCAGCAGTGCCCATTTGTTTCAATGGGCAGGGGCGGAGGAGGAGTGGTATACACCGCTGCTGAACCACGCCATAGAAGCTGCTGCAGGACTTTTTTTTTATAATGTCCTGCAAGTGCACCGCTCCAGTGTGAAAGCACTTGGGCTCTCACACGGGTACTATTTCTAGCCCTTTAAAGCCTGAAAAACACCTTCCGTGTGAAAGGGGTCTTACCGATTCTACCAATATTGCTTTTTTTTGCTCTTTAGCTCGGGCGGTCAGCTTTCTTGTAATAACCGATGCTCGACTGTTATTACAAGCAATAAAAGGGGACCTCCTGTCCCACCAGGAGGCCCAAGCGACTCGCCGGCAAGTCTGCCGGCTGGCTGAAGACCCGAACAAAGCAGATCGGCTTTGTTTGTGTCTTGGATCTAGTAACCCGGGAAGTGATGTTGTGACCTCACTTCCAGATCAGTACCCCGCATCCCTCCATAAAGAGTACCTGTGCTGTCTATTATTGTCACAAGAAATAACAGTGGAAATTTTGTCCAACCCCCCCCCCCATCCAAAAAAGAGGTGCACTGAGTTGGGATAAAATACAGACATTCCAATGTACAGGAAGGGATCACATTACTGTACAGTAGCACAGTGACATGAATGACACAAAAAAGGGAAACTGTGTGATGCACTGAAACGCATATATAACCCCGCTGGTCTGCTGCAGCCAGAACAGAGAGCTGCCGGTACTCTAAACCACTATATGTTTATTGTGCAGACGGTGCAAATGAACACACAGTGTATGGCTAGTCAAGGCCTCCTCAGTGCAATATTAGCTTGTTACCTTTAGTTAACCATTTATATGTGGTTGTTTTGGCTTTGCGAAGCAAGCTTAACCACTTAAAGCGGATGGTTCACCTCAAAAAAATATTAAAAGCCAGCAGCAACAAATACTGCAGCTGCTGACTTTTAATATTAGGACACTTACCTGTCCTGGAGTCCAGCGGCGTCCGCAGCAGAGGATGAGCGATCGCTCGTCACCCTGCTGCTCCCCCCTCCATCCACGGTGAGGGAACCAGGAAGTGAAGCGCTGCAGCCTCACTGCCCGGTTCCCTACGGCGCATGCGCGAGTCGCGCTGCGCCCGGCGATTGGCTCCCGCTGTGTGCTGAGAGGCGAGAGTTACCAGCACACAACGGGAAAAGCCTGTGTTTTGCCCGAGACTGCGGGCCGGAAGTGGGTGCAGATACCTGTCTTTAGACAGGTATCTGCACCCCCCTCCCCCCTGAAAGGTGTCAAATGTGACGCCGGGGGGGGGGGGGGGGGGTTCCGATCAGCGGATCTTCACTTTAGGGTGGAGATCCGCTTTAATCACCTAGCCTGTTTTTCAGATTCGGTGTTTACAAGACTAAAACCGTTTTTTTTTTTTTTTTTTGCTAGAAAATTACTTAAAACCCCCAAACATTATATATATTTTTTTCTAACACCCTAGAGAATAAAATGGCAGTCATTGCAATACTTTTTGTCACACCGTATTTGCGCAGCGGTCTTACAAGCGCACTTTTTTTGGGGAAAAAAAATAACTTTTTTTAATAAAAAAAATAAGACAACAATAAATTTGGCCCAATTTTTTTATATATTGTGAAAGATAATGTTACGCCGAGTAAAATGATACCCAACATGTCACGCTTAAAAATTGCGCCCACTCGTGGCATGGCGTCAAACTTTTACCCTTAAAAATCTCGATAGGCGACGTTTAAAAAATTCTATAGGTTGCATTTTTTTAGATACAGAGGAGGTCTAGGGCTAGAATTATTGCTCTCGCTCTAACGATCGCGGCAATACCTCACTTGTGTGGTTTGAACACCGTTTTCATATGCGGGCGCTACTCGCGTATGCGTTCACTTCTGTGCTCGACCTCGTCGGGACGGGGCGTTTAAAAATATTTTTTTTTGTTTTCTTATTTATTTTAATTTAGTTTATAATTTTTTACACTGAAATTAAAAAAAAAATTGATTACTTTTATTCCTATTACAAGAAATGTAAACATCCCTTGTAATAGAAAAAAGCATGACAGGTCCTCTTAAATATGAGATCTGGGGTAAAAAAAAAATGAAACTGTAATTTTTTCAAATGTCAGAAAAAAAAAATGTTTCTTTAAGATGCTGGGCGGGACTGACGTTTTGACGTCACTTCCGCCCAGCAGAGCTATGGGGACGGGTGGGGGCGTGTTTTTTTCGTTTTTTTTTTTTCCTCACTCGTATTCCCGCTGAGGAGCCGAACAGACCCGATCGCCTCCACCGATACCGACGGTAAGCGGCGGGGGGGGCCCTCTCCCGCCACCGATAACGACGATTTTGCGGAGAATCCGCCGCAGAGACCACCGTTATCTTGTACAGGACCGCCCACTGCAAAAATGGATACCTCGGTTGTGGCAGCAGCTGCTGCCGTTACCGAGATACCCATCTTTAAAAATAGGACGTACTTTCCCTATAGGGCTGTTAGCATGTGGTTGAAGGATCACTAAAGGAATTTTTTTTTTTTAGCTAAATAGCTTCCTGCACCTTACTGCAGTCCTGGTTTCATGTCCTCATTGTTAGTTTTTGCTTTGAAGTAGCTGTAATACTTCTCTGATCTCCACACTTCCTGCTTGTCTGGCGCCTTATGAAAAAACTCATGCTAGCTTTTCACTGTGGTCCATGATCAAAGAGGTGTGATTACTATGTGTCTAAAGCTCCTCAGAATCAATCGATTCATTTTAAAAACAAACATTGCCCTGTATTTGTTTGTTTTTGTTCTGTGAGTCTCTTTACTTTTCATAAACATGAAACCAGTTTAAAAGTGAAACTGAAACTGCAGGCACATTATATGATTGATGTTTATCTATTTTTAATCATTTTTAATAGGAATCAGTTAACTTTTATGTCTCTATACCCTGTAAACAGTCATTTCAGCAAAAAAATGTTTTTTCCTTTAGTGACCCTTTAAACTACCATACATTTTTATTTTTATTTTATCGGGTAATTGGAAGATGGTCGTCTACTACTTTTCAAGTATGGATTTGAAGCGGTGTGAAAACACTAATAAAGCAAAATCGCCTTTCTTGCTTTATTATTATTAATATTATTATACAGTATATAGCGCCAACAATTTGCGCAGCACTTTACAATGTTAGGGTTAACAATACAATTCAATATACTAAGTTATATTTCAATATGGAGAAAAATCGTTGAAGATATATATTTTTTTTTAAAACCTGTTTGTCATATTTTGTCATTTTAATATACTGTGTGTGTGTGTGTGTGTGTGTGTGTGTGTGTGTCTATATCCATATCCCCAATAATTTTCTAACACACTTCATATTTTTCTTGTACTACAGATGACTGGATTGGATATTACAAAGGATGAAATAATTGAGATGGCTTGTATAATAACAGATTCTGAGCTCAATATCCTTGCTGAGGTAGGTATTGGTGACCACCAAAGTTGGCCTGGATTACAAAGGGGCGTGTAACCCTGACTTTATATTTATTCTCTTTGTATACTGTTGCTTTATATATAACATTATTGATGATTTTTGCAATTGATGACATGACCTATGAAAGTTTTTGTTATAGCTCCATAAAATCATAGACTTGTACAGTGCCTTGCGAAAGTATTCGGCCCCCTTGAACTTTGCGACCTTTTGCCACATTTCAGGCTACAAACATAAAGATATAAAACTGTAATTTTTTTGTGAAGAATCAACAAGTGGGACACAATCATGAAGTGGAACGAAATGTATTGGATATTTCAAACTTTTTTTAACAAATAAAAAACTGAAAAATTGGGTGTGCAAAATTATTCAGCCCCTTTACTTTCAGTGCAGCAAACTCTCTCCAGAAGTTCAGTGAGGATCTCTGAATGATCCAATGTTGACCTAAATGACTAATGATGATAAATAGAATCCACCTGTGTGTAATCAAGTCTCCGTATAAATGCACCTGCACTGTGATAGTCCCAGAGGTCCGTTTAAAGCGCAGAGAGCAAGAACAAGGAACACACCAGGCAGGTCCGAGATACTGTTGTGGAGAAGTTTAAAGCTTGGGAAATCTTTTTGTATCCAAATCCGGCTTTAAACATCCCAAGGAGCACTGTGCAAGCGATAATATTGAAATGGAAGGAGTATCAGACCTCTGCAAATCTACAAAGACCTGGCCATCCCTCTAAACTTTCAGCTCATACAAGGAGAAGACTGATCAGAGATGCAGCCAAGAGGCCCATGATCACTCTGGATGAACTGCAGAGACCTACAGCTGAGGTGGGAGACTCTGTCCATAGGACAACAATCAGTCGTATACTGCACAAATCTGGCCTTTATGGAAGAGTGGCAAGAAGAAAGTAATTTCTTAAAGATATCCATAAAAAGTGTCGTTTAAAGATTGCCACAAGCCACCTGGGAGACACACCAAACATGTGGAAGAAGGTGCTCTGGTCAGATGAAACCAAAATCAAGCTTTTTGGCAACAATGCAAAACGTTATGTTTGGCGTAAAAGCAACACAGCTCACCACCCTAAACACACCATCCCCACTGTGAAACATGGTGGTGCAGCATCATGGTTTGGGCCTGCTTTTCTTCAGCAGGGACAGGGAAGATGGTTAAAATTGATGGGAAGATGGATGGAGCCAAATACAGGACCATTCTGAAGAAAACCTGATGGAGTCTGCAAAAGACCTGAGACTGGGATGGAGATTTGTCTTCCAACAAGGCAACGATCCAAAACATTAAGCAAAATCTACAATGGAATGGTTCACAAATAAACCTATCCAGGTGTAAGAATGGCCGAGTCAAAGTCCAGACCTAAATCCAATCGAGAATCTGTGGAAAGAACTGAAAACTGCTGTTCACAAACGCTCTCCATCCAACCTCACTGAGCTCCAGCTGTTTTGCAAGGAGGAATGGGCAAAATTTTTAGTCTCTCGATGTGCAAAACTGATAGAGACCTACCCCAAGTGACTTACAGCTGTAATCGCAGCAAAAGGTGGCGCTACAAAGTATTATCTTAAGGAGGCTGAATAATTTTGCATTTCCAATTTTTCAGTTTTTTATTTGTTAAAAAAGTTTGAAATATCCAATAAACTTCATTCCACCTTATGATTGTGTCCCACTTGTTGATTCTTCACAAAAAACTACGGTTTTATATCTTAATGTTTGTAGCCTGAATGTGGCAAAAGGTTGCAAAGTTCAAGGGGGCGGAATACTTTCGCAAGGCACTGTATGTACTGCCTGAATGCAGAGGATAACCTGCTCTTGCTAATACTTTTTTTCTGGAAAAAAATAGCAACATTTAGGGCTGCAACTAACAATTATTTTCATAATCGATTAGTTGGCCGATTCATTGTTTTGATTAATTGGTTAATAACCTTATATAATTAATATATATATATATATATATATATATATATATATATATATATATATATATATATATATATATATAATAATTTTAACCACTTCAACACCAAACACGTCATATGACGTCCTTGACTCTGTGTGGTGATATCTGTATGATGCCTGCAGCTAAAGGCTTTATTCAGATATCACGGTTTTCTGCCGGCGATTCTGTGCACCATAAGAATGATCATATCGGCAGTTCCGCCACTTGATCGTTCTTTTAGGCTCTGACTTAGAAAAAGGTTCCTGTACTACTTTGGGACGACTTCAGGGCGACTTTCATCGACTTCAATACAGAAATCATTTTGCAAGTCGCCTCTAAAGTCGTGTGCAGATCGCCTTGCAGAGTCGCATGGCAAGTCGTGCTGCCCCAGTGTGAACCGGCACTAAATGTGTTTGTTTTATAAATATAATTTAAAAAAAATGTATAGTTCTACAACATTCATTGGGAAATGGTGGTGATTTTGCAATGGCACTTCTTGTTTTGTTCCAATTGGTAACTCTGAGTGGCCCTGCCAACCCACCTTGCACAGGCTTTGTCTGCAATTGTCACCAATGCAGTCATTGCTGGCTTGTATATAGGACAAAGTGGCTGCAAAGTGCTTGCAGTAGAGTCTTAAGCAGTGGAATGTAACAAAGCAGGGGTGCCCAAACAGTGGGGGCCACATGTGGCCCATGGAGCCCTCTAATGTGGCCCACGACCTCCTTCTCTGGGATGGTGGGTTTGCAAAAGCTGATGCTTCGTGTATAGCGCCAACTCCTGTCACAGGCGGATTGATACCAAATGCACTCTGCCTGGGACAGCAACAGCTGGTGATGCCTGAAAGGAATACTGTTATTAAAGGTAAGTTTAATACCAATATCTGTTCTGCAGTGGTTACTGGGCTGCTTTCAAACTGATCCACAGGTGCAGAGCAGAACACCAGCTGGTTACCTGCACTGAGCATTGACTTCTGTTATTACCTGAGGGTTGGTGCACTTCAGAAAGTTCACCACACCTGCAGGATATAATTGAAGTCTATGGCAAAGTGCAGCTAACCCGCAGGAAAGCCACAGGTGCACTGCACCAGCCATCTGGGTAAACCACAGCGCATCAGTGTGAAAGCACCTTTGACATGGTTGGTCCAATTCAATCGGACCCTCCGTTTTACCTCTATTGAGCCAAAGATGTAAACGGACTTGTGTTCGTCTACAAAAAAAAAAACACAGAAGGGGGGATCCTTTCCATTCCATCTGGGCAGATCGGAGGGCCAAATAGAGTAGAGTGGGCTGTGTTCCCCTCTGCTCTGCATATGCAGAGTGGACATGGACCTGTCACCTGCCTGCTCCGCTTATCGTGGACTATGACCAGTTACCAAGTCGCTTAAGTGGTTCTCGCTCTTCAAAAGGTTGTGCACCCCTGTAATAAAGGTATAAACCATTTTATTATTTTAAAAAGGCAATCATTTATAACATACAGTGCTTTAGCAAACTATCATTCATTAAACTTTGCATTTTACATGTATATTACCTTTCTGTTAATTACAGGGTCCTAACTTGATCATAAAGCAACCTGATGAGTTGCTGGACGGCATGTCTGAATGGTGCAAAGAACATCATGGAAAGGTAAGATCCATAATATGTTTCTGAGGCACACAATTCTAGGGGAGTGCCTTGGCCTAATGAAGTCCAAACATGGTTATAATTCTGTAAATTGATAGGAAAAAAACTTCACCTGCGTACACTATTTTTTAGATACCGGTGAGGGAGAGCAAAGGCTAATACCGTTGAGTGACGGCTCTAAGATGGTGGGGCCCAGCAGCAGTCTCAAGGCTTTTGGATGCCTACACACAAGATGCTTCTAAAAGTTTTTAAAGGATAAGTTCAGCTTTGGGAACGTGTTACATGCTCCACCCATTTTTTTGGCTGGCACTTGTAACATGTTCCCACTGCTGCAGCCACTGCATCGTATGAGGAAGCAGAAAAGCTGACACATCCGCAGGAGACCTGCATGGCACCAGTGATCTACTGATCATGCTTTTACAGGCCCCTGCAACAAAAAAAAAAAATGCACAATTTTATTTTTTTACATGCAAAAAAATGTGCATTTATTTATGTTTTAACCACTTAACCCCCGGACCATATTGCTGCCCAATGACCAGAGCACTTTATGTGATTCAGCACTGCATCGCTTTAACTGACAATTGCGCGGTCGTGCGACGTGACTCCCAAACAAAATTGACTTCCTTTTTTTCCCACAAATGGAGCTTTCTTTTGGTGGCATTTGATCATCTCTGCGGTTTTTATTTTTTGCGCTATAAACAAAAATAGAGCGACAATTTAGAAAAAAAATGCAATATTTTTTACTTTTTGCTATAATAAATATCCCCCAAAAATATATATAAAAAAATGTATTTCCCTCAGTTTAGGCCGATACGTATTCTTCTACATATGTTTTGTAAAAAAAAAAATCATAATAAGCGTTTGGTTTGCGCAAAAGTTATAGCGTTTACAAAATAGGGGGTCGTTTTATGGCATTTTTATTAATATTTTTTTTTACTAGTAATGGCGGCGATCAGCATTTTTTTTTTCAGTACTGCGACATTATGGCGGGCACTTCGGACACGTTTCACACATTTTTTGGGACCATTGGCATTTTTTTTTTTAGCGATCAATGCTATAAAAATGCATTGTATAACACTAGGGGGCAGGGAAGGGGTTAAGTGTCTTCCTGGGTGTGTTCTAACTGTATGGGGGGGTGACCTCACTAGGGGAAATCACTGATCTTCTGTTCATACATTGTATGAACAGAAGATCAGCGTTGCCCCGCTGACAGGACCGGGAGCTGTGTGTTTACACACGTAGCTCCCGATCCCCGCTCTGTAACGAGCGATCGCGTGTACCCGCCGTGGCCGCTTTAATGTGGACGTATAGCTACGGGCTCTCGTCCAGGAGAGCCACAGTCCCGCAGTAATATGACGGCGGGCTGGGCTGAAGCGGTTAAAGCGAACTTATCCTTTATGAAATATGCTAAACATGCATAATAATGTGGATTTTTTTTTTTTCTAAATCAGTGGGCTGGTATGGCTTGGGTCCAAGTTCTGGCTGTTTTCTTAGAAGCCGCAAAAGAGGGTTTCAAGTAGCAATATAGAGGTAAACTTATCTAACACTAGGCCACTCCGTAGAGCCAGAAGGCAGATTGTTGGGTCCAGGGTGAGTGGTAAGCCTATTATTGTATCACATAAGTATAAACGTATTTGTTGCCAATACCCCTGGATGGTTCAGCATGTCCAGAGTAGATGGAAAAAGGTTCACATGACACTGGAGCATTTCAAACATAAGGGGATTATGGGAATGTATGAAGTTAGAGAGTTTAATTAGGTGTAAGGTAAGTCTTGTATGGCATGTGTAGTTGTGTGAGAATATTGGATAACCTGTTAAATGTCCTAGAACACTGGTCATCAACCCTGACCTCAGGGCCACTGACAGGTCAGATTTTATGTATTACCTTGGGGAGATGCAGACTACAATACTGCAATCACTGAGCAGCAAATGACATCACCTGTGATGTATTTCAGTTATCTTGCAAACCTGACCTGTTAGTGGGCCCTGAGGACAGGAGTTGATGACTACTGTCTGCGAAAGCTGCAGTGGGGGGGGGGGGGGGATGAAGAACTTGCACTTGGATCAGAAGCAAGTACCTGTCAAAACCAGTTATGCGCTCCCTCCTTCACTCAAAAAAAGTTGCTAATGTTAGGGGGGCGGCCCTAATGTGGAACTTCCCCTTTTGTGTGAAGTTACGCATTAAATACTCCTAATGGAAAGGTGTTGGCCATTTTGTTCCAAAACCTATGGTTTCCCTTTCTCTTGTAAAATCTTTTATTCAAGGTGTTTCTTGAATTGGTCACCCTTGCAGCACCCTTTGCTTCTTTGGCATATCAATGTGACTCTCTCTGCCTTTCAGGACCCATCAGGTAATTTTTTTTTTTTAATGATCTCTTCCTGCAAAGTGGTCATCATGTCTGTCAGACGTGCCTTTTCTACCCAAGGTGGTGTCTAGCCCTTAAGTTATACTAAAGTCTCGTTTCTTGTTTGCTGTTAAATAACAAACATGTCCTACTTACCGTCTGTGCATGAATTTTGCACAGAGCAACCCAGATCCTTACCTGGCATGTCAACATTCCTCTTGTACGCACTGTAAAAGTATTTTTATTGAAGTTCATTGAGGGACACGGGTCTCCACCCCCTTTGTGTTAATGATTGTGCTTTTGGCACTTCTTTACTACAGAATTGAGGCATGCTTATACTAAAAGGTGTTATCCTGGACTTGGGAGTATTTTTATTTTTTTTTTATTTATTTTTTGTGTCCAATCTACCCAGTAAAACCTGGTGGCAGTAAAACCTGAAGAAAAAAGTTTTACAGTTATTACAGAAATCTTGTTTTTGAGCATATAACGCGCTTGTATATAAACATTGTGTAATGATGTTGGCCATATTGGTTATAAACCACTTCATACTTGGAGTGATTTGATGAATATAGAGGCTACGTAATTGTTTTAAAAAAATGCTTTTAAAATTTTTACAATGTTCTGTAGGGATTAATAGTATTTTTAAAATGGTTTAACCTGATTGGGTTGCTTTTTTATTTTTAAATCAATGACCATGTTGTTTGTTTTTTTTTTTTTTTTGTTTTTTTTCTTTCTTCTCATTACAGTCTGGCCTTACTCAGGCAGTACGGGACAGTAAGATATCTTTACCACAAGCAGAGTACGAGTTTCTCTCCTTTATCAGACAGCACACGCCTCCTGGTGTCTGCCCTCTAGCTGGTAGGTTTATTTTTTGGGCATTTGTTGATATGTGAAGGTAAACATGACAAAAACATTTGAAAAAAGGACACTAAATGTTCACATATGTGAGTATAATTATAGGTCCAACTACCTTGTGGTGAGAGGCTACGGGTACCAAGAAGGTACAAAAGGCCACTGCCATTTTATCAATTAGAAATAGAATGACCATGGTTATACTATATATATATATATATATATATATATATATATATATATATATATATATATATATATATACTCACACACACGCATCTGTATTAGTGAGTTATATACAATAGCCTTAATTCACAAATCTAACTGTGATAAATAACCCTTTTTCAATAAAGTGGCAGTTACTTTGAGTCTCATGTTGGTATTTAAATTACAATAATTACCCTTGTTTTAAAATTTTATGAATTGACCTTAATATTTGAGTAAACAGTATTATGTTGCCTAAAATTATTTCAATTGTTTTTTTATTTTTTAATTCTCTCTCTTCAGGGAATTCGGTGCACGTGGATAAAGTATTTCTGAACAAATATATGCCTCAGTTTATGAGACATTTGCATTACAGGATCGTCGATGTGAGCACTGTAAAGGAACTATGCAGGTAAAAGCTAGAGGATTCCTTCTTTGATTAGTTTTTATAGCGGTTCTCTGGGCTCAGAATACAACAAAATCTCAGCATTTCTCAAACCACCTAGAACCCCTTCTACTAAAATAGATAACATAATATCATTTTTATCTTCCCTTTCTCCCTACCGACATTTCTTGCTGCCTCTTCATTGTGATGCAGCCTTAGAAGAAGCTTAGTGTTCACCCTTTCATGTTGTTGTTTTTTTTTGTTTTTTTCTTTAAAGGTGAACTAACGCTGTACAAACGCTGTACAATCTCCCCAACCCCGCGCCCCCCAGTCCCTGCTGTACTTGTCTCCAGGAATGATAGGATTTTTTTGTTTATGTATTTTTCCCCCCTGCATTTGGACGCATTGAAAATGTGCTCTCCACTGATGTCGCTGCCATCCGTCGGGGCACCGCGTCATCCTGATTTCCAAGTCTGGATTTGCTCACTCCCCTGATTGATGGCAGTCTCGGCGAGTCGCTCCACTGCTCAGCGCTCCAATGACTGACAGTCAGCATCGCTCTGCTCGGGGAGGCGTAAGAAGTGAGCCATCTGCGGTGTTGGGTGGCGCCGTTCTCAATGCAGAGACGCCGGGGGACAGCTGAAGCATCTGTGATAAGTACCGATACTTTTTTTCAAGTACTCTCTGATACTGATACATTTTTTTTTTTTTTTTTTTTTTAAATCTCATGTGACAGCGGCACATGTCGGTAGTTTTTTTTATTTTTTATCTTTAACAGTTTGTTTTTAATTCACTGAAAATGAATGGAGTGAAGACAGCGTCTTCGCTTCATTCATAAACTGAAACATTGTAATCACAGTTTACGATGTTTCAGTTCTGTGAATGGACAGAGACCGTAATCGCTCACTCTGTTTATTCAGGGGGTGGCGGAAGAGCACGGAGGGGGAGAGAAACACGGAGGGGGACACGGCGGCAATACATGGCGGGAACACGGCGGAGGACATGGACTGCAGCAAAACGGAGGGGGGATGGAGGAGGACAAGGGACAGTCAGCGGTGATCGTGTGGGGGAGTTACAAGCACTGATCACCGCTGATTTTAAAGCAGATGAAAGCCGCGGGGAGAAAGAAGAGGAGAAATTAGTTTTAAAATCTATACAGCGGTGATCAGTGCCTGTAACTTTCCCACGCACTGATCACCGCTGACAGTACAAAGTATCGGGTGAAGCATCGGAAGCATTTGCCCGAGTACTCGTACTAGTATCGGTATCGGGACAACCCTAATATGGACCCTTTAAAAAAAAGAGCCTGAGTTTCCTGACAGTTAAAATGCACCTGCGTGTAACGAGTAGTGATAATGACAGCCCTGAAAAGGGGGGAAAAAAAAGCTTAAACTTTTTTTTGTCCCAGGGAGCCTCGCCCTCTTTCTTGTCCTTGTGTCTGAGGAATAAAAAAAATAAGGAAATCGCCCAGTTGTATCATAGATGGTAAAATAAAATAATATGGCAGAAGTTCTAATTCTTCTGTTCAATATATTCAATGTTCTATATAATTAATTTTATATATTTTTACTTTTTTAGGCGCTGGTATCCTGTGGATTATGAACGTGCATTCAAGAAGGCATCTTCACATAGGTAAGTATTTAAAATAAAAATGGAAACTCATGTTTAAACCTATGTATTTATTTCTTCTTTAAATATATATTGTGTGTGTGTGTGTGTGTGTGTGTGTGTGTGTGTGTGTGTGTATATATAATATAGTTGTTTTGAGTCAACTGAGAAGGGACGATTCCTATCCATAGGCGGGCTGCTGCTGTGCTTTAGTATTGTTGTCATGTAAATATTATATAGAGTATGCCATACTTGTGGAAGAGAATTCCACATCCTTACCACTCTTACAGTAAAGACCCCTCTATGCAGTTAAAGGTTAAACACTTCTCTTCTAATTCGGGGTCACCAGTGCGGTATTTGTAAATTGAAATCATATCCCCTCTCATGTCTCTTCTCCAGAGAGAATAAGTTCAGTACTTGCAGATTTTCCCCTAGGTTAGGTCCTCCTGTCCCTTTTTTATTTTATTTTTATTAGCTTTTGTTTGGATTCAACGGCGCAATTATCGGTTTAATCGACGCAGTCACGCATCGCAAAAAATGGCCCGGTCATTAAGGAGGCAAATCTATCTGGTCCTTAAGTGGTAAATGCCAACATTCTGTTGGCTTTGCTTGCAGCAGTTTGGCATTGCATGCTAATGCTGAGCGTATCATCTACGAAGACCCCCAGGTCCTTTTCCAGTCTAGATTCCCCCAGAGGTTCATATATTTGGGATCCAATTGCATTATTTCAACATTAAACCTCATTTGCCATGAAGTTGGCCACCCCGTTATTCATTTTTTTTTTTTAAGATCTTCTTGCAAGATTTCCACACCCTGCGGGGAAATTATTGCACTGCTTAGCTTAGTATCGTCCTCAAATACAGAGATTGAGCCGTTTATCCCATCCTCCTGATTGTGTAGGAATACATTTTAAATGGGATTGGTCCCAGGTTATCTACAGCATATAATGGTACCATGCTTCACTGGTATTACAAGAAAGCACAGGTTAGGGAGGAAACCATTTTAAAAATGTAGTTTAGGTATTCCTTCTGCCTCATTTTGTAAAAAAAAAAAAAGGAACGATTGCACACACCCTGGTGCTCTTTGATCTTTTATGTAGTTTAGGTAGATCTCCACCTCTCAATGGTTGCTTTTCCTTGCTCTACATTGAATGATTTTTGTTTTTATTTGTTTTTTACTTTTCAGAGCTCTGGATGATATCACAGAGAGCATCAAGGAACTGCAGTTTTACAGAGAAAACATTTTCAAGAAGAATGAAACAAACCACATAGACAACGGAAGAAATCTTCAGAGCTAACTTTGCAGTTGTAGTATCTCAGCAGTGAATATTGTCCCTGTGCTTTGTCATCAGAAATGCTATGTATGAGCAGCTGGAAGGGTTGATAATGTTATGATGATATAGCAGTAATGGGAAAAATTGGGATATGTTTTACATGTTTAACAAAGGGGTTTCCTTTTTTTTTATGTTTTATTGGTTGCTATTAATAAAAAAATATAAATTTAAACTTGTAAAATGCAAGTTAAATATTTGAACATCAGTGCTTCTTGTGTTGTGTTGCCATATTTACTTAAATAAGGAGAAATCCATTTCTAGTCTGTGTGGTTTATTTTTCCCTTTTCCACTCCCTTTCCCACGAAGCCAAGGAAAGATGGAAAAATCTCCAAGGCATCAAATTACAGATTAGACATTCTTATAATATGTCAAAAAAAGTTAGATTTTATTTCCATCATTTACACTTTCAAAATTGCAGAAAACAAAAAAAATGGCGTCTGCAAAAGTGTGGGCACCCTGCAGAATTTAGAGCATGCGCTGCCCCCTTTGCAAAGCTGAGACCTGGCAGTGTCATGGATTGTTCTCAATCATCGTCTGGGAAGACCAGGTGATGTCAATCTCAAAGGTTTTAAATGCCCAGACTCATCAGACCTTGCCCTAACAATCAGCACCATGGGTTCTTCTAAGCAGTTGTCTAGAAAACTAAAAAATAGTTGACACTCACAAAGCTGGACAAGGCTATAAGAAGATAGCAAAGCGTTTTCAGATGTCAATATCCTCTGTTCGGAATGTAATTATGAAATGGCAGTCATCGGGAACAGTGGAAGTTAAAGCAAGATCTGGAAGACCAAGAAAAATATCACAGAACAGCTCGCAGGATTGTGAGAAAAGCAATTCAAAACCCACTTTGACTGCACGATCCCTCTAGAAAGATCTGACAGACACTGGAGTTGTGGTACACTATTTCACTATAAAGAGATACTTGTACAAATATGGTCTTCATGGAAGAGTCATCAGAAGAAAACCTCTTCTACATCCTCGCCACAAAAATTAGCATTTGAACTTTGCAAATGAACATATAGACAAGCCTGATGCATTTTGGAAACAAGTTCTGTGGACCGATGAGGTTAAAATAGAACTTTTTGGCTGGAATGAGCAAAGGTACGTTTGGAGAAGAAAGAGCACAGAATTTTACGTTCAATAATTTTTATTGTGGTAATAAAAGAAACAGATTACAACCATACAGAGTCATACATACAGTGCAATACATTCTGGAGCATAAAGATGCGGACATGCACAAAATAACCATTACAACATTATACAATGGCATAGAAGAGATGTATACACTCTTTATCCAATCTGGATCATATCACAGCATATCATAACCTTTCTGATGCCAGTAGGCCATCTGAACACACAGCAGCGACGATAGGCCCCACACCGGCGCGCCCCTACGGGAACACACTGCGCGCAACAATTTAGGGCCCCCCATCCCACGCCATGCACACATCTCATCTCATTTATACAACCTTACACCTACCCATATCCACACCCGATATGCACCTTAATCTGTAGGATTGTTAGTAAACAGGAGGGAAGGTAGAATAAAGGAAGAAAAGAGAAAGTATAAGCTGGATGTGACTCAATGAACAGAACTGAACTAAAACCTGAGTTAGAGTTTAAACATTGTTTTTCTTATGCCAGTCTATCCAAGGTTTCCAGGCCTGGGAGTTGGGCCTAGATAGATTTTGGGAAGCCTTAAACATATTTTTATAAGTAATATGAAGATTTGTGGACCTAACCACGTTGCTTAGAGAAGGGATCTCCTCACTCTTCCACCTCCTCATCAGTTCAAGTCTTGCGTTTAACAGAATGTGACTGCGGAAATACATCTATACCCAGAGATAAAATAGATAGACCAAGTTGAGGAGAGCATTGATAAGCCGTGAACGAACTGATGAGGCCAAAAACGTCTCCAATATTTCCTCAGCCTAGGGCAGCTCCCTATTATGTGCACTAGCAAGCCCCTCTGACCACACAGCCTCCAGCACAAGGGAGAGGTTTGTGCTTGAAATCCTGCTAAGCATGTGGGGGTTAAGTACCATCGCAGCATAATCTTTTGATACAATTCCCGCAGGTTGGCGCATCTAGTAGCCTTATATATTGAAGATATGGCATCTTTTCATTGGGATATAGAGTATTGAGTGCCCAAATCCTATTCCCAAGGTCGCATAGATGGAGTCTTAACCAGCACCGTTTTCTGATTAAGTAAGCCATAGAATAGGGATATGCCCCTAATAGAGGTAGTAGGGCTATTAAGGTATAGGAATACTTTCCATGGGACGGAAACCGATGTTTCACCAGAAGCCCTCAAGAAGTGAGCAATTTGGATGACCGTGTAGTGGACTTTCAATTCCAAACCGTATTAAATCTGAAGAGACCAAAATGTTTTGGTTGCGGGGCCCAATTGGATATCAGTAACATGAACAATACCCTTAGATTCTCAATGTTTGACATTTAGATTAGGGATTAGTAATTGCAGGCCTGTTATGGGGAACGGAATGATTTTAGTGGTATTATCATCTAGGGGTTCTTTTAGGAATCTCTTCCAAGCTGCGATGGTGGCCCGCATAGTGGGGGATAGACTCAAAGGTAATTTAGGCATATGGGTACTGGCCAGTAACAAGGCAGGAAGGCCAAGACCATGATTCTGGTGAGTTTCCAAATCTTTCCACCTGGAGATAAGCAGGGCTGAAAACCAATATCTTAGTTGAGTCAGGATCACAGCTAGATAATAATCTTCGAGGAGTACATGACCCACCCCTCCCACCTTCTTGGATTTGACCAGTTTTTGGAAGGCACATCTAGCCCTCCTGCCTTGCCAGAGGAATTTATTTATTTGGGATTGGGCCGAATTAAAAAACCTATCAGGAACTGAAATAGGTAGGTTTCGAAATAAATAGATGAATTGAGGTAGCAATATCATCTTGAAAGCTGCCAGGCGGCCAGACCAGGTGGATTCAGTCCAAGCTAGTTCTTTAAGTTTGGAAGGGAGGGAGACTAAGAAGGAGTCATAGTTAGCTTCTACTAAGTGATCCACATCATCCGTTAGCTGGATTCCCAGGTATTTAATACTCCCTGTACTCCACGTATATGAGTATCGAGCTTTTATCTGTATGCGTAGGTAACCCCAAACCTAGAATATAAGATTTGCTGTCATTAACTTTATAATAAGAGACTCTATTAAACCGGCTTAAAACTTCTTGTGTTGCTGCTAAGGAAGATTCCACGTCTGTCATTATCATAATGATGTCATCAGCAAAGAGACTGATTGAGTGCACCTCCCCAGCAATCCTAAATCCCATTATCTTAGGATGAGACCTCACACAAATGGGCAATGGCTCCATCAGAAGGTTAAATATCAAAGGTGACAAGGGGCACCCCTGCCTTGTGCAATTGGTAATATCCAATGGGGCCGAAAGAGTACCAGACATGTAAACCCTGGCCGATGGACTAGAGTACAAAGCCAGAATTGCGGAAAATATGTGCCCATTAAAACTGAAAGGGCACAGAATTTAATGAAAAGAACCTCTGTCCAACTGTTAAGCATGGGGGGTGGGTCAATCATGCTTTGGGGTTGTATTGCAGCCAGTGGCACAGGGAACATTTCACGAGTAGAAGGAAAAATGGATTCAATAAAATTTCAGCAAATTTTGGATGGCAACTTGATGCCATCTGTGAAAAAGTTAATAAGAGAGGATGGCTTCTACACATGGATAATGATCCTAAACACACCTCAAAATCCACAGGGGATTACATCAAGAGGCGTAAACTGAAAGTTTTGCCATGGCCTTCACAATCTCCTGACCTCAACATAATTGAAAATATATGGATAGACTTTAAAAGAGCAGTGTGTGACAGACAGCCCTGATATCTCAAAGAACTGGAAGACTTTTGTAAGGAAGAATGGGCAAAGATACCTCAAACAAGAATTTAAAGACTCTTGGCTGGCTACAAAAAGCGTTTACAAGCTGTGATACTTGCCAAAGGGGACAGTACAAGATATTAACTCTGTAGACGCCATTTTTTTGTTTTCTGTAATTGAACGTGAAAGTGTAAATGATGGAAATAAAATCTAACTTTTTTTGACATATTATAAGAATGTCTAATCTGTCATTTGATGCTTTTTGGGGATTTTTCATTCTTTCCTTGGCTTCATTATGTATGATTTCACACCTTTTGGGTTTAATCACTTTTATTTGAGCACATTGGTTATTCACTTATTGATTTGACCTATTTATTTATATGTTTGTTTATTTATTCATTCATTTATTTATTCTAAGCTGTAGGTGTAATATATATATATATATATACATTTCTTTGCACAGGATTAGCGCAGTGTTGTATGTACACACATATAAAAAAACATTTTTTTCACAATCCTTGTAATAGGAATAAAAGTGACATTTTTTGTTTTTGTTTTTAAAAGAACAGTGTAAAAATAAAGAAAATTAGTTTGTGCACAGAAGCGAACGCATACATGAGTAGCGCACGCATATGTAAACGGTGTAATAAATATAACAAATATAGTGTGACCCCCCCCCCCCCTACAGGTACTAAAGGAAAAAGATGTTTTTTCAATATCCAAAAACGAGGGGTGGAGAGGTGGTCTTTCGTTTTAAGACCACCTCTAAAAAGTGTCTGGAACTCTGCTTTAAACATCGATAGCAATGTGGAAATGAACTATGTGCACAATATAGATGTGCACAGAGAGGAGCCTGCAATAAAGCATTCTTGATACTTGACAAAGTTCATGTAGAGGTGGATGAAATGCGTCAATGTAAACCCCATTTTGTGACCACATTATATAGCCCAACAGAGTTCTGGACAGATGATGAGCACTGGCATCGGCATGTTATCTACTTCTCTGATGGAACAGTGTCTACAGTGTAATACACAGTGAGGCTTCACTTTGAGAACACAGATCAGATGATACACTGTGTTGTGACCAAGCATCTTTGATCTCCCTCTGGGCTGGAAAGTATTTTTTTCTTTTACAGTATTGTGATTGCGCTTCATGTATGTTACACAGTGACTGTGCATCTCAGCATTTGACCATTGCTCCATTACAATCAGGAAATTTGAGAACCTAGATGATTATAGTTTAACCTTTATCTTATCTCTTTGCCTTCAAGTTTCTTATGATGTTAGTCCCTAACTGCATGCACAGCAGAATTCAGTTTAGTGATGTGATAGCTTTGTAGGGGTTATACTCCTGCCTTTGCCAAATGGCGTTAGATCTGAAACTATGCAGGCGCCATCAGATGGGAGATCAACAAGCCACAGCTCAAGAAACCCTTAGCGGCCCTGTTCGAAAGATCCATGGTTGGGAATGGCTGTACTAAAGTGTTCCAAGGATAAGTAGATATCCAGAATGTCCATTGTGATCAACAGTGGCGGTGCATCTATAGAGGGCACTGGAGCGCCGCCCCCTCTGGCTCTTGCACCGCATGAATCTATGTTATTGTTGCCGCTGCCTATTCAGATGGCCGGACGGTGAGAGCCGGCCACCTGAATAACGGCAGCTGTGTGGAAGTGCCTATCAGAGCCAGCTGGTTCTGGTTACCGGTAACCTGATTGGCTGAAGCGTCATCGAGGGCGGGAGAGGATGTGGAAGGAGGATGGCTGACCCCCAGAAAGGTAAGTGCCGGGTGGGAGGGACATTTTACAGGGCACAGTGGCATCAATGGGCATAGTGGTGACAATTAAAGGGCACAGTGGCGACAATTGATGGGCACAGTGGCTGCGTTTGATGGCATGGCACAGTAGTGAGAATTGATGGCACAGTGGCTGTGTTTGATGGCATGGCACAGTGACTGCGTTTGATGGCATTACACAGTGGTGACCATTGATGGCACAGTGGCTGCGTTTGATGGCATGGCACAGTGGTGACAATTGATGGCACAATGGCTGCGTTTGATGGCATGGCACAGTGGTGACAATTGATGGCACAGTGGCTGTGTTTGATGGCATGGCACAGTGACTGCGTTTGGCATGGCACAGTGGTGACAATTGATGGCACAGTGGCTGCGTTTGATGGCATGGCACAGTGGTGACAATTGATGGCACAGTGGCTGCGTTTGATGGCATGGCACAGTGATGACAATTGATGGCTTGGCACAGTGATGACAATTGATGGCACAGTGGCTGCGTTTGATGGCATAGTTAGAGTTTTCTTTTGAACAGTGCAAGCCAGTGGCTCTGATAGGCTTTCCGAGTAAAGCACTCAAGCTTTTGGAAACTTATCTAAGGGACGTACGGGGGGTGCGTTCCTTAGATAAGACTGACAAGCGTCTCAGCCAATCAGGTTCACTGGTTCTGGTTACCGGTAATCTGATTGGCTGAAGCGTCATCGAGGGATGTGGAAGGAGGATGGCTGACCCCCAGAAAGGTAAGTGCCGGTGGGAGGGACATTTTACAGGGCACAGCGGCGAAAATGGGCACAGTGGCATCAATGGGCATAGTGGCAACAATTAAAGGGCACAGTGGCGACAATTAAAGGGCACAGTGGCGACAATTAAAGGGCACAGTGGCTGCGTTTGATGGCATGGCACAGTGGTGACAATTGATGGCACAATGGCTGCGTTTGATGGCATGGCACAGTGGTGACAATTGATGGCACAGTGGCTGCGTTTGATGGCATGGCACAGTGGTGACAATTGATGGCACAGTGGATACCGACAGCAAAAAGCTCACATCGAACATTTGTTGTCGGAAATTCCGACCGTGTGTACGCGGCCTTAGAGTGGCTGAGGTTTTTTGGAAAAGGTTGAGGCAAAGAACTGAGGATCCATTCTAATCAGTGGCTCCTATGAGGCTAGCTACAGTTAATAAACTGCCTTTTCTCTGAGAGCTTTTTGCTTAGTGAAAGAAACTGCTGAAAATGACACTGGCATCCCACTCACCTCTTTCTCCGAATTGAAAGTGTTTTCTCTCCTCTCACTGGGACACGAGAGGGGGAGGGGCCGACTGCAGAAGTTAAAGTTTTCTCCTCTCCTCTCATCCGCAAGCTGAGAAGTGGGGCGACCGGGCCCCTGGGAACATGCGGGTCCCTTACAGGTGTAATGCCTGTACCCCCCTGATGGCAGCCCTGGCCATGTGCAAATTTAGTATTCAGTTTGCTGTGAAGAGATGCTACTTCCCTGAACAGTTTTGTTTGATGACTTCATGTTTATCTGTTGCATGATTTTATTATTATTAGACTCACTAACAACCTATCAGCAGCTTCCAGAAGATGGCTGCAGTGTAAGTGTGTATCCAGCCGTGGTTGTATGCAGGAGGTTCTGGCCCTTACCTTCGATCAGTCCTCAGTACTTGCTTCCAATAGTTATACTGAAGCCATGCAGACATACTGTACTTATTCCTTACTACAGTATATATTCAGGGACACATTCAAGCCTATTTATTTATAAACTGGCGAGACTGACTTTCATGAGCGCAATGTTTCAATTAGTACATTTGGGTAGTGATTGTATTATGTTTGGTGCAACTATTCATGACAGGAAAGTTACAGGGTTTATGACTTGTATGGACCATGTCCCAGCAAATTATATCACACTAAGAACTTTATATATAAGCATTGTTCTTTAATGGATTATTCATATTTTGAATTAATGCACTTTAAACTACACCTAAAGTGCATTACTTTCAATGGTACAGTTCTCATCAATGCATTTTTTACAGTCCTCTTTAAATACACTTTTTTTTATGCTACCAATGGATGGTAACTCATGTAAAATTCCCCACCTGTGTTTTAAAGGATAAGTTCACCTTTAAAAAAAATTAATAATAAATGCACATAATTTTGCAGGTAAAAAAATTTGCATTTTTTTTTTATTATTAGGAACCTGGAAAGCATTGCAGCCACGAACAGCAGATTGCGGGTGCAATGCAGGTTCCCTGCAGGCTGTCAGTGTAAGCTGTCTGCTCGTACCTCATATAAGCAGACAGTTACACAATGTCAGGAAGAAAGAATGAACTACCTAGAGTGATCAACGGCGCTCTGGTAGTTCACTGACAACTACAAGCCGCCAGCCGCAAAGGCTCATGGCAGTTGTAGTTTTTCCTTTCACGGGACTGTGAATGTATAATGTGGCCAGGCAGGTAGAGTTCCGCAAGGCCAGGTTATTTTTTTCAAATCGTGACAGCGAGTTTGGGAAGAGGATTCCTGGCTTTCTGTCACTGGAGGCGGCAGATCGGGAGAGGATGCAGCAGTGGAAAAATATTAAGTGATCCACCCTAAGAACGTAAGTTCCCAAAGGTTAACTTATCCTTTAATTAATGGAGATGCACACTACACACTCTTCATTGAAATGCATAAGAAAAAAAATACAGCACGACACATGAAAATAGTATGCTAAAGATACATGCATTTCTATGTGCGGAGGAAAAAATGGACCTAAATTCCATTAAGCAGATACATGGTTCACATACATGAATATATTAGGACAGTTTAATACATTAAGGAAAAGTGCCTGGGGTAAGCAGCAACATGAGATTTATACCCATAAAGTAAGCATTATTATCGGTATTATTATTAACAGTAAAGTAGAAAATGATAATGAGGTCATGATGGCTGAACTAGTCAGACGGGATCTGTAGAGGTCCAAAAGCTGAAGTATGACTCCATTGCTCCATCCAAAGCCCAGCTGAGAAAATAAATAAAAGCCTGGTAAAATAATCTGAATTACATACTAATGCAGTGCAAACACTTGATTTTTAAAAGCAATATTAAATTTGCATGTATGTATTTGTTTGAAGTGGATGGTATTAGCTTCTTTACCATTACACGAAACAGACAGTAGAATTACAGTAATACATTTCAATATACAGTGGGGAAAATGATTATTTGATCCCTTGCAGATTTTGTATGTTTGCCCACTCTCAAAGAAATTAAGGGTCTAATAATGTTTATCATAGGTGTAGTTTAAATAATGGAGACAGAATATCAACCAAAAATCTAGAAAAAAAATGATTATACAAATGTTATAAATGGAGTTGCAGTTCAATGAGTAAAATAAGTGTAGCGCTGATGTATATATATATAGTACATAAAATGTGTATATTGCATTCCCTAGAGGGCATTCATGGACATTGAGATTGTTGAGTGTTTGGAGCCATCTAGTGGCCAATTGTTGTTAATGCAAGGAGGATTCCACTATCTGAGAAATAAAGAAGAAAGACTATTGGTTCTCAGAGTTGACCCTTGTAAATAGGAAGTTGATCAAAGACCCAGGAACAATTTATTGGGCAGTGCATGCTGGGATTTGCTATATAAGGAGTGGGAGCAGCCATCTTAGGTCCCTTTTGGAACCGCATGGGCAGCCGGAGAGGATCTGTGAGGAGACGGGACCGAACAGCAAGGCCCACGGACATTTCCATTGAGCATCGGAGGACGGGAGTCCCCCAGCAGAGTTGGCCTGGTGTTCAGCAGACGGAGCAACGGGAGGAGGTCGCGAGACTGTACGGAGCCTGTGTCCAGTTAGGTGAGTGGGTTACGGCCCACAGTTTGTTATGCCTCACACGCCATTAGACTAACACACAGGCCTCACTACATACTTCCAAGAAGAAGCGGAGGGGTTGCCTTTAAGAAGGCTGAAGGCCTAGTTGTTCGGGACGCTCTCCAGAAGGCCAAGGCAGTTAACCCACTCATTGCGGAGACATTTCTTTTTCAGGAAGTTTACTCGTTTTGTTTGGATTACAAATTACTTGGGAAACATTATTAGCTAGCGAAGAAAGAAGATCAAGAACTGACTGTTTTTTTTTTTTTTTTGTGAGATCTCACGGTTACCTTACAAAGTAGGGGGAGCTCCTAGGCTTAGTTTTATTTTCTTATTCATATACCTGCAGGTATACTGTTTGCCATTTGATTGCTGTATAGATTTAATTTTATTGTGCTCTCATCCCATGTTAGGAGGATAGCACAGTTTATGTACTGGTGTTTCTTTACTTGCCAATTATCAACAGTAAAAGAATACTACTGTTTAAGCATACCAGGGTTGTGGCGTATTGCTTTATTCACTCTAGGTGCCGCTCGTGGATCCTGAAGTTACAAACAGGTATCTGGTATCACATTGTACAGTATTGTATTGTATTGCACCACAGCTGTGTAAAGGGGATTGAGCCTTATCATTGGGGTTGTAGTTAGAGTGCAGGCCCAAAATTTAATCAGCAGCTCCTGCGGGGGTCAGTGCTACATAAGTATTTGATCCCCAAGCAAAACATGACTTTGTACTTGGTGAAGAAACCCTTGTTGGCAAGCACAGAGGTCAGACGTTTCTTGTAGTTGGGATTTTGGTCCACTTTTCTTTACAGATCTTTCCTTAAGGGTTCTTGACTGTGACTTGGAAACTCAAAGTTTCAGCTCCTTTCATAAAGTTTCTAAAGGATTAAGGTCTGGATACTGGCTAGGCCACTCCATGACCTTAATATGCTTCTTCTTGAGTCATTCCTTTGTTGCCTTGGCGTTATGTTTTGGGTCATTGCCATGCTGGAAGACCCATCCACGACCCATTTTCAGTGCTCTGGCTGAGGGAAGAAGGTTCCCATCCAAGATTTTACAATACATGGCCCCGTCCATTGGCCCCTCAATGTGGCAAAGTCGGCCTGTACCTTTAGCAGAGAAACAGCCCAAAAGCATAATGTTTCCACCATGCTTGATTGTAGGACTGATGTTCTTAGGGTCAAAGTCAGCATTTTTCTTCCTCCAAACACGGCGAGTCGAGTTAATGCAAGAGCTCAATTTTGGTCTCATCTGACCACAGCACTTTCTCCCAAACCTTCTCTGAATCATTTAGATGTTCATTGGCGAACTTCAGACAGGCCTGTACATCTGCCTTCTTGAGGAGGGGGACCTTGTGGGCGCTGAAGGATTTCAGTTCATGGCGGCATATTGTGTTACCAATGGTTTGGTGATTGTGGTCCCAACAACCTTGAGATCATTCACAAGCTCCTCCTGTGTAGTTCTGGGCTGATCTCTCAGTTTTATCATAAAGTACACAAAACAAGTCCGCGCTCTTGGGAGTCTGTAAAACGTATGGGCCCAGTATTATTGGGATAGAATAAAATAGAAATATAAGGAAAAAGAATCCATTTATTACAAATAAACCGTCCATATAAAATTAAATACAGGGCTTAAGAGTGGTGAGCAATATACATAAAAAATTCCACCAGCAGTTCATGGGGTTAAACCTCAAAGGTTAAGTGCACAAGCCATCATGAGGAAAAAACACGCTGACAGTACCTTAATGGCAGATGGTAAAAGATGGTAAACAGAAAGCCGCCGTCTGATCTTTCAATAAGGACCTGACATCAAACAGTCCACAGTGCCGGAGTGTCATCACGAGGTGAAGGGGACGAAACCATCCGACGGGACCATCCGACGGGTCCTGCAGCCGGGAGTGTGGCGCAGTAGGCTCTGCGGGGACACGCGCTCCTTCCGTTTGATTGTGTGGACGTCACACGTCTGAGACGCCGCTTCACGTTTAGACCAATGGAGCTGAGATGTAAAGAATGCCCTCTGGTGGAGAGTCCAAAGATAGCAGGTTCCTAGTATAGGATGGTGGAAACTGCCAGCGGAAGAAACAAATTATGGTTGATCTTTTTTTAAAAAAGCTTTAAAGATGAATAAAAATCCCATAAATATGGGGATCGGGGTGGTCTTGACGACGCGTTTCGCGCTTCCAGGCACTTTTTCAAAGTCAAGGGTATATGGCTTGTTATCAAAAAAGATCAACCATAATTTGTTTCTTCCGCTGGCAGTTTCCACCATCCTATACTAGGAACATGCTATCTTTGGACTCTCCACCAGAGGGCATTCATTACATCTTAGCTCCATTGGTCTAAACGTGAAGCGGCGTCTCAGACGTGTGACGTCCACCCGATCAAACGGAAGGAGCGCGTGTCCCCGCAGAGCCTATTGCGCCGCACTCCCGGCTGCAGCACTCGTCCGATGGTCCCGTCGGATGGTTTCGTCCCCTTCACCTCGTGATGACACTCCGGCACTGTGGACTGTTTGATGTCAGGTCCTTATTGAAAGATCTGACGGCGGCTTTCTGTTTACCATCTTTTACCATCTGCCATTAAGGTACTGTCAGCGTGTGTTTTTTCCTCATGATGGCTTGTGCACTTAACCTTTGAGGTTTAACCCCATGAACTGCTGGTGACTGCTGGTGGAATTTTTTATGTATATTGCTCACCACTCTTAAGCCCTGTATTTAATTTTATATGGACTGTTTCTTCTTTTTATTTTAGAAGTTGATCTGTAATAAATGGATTATTTTTCCTTATATTTCTATTTTATTCTATCCCAATAATACTGGGCCCATACGTTTTACAGACTCCCAAGAGCGTGGACTTGTTTTGTGTACTTTATCTATGTTGGGTACTTCCGAGTACCGTCACTCCCGCAGCGCTGGACTGTCTATGCTATACCCTATATATTAATTACCTTAGGGTCTTTTTACTTCATCTACCGGTTCATATCCTTTTTTAGCGCCAGTGCCTTTTTGTGTATTTCTCAGTTTTATCATGATCATCCATGATTGCTGCTATCAGATATATGGACTGGGCCCACTTTCACTCTTGTTTAGTCCAGCAAATGTCATCCATGTCTGTCCTTAAAGGGGAGTTCCACCCACAATTTCACTTTTTAAATATAAATACCCCTGTAATACACAAGCTTAATGTAAATTGTAAAGTTAGTCTGTAAACTAAGGTCCGTTTTGTTAGGTTGTTACAGCATTAGTTTATAATCTAGAAATAGACCGTGGCCATCTTAAGTGTGGGCATCATGAAGCCAGACTGTATGACTTCCTGGATTTCAGCTTTGCATATCTCGCACATGCTCAGTGCTGCACAAGCAATGCAATAGGTTTCAGTCAGGTTTGCAAGGACTACTGGGAAACATGATGCCTATCCCAGAAACCCTTGCAAATAGCCTCGTGACTTAATAGCCTAGGCTAATAAGGAGAAGGAAGTAATGAAGGACTACAAAATAAGGTATTTACAAGCAACAAAATAAATAAAAATTGTCCATTCTGAACACTATGAGATTAGGGCATGCAGCACAGACAAACATAAAAAAAATGGGTGGAACTCCACTTTAAGCACATCACTCAGGATTGTGCCTGACGGCTTTTGACAGCTCTTTGGTCTTGCCCATGATGGTGAGGTTTGAATGGAAGAAAGAGATTCTGTGGACAGGTGTCTTTTATACACATAACAAGTTGTCGTTAGGAGCATCTTCTTAAATTGACAAAATTAATCTGTGTACCACATGAGCACATACTGTAGCCAGTCTGTTGGAGCCAGAATTATTGTTGGCTGGTAAGGGATCAAATACCGTATTTACTTATTTACGGTTTTATAGTCTCAAATATGAGGGTTTTACCTGTACTTCATATTCTCCTCCTCCGCCTGGTTTACCATCACCTTCAACATCATACTGTTGAAAAAAAAAAGTGTTAAATATACAATCACCATATTTTGATGCATACATTTGGTTTGGATTTTGACATTATTATATATAATTATTGAAATTCAGGGAAATAATTAATGTTATTACAGGGTATTTGCTTCTGCGAGATATGATTTATGCTCCCTGTGCATACTGTATATCGTCTGTGTTTCTAGAATTTAATCCAATAATAAAGTTGGCCATAATTTAGCCACTTGCATACCTCCCAACTTGTATTCATTGTGTCAGAAAACTAATTTTTTAAGTGTTTAGTCCATCTTACATTTGTTATAATGATTGGTTATAATTCTCATAGTCAGCAGCCCAGTGACCTGCCTATATCTGGGCAAGCAAGGATGTGAGGATCTGAAATGGAAATGCCAACTGGACTAGAACATGAGGTTCAGAAGAGAGAGGCGGACGTAAGAGTAGCATACAACAGAGAGCAGAAAAACATGTCAAAGATTTCTGTTAGGAGCCATTGTGCTGCCCCAATGCGGCATTGAATTTATATATATATATATATTGTTTCTCTGAACCATTTTTCTATGGACGTTACGTTTAGTTTACATGCTGCCACCTAGTGACCTTTTGTGGCAATGCACCTATTTTTCTGTATCATGTTCCACCCTTTTTTCCTGTGATTGTATTTCCTCTGTCATGGCTGAAGCTAACAGGCCACATGTAACAGGGCACATGTATTCTGCATAGTAAGCTACAGACAATATAATCTTTTAACCGCATAATACAGCAATCTATTCATCTGTTGTATCCTGTCATATGCTGTAACTTGATGTTTTGGATTAAACACCTCTGTGTATGGAAATGGTATTAGTGAGTTCAAGCTATCTGATGAGCATTGTCCTCAGTGATTATATCTGCTTATACAGGCCAGGCATCGAGGTCTCACAAGGGATAATCGCTTCACAGCAATCAGAGTCAGAATAGCCATAGAAGAGAAGAAAAGAAAGCTGGGGACAGGTAAAAATAATTGGATTACAGATAATCACTTAATAGAATTATCCCATTCTCTTAAACCACAGTCACCAGTATTAGCATAATGTCTTCAGATAAGTCAAACCCACAACCATAGAAAACACATATACAAAATAAATTCATGCATGAAATAAAAAAACTGTTATGATGTTAAGAACCGGAATGTATCAAAGTTAAAAAAAATTATCAAATGTTAGCTTTCTAAAAAAAAACGCCTGCCATGAAAGAATGGATTGCCAACAAGGAAGTAAAATACTAGAAATGCATTTTAACATGGGAAAACAGGGAATTCTGAAGGGACTAGACCAATAATTAAAATTTTTAAAAGTGTTAATGTTTTTAAAAACCTATACTAAGAATACTAAGCATATTCTTTCTATAGCTGGCCACACACTTACCAATCTGATTATACAGTCTCTCTTATGGAAGGCAATTTTAAAATTTGAGTTTAAGATATTCAACCAAAGAATATCGGGCTCTACAAAAGAGCATTACAAAAGATTATGGCAAACTTTTGACAGACTTTGGCCAGTAAGCACTGATAAGTTGTATCAGATTTTTATTGATCGGTTATTATTTACGGTATACATGTTTTTGAAATGATTGACATTTCGCAATCATCACAACCATAGTGGTAAGTATAACATAAAAAATGACTTACAGGAAAATTTTACTTCACATCTAAATTGAATGGATTATATAATTACTCTCCTTTAGTTTATATTTGTTTACAAATATAACAAGGACTGTACAAGCCGATCATAATACCTATGGTCAGCTTTAGAAACCCATCCTGTTCTTTTTACCCCAATTTTGTATAAACAATTTCAGAGAACCCAGTTTTCTTAAACTACACACTTACCTTTTCAAACATGGCATCATACTCCTTGAATGCTTTAAAATTGGATGTGACCCACTTTTGGGCTAGTTTGAAGGCTATTTCCTGTGCTTTGGGAGACTGTGTCTTTTCCAGCCCTACCGGAAACAAAACATATTTTAAGTGCACTGCAGAGAATGGATGAGTAACACATTGCTGGGTTTATAAATTGATTGATGAACCTGAAAACCCATTGCTGGCCAAAGGAGCTTCAGAGGGCTGCAGTCATGGTTGTATTTTCTACTTTAGTTTCCATGAGCCATTTCCATATTCAGAAAGCTGTTGGGAGGAAGGTGGTACTACATGGGGAAGATTTTTCTTTTCTTATTTCTATTTCCCTTTCCCCTTGCTTCTTTCATGTGGAAAATAAAAATATGCTAAAATCTAGGGGTAGGAATGAGGGGGTGAAAGCTAAAAAAAATACATTAAGTATTCATGACAGCTTTATCATTGCACTCACCACAGTTTTCCAAGTAAAGTATGCAGTATGTAAAGCCAGTAATAGAATTTGGAAGTGTTAATATCTCTGTCTGTTTTTTATTGCTGGGAAGAAGAAGAAAGGTGTGGGGTGCTGGCTTTCCCAAAGTTCTCCTAGAGTTCTCATTCATGTCTTAAAGCAGAGGTTCACCCAAATAACATGTACTGTATATAAGATCATATTCTTTAACTTCCAACATGTACAGAAAGGTGTTTTTTTTGGCTGTACATACCGTATAATGGCTATTTTCCACCCAGCTTCCGGGTACTCGCTCCCGCGGGAGTAGGCGTTCCTTTGCAGAGGCGCAATGTCACCTGGGACTTCGCCCAGATGATTGACATCCTTGAGAAAAACTCCTCCCCCCGGCGGATAAGCCCCCCCCCTAATGTGTAGGCGCGTCACGAGTTTCCAAAAGTAGCCAAACTGCGAGTCAGCTCTATACGGCACCAGATGACATTGCGCCGCAGCATAGGAACGCCTACTCCCACGGGAGTTAGTACCCGGAAGCCGGGTGGAAAATAGCAATTATACGGTACGTACAGCCAAAAAAAAAAAACAGCATACTGTACAAGTTGGAAGTCTAAAGAATATGATCTTATATACATGTTATTTGGGTGAACCTCCGCTTTAAGCAATGTAGAGGGAATGGGTATCCTTAGGCAGAGCTCCCAGGAATGGTAGCCAAAGGTCTATGAACTTATAGAATAAGAGGGATTTTGCGTGATAATTATTAGGAGCGCTTTATATGGCAGTTAAGCATTTAGAGTGATCATATTTTTTTTTTTTAACAATAGATTTTTATTAAAAGTATTTACTTAACAGTACAGATTAAAATTGTCACATTAATCCTTAGTAACCAAACGAGTTACCTTGGTTCATAAGGTTGTTCTTATAACAATACAGTACTTGGTAGCCTGTTGTTCAATATTACCATGCCCAGATGAAGTGGGGCCTGTTTAATCCCCGAAATGCATTGGATTTATATGATATAAAACTCTGAATAAAAATAAATCTGAACTTAATACCATCTGCTTTTGGTGCCTTCCATTATGCACACCTAGTCACAACTCTAATGTTTTTGTGCCGTCTATGGCTCTCTGTATGTGGTAGTGTGTGGGATATGTAGGACTTACAAGCACAGTGCATAAGGAGCAAAGGATTCAGTGTGACTGATGTCAGGCTGCCATCATCAACCAAGATCATAGCTCAACAATAAGGTAGCAGGTCTATTAAAGTTGCAATACCCCCATCTCCCTCCATTTTTGGTCAGTGTCTGGACTTGCCTCTGATCTGTTTAATGGGCAGCACAGTGTCTAAGTGGTTAGCACTTCTGCCTAGCAGCACTAGGGTCATCAGTTTGAATCCCAACTATGGAACTACCTGCCTGAAGTTCGCATGTTGTCCCTGTAGCTGTGTGGATTTTTTCTGGGTACTCTGATTTCCTCCCACATTCCAAAGACATGCTTCTGTATAAATTGGCCCTAGTATGAATGTAAGTAAGGGGCCTTAGATTGTAATCTCCTTGAGGGTGAATGTACAACATATGTATAAAGTCTTACGTAAATTGATGACGCTATATAACTACCTGTAATAATAATTAGTGTTGCTCACGAATATTCGTATTGCGAATATTCGGCTCGAATATGGCATATTCGAGTATTCGCGATATATTCCGAATTTCGCGGTGAATATTCGCTATATTTTTTCAATTTTTTTTTTAGAACAGATCACATCCTAGAGATCCCCATCGACGTCTAAAAGCATTGCTGGTATGATTAGAGACCTTGGGCCGAGAAGCTGCAGCGATCATTTTATATTGCCGATAAATCGCAATGCGATTATTCGGCAATAGCGATATCGCGCGATTATTTGAGAAATTCGCAATATTGTTTTTAGCTAAAATAACACATATATTCGATTTCAGAGTGTTACTGTCGAAATTCCGCAATAAATTTCTCATTCGCATTTTTGCGAAATTACGATAAAATATCAAGAATATTCTGAGCCAATCAGAGTGCTCCATTCCGCATTTCTCAAAATTTCGCAATTATTTTGTATTATAAAATATCACGAATATTCTGAGCCAATCAGAGTGCTCCTTCCGCATTTGCCGAATATTCGCAATTATTTTGTATTGTAATATATCAAGAATATTCTGAGCCAATCAGAGTGTTCATTCCGCATTTGCCGAATATTCGCAATTATTTTGTATTGTAATATATCACAAATATTCTGAGCCAATCAGAGTGCTCCATTCCGCATTTCTCGAATATTCGTAATTATTTTGTATTATAAAATATCACAAATATTCTGAGCCAATCAGAGTGCTCCTTCCGCATTTGCCGAATATTCGCAATTATTTTGTATTGTAATATATCACGAATATTCTGAGCCAATCAGAGTGCTCCTTCCGCATTTGCCGAATATTCGCAATTATTTTGTATTGTAATATATCAAGAATATTCTGAGCCAATCAGAGTGCTCCTTCCGCATTTGCCGAATATTCGCAATTATTTTGTATTGTAATATATCACGAATATTCTGAGCCAATCAGAGTGCTCCATTCCGCATTTCTCGAATATTCGCAATTATTTTGTATTATAAAATATCACGAATATTCTGAGCCAATCAGAGTGCTCCTTCCGCATTTCTCGAAATTTCGCATTCGCAATAGCGAAATTTCGCAATCATTTCATTTCCAAAAAATATCACGAATATTCGTATTTAGCGAATATATCTCGAATATTCGACTATATATTCGATATATATCACGAAATCGAATATGGCATATTCTGCTCAACACTAATAATAATGAAGGGAAGAGAAGTTGCTATTGTGTATTTGATGTACTTGAAAGATATGGCAGGCTCTTTTGTGAATTTCATATTTTTTTGTGTGGTAAAACAGGAACTGTTACATTGATTCAATGATGTAGACAACGGTGCTATTCATTAGAACGCACATGAGCAGTAGGAACGCAGTAAGGCCGCGTACACACGATCAAATCTGTCTGCTGGAAACGGTCTGCTAGACCGTCCCAGCAGACAGATTCGATCGTGTGTACGGGCGAGCCGACGGATTTGGCCACCCGACAGATTTCAAAGCATGCTTTGAAATCTATCGGGTGGGAACCTGTCCGCCCGACATGTCTGCTGGTTAGTACACTTAGCAGCAGACATGTCGTCTCGCACCGCCGCCGAATGGATTCGGCGCATGCGCGGAAGTGTTTTACTTCCTGGTGCGGTGACGTGGCGGCGTCAACGTCACCGACACGTCAGCACGCCGTCTGCTGGCGGGGATTTTGGTTTGCTTGTGTGTACACGCGAGCAAACCAAAATCCAAACAGACAGATTTGTTCAAATCGGTCGGACAGACCGTTTTGAACAAATCTATTGCCTCGTGTGTACGAGGCCTCAGAGCAAACGTAACTCAAACAAATGAGCAGTGGAGCAAGTGTAACATTTCCTATTTCACGCTTACCTTCAATTACCATGTGTTGTAAAGGTGGCCAGCCATTAGGGAAATCCCACTGCTGTCCAGAGTTTTTGAAAGAAGTTGGAAGACCATTTTTGTAGGTCAATGCTTCACTTTTCTTAAAAAAAAAAAAAAAACAGGACATTTTTATTTACATTGCAAAGATCTTGTAAATCCAAAGTGTTTAATGTCCTATATATATGTAAATAAATAGTACTTTTGCTACATTGCTTTTTGTATTTTTGTGATTATGTAAGAAGCAGTGGGCTGCGGTAAGCTTATCTGCATCTTATTAGAACTGATTTCCAAGCACCGAGTGTATTGTCGCTTCCACTTGCTGTTTGAGCTTGTTCCAGCAGGCTGTGCTAGAGAGGTTATATTTTATGCTATACATGTTTAATGGCCCAGCCAATCAGCTGGCTTAAAGAGCCTGATGATGTATGCTGGGGGAATTTTCTAATATTTGGGACACTCACTCTTCTGTCTCTCCTCTCATTGGTTTTTACCTTGTGAGGATGTCACTTGCTCTGTCTCTCTATTCAAGCCTTTGTGTCTGGAAAGAAGCAGAATCTCACATCCGAGGAGGTAATCCTGAAGTTACCAGCTGCTGGAGGATTAAGAAGTTGTGGCCTAGAGGAAAAAGGCTGTGACTATCCCCTACATGTGGTGCGGAGAATGACCAGTTGAAAGGGAAGTATACACAGGAACATTTTACCTTCTGTCCTGCCTTAGAACATAGGGCTTCATGCACACTAGGCATTTTTACAGCTGCCATTTTGGGCATCAGGCGTTTTTCTTCTACAGCCAGTTAACTCCCCAGAATGTTATCCTATATGTTATATATGCTATATATGCTATAACATATGCTATATGTTATCCTATATGTCCATGTCCAACTCTGGCTTTTATCAGAGTTTTTTTTTAGCAGGGACATTATTAGGCTGGAAAAAACCCAATAACTACAGCGTTTGAAGTTTTTCGGCTGTAAAAATGCTATAACGCTAAAAAATGTGGTAAAACGTGGCTATATGGCATATAGGCGCTTTTTTGAGCCTCGAGATTTTGTGGGAGTATAGTTTTGCTAAAAAACGCAAAGGTGGCAAAACGCTAATACGCTAATGCAAAAATGTGAAAAATCTTGCGTTTTTAACACAGAATTCTACAACTAACGCTACTGGCATCTTTATAACGCCCAGTGTGCATGAGGCTTAAAGATTGAGAAACCACTAGAACTTCAGTTGCCAGGAAGCCAAAGAAGAAGAAGCCATAGAAGGTACAAAAAGACTTCTTTTGTTTGAAGGGATTCGAGACTAGTCTGGTGTTTCAGACCATTCATGTTTTGAGGATATCCTGATTCACCCCTTACACCCTATTCTAAAGCTGTTCCTGTTCTGAGTTCACTAAAGTAATGGACACCCATCCTTTTTACACCCTGAGAAAAGAACCATCCCTGGGATTAAATGTGCCTTGGATCTTATTACAATGTACTGAAAGTAGGAATGCTCACGACATTCGCAATTCACTGGTCATCTTGTAGTCAATATTTGTTGACAATCAGTATCAAAAGCAATACATATGTATCTATTTTTGACACCTGAATCAATATAGGTATAGGAGTAAGTATAGGAAGTCGTTCTACGACACAGCATGGCAGAGGCAAATCAAAGTAAGAGAAACACACACATTCTTAATATTTGGACTATGGTATAAAACATTTGTCTGTGTGCAGAAAGTAGGCCATACCCACAGACCATATGTGATTGCGTTGTTTGCTATAAATGAGGCCACCATATGTTGCATAAACCCGCCGATTTCTCTCTGAAGCTCTGCTGTGTGCCCAACTCCTCCCAGGATAATACCCTGTGGTCACTGACTTTCTCTGACAGTGGATATGACTAGGGGTTACTAGTTTAACCAATTGTTTTCCCTCACCACGTGATTATTACAGTGCAATGCTGAAAAATGTAGTTCCCAATTGAAGTGAAGCAATTGTGCAAAGACAGATTCAACCCTTACTGCCTACCTGGGACAAGCATAGTTCAACCAGGAAAGGAGCACATAGGACTATGGGAAGTGATTTTTTGTCAGTGTTTCTTGACAAGCACTAAACTACATAAGTATGTTTTTGCAGTGCCCACAGTTAAGCTTTAAAGTAAATGGGCAGAATGAGCCAAAAGAACTGCCAGTGCTGGACCAAGCAGGAAGTCGGGAATAGCGTTATAGTGTGTAGAGGGTAAGGTTGGTATAGTAAGTAGGACCGAAAAAAAATCCTGGAGTTCTACTTTAATTGTCCATTCCCCATTGACTGTGAAACTGTAATTTGGATATATAAATTAAGTTTGGGGGGTCTATGACAAGTAGAGAATGTTAATTTCAACAAACTAAATAAAAAATAATAATGAAACCACATAACATACCTCCAAATAGGAAACCAGTTTGTCAACAATTGTTGTGTCTTCATAGCATGAAGCCCAAAGGGGAGACAAGTTGCTGGGATAAAAGTTTGTATTCCTTTTCTGATGTTCTGTGTTGTAGTCCAACCATACTCCTAGATCTGGGTCCCACAGCACATCCTGCACAGCTTTGAGTCGCTGCTTTAGGGCCTCTGAAAACCTGGAGACCATTTCTGGCTCATCTTGAGACCAAGTAACAGAACATAGAAAAAATGTTAAAATAACAGTCCAGTTGCTATTCGACTTTTCCCGTTATCATATTTGTGTTTACTGTGTATTATCAAGCTATGTTTTGTCATGCGTATTTGTTCACATCCCCTGCGTGGGATTATTATAATCGTTTTCTCATTTCTCCAAAAATTTCAATAAAAACGATTGTACCAGAAAATGACAGTCCAAGGGCAAACAGATTACTTCTCTGCCAAGAGAACACAATAGCTCTGCAGGAGAGATTCTGCCATCAACACTTACTGTGTTGTTGGGGTAATCAATTGATTTTCTTTCCTTCAACCCATTGTTGCAGCAAAGCAAATCACATCATCTATGGCCTGCCTTAGGCCCCCATCACATGGGATGGACTCCGCTTTGCTTAGCTGGAGATCTCTCCGCTAATCAGAGCAGAGCGGGCAGATGACAGGTCCATGTCTGCTCAGTTTATGCAGAGCAGACCTGGACAGAGCCCACTCTGCTCTATGGGCGGTCGAGTGTAAATAAACTGCATTGTCTATTTACACCCAACTGCCCTCTGATCCGACCCACCTAGATGAAGGAGGACAGACCCCCTTTGTTTTTTTTTTAAATCAGACCAGATCGGAGGTAGGCAGTTGTAAACAGACACAAGCCCATTTACACCATAGCTCCATAGTGGTGAATGGAGAGTCTGATTGGGACCACAAAGGGCCTCCAATAAGGGCATACAATTTGACCAAAGACAAAAGGTTATGCAATGACTATGGGCTCAGGTGCCAATTTAGACAATAAATTCAGTCTCACTAAACTGTGAGATTCACCTCAAACACAAGACTGAACCTCATCCCTCACTGAAATGTTTTAAGCCTGAAACAAATTCTGTTCTGTAATCAAGTCATTATTCTCTAGTCATTGTGTTTGTACAACTTGTAAAATTCAGCCCTGCATGCAATTGGCAAGTGTTGTATTTTAAATCAGTTTAGTTGAGGATAGACAACAGGTTTATCTTGCCTAGCACTGAGAACTGATATGGTAACTGTACTCTGTGCTCACAATAATGTTTGGCCTCTGTTCTTTTTATGACTAAACTATGAAAGAGAAACATCTCTAGAGATATATGTTTAGCTTATGTCAGGTATCGATCGATAAAACTGTCTGCTTATTCAGTCCCAATACAATTTTGTAAAAATCAGTCTCTCAGTGCAGACAATTGTATGTACTTCTGGGTGTTGGGCCATCTGCTTTCTGAATACTCTACAGTAGGGTTTCTCAACCAGGGTTCCATGGAACCTTAGGGTTCCTCCAGGGGTTGCTAGGGGTTCCTTGAGCAATGACCATTTTTTTGCCTCCCAGATAAGTTCCCAATCTCACCATTGATCTGTTTAGATATCTGCAAGGGAGTAATTCTTCCCAATGACCACAAGTGTACATAGCATTAAACCCACTAACAATCACACTAATGTATCATGAGTTGCAGATGTAGTGAATTGTAGCAGGTGTTTAGGGCTTTTTAGAGCCTGGAAAGTTATTTCAAGAGTTCCTCTGTGTTGAAAATGTTGAGAAGGGCTGCTCTACAGTGAGGCTGGAGGGAGGGTATGAGACCACTTGTATTGCAAATTGTTTGGACCACTGCAACAGTCTAAAGATTCAGTAATGAATGAATGAATGAATGAAAACTTGTATAGCGCGGCACATGCGAACTGAATCGCCTCTGTGATCATGGTGTAGTCTTGAAAAAAGCCTTCACTGTCCATTCTTTTTTCCTGAGCATTCCCCTTTATTTCCAGTATACTAAAGTGACTGGCACCACTTTTTCAATAGCAACAATGTACAGTAAGTATTAAGGTATCTATCTGATCCCCAGAGATGGCAGTCAGATGCTCTGGGTGTAGAGCGTAGCTTGAGAATGTTTCAGTTTGTCTTCGCATTCAGCAGCCTGCAAATATTTGCCTACTTTGCTATTATAGCAAGGGTCCAAAAGTTTAGTTACCAAGTAGTCATCAAGCAATAATCCAGCAATGGTAGCCAGCTTTCCTGAGTCCAAGAAGGTCTTGCAGTGCAAATTGTAATCATGATCAGCTTATTTCTGCTGCATCTGCACTAAATTATCTTCCTACTTCTTTCATTCCTCTCTTCACACACATAACAAAGATTAAAATCATAATTTCACTTCTGCACCCCCTCCTACTTTTCCTGCGCTGCTTCCTTCCTATATTGCTCTCAACGCTCTCAAGCAGTTATATCAACACTAAAGGCAGTTCCTCTTCCTTGTCCCTCTGTGTGAGGTTGATTATTGATGCCTCTTAACATAAATCCAATGACAATAGGTTGAGGGATTGAAAGGAAACACACCTCGATGAGATACAACTGCCTGGGATAAACGTATTCCACCATTAGGCACCCTGTTTTACTTCCATGGTGTACTAAATAGTCATTGATCACTTTTATTGCTCACATAGCAATCCAAGCATGGGTGGAATCAAATGGCTCAGTAAATAAGGTGAAGCTGTATTCACTTAAGAACACCCAATTGTGCAAGGAAAACTGAAAAATAGAATGTTTGTTAGCACACGTATGGATGATTGAAGTGAACACACGCTTACAAAGTAAACATGCTCTACCCCAGTGTTTTTATGAGTGCCTATGGGCTGCAATTCAAAATCCAACACTGTTCCAACTGTCTTAATGTTGGCACCTTTACCTATGCTTGTAACATCCCAAGTGATAATTGTAAGGTTTATTGTATTGAATGTTTTTAGCAATTAATTGACATTTAGAGTTATTCAGATTATACACAAGTTTGAAAGTAAAAAAATATTGTTTTCTGTTAGCCCCAAAACCATTATTGATATAGTATTGTATGAGGTTTAGCAATATTGGGCCAGATTCTCGTAGATTGCCCGCCGGCATAGCGTAAGCCATTTACACTACGCCGCCGCAGCTTAACAGAGCAAGTGCCGTATTCCCAAAGCACTTGCTCCGTAAGTTGCGGCTGCGTAGTATAAATGGCCCGGCGTAAGGCCGCGTAATTCAAAGGGGGCGGCTTGTATTTAAATGAAGCGCGCCCCCGCGTCGATCGAGCTGCACATGCGCCTGCCGGGAAAAAAGCCCAGTGCGCATGCTCCAGCTCACGTCGGAAAACGTAGTTGAATCCGACGTGAAAACGACATGATCGTCACTTACGCAATGCCCTATTCGCGAACGACTTAGTAAAACGACGTAACCGACGGAAAAAGACGACGCTGTCCCGGCGCCATACTTAACATGGCATACGACGGAACTTCGTAAATCTACCCCTCATATAGCAGGGGTAGGTTTACGCTTACTGAAACGACGTTCGGGAATCGGCGTATTAGGCTCATTTGCATAGGCAAATGAGAAATCAACGAAAAAGGCCACCTAGCGGCCAGCGAAGTAATTACATCTACGATCCGACGGTGTAAGTGTTTTACACCTGTCGGATCTTCTCCGTATCTATGCGTAAATGATTCTATGAATCAGACGCATAGATACCCTGGGAAAAAAACAGAGATACGACGGTGTTTCCTGCGATACACCGTGGTATCTCTTTTGAGAGTCTGGCCCTTAGAGTTATTCAGATTATACACAAGTTTGAAAGTAAAAAAAATATTGTTTTCTGTTAGCCCCAAAACCATTATTGATATGGTATTGTATTAGGTTTAGCGTCTATATATTTAAGAAATTTGTCAATTTTTATCAATCATTTTAAACCACTTTTTAGTCATCATCATAAACGAGTAGCCTGATCTCTATTAGTGAAAACGTTGACTAAATATATTGGACTGTTTCTAATATCTCACCTAGATCTGTGTAGAACTTTACCAGTGTTCTCTCCACACGACACAAGATGGCATTCAAGTCCACAGGAACAACAGAGCTGGTTTTTGTGTCTAGCAAAGTATCTGTGGAACCATAGAACCAGCGGGTAGAAAAGTCCCAACCAGACTCTGCAGCAGCTGTAAGGTCTGAATACAACAACTGTTTTGCTTCTACATATATAAAAATAAATTATGTTAGCATATAGGGCTTTTCTGACATGACACCAACAATAATAGGAAAAAGACATAGGCAAATTCTTTCATACCTGTTGTTGTAAGGTTTTCAGCAAGCTCAAAATCTTTAGAATAAGACTCGGGCCTGTAGATATTAGAATTTTATTTTTATTATTACAGATTTATACCTGAATGTTCTGCTACTACTGTAAAAACAATGTTTCTGTTCAAGATGGTAATAAAAATAGACTTCTACGGTTGTACAAGAAACTAAAAATAATCAGACATAAGGCCGCGTACACACGAGGGGATATGTCCGCTGAAAACGGTCCGATGGACCGTTTCAGCAGACATCTCCGCTCGTGTGTATGGGCTAGCGGACAGATTTCTCCACCCGACAGATTTCAAAGCATGCTTTGAAATCTATCCGGTGGGGATCTGTCCGCCCGACATGTCTGCTGGTTAGTACACTTACCAGCAGACATGTCGGCCCCCACCGCCGCCGCGCCGCTGCCGAATGGATTCGGCGCATGCGCGGAAGTGTTTTACTTCCTGGTGCGGTGACGTTGCGGTGACGCGGCGGCGTCAACGTCACCGCCGCGTCACCGCCACGTCACCGCGCCTTCCGGCGGCGGGGAATTTGATCCGATGGTGTGTACACGCCATCGGATCAAACTCCCGATCGGACATATCCGATGGAAATGGTCCGCGGACCGTTTTCATCGGATATATCCGATCGTGTGTACGCCGCCTTAGTCATACAGTTCTCTGCCAGATTTGCATAATGGTTTTCCTTACCATGGTCTCAAGGGTATAATAAGGGCAGGGCAGGAACTAGAACACCTGCTGTGGGGCACTTTGGTCGCTGAACTTCTATAGTTCCATTGTGCACAGTGGAGTAGCCATCAAGTCTCAGCTATTAGCCACTGTAGGATATTTTATAATATATATGTTGGATATACTATATACAGTATATACACGGCTCAAAATTTCAAGTCCTGAGCTACTAGCCAGGCCTCAAGAGTTACTCGCCACCAGTTGCCCCACCTAATTCATACACTGCCCTGCGCCTAATTGCACCCGTAAACACGCCCTCGTAGATTATCTCATGGAATGACACTGTTAAATGTTTTATGCAGAATCAAGTTACAAAATTAAATATTACCAACAACAACTTTGACAAATTGGGACAGGGCACTGGGGGCAGACCAGAGGGACAGGGCACTGGGGGCAGACCAGAGGGACATGGCACTAGAACTGGGTCTCTTCCCCATTCTCTTGCTGTCTCCTCTGCAACTCCCATTACAAGACAAAAAAAGACTGTGTGTACGCGGCATCAGTGTAGGCACAGATTAGAGGGAGATTGGTCATGCAGCCCTGTCATCACTCGCCACCAGCTTAAATCCACTCGCCAAATGCTAGTAGGCGAGTGGAAATTTTGAGGGCTGGTATATATACAGTGCAGAAAACAAGTATTTGAACACCCTGCTATGTTGCAAGTTCTCCCACTTGGAAATCATAGAGGGGTCTGAAATTGTCATCGTAGGTGCATGTCCACTGTGAGAGACATAATCAACATTTTTTTTTCCAGAAATCACAATTTATGATTTTTTAACTATTTATTTGTATGATACAGCTGCAAAGAAGTATTTGAACACCTGTCTATCAGCTAGAATTCTGACCCTCAAAGACCTGTTAGTCTACCTTTAAAATGTCCACCTCCACTCCATTTATTATCCTAAATTAGATGCACCTGTTTGAGGTCATTAGCTGCATAAAGACACCTGTCCACCCCATACAATCAGTAAGAATCCAACTACTAACATGGCCAAGACCAAAGAGCTGTCTAAAGACACTAGAGACAAAATTGTACACCTCCACAAGGCTGGAAAGGGCTACAGGGAAATTGCCAAGCAGCTTGGGGAAAAAAGGTCCACTGTTGGAGCAATCATTAGAAAATGGAAGAAGCTAAACATGACTGTCAATCTCCCTCGGACTGGGGCTCCATGCAAAATCTCACCTTGTGGGGTCTCAATGATCCTAAGAAAGGTGAGAAATCAGCCCAGGACTACACGGGAGGAGCTGGTCAATGACCTTAAAAGAGCTGGGACCACCGTTTCCAAGGTTACTGTTGGTAATACACTAAGACGTCATGGTTTGAAATCATGCATGGCACGGAAGGTTCCCCTGCTTAAACCAGCACATGTCAAGGCCCGTCTTAAGTTTGCCAATGACCATTTGGATGATCCAGAGGAGTCATGGGAGAAAGTCATGTGGTCAGATGAGACCAAAATAGAACTTTTTGGTCATAATTCCACTAACCGTGTTTGGAGGAAGAAGAATGATGAGTACCATCCCAAGAACACCATCCCTACTGTGAAGCATGGGGGTGGTAGCATCATGCTTTGGGGGTGTTTTTCTGCACATGGGACAGGGCGAGTGCTCTGTATTAAGGAGAGGATGACCAGGGCCATGTATTGCGAGATTTTGGGCAACAACCTCCTTCCCTCAGTTAGAGCTTTGAAGATGGGTCGAGGCTGGGTCTTCCAACATGACAATGACCCGAAGCACACAGCCAGGATAACCAAGGAGTGGCTCTGTAAGAAGCATATCAAGGTTCTGGCGTGGCCTAGCCAGTCTCCAGACCTAAACCCAATAGAGAATCTTTGGAGGGAGCTCAAACTCCGTGTTTCTCAGCGACAGCCCAGAAACCTGACTGATCTAGAGAAGATCTGTGTGGAGGAGTGGGCCAAAATCCCTCCTCCAGTGTGTGCAAACCTGGTGAAAAACTACAAGAAACGTTTGACCTCTGTAATTGCAAACAAAGGATACTGTACCAAATATTAACATTGATTTTCTCAGGTGTTCAAATACTTATTTGCAGCTGTATCATACAAATAAATAGTTAAAAAAATCATACATTGTGATTTCTGGAATTTTTTTTTGATTATGTCTCTCACAGTGGACATGCACCTACGATGACAATTTCAGACCCCTCCATGATTTCCAAGTGGGAGAACTTGCAAAATAGCAGGGTGTTCAAATACTTATTTTCTGCACTGTATATAAATATATATATGTAGCGCCCCCTTGCTTTTCGCATGGGCATTTTTCCAAAAGTTAGTTTGACTGGGAGAGTTACATTGCTCCCATTCGTGATTTGTCAGGGTTAATGACCTGTGTTATTCTAAAAAGGACCACTGGCTCGGACTGCATTCTGAGGATGTGAGTTCATCCTTGTCCGGCAGTGGGAGCTAGAGGGATTTCTGGCAGCCAATTAGAGAGGGTTTCCTCTCGCTGGGCATGCTGGGGAGGTATATATCTGGGACGGAGGTCAGGTGTTCGGGGGCGTTTTGTGGCGTGGGGTCCCGGAGTCGGGGTGCGGCACCCACCTTCAGGGTGTGCGCATCCAGGGACCCTACCTGGCTGGGCTTCAGGCCTTATCGAGTCTTAACCGGAGACAAAACTGAGGGGACCCCAGTGGCTCACTGGGTTCCCGTTGCCGAGGAGAACATCCGGCGTCCGGGCTATGGACAGGTATGCTATGCTGTCACCCGGAGATCTTTTCCAAGGAGAAAGTTACTGGGAGGATTCGCTCTGTTCGGACTTTTGAATCTTTTACATTTTATTGGCCCGTGGCAGGGGCTTAGAGTCGAGTCAGCGAAACCTGTTCCTCCCAGCTAGAATTTAGGGTGACATCCCGGCTGCTGTCTGAGAGAGAGAGAGACCGGCCCGGGAGACACCTCGCCCACCCCAGGGCGCTGATTGGCGACATGTGGGCTCCGTGTTCTTTTTCAAGAGCTAATTTTTGCTACACCTATATCCAGGCCTGACATCTAAAGTTCTTTCCTTCTTATCAACCTGTTCTTTCATCGAGTTGATGTTCGGCAATGTTGGCCTGGAATTAAAGCATTGAGAAAACCGTTATTCACTGTGTGGACACTCACTCATTATCTGGTATTTTTGGTGCATCCCTAGACAAAAAGTGAGAGTGACTTAATTTGCCGATCCCATCATCAAATCAGTGGCTCCTTCGGGGGTGAGCGATACATATATATATATATATATATATATATATATATATATATATATATATATATATATCCTATAGTCACTGATACAGTACTTTGTTTTTACTGACCCAAAACAAGTATAGAGAAAACCTGACCTGATTAAAATACCACAGATGTTCAGGACAGCTGGTTTTGTAGGGTACCCACTCCACTCCAACTTCTGGCTCAGAGCGCTGCAACGATCTGAGATGGAAGTTTCAACTCCCTTCCCCTGTAGTTTTACACTTTACAGGTCCGAGAAGACTATGAGACCATTCACAAGGTGCAGCGTGGCTCGTGGATGCTGGACATAAAGCTGCAAGGCTTCACTTTCTGTTTCCTTCATAGAAATGCCAGTACCTGCGCCCAGAGCCAATCAGCTGAGGTATCAGCTTGGGTGACGACATCCCTGGATCCCTGGACAGGTAATTGTCCTTATAGTAAAAGTTACCATCTACAGTATTTGTAGCTGCTGACCTTTAATTTCTTTTTTTTTTTTGGGGGGGGGGGACCTGGAGCTCCTCTACAAGCTGTTAAGTAAGTCTACCATTACAACGAGAATCTTCTCACCTTGGCTCCCCTACTGGTACATAGTAGCGATTTAGAGTGTAATTGTTTCCATTGAGTGACACCGATATACTCCGGTTATTCATCCAGAAGTCATACTCTTTCACCAAGGTTGGGATGGATTCCCTTTGTGAAAGAAAGATTGTCAGAATTTAGGTTTCTATTCTAAACTTCTACTAGGATAAGTCATACCAGTAGTATTCTATCAACAATGTACCTGAGAAAGGTGAGGTTCTTTTGGCTTTCCATGTAGCTTTCCATCATTAAAGTAAGGAATGGAGGTTGGCTTCTGCGAATGTAATATATTCTCCCTCCATTAGGGATCATTCCATATCTGTAATTAAAAGTAATACCTTTGAAACCGCTCTCTACACACATACAGTATATTTCCCTTTCTGATCTCCTTATATTTGGTTCTATTGGTTCTATACTCATTTCCCCTCACTCAATCTTGGTTTTTCGGTGATGGCATTAATACATGGCTCTAACTTTGGATTAATAGATTTGGCCCAACTCACCGTTGTACCATATAAAGGAAATTTTCTATCATTCCTCTGGCTGTCTGGGTCATTTCAGAGAGAATAAGTCCATTAATCACCCAATACGAATCCCTAAAGCAAAATAAATAGCATAAATCTTAGATTACAAGCTCTTCAATTAGCATGTATTTATCAGATTTATTAAAGGTGAGCTGCTTATTTTTTACTCACCAGTAGTAAAATTCTCGGAATCTGCCTCCAGGTACTATCAGTGGATTTGGAACATAGATTAGCGAATATCGATCTGGTTGGGTTTTTACTTCTTCTTTGATCTATAACATAATGAGGTTTAATTCTTCTATGCCAAATATCTTCAAATAATGTTTACAGTCACTGTTAAAGACATCTTTAAATGTACAGTTTATTCTTACCTTTCTACCCAATGACTTCCAAAGGGACGAAAGATTTAGGGCCCACTTGCGAAGTTCAGCATCAACAATACCAGATAAGAATTTAGGGCTGTTAAAAATATTTGCATTAGGAAAAGAACGCATTTCCATTGAATACATACAGTGTTTTGAGTTATAATTGAAAGTTCACTTTACAATATTCACTTTTTGGTGGCTGTTTGTATATCAGACATGTGCAGCTAAAATTCTTACTATAGGAGCATAGAGATAATTGGAAATTGTTATCAAATATTTACCATAATTTTCCTGTCCTTGCTACCTCCATGGCAGCATGTGAATGGTAGACTCTGCACTCACTCCTACCCCATAGGACCCAACTACCTTAAATTTTGAGACTGATACAGTCCACATGTTCCATAACTAACCGATTAAAAAAAAATGAATGATGCCATGAAATTACCCAGGAAAGGAATGTCTTTTGCTCGATTTTCTTTGTTCTTCTAGAATAAACTTTTAATTCAGTTACCATAGGGAAACTGCAATGTCTCTTTAGGGGTTCTTAAAATACAAGTGCTGCATTGCAGGGAACTCTGCAGAACCTTCCACTTTATGGCATCTTAACTACCTTACAAATGAAGGTACACGTTTGACATCAAAACCAGTATATAGAAAGTGGGTTGATTGGCCTTGAGAAGGCTCTAAAACTGGCTGACCGGTTCTGGAAGAAAAACTGCACGTTGCTAGAGTAAATGATCCCTGCACAGGGTGAGTCCAAACAAACTCTTTTAGGGTATCCCGACCACTTGCTTAATGAGTGTAACATCCTGTTGGCCATCATTCTCTTTACCCTTGGCTGTTTGAACAAAACAGGTTTCATACAGGGCTTTGCTAAATAACAGTTAGTCAATAGTCAGTTTTCCATATGCTTGAAAGAAAAAATCAAAACTGAAAGAAGCCCCTACCTTCTTGGCAATGGCTGGTGACAAGAATGAGGTGACAAACTCATGGTTTAGAACAGCAAGGAAATATTTTTGAAGGAAATTGGCAGTAAGAAATACAGAACTACAAGAAGGCTTGTACTGTACAGCTTTAAGTGGTCCACAGAAGGACTGGCCATAATCCAGTTACAAATATCAATAAGGTAGGTACTGGCTCTCATCAGCTTTTAACTTGAATCAGAGCAGATATAGCATAAAATAATTATACATGATCGGACATTCCGACAACAAAACCGTGGATAATTTTCCGACGGATGTTGGCTCAAACTTGTCTTGCATACACACGGTCGCACAAATATTGTCGGAAATTGCGAACGTCAAGAACGCAGTGCACGTGTATTTCACTCCTCAGAGTCTGCATGGGATTTACCCACAGCGTTCTCCTCATTGTCCGCGATGCCGCACCTCAGAAGGTTCCTATTTACATATGTTTTGGACCTGTCCCAAGCTATCTACCTTCTGGTCGGCAGTGTTCGAGACCATTAATGTCAGACTCCACCTGAATCTCCCGATCTCCCCGGAGCTGGCACTGCTGGGGGTACAGGACGATGAGCAGAGGCCTAGATGTACTAAATTATTAATGTCTTTGTTGTTTTTCTATGCTAAAAAAGCGATTTTGTTCAAATGGACCTCTGAGGCTCCCCCTACGTTTGGTGCATGGATGGATGTGGTCAATGCAGTTCTCCCTCTGTATAAAATGACTTACATGAACAGGGGATGCCCCCTGAAGTTTGAACGTGTATGGGGACCGTGGATTAATCCTCTTTGAGCCTATCTGCCCTGTTGAGTGGATCTCACGTGATGACCCCCCCCCCCTTTTTTTTTCTTCCCTCTCTTCTTCCCCCTCCTCCCTTCTCCTACCCATTCTTCTACTTCCGGGTTACGCTCAGTGGGTTCAGTGTGCCCTGTCGGGGTTTGTCGTTCCTTAATTTTATGTTCTGTATGTCCATTCTGCTGTTTCATACATGCTAATGTTGTGGCCGCTACTTTTTCTGCACTATGTATTGTACCACTTTTGCCTTAATAAAGACCAACCTTGTTGTTAAAAAAAAAAGAACGCAGTGCACGTAAGACGGCACAATAAAACGGAAGTTCCATAGCAAGTGTGCCACCCTTTGGTAGGTACTGGCTCTCATCAGCTTTTAACTTGAATCAGAGCAGATATAGCATAAAAGAATTATGCCGCGTATACATGATCGGACATTCCGACAACAAAACCGTGGATAATTTTCCGACGGATGTTGGCTCAAACTTGTCTTGCATACACACGGTCGCACAAATATTGTCGGAAATTGCGAACGTCAAGAACGCAGTGCACGTAAGACGGCACAATAAAACGGAAGTTCCATAGCAAGTGTGCCACCCTTTGGGCTCCTTCTGCTAATCTCGTGTTAGTAGAAGTTTGGTGAGAGACGATTCCCGCTTTTCAGCCTCGTACTTTTCAGTCCATTACTGCTTTCTGCAGCGTGACGAATGTGCTATCTCCATTACGAACGCTAGTTTTACCAGACCGAGCGCTTCTGTCTTGTACTTTATTCAAAGCATGCGTGGAATTTTGTGCGTTGGGATTGTCTACACGTGCTCAGAATTTACGAGAATGGATTTTGTTGTCAGAAAATTTGAGAACCATGGGGCCTACACACAGTCGGAATTTCTGACAAAAAAGCTCCCATCGAACATTTGCTCGGCATATGACTGCCAGTTGCACAAGACAGTAACAAACAAATCCCTGTGAAACACAGATACTGAGCAAGTGTAAAGGAGAATGTCACGTTGTTAAGAAAAAGTAATATACCATGAACTTATTCTCTCTGGAGAAGAGACGCTTGAGAGGGGATATGATTTCAATTTACAAATATAGTACTGGTGAACCCACAATAGGGATAAATCTTTTTTGCCGAAGGGAGTTTAACAAGACTCCTGACCACTCATTAAAATTAGAAGAAAAGAGATTTAAGGATAAACTACTTAGAGGTTTCTTTACTGTAAGAGCCGCCAGGATGTGGAATTCCCTTCCACATGCGGTGGCCTCAGCAGGGGACATCGATAGTTTCAAAAAACTATTAGATAAGCACCTGAATGACCAAAACATACAGGAATATACAAGGTAATATTGATTTATAATCACACACACATAGGTTGGACTTGATGGACTTGTTTCTTTTTTCAACCTCACCTATTATGTAACTATGTAACTATGTGTAAGTGCAATTCAAACCATATAGTAAGTTAATGATACAAAAATTACTTTCTTTTCAAACTGCTGAAGTATCCTCAATCAAGAACCAAAAGTCAATAGGAATTAGTTGCAATAAGAATTTAGTTTGTTTTGTATAAAACCATGAGGGTTTACTTCTGTTAAAGGAATGCTGACATGGCAACTTCCCAGAACACTGAGATTTCACCAGGTGGTTAAAAAGCCAGTCCCTGCCATTCAGCAAACAATCTGAAAAGGAAATGAAACAAACAGTCTTCTGCTCATGACAGGAAAAAAAGGTAGGAATCTGTAACAAAGTTTGTTAAAAATTCTGCAATGTACACTTGGCAAGTGTCTTCAGTCTGTCCCAAGCTTCAGAAAACAATCCAGCAATATACGGGGTTCCTTAAGCCCAAGAAAGTATTTATCGGGGAAAGATTTGGAGCCTCCATCTTCAGATGCAATAAAATACATTAATATCAGGCAGAACCTACATGCCAGAAAGAAATGGTATCACACTTAGAAACAGACCTGCTATCCTTCCAAGGCTGCGGTCAGGAGGGCACAGTGTTCCACATATGATGGCAGTATCCCAGAGTTTTTGGATAAGAGTATATAAGAGTATATACTGTAATAAAAAAAAATCCCTCACACAAATTAACCCAATTAAATCCCTGAACACAGGCATTACTATGTAGTGTGGTGGAAGAGGCACCGAGACATCAGAGGAGACTCATCGCTTATATATTTGTGTCTGCAAAAATTATCATTGCCAAGTCCTGGAAAATGGCGGTCATACCTTTTGATCAGCTTAAGTACAAACTCTCCTGGATTAATTAAAGATTAATGGTTATCTTACAGGACAAAATTAGGCTGTTTGAGAAGGTTTGGGATCCATGGATCAACTATCTGACTGATCCCAGTACTTTGCCCATTTAGATTGTCTATTAGATGGTGAAGGTTCGAGCACGGAGTTCCTTACCCGGTTTCCCTTTCTTCCCCCTTTTTCTTTCTAGGCCAACTGGCCCCTTTTCTCCATGTGTAACTATACTTTTTCCTATTGTTAACTAATGGAATAGGCTACTATTGGTAGTTTACATGATGCAATCGCCCCCCGTGATGGAGGCTGATCGTCATGGAGAATTTGTTAAGAAAACTCAGGGATTGACCTATGCCTCGTTTCCACTGAGCGTATCGGTTTGGCTTGGTTCGGTACGGTATGCTATTTTGAGTGTTCCCATTATGAAAGCGGCCCATACAACCATACCATACCGCACCATTCTGGGTCCTGCTTCAGATGTGGGGGCCATAGAAAATGGTACGGTTCAGTTAGGGCGGAGCTACTGGCTTCACACGATACATTCCACTGATTGGCGGATGTGCTAGGAATTTTTTTCTAAACCCTGTATGGCCCGTGACAGTCCGACTTGCTGTGGAAACGCTCACCTGAATAGGCCAGACCATTCTAACCCTTCCAAACTGTACCGACCTGAACCGTTCCGCTCAGTGGAAACAAGGCACTTTCAACCTGGGAGCGGGCCGCAAAGTGTTACAAAAATATGGACCTCTGATACTTAAATGAGACCAATGGTCTCATTCAACTACATCTGTGCGGCAGGACGCTCTCTACATGTTAGAGACTTCAAGGAGGTGTGAATTACTGGGCGTGCCACAATGCATACTGGGAAATGTAGTTCATACATGAATGAGCGCCGCAAACCAGGAAGTGAATGAGAGAACAGAAACTAGAACGCCGGAGGTGATATAGATGAAGGAATTTAATAGGTATTTACTCTTTTTTTTTAACAGAATCACTACACTATTCGGTCTGTCTACCTTACAGACATTAATCTTAGCCCAAAAATGTTTTTCCTTTAAGATGGCTCTCATTCACTTCAATGGAATTTCTCATGTCACGTAACTTGGGGCGACACAAGTCGGATCCCGAGTCGCTGTAGTGTGAACCGCCACTTAGCAAGGCAACAATCTCAAATGCTTCTCTTGTTAAAAAAAAAAATCAGCCTTACTTGAGGTCCAAAAAGTGAGTCTTCACCTAGGGAGGAACAGGTGGAACAGCCACAACTTTATTGCCGCTACAGTAGGTATGGGGAGCTGCTTGCAGAGCAATTCTTGATGGGGTCTGCAAGGTAAGGAGGAGAGAATAGGAATCCATGGGCTGTATCAGCCTCAAAATTTTTGGGAGCCGGTGCTATGGGGTATGAGCGAGGGCGGAGTCTACCATTCATACGTTTTCATGGAGATAGGAAATTGGATTAAAATGAAAAGTGTCGTCTGCTGGGACATAAACACCTGCCTGTTTAAGAATATATTTTTTGCCTTACATAAATTTTAAAAGTCATCAAAATATAATTTTTTTTGAGTACCTTTCATTCCAGTCTGGTGGGTCCCACTGTTCCAGTTCTGTGCCAGGATGATTGAAGGATGTGTTCAGGAATGCGATCAATTTTTCCCTATCAACTAGTCCACTAGGGGGCGTCAGAAGCAGACTCTGAAATTTTTTATGTATTTTGCCTGAAATGTAAATAGTTGCAAAGACATAGTTACAAAATTAGGTCGAAAGTATACACTCCTCCATTAAGCTCTGGTTCACGTTAGTATACCATTTGACATGCAACATTTCAAATCACATGTCAAATTGGCGGCAATTGACAGAAATTGCACCACCATAATCGGTGCGATGCTGCATTTGCGGCGCTGCACCAATTTCAAAAAGTAGTTTCTGTACATCGTTTTGAGATTTCGGCTTAACTTGCCATCTGTGCAGAAACATGCACAGATGTCTCGGAAATTGCAGCCGAAATCGGGGCTGACATGCGGGAGTGAAACCACCACACGGCTTCATTCCCGCAGTTCAGTGTGAACCTGGGCTGAAATCTATAAAAGAAGAAACACACAGATTTCAAATTTTTAGAGTTGTAACCGTAAAAAGTCAGTTCGGAATATGAAGTTTTATCTCTTTTTCTTCCAGTCACAAAGAGTGCCTTTGTGACTTTTAGGGGTGCCTGTAATGTGAATAAATTCCCACAAAGTTTACTATATGGACCATTCATTTATACTAGGTGATCATATCACCCCTTTATCACCACTTATCATGATTGTTGGAAAACAGTTATTAAAGCATTTATTGACCCCCCAAAAAAATCCCGCTCCTTCAAAGCATTTTATACAGCACAGTGCTTGTGTTGTGTAATTTGGCCCCCTGTAACACCTGAAATACCTGGCTGATTTCTGCCCTCCCCTCTGTACGCTGACCATGGTATATCAGGGCTGCTTAGCCCTGGCATCATGGTCAGCGTAGTGTCTCCATCAGCCCTGCTATCTGCTATCCTGTGCCTCCCTTTGTCCTCCTCCCTGTCTGTCAACTCTGTGTCATAGTATGCCCCCCCTCCCTCCTGTTGCTTAATAAACTGTTAATGTTTTGCATAACCCTCTTGGTTTCATAAGTATGTATCCCCCTGTCTCTGTGTTTTGTAAAAATGCTGTAAATACTGGATTTCAATGTATCGCTTTGCGATCACGTGACCGGCCGACTGTCTTCTTTCTCCTCCTCTCTTCCAGAGTGACATCAGTGGGCGATTTTCGGCCCCTCCCGCTTTAGCTAGCAGATGGGGAGAAGAGAAAGCCGACCGTTCACGTGATCGCCGAACGGCGCATTGAAATCTGGTATTGATAGCATTTTTTTTAATAAAACACAGAGACAGGGGGACACAGGCTTATTCATTTTGACCAAAAAACTGACACGGAGTAAAACTGACATGCAGTTCATGCGACGCAGTGCACCATAATGATACACAGGAGTGAGATACTGTGCATTGTGATGCATTGTGTTTTGGAATGACATTGCTTTAGTAAATTGGGTTGCCATTCAAAATGAATTGCTAACGCACATATTGGACCTCCAATTTCATTGCGGCTTGCAACTTAATTTAACAGAAGTCAATTCAAGTCACAATGAAATTGCAAAAAAGTATCAGTTTAAATATCAGAGTATCAGGTATTCATGCAAATGGTTAGTATTGGCACAGATACCGATACCAGTATCGTTGCAATGCTAATTTCTACCATATTGATTTTAATAAAATGATTTATTTTTTATTATTATCAGAGAAGCCTTCTTTATGTCAACTTGTTATGCAACATTTTGAGCCTTTTTGGATTTTTTGGAGGAGACTATCTTGCTTCATGATTTACTTAGTACTCCATATAAAGCTTTCTCAGGAGCTTGGAATGGTGGGAGATGTAATGTTAATACCCATATAAACGTAATTCAGCACTGGAGGCCCACTAAAGATGGCCTATAGGCTGCACTGCATATTGGGGCAGAGACTTTAGTGCTAACGTCACACGTTGCATGATATCAGTCAACAGCAACTTTCTATCTTTAACCACTTCAGCTCCAGGCCAATATTTAATGCACTAATTTTACTGTACAATGCTGTACCCAAAATAAATTTATATCATTTTTTTTTCTCGCACAAGCAGAGCTTTCTTTTGGTGGTATTTGATCATCACTAGGTTTTTTTATTCTTTGTGATATATAAATGAAAAAAGGCCAACATTTTTTAAATAAACAGTATTTTTTACTTTCAGCTTTAATCACTTTAACCATGTTTTACCCCCTTCCTGACCAGAGCACTTTTTATAATTTGGCACTGCGTCATTTTAACCGGTAATTGCGCGGTTAATTTCCCACAAATAGAGGATTCTTTTGGTGATATTTGATCACCTCTGTGGTTTAAATTTTTTTTGCGCTATACACAAAAAAAGAGCGACAATTTAAAAAAAAAAAAACAACAATATTTTTTACCATTTGCTATAATGAATATCCCCAAAATGTTTAATAAAAAATTATCAGTTTAGGCCAATATATATTCTTCTACATATCTTTGGTAAAAAAAATTTGCAAAAAGCATATATTGATTTGCGCAAAAGTTGTAGCATCTACAAACTATGGGAAAGATGTATGGCATTTTTATTTTATATATATATATATATATATATATATATATATATATATATATATATATATATATATATATATATATATATATTTCTAGTCATGGTGGTAATCTGCTGTTTTTTTTTTTTAGCAGTATTGTGACATTTAGATGGACAAATCGGACACCTTTGACACATTTTTGGGACCATTGACATTTATACAGCGATCAGTGTTATACAAATGCACTGATTACTGTGTAAATGACACTGGTAGGGAAGGGGTTAACACTAGGGGGCAATCTAGGGGTAAAATGTTTTTTTCTTTAGTGTGTTTTAACTGTATGGGGATTGGACTGAGTAGAAGAGGAGACATATCGCTGTTCCTACTTACTAGGAAAAAACGACATGCCTCCTCTACTCTGACAGCACAGGGATTTGTGTGTTTACACACACAAATCCCTGCGTTAGTGCTTGTGCACATGACCGGCAGACCCTCTTAAAGAAACCCCATACCTGTACAGGGTTTCGCTCAGGGGAGCCATTCTTCCCCTGTATATACACGTGAGGCGGTCGGGAACCGGTTAAAACACATCCACTAAAAAATTGTATGTATGTATGGCATTTTTTTGTTTTTTTTGGACAGAGTAGGAAAGTGCCTGCCTTTTTTTGCTGGCCTCTTCACTTCCTGTTCCAGACACGCATCAGGACGTTAGAGGAAATCTCCCAATGTTCTCTTTTAAACAGGTGTCCCAAGACTGGTGTACCTAGTGGAAGATTTCCTTCATCTCTTGTTCCGGAAACATCTTTAAAATCAATGGCCTAGATTCACAAAGCGATTACGCCTGTGTAAATGTTGTTAGACAGGAGTAATTTCGATTTACGAGCGTTTTTACGCTAGTCGAAATCCTCAAACCATGAAAAGACACCTGCGTGCTAAATTTCGACTTTATTACGTGTTAGTACGCCTTCAGATCTACGCTGCCTGAAAATTGCGGCCACTGGGCGGACTTCCTGTTGTTTTTCACCTTCATGGTATGCTAATGAGCTTTTGCCTGGAATCCACAAAATTTCGCTCTTCAAACGCAATCTCTTACGGCACCTTTAGTCATCTTTTTTTTCCGTTTCACTATACCAGCTTTTTGCTGGTCTAATATTAGACAGCCCATGTTAAGTATGGCCGTCGTTCCCGCGTCGAATTTCAACGTTTTTCGATTTCTTTTATTATTTTTAACGTAAGTCGTCCGGGAATAGGAATGTTCGTAAACGCCGCTACTCAAACAACGAATGACGTCACGACGTGATTTCGCGCAATGCACGGCGGGAAATTCCTGAACAGAGCATGCGCAGTTCGATCGTCGCGGGGACGCGCTTAATTTAAATGCTTCACGCCCCCTACTCACGTATTTCGATTGCGCGGCGGAAAAAAAATACGATACAATAGCGTACGCGCAAAAAAACTACCTGAATTCGGCGTAGAGTCTGGTGATAGACGGCAGCGTAGCGTATTTCGATTACGCAGCGGAAGATTACATCTATGTGAATCTGCCCCTTTGTTTTCCCCTCATTTTCTTAGTGGCAATGGTTACCAGTACAAATCGAGAGAGTGACCCCCCCCCCCCCAATGGGAATACTGACAACACTAAAAATTGTGTTTATTATGTAGTTTAGTTGGTAGTTGTAACATTTATGTCTAATGCATTATATAAAACATCAACATTATTGACAAAAATAAGAAAAATAACTCACTAGGTGCATCACGGAGGCTCATGTCAACAAAATGTTTATCATCTTCAAAAATCTTGGCCATCTGGACATGGTGAAGGAATTTTCCCGTGCAAAAGATCTGACTGAAAATGAATTTGATGACATTTATGTTATTTATTTGTCTATAACAGGTACTTATATAGAAATATCAATTTATGCAGGGCTTTACATATATATATATATTATACATTCACATCAATACTTGCCCTTAAAGCGGAGGTTCACCCAAAAATCAACTTTCTGTCATTAGTTCCAGCATACTGTTAACATCTGCAGTATGCTGTTTTTTTTTTGTACTTATCGTTTTATGAGCAGGTGTTATCCGGCTCCGAGCGGGGAATCCTGCGGGGAATAGGCATTCCTAAGCCAAGAGGAGTTGATTGACGGGCTGCTAAGTGACACTCGGGTGTTTACGGCGCCTGCGCCTGCCGTGTAGAGCTGACTGCGCAGGCGCCATAAACACCCGAGTGTCACTTCGGGTATTTTTGGAAGGTGTGAGGCGCTTTAGCAGCCCGTCAATCAACTCCTCTTGGCTTAGAAACGCCTACTCCCCTCAAACCAAGATAACTTTCCTACGCCTGCGTATATTGGGCGCATATTTACGCTGGACGCATGTGGCGCTCCCATTGATTTTCAATTCAAATATGCAAATGATATACGCGGTTTGCGTAAGTCGTACGTCCGGTGTAAATATATTCCCCATATAGGAGGCGCAACTCATACAAAGGTATGGACCAGGGAACGAATACCTTCAAATTTTACGTAGTTTACATTGTACGTGAATAGGGCTGGGCGTAGGTTACGTTCACACTGTAGGCAGTTGTTTCGACGTGATTGTGAGCATGCGCACTGGGATACGGCCAAGACACGACGCATGCGCAGTTCATTTTAAGTACTTGTCTGGCACTCGGCCCATCATTTGCATGGGGTCACGCCTCATTAGCATTGCTCACGCCCACTTCCACCTACGCCGACGCCGAAATATACGCCACGCTGGTGCAACGTTTGGAGTATGGCTTTGTGAATTCCATGCTTGCCTCTCTGCGCAGCGCCAGCGTAGCATAAAGAAGATACGCTACAGCGGCATAAATATGCGCCAATGTATGTGAATCCGGGCCTTTCTCTCTATTACTGTTCTGGTAAAATGTGGAATTTTCTTTTTCTTTCATTTTCAATAAAAATGGTAAACAGGACACAAAGTGGGCGATTTACTAAAACTGGAGCACTCAGAATCCAGAGCAGCCATGCATGGCAGCCAATCAGCTTCTAACTTCAGCTTGTTCATGTAAGCCTAAAAAAAAAACTGGAAGCTGATTTGTTTCTATGCAGAGCTGCACCACATTCTGTGTGCTCAGTTTTAGTAAATCAACCCCTGTTGAGAGGGGAATCTCCCTAACAGGGGCACAGACAGCAATAAAAACCTGATAGGAGTTCTAATCTCTCTCCACTATGTCCTTAATTATACTTGGAATATCAGACATGCAACTAGAAATTCATATAAACAGGTGAGGGTTGGCAGCCTTAGGCCCGGGGGGGCAAGTCCAGTCAAGTGGCCCATTGAACCGCTGAATCAGTTCACCATTCATGGCCCACTTGTTTTTTCAATGCAGCCTCGCCAGTGCCAATCAATGTAGCCTGATCACTGGGGAAGGTTACATGGGGTGTATGTGGGGGGGAGATGGAGGGTCAGCTAGGGGTGTAAGGGTCTCTCACCTCAGTTATCTCAGCTCAGCAGGTTCTTGCATGCCACATCCCGACACCCTGGCACACCCTGCCTCTGCCTGCTTCCAATTATCCAGTCCCAGGGAGTTGTAGTTTCCTCTGCGCTGCTCTGTTTTCCACCCACTTGGAGCTTGAGCACGGACTACAACTCCCAGAATGCAACAGCTAGTGGTCGGTCGCCATGGCCTTGCCCCTGGCCCAACTTCCTAGACCAGAATAAAAAAGAAAATGGTAGCGGGCAGCGGCTGCCGGCCATTTTAAGAATAAGTTGGAGCGGAATGGGAGGCAATTGCCACCCTGCCCCCTGGCCCAGCCCTCCCCTGCATATAAAGTTGCTTTAACTGTTTCAGCCCCGGACCATTTTGGTGGTCAAATACCAGAGCACTTTTTGCAATTTGGCACTGCATCGCTTTAACTGACAATTGCACGGTCATGCGACGTGGCTCCCAAACACAATTGACAATTTTTTTCCCCCCTAATTGGAGCTTTCTTTTGATGGTATTTGTTAACCTCTGAAATTTAATTTTTTTTGGGCTATAAACAAAAAAAGAGCGACCATTTTGAAAAAATTCAATATTTTTTTTTTGCTATAATAAATATCACAAAAAAATATATAAAAAACATATTTTTTCCACAGTTTAGGCCGATGCGTATTCTTCTACATATTTTAGGTAAAAAAAAACAATAGGCTTTTTTATTGATTGGTTTGCGCAAAAGTTATAGCGTCTACAAAATAGGGGACTGTTTTATTAACAATTTTATTTTTTACTAGTTATGGCAGTGATCAGCGATTTTTATCGTGACTGCGACATTATGGGGAACGTTCATCAGTGACAGTGTCACTGGGTAGAATAGGGGAATGCCTTGTTTACAAAGGCATTCCCCTGTTCTGCTCTTGCTGACCACAATTGCGGGACTCCCGGGAACATCGAGAGCAGCTTTTGAACAGTAGATACTATTTTGAACTAATTGCAGTTTTGGCAAGTAGACATTACTCTTTAGATAAAGCTGGTTTAACCAGCTTAGTGTGTCTTTACCTCTATAAAACGTAAAATGACATTAGCAATCTTGCTATCGGGGTTTTGCAATGAATAACACATTTGAGGTTTTTTTTCCGAATGGCGTGGACCAGTAAAGATTTAGCGTATTTTTTCCTAGTACATATGAGTAATACATTTTTGGTAGGCCTGTACAGACACACCTATACACCTATAAGTGTGCATCTATAAATGTTGCTTTGTGTCATTTTCAGGATCCTGTTCCTAATTCTTAGTCAAATGATCCACATGCCAGAAAAGGGCATTAAAGATTAATCACAACAATACTCAATTCTAAACTGATGACATTTATAATATAAAACGCAGTACAAACAAAAATGTCTGCCAGCTGTATTTTTGCAGTAATGTTATTGTGACATATTGCAGATTTCCAGTTTAAAGAGAATTAATCTCCAAGAAAAGGGCACTTGGGCATTCACTAATTAGATATAGTAACTTTTTTTCCATGTTTCTCTGTGTGTTTATGAAAGAAAATGTAAACCCAACATTTCATATTCCTGATATGTACCTGCTGTACCATGTACTTGTATGAGAAAGTATCCTTTTCTCTTTTTTGTGCTTCTTTTATGTGAAATCCCTGGTATTCCTGTCAGTCCCACTGCTTTCCTATTAAAAACTGACCACACTAGGCATGAAAGCACATTGGGCCAGATTCAGAAAGAATTAGATTCCCGCAGAGTATCAGAGATACTCTACGCCGCCGTACTTTACCTGGCTCTAGGAGGAATTCAGAGAGATTTTAGCCCGTAAGGTACGGCGGCGTAGTGTATTTCTCCCGGCGGAATCAAACTACGCGATTAGGGGGCGTGAGGCATTTAAATTAAGCGCGTCCCCACGGCGATCGAACTGCGCATGCTCCGTTCAGAAATTTCCCGCCGTGCATTGCGCAAAATCACGTTGTTACGTCATTTTTTTTTGAGTAGCGTCGTTTACGGACATTCCTATTCCCGGACGACTTACGCAAAAAAAAAAAAAAAAATTGAAAGTCGACGCGGGAATGACGGCCATACTTAACATGGGCCGCGTAACGTTAGACCAGCTAATAGCTGGTTTAACTTTACGTAGCGAAAAAATGACGTACGCGATTGCGAACGACGCTCGTATCTTCGTGGATCGCCGGAAAAAGCTCATTTGCATACCCCGACGCTGAAAACGACGCAAACTCCACCCAGCGGCCGCAAAAAGATTGCAGCGTAGATCCGAAGGCGTACGAAGACGTAAGCCTGTCAGATCGAAGCCCAACGCCGCCGTATCGTGGTTTGAGGATTCAAACTAGTGATACGGCACGCGTAATTTGAAAGTACTCCTGTCTAACACCAGTTAGACAGGCGTATTGGCTCTCTGAATCTGGCCCATTGTTTTTAGCCTTCTAGCTGTGCTAAGAACTCAGCCCGCTCTCCATTATTCAGACTTGTCCTGACACGCCCCCTGCATATATATATCGCAATCGGTCACCAGAGCTGAAGAACAATTAGAGGTGTGTGTAAACACACCTTTCCCGTTCTTCATTGTAGCAATATCAGTGATCCTCTGTTCCCTGATAAAGGGAAAGACGATTACTGACGTCACGCATCCAGCCCCGCCCCCTTCAGTTAGAAACACATATGAGGTCACACTTAATCCCTTTCAGCGTCCCCTAGTGGTTAACTCCTAAACTGCAATTGTCATTTTCACAGCAATCAGTGCATTTTTATAGCACTTTTCGCTGTGATAATGACAATGGTCCCAAAAATGTGTCAAAACTGTCCGATGTGTCCTCCATAATGTTGCAGTCATGAAAAAAAATCGCTGATCGCTGCCATTAGTAGTAAAAAAAATTTTTATTAATAAACATGCCATAAAACTATCCCCTATTTTGTAAACGCTATAAATTTTGCGCAAACCAATCGATAAACGCTTGTTGTGATTTTTTTTACCAAAAATAGGTAGAAGAATACGTATCGGCCTAAACATCCTATGCTGTAAACACCTGATGATTACATATGTTGTATTTTTATACTGTAAAAAATAATAAAGACATATTTACCTCTAAACTGAGGAAAAAATATAATTTTTATATCTTTTTGGGGATATTTATTATAGCAAAAAGTAAAAAATATAGATTTTTTTTCAAAATTCATGCTCTATTTTTGTTTATAGCGCAAAAAATAAAAACTGCAGAGGTGATCAAATACCACCAAAAGAAAGCTCTATTTGTGGGAAAAAAAGGACGCCAAAAAGGGGCATCGTCCTTAACCTGCATAATGGTCCGGGTCCTGAGTGGTTAAGCAACTTGTTAACCAGTCACGGGCCACAATGAGTGGAGCAGGCGGATGACAGGGCACTGCTACTCTATAGGCCCTCCGACCTGCCCTAATTTTCATCTGCTGCTCTGTAGAGGTGAATTGAGGGTCCGATTGGGTAGGGCCGATTCTTTGAAAAGGGCCTAAGACTGCTTTCACATTGATGTGCTTCAGTTTACCCACACTGTGGGTGCAGCGTAGTGCACCTATGTCTATCCTGCCTAGACTCCGCCTTTGTACAGGAAGCATTGGCATACGGGGCTCTGCTCCGCAGTCGTTTTCTTCCGCTACCACTAGCTTCATTCACAACACTGATGCTGTGGTATGACGGGTCGGCAACCTGTGATCTGGGCCTGCCAACCCGCCATTCCAGAGCAGGAGGTCGCGGGCCATATCAGAGGGCTCCGCAGGCCACATGTGGCACCCGGGCCACTGGTTGGCCACCTCTGGTTTACATATTTTAAGGATAAATTAAATTGAAAGCATTAATTTTCTCAAACTTGTGGCAGAAATCAGCAAGTTTTTTTAAAATTTTGGAAATGCATTTGAATTAGTAGGAAACTGGGTTTGAATATAATGGGCTTTTTTTATGGCTTTGGAGGGTTACTAAAGCTCCTTATACAAATACCTATAAATAACAACAAATATTTAAGCAGCAAGTTACATATGTATGTTCACCAGCCTCTGTCCTCAAAGAATCTACAATCTAGTGTCCCTCTCTCACATGCAAAAAAGTAGTAGAGACGAATGGAGCCAATAAAGCTGGATACACACTATACAATTTTCTGTAGATGTTTTCCTTCTGATTTACCAAAACCATATAATATGAGGTCAAACCTTAAAGCCTCGTACACACAATCCAATTTTATGGCCATAATTGTTGGCTGAATTAACAACAACAAATGTTCATGCTCACCAATTGTTGGGCAATAAATCTGTTACATCGGTTTAACCGATTGTGTTTATGCTAGTACGTCCAACTAAAATCCAAAGTACAAACACGCATGCTCAGAACCAATTTTAACATTAGCCAACAATAGCAGAAGTTGCCCGAAGGGTGGAGGTAAAGAGCTTAAAAACCATGGGCCAGATTCATATAGTATTTACGTTGGCGTATCAAGAGATAAGCCGCGTAAATACTAAGAATAGCCGGCGTATCTTTTTTTGCTATTCAGAAAAGAAGATACGCCGGAATTCTGCTAATATACGAGCGGCGTAATTCTATTACACCGTCGTATATTAGTTGCAGTTTTACGCTGGCCGCTAGGTGGCGCTTTCGTCGTTTTACACGTCGAATATGTAAATTAGGGATTTACAGCGATTCCTGAACGTACTTGCGGCGGCGCGTCGTAGTTTACATCGTTTGCGTAAGCGTTATAGCGGCGTAAGGTTACCCCTGCTATAGGAGGCGCAGCCAATGTTAAGTATGGACGTCAGGACATCATTGAATTGTACGTCGGTTACGTCGTTTGCGTAAATCGTTTGGAAATGGGGCTCGGCGTAAGTTATGTTCACGTCGTTTACATTGACAAATAGCGATGTGATTTGACACATGCGCACTGGGATTCGTCCACGGACGGCGCATGCGCCGTTCAGAAAGAACGTCATGAGCGTGGGGTCATGATTCATTTACATGAATCACACCCCCATCCTCAACATTTGAGGGCACTTTACGCTACGCCGCCGCCTATTATGGAGCAAGTGCTTTCTGAATAAGGCACTTGCCCATAATATTTGCGGAGGCGTAGCATAAAGACCATACGCTACGCTACCGGACAGATACACCACATGTATCTGAATCTGGCCCCATGTAGTTTGGTGAATGTTGGCTGAAAATGTTGTGCTGTGTGTATGCAATACAAGTTCACGGACAACGCCCTTCGGGCCAAAATCCACGGAAAAGTTCGTTGGAAGTCCGATCGTGTGTACGAGACTTAACAGTGCAAAAATACCACACCCAAAAATAAGGAAAAGGCACAGATACAAAAAGGACATTTAAAAAACCAAGCGACCCAAACAACTCAGTTGCCCCGTACACACGAGCGGTTTTCCGGTCGGAAAAAAAAGAATTCCGCTCAAGCCTACCTTCCATACACACAGTCACACAAACGTTTGGTGAACTTTTGACTGCCAAGAACATGTGATGTAAAAGACTACGATGAGCCCAGAAATTAAAGTTCTATGCTTCTGAGCAGGCATCGATTTGTTTCCGAGCATGCGTCGGAAATTTTGCGCGTTGAGATATGTACACACGATCGGAAATTCCGATCAGTTTTTTTCCTGACGGGGAAAAAAGAGATCCTGCTCTCTATCCTTTTCTGGCAGTTTTTCTATTGGAAAAAGTCTGATGGAGCATACACACGGTCGGGATACCCAAACAAAAGCTCTCATTAGATTTTTCTCAATACAAAAACCGCTCGTGTGTACGGGGCAAGTGAGTAAAATTAGGACTTCTCACTTTGTTTGCTTTTTCGCGTTTGCATTGAATAGATCAGGAGCTGGTGTTTTTTTTATACTGCTTTACTAGAGAACACCATCATCTTTCTCTACATGAGACTAGTACACATGAAACGTGTTGCCTCGTGAGAGTGCTATAAATGAATGCAAGAATCATAGACGTCTATTATCATTAGATAATGTATTTCGTAACACAGTAACATGTGAACACAGTGCAACCACTCCCTTTTAATCTACCTTTCCCAGTAAAACTGGTTGGAAAATAAAAATGTAGATGTTACCTTAATATGATTTTAATACTGTGTATATATATATATATATATTTTTTTTTTCTTTGAATTACTGCCAGTTGCATAAAATGCGTCAGACACTATTGTCTGTTGTCTTCCGTTTTTAGCAGCTAAGTGTGAATGATTTCCTTGGCATGCACTTTGGTGTTGAGCAGACAGGCTACTGCGGATGGCAATGTCAGAATGCATGTGGCCTTACATTACAACAGCCTAACATTCCTCCAACTTGCCTGACCAGAATACAGCCTGAGAACAAAGGCCAATAGTTCTGCCCGGTTGTACCAATAATGTTCATATGGCCAACTTTGGGATATAAAGATTACAGCAGTATTACCATTAATGGATGTGTGTTGATGAAAAGACCAAAGCAATGTTCCTGATGAATGTTTGCTGTAACAATTGCAGAAATGTTCCCTCTTGCTAGATTTTTGGTAATAACATTTTTCATAAATGTAACATTCAGCCAGGGCTGGTGCAAGGATTTTTGACACCCTAGGCGAAACCTTATTTTGACGCCCCCCTTGACTCCACCCCCATATTCCCTGCTCATGTATACCCCAGCTTTGTAATAAAGCGCCCATCAAATGTAGCCCACCAGCGCCTATCAAATGCAGCCCACCAGCGCCCATCAAATGCAGCCTCACCAGCGCCCATCAATACAGCCTCACCAATGCCCATCAAATGCAGCCCACCAGTACCCATCAATGCAGCCTCACCAGCTCCCATCAAATGCAGCTCACCAGCGCCCATCAAATGCAGCCCACCAGTGCCCATCAAACGCAGCCCACCAGTGCCCATCAAACGCAGCCCACCAGTGCCCATCAAATGCAGCCCACCAGTGCCCATCAAACGCAGCCCACCAGTGCCCATCAAACGCAGCCCACCAGTGCCCATCAATGCAGCCTCACCAGCACCCATTAAATGCAGCTTACCTCTGCAGCCAAGGGTTCGGATCCCAGTCTCGGCTACATGTGAATTGAGTTTGGTGGTCTCAGCCCGGCTCCCGGTGGGTGTGCTATGCAAGGTACGCCTGTGCTTAGTATGCCCACAAAAACCACCACACTTGCACGCACACGAAATTGGTTTAACACACACGCACTTTGGCCATGAGGTCTCCTAATATAAAGAGAGGCAAAGGACCTACAGGGCTGGCTGGGTGGGCTAGACCCCCTCACTCCCTCATAGGGGGAGTCCCTCTGCCCCATTGGGCCCCAGTCGGGCTCCCAAGTGGAGCAGGTAGGGCGGGGTGAGTGGGAGGCCCCCCTCCCACCCGCCATTGCCACCGGGGGCATGGAGAAGGATGGCGATTGCCTCCGGGGGGAGGGTCTGCCTACTCCCAACTCCTGCAGTCCGGCTCCTCTCTCTCGAGTTCACGCACAAAATACACTTTAACAAAAGAAAGAAAGAAAAAAATGCAGCTTACCAGTGCTTATCAAATGCAGCCTCACCAGCGTCCATCAATGCAGCCTCACCAGCGCCCATCAAATGTAGCCTCACCAGCGCCCATCAAATGGAGCTCACCAGCGCCCATCAATGCAGCCTCACCAGCGCCCATCAAATGCAGCCCACCAGCACCCATTAATGCAGCCCACCAGTGCCCATCAATGAATGTTTGGTTGCTTCCATTCATTTGGGAGTCAGGACACAGACGCTGCATGTGTATTAGTGCCACCGCTGCACCTCTGACACTATGGAGTTTATTTACGAGTGCAAAGTACACTTGAAATTGCACTAAAAGTGCACTAAATGTGCAGTCGCTGTATATCTGAGGGGTAGATCTGAAATGAGGGGAAGCTCTGCTGATTATATCATCCAATCATGTGGAAGCTAAAATGCTGTTTTTTTTTTCCTTGCATGTCCCCCTCAGATCTACAGCGACTGCACTTCCAAGTGCACTTTGCACTTGTAGTGCAAAGTGGATTTACCTTTAGTAAATAACGCCCTATGTGCGAATGGAGCAGGCGTGGCATGCTAATGCTGAGACTTAGTTGCTTGCTGCAGAGAGAAGAGAGTAGAAACACCAGTGGCCCGGCACCTTCGGCAGAAGTGCGGCGGCTGCCTAGTTTGCCTAGTGGTAGCAGCGGCCCGGCCCTGCATTCAGCTTTCCCAAGTTATGGACAACAGCATGCAAATTGGTTGTAAGTGCAGGAAGCAATTGGTTGTAAGTGCAGGAAGCAATTGGTTGGACAGCAGAGAAGAAAATGGAAGGAAAGTCTGGCACTACAGGTAGGTATAAATTAAGAAAGAAAGGTGTCACCGCTCCAGGTGGGTGCTGCAAACTTTTAAACGGAGAAAATCTTCAGAACACCAGGGTGCCAGCAATGCATATAGTGATTCCATCACCATAGGTATAAATTAAGATTGGAAGAAGCTTCCATTATTAACATTAATTACCACTTGTTGCTCTCTATAAAATGAATAATGCCCGTCTGGCAAACTACCCTCTGTTATCTACCCTTACAGATTTTGAACAGTACTGTAATGTGTTCAAGGTGGACTTTACAAGATTGTGATCTTCTGTCTATAAAAAGACAATTTATACTCTGGTGAATATTGACTTCTTCTTGGTAAGGGATGATTTTAGTGATATGACCCTCTCACCTCACCACCCATATATATTGCCCAGCTTTAGCTGGTCATAGATTGTTATACATGTTCATTTTAGCTTGTTTCTAGTATTCATTTTTCAATGCCTTTCCTTTAGCAATTATGTCAATAAGACACTGGTAGGAAATAAAAGGCCACCAGTACAGTATACCTTCAGGTTGTACATAGTTACATATAAAGACACCAGTTCATCCATGACAACCTGAGCGAGTTTGTGTGTGAGTGTGTGTTTATGTCACTACCCTTTTCCATATCCCTCTACATTGTGTTCAATAAGAAACACATCTAAAAGTTTTTCAATTTATCTACACTCTCCTCTGAAACCACCAACTGTGGAAGGAAGTTCCACATCCTTACTACTCTAAAGCCGCGTGCACACAATCGGTTCGTCTGATGAAAACGGTCTGATGGACCGTTTTCATCAGACGAACCGATCGTATGTGGGACCTATCGGTTTGTTATCCATTGGTGAAAAAACTAGGAACTTGTTTTAAAATTATCTGATGGTTAAAAAAACGATAGAAAAAAAAACATAGTCTGTGGGCACGTCCATCGGTTAAAAATCCACGCATTCTCAGAATCAAGCTGACGCATGCTCGGGAACAATTGAACCTAATTTTTCTCAGCACGTCGTTGTGTTTTACGTCACCGCGTTCTGACACAATCGTTTTTTTATCTGATGGCGTGTAGGCAAGACTGATGAAAGTCAACTTCATCCGATATCTGATGAAAAAATCCATCAGACCGCTTTCATCGGATGAACCGATCGTGTGTACAGGGCATAACAGTTAGGCTACTTTCATACTGGGGCGGTGAGAGCGTCTGTGATAAAACGCTGCTACTTTTAGCGGTGCTTTACTGTCGTTTTAGCAGTGCTTTTCGGCTGCTAGCGGGGCGCTTTTAACCCCCGATATTGGCCGAAGAGGGCAGGGCAGGGCATTTTAGGAGCGATGTATACACCGCTCCTAAACTGCCCCAAAGATGCTGCTTGCAGTACTTTTTTTTTAATGTCTTGCAAGCGCACTGCTCCAGTGTGAAAGCACTCAGGCTTTCACACTGGAGTGACATGAGAGGCGCTTCAGTGTGAAAGGGACCTAAAGAACCGCTTAGGGTCCTTTCACACGTGCGGTCCGTTTTTTAGATCCGTTTTTTTATCATCAGTTGATCAGTTTTTCATCAGTTTTTCATCCGTTTTTTCATCCGTTTTTTCATCCGTTTTTTTTTTTTTAATAGAACTTTATTTTTATTACATATTCTGATAAAAAACGGATGTTAGCAGATCGGATGTTAAACGGATCGTCCGCTAACGTCCGTTTTTCATCCGTTCCATTTTTTCGACGGAAGAAAAATAGGGTTTTCTTCCGTTCAAAAAAACGGAGCTTAACGGAGACGGACGTTAGCGGATGCATGTGAAAGGACCCATTGGAAAGCATTGCGGTCAAAAAACGGATGTCTAAAAATGGACGAACGGTCCGCACGTGTGAAAGGACCCTTACACAGTTTAAGTATGAATGCATCTCATCCAACTTCATTGTGTAGCCATGTGTCTACTTTATAGACGTAAGGTTAAACCGTTTCCTCACAATGCAATATGTAGAAAATTTGAATCCTGATATTTAAGATGAAATGCATGTGTTATATTGATAAATGCCCCTTACAATGCAGTCAGTTTATGCTAAGTAAACATTAATATTCAGAGTAAATATATAGTTAACTGGTCCTTATAGCACAGAACGGATGGGTAAAACATTTGCATGCAAAGCCTCGTACACACGATTGGATTTCTATCGGACAAAGCCGTTGATTTTTGTCCGTGAACTTTTTCTGCATATAGACGGCAGAACATTTTCAGCCAACATACACCAAACCACGTGGTTTTTCAGCTCTTTACCGCCACCCTTTGGGCAACTTCCGCTATTGTTTTCTGATGTTGAGCATTGGTTCGGAGAATGCGTGTTTGTACTTGTGTACTTGTTTGTAATTTGTGTACACAAAATCGGATAATCCGACGTAACACATTTATTGTCAGACAGTTGGTGAGCAACAATTGTCTGATGGAGCATACACATGGTCGGATTTTCCGACACAACACATCCAGACAATTATTGTCGTAAAATCCAAACGTGTGTACGGGCCTTTACTCTTCAACACTAATACACCCTTTTTTTAATCTTTAGCATTACATTTTTTTGTAGAATTACAAAATTACTGCATCAGGCATAACTGGTTAATTTTAGTCTGAAGTAGAAGTTCAGAGGGCAATACATCTGAACTGAAAATACAGATTAGCAAATGCTTCTTACTGCAAAGAGGGTGGATCTAAGACTAGGAAAGACTGGAAAGCTGTCTATAGATGGATAAGTGTTTTTCACATCCGCACCATGCCTGTCCTCTGTTTTGCCCCATCGGGGTCCTGTTTGGCTCCGCCTCCTCAGCTCCCGGGTGAGACACCTGCTGTTGCCTTTGGAAGCCACGCACCTGGTGTCCTGGCCTTATTTAGTGGTACCGTGGTAAAGTCTGATGGAAGTCCGATCATGTGTATGAGGTTTTAGGGGCTATAGCCTATAGATTTGACCGAGGGGACATTTTACAGCAGATTGGCTTCTGTATATTCATAGTGCCCACACAAGGATCAAAATTCGTCCGGTCCCTGCTAAAACAGCTGAATATTGATCCATCTATGGGTAGCTTAACCACTTGCTTACTGGGCACTTAAACCCCTCTCCTGCCCAGACCAATTTTCAGCTCTGTCACTCTTTGAATGACAATTGCGTGGTCATACAACACTGTACCCAAATTAAATTTTTATAATTTTTTCCCCCAAAATTTGAGTTGTTTTTTGGGGGGGGGGGGTATTTGATGACATCTGCGGTTTTTATTTTTTGTTTAAAAAAAACACTTAATTTAAAAAAAAAAAAAATACAAAACCGTTTCTTTTTTTGTTATAAAATTTAGCAAACAGGTAATTTTTCTCCTTCATTGATGTACGCTGAGGAGGCTGCACTGATGGGCACCGATGGGCTGTATTGATGGCCACCAATAAGGCGGCACTGGTGGGCACTGATAGGCGGCACTGGTGGGCACTGATAGGTGGCACTGAGAGGTGACACTGAGAGATGGCATTGATGGGTGGCACTGAAGCGCATTGATAGGTGGCACTGGTGGACACTGAGAAGTTGCACTGATAGGCAGCACTAATAGGTGGCAGTAATGGGCACTGATTGCCACCACTGGTGGGCATTGGTAAGTGGGCACTAGTAGGTGAAACTGATAGGCAGTACTGCTAGGTGGCACTGATGAGGGACTGATTGCCACCACTGGTGGGCATTGGTAAGTGGTGGTCTTGGGCATTGATAGGTGGCACTGTTTTACACTGGTAGGCACTGATTTGTGGCACTGTGGGCACTGGCAGGTGGCACTGGTGGGCACAGATGAGGCGGATGTGCCTCTTCCTCTTCGGGACCGATATCTCTTGCACAAAAGCCAGTGACGTGAGGAGAAAAAAAACAATTACCAAGCTTTTGTTTACATCACGTGATCAGCTGTCATTGGCTGATTGGTTTCAGTGACTCTGTGATTACAGTGCGTGCCATGCGCGCCCTCGCGGCAAAGCAGATACGTGCTGTAGCCGTCATTCGGCTATATAGCGGTTCTGAAGGAGTTAAGCTATGACTTTCAGTAAATTACATTGTTTATTTTCCTAGACCTCTCTAATGGGGACCCCCTCCTATCTCAAGACCCCAAAGCAGCTGCATGGGCTGCCATGGCTATTGTTATGCCACTGATGTCACGCATGAGAATTTAATAACAAACGGGAAAAAAGGAGAGCAAACGGGGCTCAATAAAGTATTAAAACTGGAAAATATTAATGAGCGATTAAACAATTCACATTTAAATGCATAATCTTAATCTCTAATTAAAATGATCCAATTGTAACACTTTCCCTGCACCTTGTATGCTGTCCTTATGTCTGTATCACCTGAATCCCCCCTGATCATACCAAGGAGCTGCAGGAATTGTTGTCTACCCTCCAAGGACATTAAGGACTAAGAAACATTTGCAGTCACACGGGTTATAATATGTGCAATACTTTTCTATATTTTTATGAATACAAATAGAACACTATCAAAATCTATAAATTAGTTCATAAAAATAAGCTATAATTAATAAACTGTAAAGTATTCAACATCCAAAATAATTGTATATACTCAGTTTCCCTTTTAAAATGTAATGCTTACCTGTCACATGGAGTGGTAAAGTTTCCATTGACACTTTTCTTCTGTAAAACACAGAATAGGGTAAGAAGTGTCCCCCACCAAGCTGAAGAATTCATTGTATGTTGCAGTGAGTAAAACCGACCAAGTGACTGCTCAAAGTTCCACAAGAAGACAGAGTTTGGACAAGGTTTAATGTGTCATTAATAGTCTATTCTTTGGCATTCTGCCATATGTTTTCCTTTTACTACACCCATATACCTTGTCCTATTAAATGCTTACATTCTGGGACTTTTGGACTTGGGGTTGGGTTGGGTTGCAGTTACAAGTTAACTTAATAGCATGCTAGGGACCTGGGGCTAGCCAAGTGACCCCATGGGACTAGTCACCCCCCTACAACCCCTCTTTTCCTTCCTGATTGGTCTTCAATGGTTCACAGCTTTAACCCTTTCGCTGCCAGGCCCTGTGTTCAATTTTTACCCTCAGGTGACCAGACTATTTTTGCTTTTTAATTTTTCACTTATAGCTTTCAAAGTTTGTAAAAGACCCCCCAAAGCATATATTTTCTGAAAGCACATGTCCAGTAGAATACAAATAAAGTGCTACTGATTTCTAAGGTCCCACGATATCTGTGCAAATGTTTATTAAAACAATATTTTTACTAAAAATACACTAAAATCATGATTAGCAGATACTGTAAGTATAACAGCAAATTTTACAAAATTCCTAATAAATATAAAAGCTTAAAGGGGTTGTCTTTTATTTTCTAAATAGGTTCCTTTAAACTAGTGCATTGTTGGTTCACTTACCTTTTCCTTCCATTTCCCTTCTAAATGTTTTTTCCTGACAGACTCCATGGCAGCCTACGTGTGGGTTAATCCCGCCTCTTATACCTCATAGGACCCCACTCCCATAAAGCTTTGCTTCTCACCACAGACTATGTTCCTTTTTTGTCCTCCTCCTAGGACCTGGTTAAACTTTTTACCTTAAAAGAAGATATGCCCCTCGGTTTTAAGTCCTGATGATGCACATTTGTAGAGCGTTTGTTCTTGGCTCTGAAAGTCCAACAAATCTCAGCTATTAGCTGGATGGACGTTTTGATACTGTCTGTGGTGTTTTTGAAGACTTACTACCCTGCCACTGGCAGGTAAGCAAAAGTTTGGCCGTATGCCCTGGCTATTAGCAGGTGGCCCCATTCCCTATTGACCCAGACCGTGCAGAGTGAGCAGCGGTGGCTCCTAGTTCCAGGCAAGACCGGGGGTTTTCCTCATTGGTAATGTATCTCTTTACTTACTTGCATGGCAGCCAGTTTTTGTTTGTTGTCTGTCCGTTTTTCCCTCTAGGTATGGCCGCTGGAACGCATCTGCGTTCCAGCCTTGCCGCTTCCGGTGATGTGCACAGGCGCAGGTCTCGTTTGTAAACGATGCTTGATCGCACCTGCGCGTTCTAGCCTGGGCAGCCGCGATCGCGCATGCGCGCAAGGCTTTCGATGGGGACGCTGGGCACTGCGCAAGCACGTGATGCGCTCGGCGGTATGCGGTGACATCATCACGGGCAGCAAGTTTAAATAGCTGTCAGAGACAGCTAGACAATCGCACATTCCGGGAGTATTGAGCACTGCATTTTAGGCTGTCTTGCTATCCTAAGGTAGGAGGCTGTGCGTGTCACTGCCTTGCTTTTCACTGTATTTTATTATATACTAGATGCCTTATTGTTGTCTTATTGGTTGTTGCAGTACTGTGTGCTTCTTGCCATGGATATGTCACCGCCCCCCTGTAGCCAAACCTTACCCTGCAGGTAGGATGGAATTTATTTTCCCTCTGCCTGTTTTCTATGAGGTTTTTCTTTTTGGCCGGTTTAAAATAGTATTTTATTTCTTGGTTCCAGCCCCTCTAGGTCTATTTCTCAGTCGCTAGCACGTGAAGATAATGTTGAAACTCGGTCTCAGCATCATCATTCAAATTCTAGAAGCTCTAGGTCTTCATCTAAACATCATAGAGAGGGATCTAGATCCACATCTGGTCACCATTATCACCGCCATTCCAGTCACTCTCGAAGAAAATCATGTTGGGGATGTAGAGCTCAGGTCCCAGAAGAAAAATCCCTCTGTGAGCCATGTTATTCCCATGCTGTAAGAGAGAGAGGAGGTGAAGACCAGCAGGTTGAAGCCCTGGTCAGAAGAGTAGTCCAAGAATCTTTGAACGGCTCTGAGTCCATTCAAGCAGTTGTCCCTCCTGTTGAACCATCCCCAGTCCTTGTACAGGATAATCCTGAGGTTTCCGGGGCCCTCTCAGCTTAACTGCTCCCCAAGCATGTTCTCAGATAGTGAAGAGGAAAGTGTTAACTATGCAGCGGGCTTTGATTTTTTTTTCTGGTTCCAACCTTGGTAAAAGCAGTTACGGACGCTTTAAGGTGGGAGGATCCAGTAGAAGCACCTTCCAAGCAAAGGAAGTACTTCAAACAGCTTAAAAAAGACCGCCTTCTTGGTGAGCTTGGAGAAGTTATTACAGAATAATGGTCTGGCACAGATAAGAAAAATTCCTTACTCTCTAAAATGGCAAAAATGTACCCATTCAAGAGTGATGAGGTGAGACATTTAGAGTCAGCCCCTCTAGTTGATGCAGCCTTGATGAGACTGGTAAGACATGTCACTCTCCCACAGGAAGACACCGTTTCCTTCAAGGATGACTTGGAGAGGAAAATAGACACTGATCTGAAACGTATCTACATTACAGCAGGCATGGCTTGTAAACCAGCCTTAGCCCTCGCAGCCCTGTCAAAGGCAATGGAGGCCTGGACAGGTGAGATGGACTCTGTGTTGTCCTTCGTCTCTGAAGACTTAGCCAGAAGCATTCCAGTCTAAGAACTAAAAATGGCCGTTTTGTTTTTTTGGGGGAGGCCTCCCTTGACCTTATTCGCCTAGTGTCTCGGGTTATGCTCTCCTCTGTTACAGACAAACGTGCCTTGTGGCTACGTCCTTGGGTGGCTGACTCTGCCTCTAAACAGGCATGGTGCAAAATACCCTTTTTAGGGTCCTCCCTTTTTGGGAATAAATTGGACAGTGCCATTACCCGGGCCACTGGGGGTAAGTCAGGGTTTCTTCCCCAGGATCATCGTTCGTATGGACAGAGGAAATTTTTTCCCAGACAAGATCAAGATCGGGCAAGAGAAGCCCGTCGATACACACCTGGGCGTGATTTTAGGAAAAACTGGAGAAAAAACAGCCCTCTGGTCAGAAGCTTGCAAAAAGCCCTTCTTCTGGTGGACGTGAGGCCCCTAAGTCCTTTTGATGCAGGGCCGGCCCAGACGGAAAGAGTCGGAGCTCATCTCTTCCAATTCCGGCATGTCTGGGCAGCCTTGATAAAAGATTTTTGGTCAGTCAAGACCGTATCTACAGGTCATTCTTGGACATTTGTCGATCCACCTATTCTTCAGTTCATTCCCACAACCATGCCCTGCTTAGAGGAAAAAAGGCAAGTCCTCCTGTCATACACAAGCTCCCTTGTGGCTCAAGGTTGCCGCTATACACGTCCCATCGGCCGAGAGGTTCCAAGGGATGTATTCACCCCTTTTTCTGGTTCTAAAAAAGTCAGGTTCCTAGAGACCAGTGATAGATTTGACACATCTAAACACCTTTATCAAGAAGGAGAAGTTCAAGATGGAGTTGCTCCTCACGATCCGTCAAGCAGTTCAGCCAGGCGACTGGCTTGTGGCCATAGACTTGAAAGACAACTACTTTCATGTCCCTATAGCAGTGGAATTCCAAAGGTATCTCCGGTTTGCAGTAGGCAGTGTTCACCTCCAGTTTACTTGTCTCCCGTTCGGGCTCACAAAATCGCCATGGGTATTCTCGAAACTCCTACTGGCAATCGTGGCCTTGATCAGAACCATTCAGAGGCATTCGTCTGCACCACTACTTGGACGACTTGCTACTACTTTCACGAAGCAAGGAGCAACTCTTGACACACCGAGACCTGGTCATATCCACTCTGACCGAGTTTGGTTGGCTACTAAACAAAGAGAAGAGTCATCTAGATCCGACACAATCGGTGCCCAATTCAACACAGCCCAGAGTACATCTCGCTGCCTCTGGCGAAAATCCCAGTAGTCCGGGACAGAATCCGTTGCGCTCTAGAATCTCCCTTTCTCAAAGCCTCGCAATGCCTTAACATAATAGGCACCATGGTCTCCACAGTTCCTATGGTGAGATGGGCACAGTGGAAGATGCGGCCCTTCCAGAAGGGTTTTCTCCAGCAGTGGGGCCCGAGTTCACAAGACCAAATGATTTGGATAACATCACACATGCGGGAGAGTCTTCCTTGGTGGCTACTACGGAGAAATCTCCTAAATTGCCATTCTCTAGCCCCTGTTTCTTGAATCACAATCACATCGGATGCCAGTAACACAGGTTGGGGGGCTCTCTGCCTAAAGGAGGTAGCGCAAGGGAAGTGGGACATTCCGTCCCAGAAGGTCGTTTCCAATGTCCTGGAACTTTGTGCAGCCTTTTGTGCCCTACAAGCCTTCCTTCACCTAATGAAGGGGTCTTCAGTCCTCCTAAGGATGGACAATGCGTCGGCAGTGTCGTACATCAAGAGACAGGGTGGCACTCGCAGTCTGTCTCTACTGAAAGAGGTAAATCCAATCATGTCTTGGGCACAAACACACTTGACGGATTTGACAGCTGTATATCTCCTGGGAGCTCAGAATCTACAGGCGGATTTCCTCAAGAGAACCTCTCTCGACAACGAGTGGTCTCTCCAAAACTGAGTTTTCAGTTGGATCCTGTCACTGGATTTTTCACCGGAAGTAGATCTGTTTGCATCCCCATGCAATTTCAAGCTGGAGAAGTATTACACCAGATACCGCTGTGCCCAGGCCTTTGGGGAAGATGTCTTAACGGATCAGTGGAGGTTCAGCAGGGCTTATGCCTTCCCTCCAGTCCCGGTCATCCTCCGATTCCTATTGAGACTCAGGTGGGAGGAAGCCGAAGTAGCGGCGATAATTCCATACTGGCCCAACAGGCCGTGGTTTCCGTTGCTGTTCCAATTAAGTTTCTGGGATCCAGTTCAGCTCCCATCCAGACCAGATCTCCTGTTGCAAGGATCGTTCCCTCATCCGTGTCCAACCCATCTACATCTGATGGCCTGGTTCTTGAAAAGAGAAGGTTGGAAGCGTTGGGGTGTCCAAGTGGAGCTATCTCTACTTTATTAAACACTAGAAGATCAAGCTCCAATTGAATCTACCAAAGAATTTGGTCAAAATTCTCAAACTACACCTCTTCCATGGACGGTTCTCCTGTTAATCCCAGAATTCAAGATATTCTAGGTTTTCTCCAGACGGGTCTTGATCTACCTTTATCCGTTAGCTCATTAAGAGTCCAAGTTTCAGCTATATCCACATTCACAGGTGTATCCTGGGCTACTCACACTCTTGTTAAACAATTCTTCAAAGGAGCGATGAGACCTCTAAGAAAACCGAGGTTCTCCAAGTGGGATCTCCCTCTAGTCCTGGACTTTTTCTCAGATTTTCAAAACTCAGACCAACTGTCAATCAAGGATCTTTCCCTCAAAGTAGTCTTTCTCGTAGCCAGAACATCCGCTAAGAGGGTTTCTGAAATTGGTTTATTAGGATGTAAAGAACCTTTTCTTACATTCTTTCCAGATCGTGTCGTTTTGATTCCTATGCTAGGTTCTAAACCAAAAGTGTCATCGGTCTTTCACGAGAGCCAGGAGATCGTCCTTCACACCTTTTGGTATTCTAAAGGATTCAGATGCTCACCCTTTGGATGTCGGAAAAGTATTGAAGCAATATCTGAAGGCTACAGTGTCTTTTCGTCAGTCTGATCACCTATTTGTTTCCTTCCATGGGAAGAACAAGGGAATGCGTGCTTCCTCTAGAACCATCGCAGCGTGGATTGTTCAAGCCATCCAGGGGGCTTATAAGGCGAAAGGTTTGGCTCCTCCAGAAGCGGTAACCGCACATTCTACTCGGGGCATGGCCACGTCGTGGGCGGCTGCCCGGCACGTGTCCCCAGAAGTGATCTGCAGAGCGGCCTCTTGGTCGTCGTTAAATACATTTATGACACACTATTGCGTAGAACTGGCTTCTTTATCGTCGGTTAATTCTTGACAATGTCAATTAAATTTCTTTCTTTAACCAGCAATTGCCCACCCGGGTGTGTATGGCTAGTTATTACCCACACGTAGGCTGCCATGGAGTCTGTCAGGAAAAAGGAAAATTTATATGAAATATTTACCGTAATTTTCCTTTCCTGATGGACTCCATGGCAGCAGAAGTTCCCTCCCTTTGCTGGAGTAGGCTATATTACGGAACACAGTCTGTGGTGAGAATCAAAGATTTATGGGAGTGGGGTCCTATGAGGTATGAGAGGCGGGATTAACCCACATGTAGGCTGCCATGGAGTCCATCAGGAAAGGAAAATTTATGGTAAGTATTTCATATAAATTTTCCTTTTTTTCTCTGTTTAAATTTCTCACTTCCTGTTTCTCTTTAGTAAGCTTTCCACCATCATCTGAGCGGTGGAAAGTCATTTAGAACAGCTTACTGAACACCTTACTGAGGAGGAACAGGAGGTGAGAAATTCAGACAAAGAAAAAAAAAAAAAAACATTTAGAAGGGAAATGGAAGGAAAAGGTAAGTGAACCAACAATGCACTAGCTTAATGGAACCTATTTAGAAAATAAAAAACAAACCTTTACAACCCCTTTAACCACTTAAGACCCGGACACTTACGCTGCTAAATGACCCAAGGTGTTTTTACAATTCGGCGCTGCGTCGCTTTAACAGACAATTGCGCGGTCGTGCGACGTGGCTCCCAAACAAAATTTGCGTCCTTTTCTTCCCACAAATAGAGCTTTCTTTCGGTGGTATTTGATCGCCTCTGCGATTTTTATTTTTTGCGCTATAAACTAAAATAGAGCGACAATTTTGAAAAAAATCACTATTTTTTTACTATTTGTTATAAAAAAAATCAAATAAACTAAATTTTAGTAAAACATTTAGGCCAAAATTTATTTAGCCACATGTCTTTAGTAAAAAAAAAAATCGTAATAAAAAAAATAGCTACCTAGCGGGAACAGCGACACTAATACAGCGATCAGAAAAATGATCGCTTAGTGACGCTGGCAATAGGGAGTGAAAGGGTTAACTAGGGCGGTGATCAGGGGGTTAAAACTTTATTAGGGGGGGTAGGGGGGGTATCCTGAACCTAACACTAACTGTTTTTTACAGTGCCTGTCACACTGACACTAAATGCAGTGATTAAATCACTGCATTCAGTAACACTGTGACAGGGGGGTGGGGGGGGCGATCACAAGGGGTTAATATGCCTATGTGAGTGTGTGTCAGTGTTGTGTTGGTGCACACTTACTTGGCATGTCTTCTCTCATCAGCAGCGCTGGGAAACAGCGCTGCGATGAGAGAAATGATCATTTCCTCCTTCCTGTGTAAACACAGGAGGAGGAAGTGACAGGCTGGGAGCGCGCTCCCATTGGCTGGGAGCGATCGCGGGGGGGGGCGGAAAACACGGACATCCGCCCACTCGTCGGCGATCGCTCCCAGAGCCAGGGGGACCGCCGCACGCCGCGGAGGGGGTCCCGATGGGACCCCCGAACCGCACTAAGGCGAGGACGTAAATTTACGCCCTTGTGCCTGTACGAGCCATGTTGTGGACGTACATAGGCGTGCGGGGGTCCTTAACTGGTTAACCTGTATGGAGTTAATAAATAATAAAAACATTTTTTTTTTTGCATTGCTCCTTTTTGCAAAGTGCTTAAAATCGGACGTATGCAAAAATGTAAATATACAAATTTCTTTAACAATCTGAAGGTTTTAATTTTTCCCTTACAGCTTTCAGAATTTGTGAAAGACCCCAAAACCATATATTTTCTGAAACCATTTGACCTCTAGAATAAAAAGAAGGTGCTACTGATTTTTTTCTGATATTTGCACAAATGTTTATCAAACCAATATATTTTCAAAAAATACACTAAAACCATTAGTAGCAGATAAAAACACAGCTAATTTAAAAAACAAATTCTGCTAAATCTATATATATAAAACTCAACGTGTGTGTGTATGTATGTATGTTCCAGCATCACGTCCAAACGACTAAAGATATTAACATGAAACTTGGCACACATGTTACTTATATGTCAGCAACAAACATAGGATAGGTGGTTTAACCCTTACCCACCCACATTTGCCATGGTCGGGGTTTTTCTTTAAAGTCCCATTCAACTCTATGGGAAAGGGTTTTTCTTTAAAGTCCCATTCAACTCTATGGGAAATACATGTTACTTCATAACTTCCAAACGGCGGTTTTTGTTTGTCAGCAACAAACATAGGATAGGTGGTTTAACCCTTACCCCCCCCCCCCCCATTTGCCATGGTCAGGGTTTTTCTTTAAAGTCCCATTCAACTCTATGGGAAAGGGTTTTTCTTTAAAGTCCCATTCAACTCTATGGGAAATATATATTTTCCTCCCCAAAAGGTTAAGATAGGAATACCGGGCAACGCCGGGTATTCAGCTAGTCCCTACTAAATATAAAAGCTTAAGGAGATGTTAATTTTTCACTAACAGCTTTCAGAATTTGTAAAAGACCCCCCAAACCATACATTTTCTGAAAGCACATGGCCAACAGAATAAAAATAAGGTGCTACTGATTTTTAAGGCAGCAGGATATTTGCGCAAATGTTTATCAAAACAGTATTTTACAAAAAAATCCACTAAAATCATGATTAGCAGATACTGTAAGTACACAGCAAATTTTACAAAATTCCTACAAAATATAAAAGCTTAACCTGTATGGAGTTAATAAATAACAAAAACATTTTTTTTACATGGTAAAAATCGAACGTACGCAAAAATGTAAATATCCAAATTTCTCTAACAATCTGAAGGTTTTAACTTTTAAAGACCCCCAAAACCATATATTTTCTGAAAGCATTTGACTCTAGAATAAAAAGAAGGTGCTACTGATTTTTTTCTGATATTTGCACAAATGTTTATCAAACCAATATATTTGCAAAAAATACACTGAAACCATTAGTAGCACACAAAAACACAGCTAATTAAAAAAAAATCCTGCTAAATCCCTACTAAATATAAAAGCTTAAGGAGATTTTTATTTTTCACTTACAGCTTTCATAATTTGTAAACGACCCCCTCAAACCATACATTTTCTGAAAGCACATGGCCAATAGAATAAAAAGAAGGTGCTACTGATTTTTAAGGCAGCAGGATATTGGCGCAAATGTTTATGAAAACAATATGTCTGCTAAAAATACACTAAAATCTTTAAAGGGGTTGTAAAGGTTCATTTTTTATTTTCTAAATAGGTTCCTTTAACCACTTTAGCCCCGGACCATATTGCTGTCCAATGACCAGAGCACTTTTTGTGATTCGGCACTGCGTCGCTTTAACTGACAATTGCGCGGTCGTGCGACGTGGCTCCCAAACAAAATTGGCGTCCTTTTTTTCCCACAAATAGAGCTTTCTTTTGGTGGTATTTGATCATCTCTGCGGTTTTTATTTTTTGCGCTATAAACAAAAATAGAGCGACTATTCAATATTTTTTACATTTTGCTATAATAAATATCCCCCAAAAATATATAAAAAAAAATTTTTTTTCCTCAGTTTAGGCCGATACGTATTCTTCTACATATTTTTCATTAAAAAAATCGCAATAAGCATTTATTGATTGGTTTGCGCAAAATAGGGGGTCGTTTTATGGCATTTTTATTAATATTTTTTTTTTACTAGTAATGGCGGCGATTAGCATTTTTTTTCAGTACTGCAACATTATGGCGGGCACTTCGGACACTTTTGACACATTTTTGGGACCATTGGCATTTTTATAGCGATCAATGCTATAAAAATGCATTGTATTACTATAAAAATGACATTGGCAGTGAAGGGGTTAACACTAGGGGGCAGGGAAGGGGTTAAGTGTGGTCCTGGGTGTGTTTTAACTGTATGGGGGGGGTGGCCTCACTAGGGGAAATCACTGATCTTCTGTTCATACATTGTATGAACAGAAAATCAGCGTTTCCCCCACTGACAGGAACGAGAGCTTTGTGTTTACACACATAGCTCTCGTTCCCCGCTCTGTAACGAGCGATCGCGTGTGCCCGGCGATCGTACCCGCCGAGCACGCACGTGGGACTCCGGGGCGAGCGGGGGGCGCGCGCGCCGGCCGTCGGCGGCGCGCACGCGCCCCCTAGCTGCCGCTAAAGAGCCGACGTCGTATGACAGGCTCTCACGTAACAGTGCCACCATCCCGCAGTAATATGACGGCGGGCGGTCGGCAAGAAGTTAAGCTAGTGCATTGTTGGTTCACTTACTTTTTCCTTTGATTTCCCTTCTAAATGTTTTTTTTCCTTTGTCTGAATTTCTCACTTCCTGTTTCTCCTCAGTAAGCTTTCCACCATCATTCGAGCAGTGCAAAGTCAGTCAGAACAGCTTACTGAACAACTTACTGAGGAGTAACAGGAAGTGAGAAATTCAGACAAAGAAAACAAAGAAAAAAAACATTTAGAAGGGAAATGGAAGGAAAAGTAAGTGAACCAACAATGCACTAGCTTAAAGGAACCTATTTAGAAAATAAAAAACAAACCTTTACAACCCCTTTAACCTGTATGGAGTTAATAAATAGCAACATTTTTTTTTTTTACATTGCTCCTTTTTGCAAAGTGGTTAAAATCGGACGTACGCAAAAATGTAAATATAAAAATTTCCTAAAAACGAACCTTTACAACCCCTTTAATTGTGTACATAAACACAACATAACAAAATTCCTGCTAATTTGCTACTAAAGCATTTTCACATGTGACATACTAAAGTGTACGCCCAGTAATATTTACTATTGTCTTCCAGGTGCTCGTCCTGGCCAATCAGGACAGATCAGGTTGCACCAGGTACTGTATGCGCCCATGAAACACATTAGAGATACGCATACCGGAAGGAAGGTCCAATGCGTAAGCTACTGGGTTTATCCTGCGAAGGATACGGAAAGGCCCATTAAACCGGAGAAGGAACACGAAGTCGGAGGTTGCGAGATGACAGCCAGACTCTGTCCCCAACCTGGTAGAAAGGCGCAGGCAGGCGCAGGGCCGGCCCTATGATGGGACCGGGTGGTACCATGGGTACCAGGCGGCACTTTTAGGGGAGCGGCATTCTGCCGCCCCTGCCAGCCCGTTCCGCCCGCTGCCTGTGAGAAGCACGGCGCAGGGCTGCCTGTGAGGACAGTCGCAGCCGAAGCAGTCAGCGAGTGAGAAGGGCAGGCGCTTCTGCCTCTCAGGAGCCCGGCGCCGCTGCTGTAGTGGTGACAGGACACAGGAGCGGGCGGGCCGCAGGGCTTGTCCGGATTTGACACATGTGCGTGACTGTGGGTGATCGTCATCGCGGCCACCCGGAGTCCCGCCCCCCCTGCCTGGCGCGCTGTTTCTTTTGACTGCCTTGGATGAGGTCTGTGTCATCCGCTCTTCCACCGGCCCGTCTGTCAGCCTGCCCCTCTCTGTAAGCTTCCCCCTGGCTGTCAGCAACCCCGTCAGCAACACCTTCCTGTCAGCAACACCCTCCTGTCAGCAACACCCTCCTGTCAGCAACAACCCCCTGTCAGCAACAACCCCCTGTCAGCAACAACCCCCTGTCAGCAACAACCCCCTGTCAGTAACAACCCCCTGTCAGCAACAACCCCCTGTCAGCAACAACCCCCTGTCAGTAACAACCCCCTGTCAGCAACAACCCCCTGTCAGCAACAACCCCCTGTAAGCCCCCTCTATTTCAGCAAGCCCCCCCTCTGTCAGCAACCCCCGTCAGCCCCCCTCCCTGTCAACCCCCCTCTCTGTCATCAACCCCCCTTGTCAGCCCGCCCCTCTCTATCAGCCTCCCTCTCTGTCAGCAACCCTCGTCAGCCCCCCTCTCTGTCATCAACCCCGTCCGTCAGCCCCCCTCCTCTGTCAGCAACCCCGTCCATCAGCAACCCCGTCCGTCAGCAACCCCGTCCGTCAGCAACCCCGTCCGTCAGCCACCCCGTCCGTCAGCAACCCCGTCCGTCAGCCACCCCGTCCGTCAGCCACCCCGTCCGTCAGCCACCCCGTCCGTCAGCCACCCCGTCCGTCAGCCACCCCGTCCGTCAGCCACCCCGTCCGTCAGCCACCCCGTCCGTCAGCCACCCCGTCCGTCAGCCACCCCGTCCGTCAGCCACCCCGTCCGTCAGCCACCCCGTCCGTCAGCCACCCCGTCCGTCAGCCACCCCGTCCGTCAGCCACCCCCCTTTCAGTCCACTTCTCTGTCAGCAACCCCCCTCCGTCAGCCCTCTTCTCTGTCAGCAACCCACCCCTCTCTGCCAGCCCACCCTTCTCTGTAAGCCACTCCCCTCTGTCAGCAACCCCCCTCTCTGTCAGCCCCCCTCTCTGCCTCTGTCAGCAACCCCCCTGTCAGACCCCCTCTCTGTCAGCAGCCCCCCTCTCTGTCAGCCCCCCCCCTCTCTGTCAACCCGCCCATCTCCTCTGTCGCCCACCCCCTCCTCTGTCAGCTACCCCCTTCTATCAGCTACCCCCAAACAGCATGCAAACCCCTCCTTTCTTCCCCCGCTCCAGCAGGGCTAATGTCCTGCAGCCAGGTCACACTGCACTGTCTGTGCACTCCAGAGACAGTGAATGGAGGGCAACATCTTTGCAGCGGCTCCTGGAAGGTAATGTTTTTTTTTTGTCTTGCTGTAATGGAGGTCTCTATTGTCACTGTCTGATATTTAATCTGTTATTTCCTTCTCTATTTGTGGGGTGCCTGTGGATTGCTTTAACAGTTTTGGGCTTTTTTCTGTAATTAAAATGTGCTTGAAAGGGTTGTAGAATGCACAGTGCCACTTTGTATACAGTTTGTATGGGGTTGGGTTTAGTAGAGCTGATTCAGGTTTTTGGATGGAGGTACAATGCTGCTGACATCGTCCACTGCCCTACTGACACCGTCCACTGCCCTACTGGCGGTTTTTATTTTTTGTGCTATAAACAACAACAAAAAATGACAATGATGTCTGGAGACTCGCTTTATTCACTTTCCACAAGTATTAACCCCTAGACAAGTGTAATTGATAACTTATTACGCCGACCCCGAAATCAACAAGCGGCTCCTTCGGGGGTGAGCGCTATATTTGGTACAAAAAAAAAAACACAATTAGCGTACATGATTAGTTTGCGCAAAATACATTGTGGCGGCCGGCAATGCACAGGTCCCTTTATACTCCTGGATACATGTATAGAGCCATGACAGGTCCTTGTTATTCTCCTTTATACATGTATAGAGCCATGACAAGTACTCTTTATATTCCTTTACATGTAAAGAGCCATGACAGGTCCTCTTTATACTTCTTTATACATGTATAGAGCCATGACATGTCCTCTTTATACTCCTATATACATGTATAGAGCCATGGCAGGTCCTCTTTATTCTCCTATATACATGTATAGAGCAATGATGTGTCCCCTTTAGCTATCATGATATAAAATAATGAATGTGGGGGTCTTTTGGTGGGCGTGATTTATTTTGGGGGGGGGGGGCAGCATTTCATTCTTGGTCCCAGGCAGCACAATGTCTTGGGCCGGCACTGGGCAGGCGTCTGCAGTCAGCATGGAGTCTGTACCTATTGTTAGCATGTAGCAAAGCTCCTGGACTTGTGCCCAAGTGGAGCGAAGACCACGGAGATGCTCCTCTAACGCAGGAATACTCTGAGGAGCAAACGAGTCAGGCAACATGGTAGGTTGAAAACCATAGTTCGCCATAAATGGGGACAAACGGGAAGCGGAATTCAAGGCGCTATTGTGAGTTAACGCCGTCCACGGTAAGAGGATTGACCAGTTGTTATGGTCAGAAATATAGCAACGTAGGAATTTCTTCAAAGACTGATTGGCTCGTTCTGCGGCCCCATTAGACTGTGGATGACATGCAGAGGAGAAAGAAAGCTGAATTCACAGCACAAAAGGCTCGCCAGAACCGGGACACAAACTTTGGGGGACTTTCCCTGTCAGAGACAATGACCTTGGGTAGGCCATGTAAGCGAAAGATCTCCCAAGCAAAAATGGAAGCCAGTTTCTTAGAAGTAGGCAACTTCTTAAATGGAATACAGTGAGACATTTTTGAGAATCGGTCAACCACCATAAGGATAACTGTGTTGCCCTGGAAGTTGGGTAACTCCACAATGATATCCATAGACAGGTGGGTCCAGGGCCTCTCTCCATTGGGTATGGGTTGTAGGAGGCCCACTGGAAGGTGTCGTGGAGTCTTACTCACACACAGAACCGGCAGCCACGAAGGAGGTTACATCAGCACGTAGACTAGGCCAGTGTTTTTCAACTCCAGTCCTCAAGGCACACCAACAGGTGAAGTTTTCAGGATTTCCCTCAGATGAAATGGCTGTGGTGATTACTAAGGCAGTGAAACTGATCAAATCACCTGTGCAAAATAATGGAAAGCCTGAAAACATGACCTGTTGGTGTGCCTTGAGGACTGGAGTTGAAAAACACTGGACTAGGCCACCAGAATTTTTGGGAAATGGCCCAAAACAGTTGATTATTCCCATGGTAGCCAGCAGACTTGGGAGAAGTGTAAGTCTGGAGCATGGTAGTACAGAGACTCTTGGGAACAAAGCAGTGGTCACAAGGTTTCTCAGGAGGGGCATCAACCTGAGCAGCAAGAATTTTGTCTCCCAAATGAGAAGTGAGACTTGTGCGAACCATAGCCAGAATACAATCAGGAGGAATCACAGGAACTGGAACCAATGCCATCTTGGAAGTGGAGGAAATTTGTTGTGACAAGGTTCTTACATTCTAAGTTCCGGGTAAGAATGAGACAATGTAATTAAAACTCAACAAGAAAAGAGCCTATCGCACCCTTCTGGGAGAGAGGCGCTTGGCCTCAGACAAGAATGTGAGATTCTTATGGTCAGTAAGAATGAGAACCGGCACAGTGGTACCTTTGAGGAGATGTCTCCATTCTTTCAGGGCTACAATGGTCACCAACAGCTCTCTGTCACTAATCTCGTAATTGCATTCCGCAGGTGACAAATTCTTGGGAAAGTAGCCACATGGATGCATAGTGCTGTCAGAGCTAGGACGTTGAGACAGAAGGGCACCAACTCCAGTCTCAGAAGCATCAACTTCAAGGATAAAAGGCAACATAGGATCAGGGTATGCCAACACAGGAGCAGCAACAAAGGCAGCCTTAAGACTCTCAAAAGCCTTAATGGACTCTGGAGACCAACTCTGTGGGTTACCATCCTTTCTGGTCATATCAGTCAGGGGCTTGACCAGAGATGAGAAGTTACGACTAAACTTCTGATAATAGTTGGCAAAGCCAAGAAAACGCTGCAGAGGAAGTAAACCCACGGGTCGAGGCCACTGTAGGACAGCAAAAAGTTTCTCTGGGTCAATCAAAAACCCAGTCGTGGAAGTTGCATAACCCAGGAATTTTACCTGTTCACTATGGAATTCACACTTCTCCAGTTTACAATATAGATTGTTTTCCCTTAGCTTCTGAAGCACTCGACAGACATCTGTGGTGGCTCTCCAGGGATTTGGAAAATATGAGGATATAGTCAAAATAAACCACCACACATAACTGCAACAAATCTCAGAGGACATCATTAATAAACTCCTGAAAAACTGACAGAGCATTACAAAGGCCAAAAGGCATTACAAGAAACTCATAATGACCTGTTCCGGTATTAAACGCAGTTTTCCACTCGTTGCCCTCCTTAATCCTGATGAGATTGTATGCCCCTATCAAATCAAGCTTTGTGAAAACTGTTGCTCCCTTGAAGCGGTCAAATAACTCCTTAATCAACAGAATAGGGTAGGCATTCTTAATGGTGAGACGATTGGGGCCCCTATAATCAATGCAAGGTCTCAATTCACCACTCTTCTTCTTCACAAAAAAGAAACCAGCACCAGCAGGAGATGAGGATTTGCGGATAAAACCTTGAGAAAGTGCATCTGCAACATACACCTCCATTGCCTTATCCTTCAAGACCGACAAAGGGTAAACCCGGCCACGAGGGGGTATGGCACCAGGTTGAAGGTCAATTGCGCAATCATATGACCGGTGTGGAGGCAAAGTACCTGCTTGACCTTTGTCAATGACATCGCTAAAATTGTGGAAGTCCTCCAGCAGGGAGGAGAGTGAAGACCTTGGCTACTCTGGAAGCATCTCTTACTGCATTGTGGTGACTAGGACAGAATTTCAGCACAGAGCCAATAAAAAGAGGGGTTGTGCCTCTGTAACCAAGGAAAACCAATAATCAGCAGAAACTTAAGTGGGGAAATAACTTGGAAATGGATTATCTCATGGTGAAGAGCCCCTACGGCCATGGACAACGGAACAGTCTCATGAGTCACATGGGCAGGCTGTAGAGCTCTCCCGTCAAGAGCCTCAATGGCAAGTGGAGTGTCACGCAGCTGCAGCGGAATCGAGTGCTTTGATACAAAGGAAGCATCAATGAACAGGTCAGCAGCCCCAAAGTTGATTAGAGCCTGAATCTCGACAGACGATTTAGCCCACGACAGGATAACTTAAACCAAGTGCTTATCCTTCTGGTAAACTGGAGACAAAACAACGCCACCTAAGGTCTGTTCGTGACAGGACCTCAAGGTTTGGGCGTTCCCTGGACGGGTAGGACAAGAATTCAAAAAGTGACCAGCCTGGCCACAATAAAGGCACAATCTCTCCCTCCTCCTAAGGACTCTCTTGTGCGCAGAGACGCGTGAAGCCCAAGGGCATGGGTTCATCTTCACAGACCAACTCGGTACCTGGAGGCATGGGAGGTGAGGGAGGCAAGGGTGGGACTGCAAAGCTCAGAGACAAATGTACAGGAGGCTTCTGCAAGCGCACCTTAAGAGAGAGTCTCTCTCTGAGTCTGGAGTCAATGAGGATGGCAAATGTGATCAAGCTCTCTAGATCAGTGGGTATATATTGGGCTGCTATCTCATCCTTGATGTTATCTGAGATACCATGAGAAAAAGCAGCCACGAGGGCCTCATTGTTCCAAGCAACCTCTGCTGCCAGAGTACGGAATTCAATGGCGTAATTGGCAACTGTCCTCGTACTCTGTTTGATGGGCATGAGGCTCTTGGCAGCAGAAGCGGAGCATGCAGGAAAATCAAATACCCTTTTGAAGAAAGCCACAAATTCTGGGTAATTCAGGAACACAGGTTTTTGCGTCTCCCATAGATGGTTTGTCCAGGCTAAGGTTCTGTCAGAAAGCAAAGATATCACAAAACCTACTTTGCTTCTGTCCGTGGGAAACGACTGGGGCAGCATCTCAAAGTATATTTTCACCTGGTTGAAAAACCCTCTGCACCGAACTGGATCGCCCCCAAATCACTGGGGAAGCAGAGTGGAACCAGACATAACTCTTATAGAGGTAATATTGGAGGCAGGTGGCTGCATAGGGACTACCGAAGCGGCCACAGTGGGAGATTCCAGATGAGCCGTGCGACTCAGGAGCGTCTGTAACGACATGACAAACTGATCCATGCGGTGATCCAGGTCATCCAATCTGGATAAAATATTACCAACAAGTGGATTGGCTGCATCTTCTGAATTCATGGCTTTTGCCTACTGTCAGAAACCATGAATCAGACCGAGACAGAAGTACAGTTAAATCACACTTGTTTATTAATAATAATAATAATAATAATAATAATAAAAAAGGTAAACAGAGTAAGTGTAGTCTAACAAGCCACAGTTCAGTAACCAGATCAGGTAGTCGGCAAAGCCAATGTCAGAGAGCCAGTGATAAACGTAATAGTCCAACAAGCAGTAAAGGGGGCCAGAAGGAACGCCAACCGAGCAAGTCCACAACAGGAACGCAGGAAAAAGTGTCTGTGATGTTGACAAAGGTGAAGACAGAGATGAAGTGAGCTGGAAGGCTTTAAGTAGGCAGGACTGATGAGCAGATCATCAACAGGTGAGTCAATGTGGAGAGATAGGAGCTGGCAATTAGCCAACAGCTGAGTGGCCAGCTCAGAGAAGGAAGGGCTAAGCCCAACCCTGACACAACCACCACTAGGTGTCTGGCTCGGGAGTTGTGGGGCGGAACACATGGCACCCCAATGGGAAAACCAGGGAGCGGTGCCAAGTGCTATTGTGTGTGAGTGAGAAATCTTCCCAGACATGACTCCTGACTCTTCCTGTGGGACTCTTCATGCCTAGGAAGACTCCAGAAATTGACATAATAAATCAGAATGTATTATATCTTTTGTACATGTAGTAAACATTTTTACTGTGATTTATCCTTTTTAAGCAGAAAAACATTAGATTAAACCAGAATGTATTATATCTTTTATATATGTAGTATATAGAGAGTCCCGACTTACGAACACAATAAGGACTGTGAGTTTGTTCGTAAGTGAAATCTGTTCGTAAGTCGGAACACTGCTTGTAAGTGTAACTTCCGCCTGTGCAGGGATGTGAGATGTTCCGGCTTTCGCCTGTGCGGGAATGTGGCATCTTCCACTTCACAACTACGTGCCCCTTTGTGTTGATCTATCACATAAAATCCCAACAAAATACATTTATGTTTTTGGTTGTAAAATAACAAAATGTCTAAAATGTCAACGGGTATGAATACTTTTTCAAGGCACTGTAACTCATTCTAGAGGACTGATGTATTATCAGACACAAATTTTCAAATGAGATGTTTGTGTCAAATTCTGTGCTTTCTATACTACATTTTTAGATGTAAATGTGCTGTTACAAAAGGCTTTTCTATCATTAGTAGTGCTATTCATTCTATTAGTGCGTAAAGGGTTACTCCACTTTTTGTGAGATACTTTCAAAGGGTTAATTACATCTAAAGGGATTCAGACTCTGCAATTTTCTGCATGGGAACCCTGGGCCAGACTCACAGAGCCATTACGCCGGTCTATCTCCTGATAGACCTGCGTACTTTCAAATTTCCCGCGTCGTATAATTAGTTTGAGTCCTCAAACCATGATACGATGGCTTCGGGCTTTGATCCGACAGGCTTACGTCTTCGTACGCCTTTGGATCTACGCTGCAATCTTTTTGCGGCCGCTGGGTGGAGTTTGCGTCGTTTTCCCCGTCAGGGAATGCAAATTAGCTTTTTCCAGCGATCCACAAAGTTACGATCGGCCGTCGCATTCTCTAACGTCGTCGCTAGTCGGCTTTTTCCTGCGTAAAGTTAAAGCTGCTATTATCCGGTCTATAGTTAGACGGGCCATGTTAAGTATGGCTGTCGTTCCCGTGTCGAATTTCAATTTTTTATTTTTTTTGCGTAAGTCGTACGGGAATAGGAATGTACGTAAACGACGCTACTAAAAAAAAAAAATTAAGTTACGACGTAATTTCGCGCAATGCAAGGCGGGAAATTTTTGAATTTAAATGATTCACGCCCCCTAATCGCGTAGTTCGATTCCCCCGTGAGAAATACACTACGCCGCCGTACCTTACAGGCCGAAATCTTCCTGGATTCGTCTTAGAGCCAGGTAAAATACGGTGGCGTAGTGTATCTCTTATACTCTGCGCCAGGGCAATTGTATGTGAATCTGGCCCTGTGTTTATCAGTAAGTGCAACTCTGTAATGAAAGTCGCTCCTATTTAGATTAATTTTGCACATCGACTTAGACAAACAAACAGTTATGAAACAAATATAGTGACTAATAAACCCTACTTCAGTGTCAGCAATATTAAGCAGCGCTTAAGTGAATATGTGTATATTCCTTTTCAAAAGTGTAGACACAAATAAATAGATAAAAAAATAAATGTAACTATTGTAAAAATAGCTTTCAAAAAATGAATGTGAAATGCTATAAATGAACAAAAAATATATATATAGAACCCGTGAAAAAAAAATATATAATAAGTGAAAAACAAAAAGTTCATGAATGATAAATGATCTTGTAATCTTCAAAAAGTCTTCCACCACACCAAATGTGTTCAGTGATTCCTTCACCCATCAGATTGACCACTCACCAGAACAATATGCCTGACACTCGCGTGCTTTGGCAAAAAGGCATAAACCAGGACCTCTAAAAATAGGTTAAACAGGCTTAAATAGGTTGTTCCACACCTCATTGCAAACCCGGAAGCAGCCTGAACGTTATGGTGTGGAACAACTGAGGGCCAGATTCTCAGAGGCGTTACGACGGAGTATCTCAGATACCCCGTCGTAAGGCCTTTTTTTTGTCCTCGTATCTATGCGAGTGATGCTTAGCATCACTTTTGCATAGATACGCTTCTACATCCGACAAGTGTAAAAGCATTACACTTTTGGATCGTAGGTGTAATGACAACTCCGGCCACTAGGTGGCCTTTACGTTGTTTTTTCATTTGCATATGCAAATGAAGTAGTACAACGATTCTCGATCGCTTTTACGCCGCCCCGTCGTCGCGTACGTCGTTTTCGTTCGCGTAAGGTTACCCCAGCTTCTATGTGGAGTAACCTTACGAGGTCCCGTCGGATGCCGTCGTGTCCCGTCGGATGCCATGTTAAGTATGGCCTCAGGACCGCGTCGTGTTGTGCGTCGTTTACGTCGGTTGCGTACGTCGATTCTCAATGGGGCTGGCGTACGATGCGATTACGTCGTTTACATTGAGAAAATGTGACGTCCTTTGGAGCATGCGCACTGGGCTTTTTCCCCGGCCGGCGCATGCGCAGTTCGTTCGACGCGGGGGCGCGCTTAATTTAAATACAAGCCGCCCCATTTGAATTGCGCGGGTTTACGCTGCGCGATTTACGCGACGCAGGCGAAACCTACGGAGCAAGTGCTTAGAGAATAAAGCACTTGCTCCAGTGCGCAGCGGCGGCGTAGTGTAACTGGCTTACGCTACGCCGCCGAAAATATTAGAGAATCTGGCCCTGTGAGTGCATTCTTGCGGATATACCACTGTGATTCATCTAGACCACACTAACAGTCTGGCATTGCGCTGAAAGGTTTTTTATTATTTTAACTATGTACGTGCATCTGATTAAGGGGGGAATATGGGATCATTTCGAATAAATATACAGTATTATGCTATGGAAGCACTCTTTGTTGTTTATTATTCACATGAATCGGAGAAATATCCAGACCCAGTATCTGCATAAAGTGATTCAGAGAAGGAGAAAGTTTCCTAAAGTGGTGTGAAAGGTCGTTTGATCTTATCCTTGTGGTAAGCATATCCCCATAAGGGGTCGTTTGACGTCACGCGGTGGTTAAGTGGTGGTTTGTTAAGAAGATTTCTGACACCCTACTGTACATCTTTACTCTTTATGAACTTTCTTCCGTTTGGCATTAATTGGGATCGGATCCCACGCAGTTCTTGCTTCATTGTGAGGATCTAAGCGCTGCTTGCAACTTATATATGGACTCCATTTTGTGATTCCTCTATTTTTTGCTTGTTTATACATATTGGGCCAGATTCAGGAAGAGTTAGGCTGGAGTATCCAGTGATCCGCCAGCCTAACTGTCACTTTAAGCCGGCGTTTTTGTTTTCTGTAAGCAGAAAACAAGAAACGCCGGGTTGGAGTTCCGATGCGATCGGCGTAATTGAATTTCGCCATCGCATCGTTACTTCAACTTAAAAATGGCTTTGGGGGCGTTCCCGCTGATTAACGCTGAAAAAATATGTTAATCAGCGGGAGTCGGAAATTCACGATCGTTTTCGGGCGCGACGCAGTGACTTTACGACGTTTCCGGAAGCGATACGCGACGTAAAGATAAAGCAGCCCCCTAGTGGAGTATCCTATGTTAAGTATAGCCGTCGTCATCGCGTCGGGGAAAAAAAAAACGCGTCGCTTGCGTAAAACATTCATGAATGGGGATGTGACGTCATTGACGTTCACTGACAGAATTTGGAGCATGCGCACTGGGATGCATTGACACTCGACGCATGCGTAGTACGTTCGCCGCGGGATCGCACATAGTTTAAATAACACACGCCCCGTACCCGCCCAATTTGAATTCCGCCGGCTCATTTGCGATGCGCTGCTGCAACTTTAGGAGCAAGTGCTTCATGAATAACAGCACTTGCTCCTAAAATTTCGGCAGAGTAACGTAAATGAGAAGCGTTACTCCAGAGCAAAGATGCTCTCATCTACCTTAATCTGGCCCATTATTTCCATTTTTAGCGGCTGCTATTGCTCATCTTGTATAGTTTTTTAATTAATATTACACAGGACATTGTAACTATCATCTGTCCCTTTATTTCCGGATACCTTTACAGTCATACTTAGCGCTGGGTGGTGCTTATAAGGGAGGGCCAATTGTAGCATCGCAGTGTTCATATATATATATATATATATATATATATATATATATATATATATATATATTGTTTTTTTTGTTCATTTCTAGCATTTTACATTCATTTTTTAAAAAGCTATTTTCACAATAGTTACATTTATTTTGTATCTATTTATTTGTGTCTACACTTTTGAAAGGAATATACACATATTCACTTAAGCGCTGCTTATTGCTGACACTGAAGTAGGGTTTAGTAGTCACTATATTTGTTTCACATTATTTTCTATTTAAAGCGGCAGCTAAGATCCTTGAGGTATTTTTCCAGCCAGCGCAACGGGGAAGTCAGGAAGGCGCACTTATCTTGATTACCAATTATTTTCAAACAAAAAGGTATATCTTCAGAGCAACAAAAGTTAGGAATCTGTAACAACGTTTGTTGAAATCGATGCAACTTACATTGATCACCCAGAGGAATTATTTTTTTTCACTAAAATTTGACACGTAACACCAAAGGAACAACTGATGCAATCCTATGAACTCTTAACTCATGATTCAATAGAAAAGAAAGCCCTACATGTTAACCTCAATAAAAATATTTTAACATACATTGCCGAGGTCAGAAGGAAACTTTTCCAGAGCTGTGAAACGTAAGATTTGTCTAAAGCCTTTTTTTTTTTGCTAGCTGGATAGTGTAGGGCAGGGGTCCACAAACTACGGCCCGCGGGCCACATGCGGCCCATGAAGGACTTTTAACCGGCCCACCCGACCCTGTCAGGCAATGCCGGTTACACGGCAGGTTGTAACACAGCGATCCCACTGTGTCACGGAGATCAAAGTGTTAACAGTTCGGGCGCGCTGTGATAAATGTCCCGCCCTCCTCCTCCTAGACCAGCTCATGTGATAGAGCCAGTGTTCTGTTTATCAAACAAGCTGGTCTAGAAAGAGGAGGGCGGGACATTTATCACAGCGTGCCCGAACTGTTACCAACACTGAGCTTTTTGACACAGCGGGATCCTGACACAGCGGGACAGTGACAGCAGTTTGGCACAGTAAGGAGGCTGTGAGGGGCTTACGATGGTGAGGGGGCTTGCGAAGGTGAGGGGGGCTGATGATGTAATGATGATGGGGGGGGCTGATGATGTAATGATGATGGTGAGGGGGGCTGATGATGTAATGATGGTGGGGGGGCTGGTGATGACGATGGTGAAGGGGGCTGATGATGTGATGATGATGATGGTGGGGGGGCTGATGATGTAATGATGATGATGATGATGGTGGGGGGGCTGATGATGATGATGGTGGGGGGGCTGATGATGTAATGATGGTGAGGGGGGGCTGATGATGTAATGATGGTGAGGGGGGGCTGATGATGTAATGATGATGGGGGGGGCTGATGATGATTTAATGATGATGATGGTGGGGGGGCTGATGATGATGTAATGATGATGGTGGGGGAGCTTGCAATGAGGGGCTGATGATGTAATTATGAAGGTGGGGGGGGGGCTTGCAATGAGGGGCTTTCAATGGTGAGGGGGGTTGCAATGAGGGGCTGATGATGATGATGATGTAATGATGATTGGGGGGCTTGCAATGATCTTGATCGGCTTGCAATTAATGATTGTGGGGGGGGGGCGGCTTGCAATGAGAGGCTTACAATGATGATGGCGTAATTATGAATATAGGGATTGAACAAAAGGAAGAGGCGGCACTTTGTAGTGTATTTCCCTTTACGTGGGAACAAAAATCACTTACTTACCTGGGAATAAAAATAACCCCCAAAGTGGCGGGCCTCTTTGAGGCAAACTACATCCCCTTACTTAACGAAATAAGACGAGATCTTAAAAACTTCTCCTACAAACAGATTACCTGAATGGGAGGATTAATTTATTTAAAATGACAGTTCTACCAAAGATTATTTATAAATTTCAAATGCTTCCAATAAATGTCCCACAAAGTTTCTTTAAGGTAATAAAAAATATAATTTCAAACTTTATATGGCAAGATAAAAAACCAAGAATAAGCTATGCAACCCTAACTAGAGCAAAAAAAAGAGGGGGACTGGCTCTCCCAGATATAAAAAAGATATTACCAAGCTGTAATTTTAGCGAGACTAGTTGAATGGACAAATAAGAAATCACTAAAAAAATGGGCTCACATAGAAAATGAGATAAGTGAACAGCACTTAAACACAAATATATGGATACCACCCAAATTTAGAATAACTAACCCAAATACACATAGTATAACAAAACAGGTCTATAAGATATGGGATCTGGTACATAAGAGGGAAAAATGGGAATATAATTCCCCATTAATCCCATTAGTAAACACAAATCTATTTGCACCGGGAAATAGGACTAAATTAGGAAAAAAATTAGGTAGTAAAAGACTTGGGGATATAGTAGCACCGGGAAAAATAAAAAATAAAGATGAGATACACGTAGAAGAAGGGACACAACAGATAACGGATTGGGAATATTTACAACTAAAGCACTTTGTAATCACACTCCCCGCACCTATAAGGCGGCGTACAGACGATCGGACATATCCGATGAAAACGGTCCGCGGACCATTTCCATCGGATATGTCCGATCGGGAGTTTGATCCGATGGCGTGTACACACCATCGGATCAAATTCCCCGCCGCCGGACGGCGCGGTGACGCGGCGGTGACGTTGACGCCGCCGCGTCACCGCCACGTCACCGCACCAGGAAGTAAAACACTTCCGCGCATGCGCCGAATCCATTCGGCAGCGGCGCGGCGGCGGTGGGGGACGACATGTCTGCTGGTAAGTGTACTAACCAGCAGACATGTCGGGCGGACAGATTCCCACCGGATAGATTTCAAAGCATGCTTTGAAATCTGTCGGGTGGAGAAATCTGTCCGCTAGCCCATACACACGAGCGGAGATGTCTGCTGAAACGGTCCATCGGACCGTTTTCAGCGGACATATCCCCTCGTGTGTACGCGGCCTAAGAGATAACACAGCACAAAATCCAATAGAAAAACTTTGCACCAGGGGAGAACCATTACAACATGGAATCGCGACGACTTACAAAATCCTTACAGAAATAGGGACAAAAGATACACTACAAAGTATAGATGCTTGGGAGAAAGAAATCGGAGAAAGAATAGAAGAGACACAAATGATCAGAGCGACATTCACCTATGCAAAAGATATAACAACAGTAGAAGCTAATTATAAATGCATGATGCGATGGCACTTGACACCTGTCAGACTTAATAAAATATCATCAGCTAACTCCCCCCTTTGCTGGAGGAACTGTAATCAAGTAGGAACTGCTCTGCATATATGGTGGGATTGCCCGATAATTCGGGAATTTTGGATTGAAATCCTCAAAATGATTGAGGAAATTTCAGGAGAAAAGATTTCATTAGATTTTTTGACCTGTCTTTTTCACAGACAAGGTCTATTAAAAGGGAAAAAAAAAATATACGCCTCAACATTGGTCCCAGTGCTGTTAAACGCAGCAAAGGGACTGATCCCGAAATTTTGGCTCCACCCACATAAACCTCCTCTAAAAGAATTCATACACAGGGTTGACCATATCGCAGAGATGGAGTATTTAAGAAGGGTTGACCTGGGGGAGGAGGCGGGAGGAAGAGACGGAAAGATTTGGGATCAGCACTCAAAAAAATGATATGTTGGATGTAATTAACTTATTTATGTCAACTGGTTCCACATAACTTGGTTACGTTGAATTTAAATAACATGGTCTATTTCAGTAAACTTAAGTTATTTACATAAAGCTAAAGCAATCTTGTTAAGTTGAATCAGGTTAACAATCTTTTTTTTTTTTAATCTATTAAATTAATTAAGCTCAATTATCCTAAAAAGAATTTTTTTACATTCAACCAAAATAACAATTCAGTTTTTTGTGGATTACTTTATTAATGAAGTTTAAACACCAGGATTCAAAACCAAATTCTGATTTATTGCTTCATATTAAAATCATAATTTGTTTCTGAGCCCCGCATTACCCCTTTATCAGACACAAGGCCTTGTTTCACTTGATGAAGGGGTCCTGCATGGCTCCAAAATGTTATGATTTTGATATGAAGCAATAAATCTGAGTTTGGTTTTGAAATATCCATGGTATGCTGGGGTTTCAACTTCACTGGATTGTTTGGGTGTCTGGGGTCTCCATACCTGCTACAGCACCTAATATACTTGTCTGAAAATACAGGAACAAAGAGTGTGCATGGATTATCGTATACATACTTTATTCAATGAACACATTCAAGATTTTTTTTCTGTTAATTCTTTATTCATTTTTAAATAACAAACAGTATAAAAAAATGTTTCAAAAGTGTATCTCAGGTATTGCGGGTAGACCAAGTTTAATGCATAAATTAGACCAAGCATCATAGAACAATCATTGGCTACATTGTTTAAGTTTTCAAGTATTGTGATGCCTTCAATGATGATGCCAACATCTTTGTAAGGGTCTGTAGCATCTGCCCTTCAGATATGATGACATCGTTCCTAGGGTGGTGTTGCGCATCGAGCTTAGGGCTTCATCATGTTTAGCATCCTAAAAAATTCACATATAAAAAGAAACAATTCGATCAGATTGGGGTAAAAAGGGGAAATTGGTTTTAGGGTAACTTTTAACAGGTTGAAAAAATTACCATGTACTCCTTCATGAGGTTAGAGGGTTCTTCATTCACGTAAACAATTAGGGCTTTTACAATGCATTCACATCTTTTGTCGATGGTGACATTCTGAAACATGTAACAAAGAAGCCATTATTAGCAGTTTGCTTCTTCACCCACAAAATTATTTCTAAAAGGGTCAAGTCTGTCATTCCTGGAAACCAGAACAAGAAAATGGTTCTAAACCCAATGTTGCTATAGGAAAGCTACTATGGCTGGAATAACTAATAAATATTTTCAATAATAATTGTTGTCAGTGATTCTTATTGTTGATTAGTTGTTGGCCAGAACAGCCCCTCCTGCTTACACAGGCTGCACAGATGTGCCCTCATGTGCTATGTTCCCTTTGCCCCATGCCCTGATGTGCTATGTGCCCTGATATGTGATGTGCCCCATGCCCTGATGTGCTATGTGCCCTGATGTGATAGGTGCACTGTGCCCCATGCCCTGATGTGCTATGTGCCTTGATGTGCTATATGCCCCATGCCCTAATGTGCAATGTGCCCCATGCCCTGATGTGCTATGTGCCCTGATGTGCTATGTGCCCTGATGTGCAATGTGCCCCTAAGCCCTGATGTGCTATGTGCCCTGATGTGCTATGTGCCCTTAAGTGCTATGTGCCCCTAAGCCCTGATGTGCTATGTGCCCTGATGTGCTATATGCCCTGATGTGCTATGTGCCCTGATGTGCTATGTGCCCCAATGTGCTGTGCTCCCCGATGTGCTGTGCATCCTGTTGTGCTGTGTGCCCCATGCCCTGATGTGCTGTGCCCCAAAGTGCTATGTGCTCTGTGGTGCTATGTGCCCTGATGTGATCTGATGTGCCCCGTTCCCTGATGTGCCACGTGCCCGATGTGCTGTGCCTCAATGTGGTGTCTCCTGATGTGCTGTGATGGGCCCTGTATGTGTTGTGCCCTGTATGTGTTGTGCCCTGATGTGCTGGGCCCTGTACCCTGATGTGCACTGTACCCTGATGTGCTGAGCTCTGTACCGTGCCTTAGGTGCCTTAGGTGTTCAGGCGCCCTGTGCGAGCTAATCTTGTGGCGCCCCCCCCCATCTTCACCCCCTTGCCCCCTGGTCACCTAAACATACACAAAGAGGAAAAAAATATTTGTAACTAATAATTTGTTTTAATAAACAGACAATTTAAAGCGGATGGTTCACCAAAAACAAATATTAAAAGCCAGCAGCAACAAATACTGCAGCTGCTGACTTTTAATATTAGGACACTTACCTGTCCTGGAGTCCAGCGGCGTCCGCAGCAGAGGATGAGCGATCGCTCGTCACCCTGCTGCTCCCCCCTCCATCCACGGCGGGGGAACCAGGAAGTGAATCGCTCCGGCTTCACTGCCCGGTTCCCTACGGCGCATGCGCGAGTCGCGCTGCGCCCGCGATTGGCTCCCGCTGTGTGCTGGGAGCTGAGAGTTCCCAGCACGCAACGGGAAAAGCCCGTCTTTTGCCCGAGACTGCGGGCCGGAAGTGGGTGCGGATACCTGTCTTTAGACAGGTATCTGCACCCCCCTCCCCCCTGCAAGGTGTCAAATGTGACACCGGAGGGGGGGAGGGTTCCGATCAGCGGATCTTCACTTTAGGGTGGAGATCCGCTTTAAGTGCGTCTCAATGGACCCTTTCACACTGAGTCCTGCAAGCAGCATCTTTGGAGCAGCTTTTGGGCACTGAAAAAACGCTCCAAAAACGCCCCTCTCCATTGAAATGAATTGAAAGCGCTGTAAGAACGCCTTACCCTTTCACACTGAGACACTGCAAAAACGCCCTAAAACATTAGGGTCTTAGCGGTGCTTTACCAGCACATTGGGATTGCAGGTGAGGCTTCGCTTGAATAACGCCTCAATAACGCTCAAATAACAGTTAAGCCTTTAATTGCCCTAGATCAGGGGGTCTCCAAACTGCGGCCCAGGGGCCAGATGTGGCCCTTTACTTGCTTTAATCTGGCCCTTGGGGCAATATTTTATCTTCTGACATAAAAAATGGGTCACAATTCCACCTAATGACGCCAATGGGGCACAATACCTCCTAATGACACCAACAATGGGGCACAATTCCTCCTAATGACACCAAAAAAGGGACACAATTTCCTCCTAATGACACCAAAAAGGGGGCACAATTCCTCCTAATGACACCAAAAAAGGGACACAATTTCCTCCTAATGACACCAAAAAGGGGGCACAATTCCTCCTCTTACTGACACCAAAAAACGTGGCATTGTTTACTCCTGCTGATACCGGAACATTTTTGCTATTTCCAGTGGCCACAGTCCGGCCCCCTAAAGTCTGAAGGACAGTAAACTGGCCCTTCGCTTAATAAGTTTGGAGACCCTTGCCCTAGATGATTAACCCCTTGCCAGCCAGTGTCATTAGTACAGTGATCACTGTATTAGTGTCACTGGTTCCCACAAAGTATCAGATTGTCAGTCACAATATCGCAGCCCTGCTATAAGTCTATATGATCTCCGCCATTACTAGAAAAAAAAAAATCCATAAATATATTCCATAGTTTGTAGACACTTATTAGGATATTTTGTACCAACAACATTGACCTAAATCAGAGGTCTCCAAACTGCGGCCAGGGGGCCAGATGTGGCCCTTTGCTTGCTTTTATTCCGGCCCTTGGGTACAATTCCTCCTACTGCCACCAATGATGGGGCACACTTTCTCCCAATGACTCCAATGATGGGACACAATTTCTCTCAATGACACCAATGATGGGACACAATTTCTCTCAATGACACCAATGATGGGACACAATTTCTCCTGACAACATCGATTATGGGGCAACCATTACTCCCATTGACACCAATTATGGGGCACAATTTCTCCCATTGACACCAAAAATGGAGCATTGTTTTTTTCCCCACTGACATCAGGACCTTTTGTACTCCAAATGGCCACAGTCTGGCCCTCCTGAAGCCCGAAGCACAGTAAACCAGCCCTTTGTTTAGAAAGCTTGGAGACCCCTGGCCTAAGTTTATGAAAAAAAAAATAAAAAAATTGGATATGTTATATAGCAGAAAGTAACATTTTTTATTATTTTTTTCAAATTTGGTCTTTTGTGAAAACAAAAAAAAAAATAACACAGAGGTGATCAAATACCACAGAGGAAAAAAAATACTAATTTTATTTGTGTACAGCGTCGCATGACCACGCAGTTGTCAGCTTAAGTTATGCAGTGCACATAGCAAAAAATGGCCTGTCATGGAGGGGGGGGGGGGGGGTAAATCTTCCAGAGGTCACGTGGTTAAACCGTGAATTTTTTTTGCCCAGAGTTTTTTATACTTCAGGCAATAAACCTGAGGTGCCACAAACATGAAGTGATCCTCTGTAGGAGTTTTCCATATGACAGAGGTGCAGACATAGCCGGGGGTACATGGTACCAATACAGGCCAATTACAGACTGCCTGAAGTATAAATAAACTCTGGGCAAAAAATTGGAACTCTGTAAGATTTACCCCCCCCCCCCCTTTCATGATAGGCCATGTTTTGCTATGTGCGCTGCTTAAAGTGGAGGTTCACCTAAAAAAAAAAATTATTGCATTATGGCTATTTAGTAGAACGAAAATCGGCATTTGTTTTTTAAAAATGCTAGCGGGACATACCTTTTTCTATATAGATGATCAACGCGGCTTCCGGGTATGGTCGTCGGGGTTGGGCATTCCTAATTGATTGACAGGCATCCTGACCGGCGGTGCGGCTCTATACGGCGCCTGCGCACCGACGTTCGGCTTCTTTCTGCTACTCGTGACGCGCTGTATGCGCTGGTCAGGATGCCTGTCAATCAATTAGGAATGCCCAACCCCGACGACCATACCCGGAAGCCGCGTTGATCATCTATATAGAAAAAGGTATGTCCCGCTAGCATTTTTAAAAAACAAACGCAGATTTTCGTTCTACTAAATAGCCATAATGCAATAATTTTTTTTTTTAGGTGAACCTCCACTTTAACTTAAGCTGACAACTGCGCAGTGGTATTTAATCACCTCTGTGTTTTTTTTTTTTTTTGCTATAACATATAAAAAAAAAATTTACAGGCTCACATCTGGTGTACAGGTGAGGGGGGAGGAGGGAATCACATGTGTGAAGCTGTCAGCTTGCTAGATAAGGGGGAGGGGACGGGCTGCCTTACCGTTACTTTTCTTCAGACTTACGGCGGCTGTCTGTCAGGCAGGCAGGTCCTGGCTTCAGTCGGTCAGACTCGGTGCTCTGCTGCTCCTGGCGCCATTCGAATTTGAAGCTGAGCGGCATGCATCACGCATGCACGCTTTACGCAACGGCGCCGCGTGGAGAGGCGAGGAGGCAGGAGGAGGAGGAGGAGGGAGGGTCAAGGGGACCAGTGCATGAGTGTCAGCGGGCGCGACGCGCCCCCCCCCCTTCACAGCGCTGGGGTGCCGAGCTCTTGCTGAGCAGTGACACGGGCGGCGGCCGCCCCTGCTCCTGCCACATTCAACACATTTTTTTAGTGAACTGACTGCGAGATGTGACAGCCGCACGGCGCCTGTATTGTCCAAGGCGCCTTGTGCGATCGCACAACCCGCACACCGCAAAGGCCGGCCCTGACCGTGCCCTGATGTGCACTGTACCCTGATGTGCTGAGCTCTGTACCGTGCCCTGATGTGCACTGTACCCTGATGTGCTGAGCTCTGTACCGTGCCCTGATGTGCACTGTACCCTGATGTGCTGAGCTCTGTACCGTGCCCTGATGTGCACTGTACCCTGATGTGCTGAGCTCTGTACCGTGCCCTGATGTGCACTGTACCCTGATGTGCTGAGCTCTGTACCGTGCCCTGATGTGCACTGTACCCTGATGTGCTGAGCTCTGTATCGTGCCCTGATGTGCACTGTACCCTGATGTGCTGAGCTCTGTACCGTGCCCTGATGTGCACTGTACCCTGATGTGCTGAGCTCTGTACCGTGCCCTGATGTGCACTGTACCCTGATGTGCTGAGCTCTGTACCGTGCCCTGATGTGCACTGTACCCTGATGTGCTGAGCTCTGTATCGTGCCCTGATGTGCACTGTACCCTGATGTGCTGAGCTCTGTACCGTGCCCTGATGTGCACTGTACCCTGATGTGCTGAGCTCTGTACCGTGCCCTGATGTGCACTGTACCCTGATGTGCTGAGCTCTGTACCGTGCCCTGATGTGCACTGTACCCTGATGTGCTGAGCTCTGTACCGTGCCCTGATGTGCACTGTACCCTGATGTGCTGAGCTCTGTATCGTGCCCTGATGTGCACTGTACCCTGATGTGCTAAACTCTGTACCGTGCCCTGATGTGTACCGTGCCCTGATGTGCACTGTACCCTGATGTTCTGAGCTCTGTACCGTGCCCTGATGTGCACTGTACCCTGATGTGCTGAGCTCTGTATCGTGCCCTGATGTGCACTGTACCCTGATGTGCTAAACTCTGTACCGTGCCCTGATGTGTACCGTGCCCTGATGTGCTGAGCTCTGTACCATGCCCTGATGTGCACTATATCCTGATGTGTTGTGCCCTGGACCGGTCTGGATGAAGTCCAGGGCCACATTTTTGTCCCAGCCCAGCCCTGCCCCTTACACCAAGTGTGCCTATTGTACCCCTAAAACCAGGTGTCCCTGTCAGAGTGCCCCTTACCCTCAGATGTTACAACACAACAGTACTCCCCATGGCATTTCCAAAGCACCCCTTTCCCCAAGACTTCAGCATAACCCCCCAGCTCACTTAACTCCCCCTGATATTTCACAATACCCACCCCTAACCAAATCACAGCACCCCCTGACACATCCCCCAAAAAAACTCCACCATACATACATTTCACAACAACCCCTCTCTCCCATACAAAAATGTCCAAGGACCCCCTCTCCCATCACACACATGCACACACACTCCCCCACCCATCAGAATGTTTACATACCTGAGGGCTGAAGTCCTGTTCTGTTTCTGTCTGTAGCACGTGCTCACCGCTTGCAGAAAATAAAACAGAAAGTTAGTTAGCTGAGTGTATATGTCCATTACTTAAAACAATTATTGGAAATAGATACCATAGGACTAGATGGCCTAATTTGCACACTACAACCTATTTGCACATCAATGGGAAACTTTTACTAACTAGAAACTGAATAAAAGTAATTTGTCTTTTTATAGGGGAATTTGAATTATATCAAAGTAAAGAAGTATAAAATATTGCATAGGAACAAGAAATAGGAGTGTGTAGTGACTATAATAATATAAAAACGGCACATGGGTACAGCTTGAAAAGATGTGGTCTGTAATCTATAATTAACCACTCTAATCTTCTGACAAACTCAATAAAAATGCAGTAAATAAGTAAGTAATCAGTAAAATAACTCACCTGTGTCTCCACAAAACTGTAGTTTTCTCTGTTTGCACATGCAGGAGCTGTAGGACTTGTCTGCACAAAATGGTGTCCTCAAAAGTGTGCTGAGCAGTGAGCATGTGCAGAAATAGCTCCACCTACTGATCATTGTTGTATTCCAGAATCAACACAACTTAATTTAATTCATTTAACTTAAAGCGGATCTCCACCCTAAAGTGAAGATCCGCTGATCGGAACCCTCCCCCCCTCCGGTGTCTAAAGACAGGTATCTGCAACCACTTCCGGCCCGCAGTCTCGGGCAAAAGACGGGTTTTTTGGCGACATCCCCTCGCCCCCCCGTTGTGTGCTGGGAACTCTCAGCTCCCAGCACACAGCGGGAGCCAATCGCCGGCCGCAGCGCTTCACTTCCTGGTTCCCTCACCGTGGATGGAGGGGGGGAGCAGCAGGGTGACGAGCGATCGCTCATCCTCTGCTGCGGACCCCGCTGGACTCCAGGACAGGTAAGTGTCCTAATATTAAAAGTCAGCAGCTGCAGTATTTGTTGCTGCTGGCTTTTAATATTTTTTTTCTAGTGGGCCATCCGCTTTAAGTGACTTGTGTAAATCTGAAAAATAACTTTTTCTAATTTTGTCAAAATGACTGTTTTAATTTCAATGCACAAACATAAGTGAATTATTTAATTCAAATGTATTTACATACTTTGAACCAACAACTGCAAGGTTTCATTTTTTTGAGTGAGTGGAGAATTTATAAAACATCGGAAAAAGTCACTGAAATACTACTAGAAACAAATCAGTAAACGACTCGACCCGACCCAATATGGAAAAGAGGGAATGAAGGGGGGGGGGGGGGCCTCAACAATGGGGGGGGGGGGGAATAAATATATACATAGAGATCCAGGGAGGTGGGTGCTGGGGGGAGAAACGGTTGCGCCATCTATTATGAGCATGGGTAGTCATTTGTAATCATACTTTTAATATATTGAGAAAAAAAAAATACATATTAACAATAATAAAACAAAAGAAACAAGTGGAAAAAACAAAAACAAAAAAAAAACCGAGATAAAATACAGAAAACATAGAGAACCACCCACAAATGATGCAAATCTGAGGTGGAAATATGATGGGTGGAATAAAGATGAACCCCTCTAACACCTCTCAACCCTGGGTTAAGCCTGATGTGGGAAAAAAACAAAACAATGATGATGGCGAGGGGGGGCTTGCAATGAGCTATTGTTCATAGTTTTTTTTTTTATAGTCCGGCCCTCTATCGGTCTAAAGAGACAGTGAACCGGCCCCCTGTTTAAAAAGTTTGAGGACCCCTGGTGTAGGGAATCTTTAGAACCCCTGACAGTTTTTTTTTATGTTTTTGTTCATTTCCTTCACTTCCTATCCCAAAGTGCAGAAAATAACATTTTGAAAGATTTTCTCCCTATTTGTGATCTCACCACTGCAAAATGTGGGATTTTTTGTCCCGATGGGTTCACCATGACAGATAGAGAGGGTATATCTCACGAGGGGGAACGTAGACAGCATTGAAAACCTGGTTCTAACCCTTCCTTACTGTATCCAAACTAAAAAAACGTTTGGGCTTTTGTTGTATTTTAAATACGTTTTATCTCTCTTGTCATGTTTTTCTTAAGAAATGTTTTGAAAACTCATGCAAAAAAGGCTTGTTTTCAGGTAGTTTTTTCATCAAGGGGTAATAGACCTGAATTTAATAGTGGAAGCATTACGCCCCTTTCACACTGGGGCAGCTTGCAGGCGCTAAAAATAGCGCCTGCAAACCAACCCTAAACAGCGTCTGCTGTTTCTCAGAATACCGCCGCAAATCCGACGGTACAGCGCCGCTAAAAATAGCGGCGCTATACCGCCACCGCACCTCCCATCCCAGTGTGAAAGGGGCCTTAGTCACAACAGATTAAATAACTGTAGGAAAGTAAAAAAATTAAGCTAAAGCAAAGAAATGTTGTAGAAACTGGGCAATTGGGCAGTGACACAATGGTTTATTAGTTCTGTTTAACAGCATCGTTTGTAATAATAAATAAAATGTCAAATCAGAGTGCACAAAAAACTTTTGCTTTAACCCCACATTTCCTGAACCCTCACTCATCCTAGTGTACCCAATCGTTCCCAAAATATTGACAATTTTTACTTCAGGTATGTGTTTGTTAGAAATTAGGTTGTGTCAGCGCAGTACACAAGAATTTAAATAGATATTAATTAGAATGATACAAACCAGGTTCTATCTTGAATTAAGAATTAGAGTGTATTATTTAAGAGGCAATAGCCACAAACATCATTCACTGTCTGGGCAGTATGTAAGCAGCTTGGTTAAGCTGAAACATAAGAGAGAGAGATTAGGCAGGTTTTATCTTGAAAAAACAACAACATTATATTTTATTATTTGAGTGACAGTAGTCAAAAATCCTCTCTCATATAATTTTGTGGAAAGTTGGGTGGCGCCAGAGTGGCAGATTCCCAGTCACAATTTTATTTCTGTTTTTACTTTTTTTTATTATATATATATATATTGTACAGGACACCGGGGGTGGGTCCTGGACGGGTGCTATACGGCACCACTATTTGGACTATGGTCCATTTAAATAGAGGTAGAAGGTTCAGGGGGTCACCCAAAAGTGGGTGAAAAGTTCCAGGCAGGCGCTAATTCAGAGAGGACTGGCTCGCAGTCTCCTCTATCCTTATAAAGTAGTTTGGGGCCTGGAATTTTGGAGGCTCCAAAGTGTTATTTGGGTGGGACGGAGCCTCCACTCCTAAACCTTGGGAGCCAGCGCACAAGGCGTTAACTGCACCTGTGAGGACAAGATGGAAGTCTGCTAGCTGCACAGTGAGGACTTTTGGAGTGCAGGGGATGAAGACTTGTCTTGCAACAAACCATATGTCATTTGCTTTCACTGTTTTGTGCTGGAAATAAGCAGACTTTTTGTTGACGCTGGAGCCAAGCGAACTTTTATGTTATAGTTTTCTGACATGCTGAGAAAGCCTTGTTTTGCTTTTCTGTGAATAAAAGCCTTTTTCTTCAAAACAATGGTTTAAGCACTGAATCCCTGCTGAGCTATAGCCCCCAAACGTTACAATATATATATATTTATTTATTTTGGTCTTGAAGAGGTTGTTGGGATGCACACAGACATGTCTGCAATTTCTCTGCTATGCTAGCATAACTGTTCTCCTCCCAGGCAGTCAGTGGCTGGGTAAACCATAGGCATGACTGCAGGGTGAAAATCAAGGACCATAGGCTGAGTGAAAAAAAAGTGAAAAAGTGAAAGAAAAAATGTGACAATGAAGCAAATCCAAACCAAACTGGATGCAGGGTACAAAATAAGACAGGGATCAGCAAGGATGGACTGAGACCAAAATTTGGCCCTGGACTTTATCCAGACCGGCCCACTTTATGTTTGCAAACAAGAACAAAAACAGTATACAAACTATACGCAATTGTGCAAAAAAACATAAGTAGCATAACATAAGGAGTCCTCACTCACCTCTTTTATTATTTAACTTATTCTCCTCTGTATTTTCCTCATTCTTCTCACATCACTGCATGAAGTGGAGGGCGAGCTGCACAGCCATTACTTTGACAGGCTGTCACTGAAACCGGCCCACTGAGCCATCGGCCCACCGGGAAACTCCCTGTAGTCCCTATGGCCAGTCCATGCCTGGGGATCAGCAAGCAGGTTTATGGCTAACAGACAAAACACTGAAGCAATGATGCAAATCAAGGGCGAGGTTATATACCTTCCCAGCAGCTAGCATCAGGTGGAGCCTAATTACAGGCCATAGGAACATCACCCTTTAGATCTAGAAACCAAAGTGCCATCAGTAGGTGATCTAGGTCCTGACTCGGAACAGCAGCTGCTCCGTCTGACCGGTGGTGTTATTAGAGACGCATCGCAGAACTGAAACCAGCACTAGATAGCGCTGCCTCCTGTCACATGGGTAGGGTAAAGGGGTGGAGCCAATGGGGGAGGCAAAATTAGGTTTCGCCTAGGGTGTCAAAAACCCTTACACCAGCCCTGCCTATACTGTATATGCCTAACGGAGGCACTGTACATTTTTGCTGGCTAGCTCGTAGGTGTGCTGGGAAAATCTTATTTGTGTTGTGCAAAGCCTCCATTAAGGAGGAATGGACGGCCTTTGGCTATTCCTGCCCTTAATTTAGTCATTGCTATAAATGGTCCAACATGGAGGCTCTGAAAGATTAAAGCTAGGACTGCATTGAAGTGGCAGTGTGGCTTCCACTTCTGTGTAACTAAAACCTCCTTTAGGCAAAAAGGAAAGTGGCAAGTATCTATAAATGATAATGGCATCCTCTCTTTTATCTCCAGACCAAAAGAACACTGGTGCCTGGCAGGGGTGGACTGACAACTCATGGGGCCCCCGGGCAATAGAAGATTATGGGGCCCCCGGCCTTACAGATGGCCACCACGCCAGGAGGCAGTGCAGAGGCAGGGCAGCTAAAATCTCTGGATTTTCACATCAAAAGCATGTAGGTTTTGGACATATCAGGGGCAGATGTAAAAAAACACACAGATTTTTACATACTGTCCCTGGTTTTACTGAGCCTGACAACCCTGATGGGGCCCCCTAGTGGCATGGGGCCCTCGGGCAGTGCCCGAGTGACTCAATGGTCAGTCCGCCCCTGATGCCTGGTGATGTTGCTTGGACCCAAAGATGCTAACAGGGAAAAAATAGCAAGACGTGCAGGCAGGAGTCTCAGGTGAACAGTCATCAAAACCACAGGAAACAGCAGAAGATACAGAGGGACTCTTGCTAGGCTGTGAATTCAGGACAGAAGACTTCACCAATGACACCAGTACTAATAGAATTCCACAGTTAGATCTTGAAAGAGAAAGGAGCTAGTGTTTAGAGGGTAGTATGGTAATAATTTGAAGATAGTAGTGAAATCACAGAGCAGACAGACGTCAGCGAAAAGTGGGCACCAAAGTACCAAATCATGAGCAGGATAAGAGTCAAGGAAGAAGCTGAGGCCAGGAAATTGATAAGCAGAGGTAAAGAGCAAAACCCCAAGGCAGGTTGGGTCACAATGAGCAAGCTGAAGACCAGTTAGCACTGAGCAATGCAAGTTCTTTGCCATGAGGTGCCATGTTGAACTTCCAGTCAGGGCCGGACTGGCCTACCGGGATACCGGGAAAATTCCCGGTGGGCCGGCCGCTTTTGCCTGCTGTCACTGCCTCAGTCTGCCTGTCAGTCAAAATGCAATCAGCGGCGGGCCGCCGCCGCGGCCACTATCGCCACCGCCGCGGCCGCCGCTCTTTTCAATTGTGCAGGGGTGACGGCTGGTATGGGTTCCTTGGGGCTGCTTTTGCATACCTGCAGACTGCCGTAGTTAAAAGCAGCGGCGGGCCATCGGATTGCGGCTGCCATGCTCGCGCCGCACTTCCCTTCTTACCCAACTAATCAGTGAGCAGCATCACTGATCATGTGACTAAGGGGAGGAGCCGAGCAGGAGAAACAAATGTGAGGACTAGTTCCATCGTCCCGCGCGGCGCCAGCACTGCCCGGAATGTCTCTGCAGGGTCACGAGTGAAGGGAGAGCCGCAGAAGAGAAGTGTACGGCGTCGCCACCCTGCCTTGGAGCACAAGGTGAAGAAATGCATTGCAATGCAATTTATATAATTAATCTTAATCTCACCATATCTGCACCCTGCTCCGGGGCCCCCCTTCTCTCTATGTCACCTACCTTTGCTGCCCCTGCAATTAAATTGAAATCTGTATAATAATCTCAGGGGGATGCACCGTGCAATGCCTCGTGAGAGAGATTATTATACAGATTACAATGTGCACCCCCCCCCTCTCTCTGTGTCACCTTTGCTGCTCCTGCAAATTGTAATCTGTATAATAATCTCTCTCACAAGGCATTGCACGGTGCACCCCCCCTCTTTGTCACCGTTTCACCCCTCTCTGTTACCGTTGCACCCCCTGTCTCTCGCCGTTGCACCCCCTCTCTGTTATCGTTGCACCCCCTGTCTCTCGCCGTTGCACCCCCTGTCTCTCTCTCGCCGTTGCACCCCCTGTCTCTCTCTCGAAGTTGCACCTCCTGTCTCTCTCTCGCCGTTGCACCCCCTGTCTCTCTCTCGCCGGTGCACCCCCTGTCTCTCTCTCGCCGTTGCACCCCCTGTCTCTCTCTCGCCGTTGCACCCCCTGTCTCTCTCTCGCCGTTGCACCCCCTGTCTCTCTCTCGCCGTTGCACCCCCTGTCTCTCTCTCGCCGTTGCACCCCCTGTCTCTCTCTCGCCGTTGCACCCCCTGTCTCTCTCTCGCCGTTGCACCCCCTGTCTCTCTGTTACCGTTGCACCCCCTGTCTCTCTGTTACCGTTGCACCCCCTGTCTCTCTGTTACCGTTGCACCCCCTGTCTCTCTGTTACCGTTGCACCCCCGTCTCTCTCTCGCCGTTGCACCCCCTGTCTCTCTGTTACCGTTGCACCCCGTCTCTCTCTCTCGCCGTTGCACACCCCCCCCGTCTCTCTCTCGCCGTTGCACCCCCTGTCTCTCTCTCGCCGTTGCACCCCCTGTCTCTCTCTCGAAGTTGCACCCCCTGTCTCTCTCTCGCCGTTGCACCCCCTGTCTCTCTCTCGCCGTTGCACCCCCTGTCTCTCTCTCGCCGTTGCACCCCGTCTGTCTCGCCGTTGCACCCCCTGTCTCTCTCTCTCGCCGTTGCACCCCCTGTCTCTCTCTCTCGCCGCACCCCCTGTCTCTCTCTCTCGCCGTTGCACCCCCTGTCTCTCTCTCTCGCCGTTGCACCCCCTGTCTCTCTCTCTCGCACCCCTGTCTCTCTCTCTCGCACCCCGTCTCTCTCTCTCGCACCCCCTCTCTCTCTCTCGCACCCCCCGTCTCTCTCTCTCACCCCTGTTCTCGCACCCCTCTCTCTCTCCGTTGCACACCCCTGTCTCTCTCTCTCGCCGTTGCACACCCCTGTCTCTCTCTCTCGCCGTTGCACACCCCTGTCTCTCTCTCTCTCGCCGTTGCACACCCCTGTCTCTCTCTCTCGCCGTTGCACACCCCTGTCTCTCTCTCTCGCCGTTGCACCCCCTGTCTCTCTCTCTCGCCGTTCTCTCTCTCGCACCCCTGTCTCTCTCTCTCGCACCCCCTGTCTCTCTCTCTCGCACCCCCTCTCTCTCTCTCGCACCCCCTGTCTCTCTCTCTCTCTCTCTCGCACCCCCTGTCTCTCTCTCTCGCCGTTGCACACCCCTGTCTCTCTCTCTCGCCGTTGCACACCCCTGTCTCTCTCTCTCGCCGTTGCACACCCCTGTCTCTCTCTCTCGCCGTTGCACACCCCTGTCTCTCTCTCGCCGTTGCACCCCCTGTCTCTCTCTCGCCGTTGCACCCCCTCTCTGTTACCGTTGCACCCCCTGTCTCTCTCTCGCCGTTGCACCCCCTGTCTCTCTGTTACCGTTGCACCCGTCTCTCTCGCCGTTGCACCCCCGTCTCTCTCGCCGTTGCACCCCCCGTCTTTCTCGCCGTTGCACCCCCCGTCTCTCTCTCGCCGTTGCACCCCCTGTCTCTCTCTCGCCGTTGCACCCCCTGTCTCTCTCTCGCCGTTGCACCCCCTGTCTCTCTCTCGCCGTTGCACCCCCTGTCTCTCTCTCGCCGTTGCACCCCCTGTCTCTCTCTCGCCGTTGCACCCTCTCCAAAAAAAAAGCAAAAAAAGGCCAAAAAATTCCCACCTGTCCTCCACCTCCCGCACTATAGCCCTGGCGGCACGGTACTTCACCTGAAAAATTCTGTTACTTGTTGTTGGCAGTATGGAGGAGTGTAACAGGCACCCCCCATGCTCATTTACGAGTGTGACCGCCAACTTGGTCAGCTCGTCATTTGTTTGACTGGAGGAGGCGGAGCCTATAGCTCCACCTACCCTCCTCTGCGCTCTTCCTAAATCTTTTCCCCGAGAGAGCGTGTCGATGAGTGACGTCACCTGTCACGTTTGGTTGTTTCTGAGGAGGACAGAGGAGACCTGAACAATTAGGGGAACCCCCCAGCCAAGCAGCAGCACTGCAGCAGGCCAGGTACCGTACTATAGTCCCAAGTGAAGTCACAACATACCTACCTATCATCATGTGCATGTATGATGTAATGTTCTGCCAAGTTCCAAATGCCAGTGCCAAGCAGCCAAATGTATGGTGCTTTATTTATATCTATGGCTATACAGAATTCTAATTTATGTAATCCATATTGAGCAAGCACTATATTTGATTGGCTGCTTACTTCTGTTTGGGCATGTGCTTGGCACATGAGGACTTAGGCTACTTTTTTCACACTGGGACGTTGCGCCGTTGGCAGTAAAGTGTCGCTATTTTAGCAGCGCTTTACTGTCGTTTACTTGGCGCTATTCGGCCACTAGCGGGGCGTCTCAAAGACTTTTTTGAGCGTCCTGCCAGCACAATGCTAGCGGCCCAAAAGGATAAATAAATGGCTGACTGGCGGTTCAGCGCCGCTGCCCATTGATTTTAATGGGCAGTGGCGCTTTAGAAGCAGTGTGTACACCTTTCCTACAGGGCCTCAAAGATGCGGCTAGCTGGACTCTTTTGAGCATCCAGCCAGCGCACCGCTCAAGTGTGAAAGCTTTCGCATTGGAGTGAGAAAAGAGGCTTTCAGGGCATTTCGCAGGCGCTATTTTGTAGCGCCTGCAAAGCACCTCAGTGTGAAAGTAGTCTAAGACCCCTTTCACACTGAGGTGCTTTGTAGGCGCTATAACGCAAAAAATAGAGTCTGCAGAGCGCCCTGAAAGAGTGGCTCCATTCACTTCAGTGTGAAAGCCCAAGTGCTTTCACACTGGAGTGGTGCGCTGGTAGGACATTCTAAAATTTCCTGCAAGCAGCATCTTTGAGGCCCTGTAGGAGCGGCTCCTAAAGCGCCCCTGCCCATTGAAATCAAAGTGACGCTTTGCGGCCATTAAAAGCACCCCGCTATCAGCTAAATAGGTGCCCTTAAAAATAGCAGTGCTTTACTGCTGATGCCCCCACTGCCCCAGTGTGAAAGAGGCCTCAAAGTCATCATCATGTGCGTGTGTGCTAAGCAGAGAGGGCCGCTGGTGATCCTACTTCCTCTCTCCCCTCGTACAGTGTCAGAGGCGCTGGCGCAGCATTGGCAGAGGACTGTATCCATTACACCCCCTGCACTGCTGTGTGTCCCTGATCATCACAGAGCCACTGCCAGCGAGTGAGACCTGTATGTGTACCACTGCGTACAATCACTGTCTGATGTTCCATTCCACTCTGCCTTTTTGCCCAGTGCTGTGCCCATGATACACCACACGATTCCTCTGCATTTATGGGTGCTGATATTACCACATTTATGGGTGCTGTTACCACATTTTTGGGTGCTGATATTGCTGCATTTATGGGTGCTGATATTACCACATTTAAGGGTGCTGTTACCACATGTATGGGTGCTGATATTGCTGCATTTATGGGTGCTGATATTGCTGCATTTATGGGTGCTGTTACCACATTTTTGGGTGCTGATATTGCTGCATTTATGGGTGCTGATATTACCACATTTAAGGGTGCTGTTACCACATGTATGGGTGCTGATATTGCTGCATTTATGGGTGCTGATATTGCTGCATTTTCGGGTGCTGTTACCACATTTCTGGGTGCTGATATTGCTGCATTTCTGGGTGCTGTTACTACCACATTTCTGGGTGCTGTTACTACCACATTTATGGGTGCTGTTACTACCACATTTATGGGTGCTGATATTGCTGCATTTATGGGTGCTGATATTGCTGCATTTATGGGTGCTGATATTGCTGCATTTATGGGTGCTGTCACCACATTTATGGGTGCTGATATTGCTGCATTTATGGGTGCTGTTACCACATTTTTGGGTGCTGTCACCACGTTTATGGGTGCTGATATTGCTGCATTTATGGGTGCTGTTACCACATTGTTGGGTGCTGACATTGCTGCATTTATGGGTGCTGTTACCACATTTTTGGGTGATGATATTGCTGCATTTATGGGTGCTGTTACCATATTTATGGGTGCTGTTACCACATTTATGGGTGCTGATATTGCTGCATTTATGGGTGCTGTTACCACATTTCTGGGTGCTGATATTGCTGCATTTATGGGTGCTGATATTGCTGCATTTATGGGTGCTGATATTGCTGCATTTATGGGTGCTGATATTGCTGCATTTATGGGTGCTGTTACCACATTTATGGGTGCTGATATTACCACATTTATGGGTGCTGATATTGCTGCATTTATGGGTGCTGTTACCACATTTTTGGGTGCTGTTACCATATTTCTGGGTGCTGTTACCACATTTATGGGTGCTGTGCTGTTACCACATTTTTGGGTGCTGATATTGCTGCATTTATGGGTGCTGTTACCACATTTTTGGGTGCTGATATTGCTGCATTTGTGGATGCTGTTACCATATTTATGGGTGCTGTTACCACATGTATGGGTGCTGATATTGCTGCATTTATGGGTGCTGATATTGCTGCATTTCTGGGTGCTGTTACCACATTTCTGTGTGCTGATATTGCTGCATTTAAGGGTGCTGATATTGCTGCATTTAAGGGTGCTGATATTACTGCATTTATGGGTGCTGGTAAGGCCACATTAATGCGTGATGGTAAGGCCAAAATTATGGGTGCTGATGTTACTGCAATTATGGGTGCTGGTATCACTGCAATTATGGGTGCTGCTATTACTGTATTTATGGGTGCTGGTAAGGCCGAATTTATGGGTGCTGATATTACTGCAATCTTGGCTGTTTTTTTTTGTTTTGGTTATCTGAAAGATGGGTTTCAAATGTTTTGACAGGGGCGCAGTTTCAGTCCTTGCCATAGGCACTATTTTACTAGATACGCCTCTGCTTTCGCCGTTGCACCCTCTCTCTCGCCGTTACACCCTCTCTCTGGCCGTTGCACCCTCTCTGTCTCTCTCACCATTGCAGCCCGGCCCCTTTCTGGCTCTCTCATTTTGGGCTGGTATATTAATGCTGTGGGGCTGGTATGAAATTATTTCCAGGGCTGGTTTTCATTCCCAGTCCGGCCCTGCTTCCAGTGACCAGTAACAGGCAGTTTAACAGGACAGTGAACCTGTCCTGTTAAGCCGCTGTATGGTCTTGACCACCATGCTGCAGCTCAGTTTCAGGGTCTTGGCAATCCTATCTAAAGCTTAGGCCATTTTTATGTAGAGCAACAATTTTTCTTTACAGAGATCTTTGCTATGAGGTGCCATGATGAACTTCCAGTGACCAGTATGATAGAGTGAGAGGGATAACACCAAATTTAACACACCTGCTCCCAGGCCCGGACTGGCCATAGGGCATACCGGGCAAATGCCCGGTGGGCTGTGGCGGCCCGGGGGCCGGTTGCGGCCCCGGAGCGGCCCACAAACGGCCCTCGGCGGCCAGCGGGCCATATGTCACGTCTCCCCAGTGGTGTACACCACCAACACAGCCAGATAGAGAAGGATCAGCTGGGGTATCAAAGCCAGCTCTGACACTTCTCCCCTCCCCTTGCTGCCCCCACGGCCAGTTAGAGGAGAGGAGCTGCTTCTACTCCTCCCCCTCCTCTCTTCTGCTCCTCCTGTGTCTGCCCACTCTCCGACAGACACTGTTCTGCTGCCTAAGGGATGTGGGCGGGAATATTCAAGCCCAGCAAATAGAAAGGAAAGATGGAGTCTGATATACATCCAGTCAGTCCCTCCTGCCTCTGAGTGAGTACTGTACACTGATGTAGGGGGGCCTTCATCCCCTTCTCTCTCTTTCTCTCTCTTTTTTTTTCGTTTGCGCCCCCCCCCAAAAAAAATTTTGAGCACCAGCTTCCACTGTAGATAGATTATTATATATCTAGCTATCTATCTACAGTGGCGGCTGGTGCTCAAAATTTTTTTTGGGGGGGGGGCGCAAACGAAAAAAAAAAAAAACAATTGCAGCCTCACTGTGCCCATCAAATGCAGTCACTGTGCCATCAATTGTCATCACTGTGCCATGCCATCAAACACAGCCACTGTGCCATCAATTGTCACCACTGCGCTATGCCATCAAATGCAGCCACTGTGCCATCAATTGTCACCACTGTGCCATGCCATCAAACGCAGCCACTGTGCCATGCCATCAAACGCAGCAACTGTGCCATGCCATCAAATGCAGCCACTGTGCCATGCCATCAAACGCAGCCACTGTGCCCTTTAATTGTCGCCAATGTGCCAATTGATGCCACTGTGCCCATTGTCGCCAGTGTGCCCATTGATGCCACTGTGCCCATTGATGCCACTGTGCCTATTGATGCCATTGTGCCCATTGATGCCACTGTGCCCATTGTCGCCACTGAGCCAGAGGGGGCGGCTGAGCCAGAGGGAGTGGCGCTCCGGCGCCCTCTATATATGCACCGCCACTGTCTATCTATCTTCTTTTTTTCTATCCTTATCTATCTTCCTTCCTATCTATCTATCTATCTATCTATCTATCTATCTATCTATCTATCTATCTATCTATCTATATCTATCTACCTATCTTCCTTCCTTCCCTTCTTTCTATATTTATCTATATTTATTTCTTTATCTATCTATCTTCCTTCCTTCCCTTCTTTCTATCTATCTATCTATCTATCTATCTATCTATCTATCTATCTATCTATCTATCTATCTATCTATCTATCTATCTATCTATCTTCCTTCCTTACCTTCTTTCCATCTTTATCTATCTTTCATTCTTTCTTTATCTTCCTATCTATCTATTTATCTATCTATCTAATTGTCAGGGACATTCTGCCTGCTTCCGTGGGCGTGCACGCGCATAGGCGCGTGCATGTAGCACAGCTGTTGCGCGCGTTCGCGCGCATGCGCGCACGTTAGGTGCACGTCATACGCAGCGTCCTGCTGCCTATAAAAGACACTGCCAGTATGCTGCACATCGCGGCTTGATCTGCATATGTTCCCCGTGGTTCTGTTATTGCATTAGGCATTCCGTTCCAGTATCTGACCCGGCTTCCTGACTCCAATCCTGACTCCGGCTTGTCGACTCTGCTTGTATTCTGCCTGATTACCCGTTGCCTGGACCCGGCCTGAACTCTGACTATTCTTCCGCCTACTGTTTATGCTGACTGCTCCAAGTGTATGACCCGGCTTGTCTGACTGCGCTGATCTATGCCCGCTGCTCTGCTGACCCGCTGTGGCTGCTCTGCTGACCCGCACCTGTATTCTCCAGCCTGCTGTCCTGCATCACCGGCTTCCTGTCCAGTGGTTCCAGCTTCATCAGCGATAACACCAGAGCTGACACCCTTACTTCACCGTGCTCTTACCATCACTGTCCCCACTCCAGTGGTCTCTGAGCCGGGGTTGTACGGAAGGTCTCCCTCCACGCTTCAGGCTCACACCCAGGTACGTAACACTATCTATCTATCTATCTATCTATCTATCTATCTATCTATCTATCTATCTATCTTCTTCCTTCCCTTCTTTCTTTCTATCTTTATCTATCTTTCTTTATCTATCTTCCTTCCTTCCTTCCCTTCTTTCTATCTTTATCTATCTTTATCTATCTTTATCTATCTTTATCTATCTTTATCTATCTTTATCTATCTATCTATCTATCTATCTATCTATCTATCTATCTATCTATCTTCCCTTCTTGCTTTCTATCTATATCTATCTATCTATCTATCTATCTATCTATCTATCTATCTATCTATCTATCTATCTATCTATCTATCTATCTATCTTCTGTCCCTTTTTTCTTTCTATATTATTCATTCTTTCTTTATCCATCTTCCTTCCTTTCTATCTATATCTATCTATCTATATTCCTTCCTTCCCTTCTTTCTTTCTATCATTATCTATCTTTCTTTCTTTCTTTATCTATCTTTATCTATCTTTCTTTCTATCTATCTATATCTATTTATCTATCTTCCTCCCTTCTCTTCTTTCTTTCTGTATCTATCTTTCTTTCTTTATCTTCCTTCCTATCTATCTATATCTATCTATCTTTCTTCCTCCCCTTCTTTTTTTCTATCTTTTATCTTTCTTCCTTCCCTTCTTTCTATCTGTATATATCTTTTTTTCTTTATCTATCTTCCTTCCTATGTATCTATCTATCCGTCTTCCTTTCTTTCTATCTATCTTTATCTCTCAATCTATATCTATCTCTTTCTTTGTATGTATCTGTCTTTCTTTCTCTCTCTGTCTATCTATATTTCTTTATCTCACCCCACATCCCATCATTAACCCCCCGCGCCCCCCCCCCCCCCCCCCCGGGCTGCTCAGTCACTAACACTAACAAGTCACATGACACAGGGGAGGGAAAATAGCTAATTGGGCCCAATTTGGACATTTTCACTAAGACCCCTTTGACACTGGGGCATTTTTCAGGCTCTTTGGGGCTAATAATAGCCCCCCCCCCCCCCTGCAGTCTCAGTGTGAAAACCCGAGTGCATTCACCCTGAGGCGATGCGCTGGCAGGGCATTAAAAAACTCCTGCAAGCAGCATCTTTGGAGAAGTGAAGGAGTGGTGTTTACACCACTCCTCCACTGCTCCTGCCCATTGAAATGAATGAGCAGCGAGGCTGAACCGCTGGCAAAGTGTCGCTGCAGCGGCGCTGCATTGGGTGGTTTTGACCCTTTTTCGGATGCTAGCGGGGGATTAAAAGCGCCCCGCTAGCAGCCAAATACCTCGGCAAAAACGATGGTAAGGCGTTGCTAAAAATAGCAGCATTTACCGCCGACGCCGCCCATGCCCCTGTGTGAAAGCAGCCTTAGGGGTGTACTCACTTTTGTGGCCAGTGGTTTAGACATTAATGGCTGTGTGTTGAGTTATTTTGAGGGGGACAGCAAATTTACACTGTTATACAAGCTGTACACTCACTACTTTACATTGTAGCAAAGTGTCATTTCTTCAGTGTAACATGAAAAGATATAATCAAATATTTACAAAAATGGGGTGTATTCATTTTTGTGAGATACTGTAAATTTTAGAGTAAGTACATGAATTACCTAAATTTACACACTGAGATAAAATAAATAAACAAAATACATTAAAAAGTTATCCAGTGTAAAAGGAACACAGGAACTTTAAAAAATATTTGGTAGTTAGGCTGCTTTCACATTGCAGCGGGAGGGGCGGTGGCGGTATTGCGCCGCTAAAAATAGCGGCGCTATACCGTCGTATTTACCGCGATATTCGGTCGCTAGCGGTGCGGCTTTAACCCCCGCTAGCGGCTGAAAAAGGGTTTTCCATTCAATTATTTTTATTTGTTTTTTCTTTATCGCTGCTTTACACATACATATATCCATCAGGCAACAGTACAAGCGGTTTGTTGACAAATTACGTATATACAAATTAAAACGGCTCGTTACTGTACCCCTATCAGGTTAGTAACTCGTGCACTGTTACATGGGTGTTGTGTTGTTGTATTCCTCCCCCCCCCCGCTTTCCCACCTCCCATCCCCTTACCCCCTCCCCTCCCCTGCCCCACCCTTGTGAGCATGCAGACCTGGTTATGGGTAGGTTAAATTATAGGCAGATACCACCTTTCCTGTTGTTTGATATTTGATGCAGGTGGGAGCAGGCATACGGGGGCTCGCTCAAGGGTGAGCCCCCATCTGCCTAAGTTCCAGCCACAGGAATACCTACCCTAGTTCCTCGCCTGTTAACTGCCATAATCTCCATATTTTTACAAACTTGTCATACTTCCCCTGAGTGATAAATTGTACCCTTTGTTTGAGATTGTTTGTTTCATGGCTGCTAACCAGTTCTCTATAGATGGGGGCGCCTGAGCTTGCCATTTTTGTGCAATTATTTTGCGAGCCTGAAATAGGCATCTCAAAATGGGTTCCAGGGTACCTTGCGGTACCTTGGTATCGTCCAGACATCCCAGGAGGCAAATCCTGGCTGCTGGAACAAGGGCAGACCTAAATTTCTCATTTATCAGTGTTATAATGCCCACCCAGAAGCTGTATAATTTTGGGCACTTCCAGACCATGTGAAGAAGATCTCCTTTATTGTTGCATCTTGGGCACTCATTATTGGGTCTCCAACCCAGCTTAAACATTTTATGGGGAGTGTGATAGACCCTATATATTAAAAATAGGTGAGACAATCTTTGAGCCGGGGCGATGGACGCCCAGGCTCCTTGACGGAGAATCTTATCCCACTGATCTGGGGAGATTGTGCCCAGGTCTCTCTCCCAGGCCACTTTGCTCTTCCGCGGGCCTTCTCTACTTAATGCCCTCGCTCCCAGGCTACCATATGTTGCGGAGATTAAACCCTTGGCTTGTGTTGCCTCGATTACAGGGGTCAGAACAGGCATCTGTGTCCACTCAACTGTTTTAGAGGCAAATTGTACTTGTATAGCATGGCGAACCTGGAGGTATTTAAAGAAAGATTTATATGGAATTTTAAATTCGCTTACTAAGTCTTGAAATTGCTTCATAACATTGCCCTTGAAAATGTGTTTAAGGCGATATATACCTTTGTTCGCCCAGTCCCTCAAGATTTCTATGCTTAACATCTCCTGGAGATTGTTGTTGTTCCAGATAGGAGAAAATTCTGACGGGCCCGCATACCCCAGGATTGTTTTTGTTGTATGCCATGTTTTGGTGATTAATTTTGTAGTTGCATGATTATAACAGAAATAATCTGCTTCTAGGGCTTCAGCTACTAATTTGTGTGGATTATTTATCAATAGGAGTCGGTTATTGATGTCTGTTCTTTCTGCGGTTCCGCATCCAGCCAGATGTTGCAGTTGTGCTGCCAGAAAATATAATTTTGGATGGGGAACCGCCATTCCCCCCTCCTTAACTGGCAATTGTAGAGTCTGTAGACTTATCCTAGGTTGCCCTCCCTTCCAAATTAGATCTCTAAATAAGGAGTTTATCTTTTTAAACCACTTGTGTCCTATCCATATTGGCGAGTTGTGTAGAAGATATAATAGTTGTGGCTGCCAGATCATTTTAATTAAGTTACAGCGTCCTGCAACGGACAGGGGCAGTCTTTTAAATATATCGCATTTACTTTTCCACTTTAATAATAGTGGGTCTAGGTTTAAAGTGAGGAAATGGGTAACATCTTTTGAAATCCAGATCCCTAACTACTTGATTTTAGAGCTAATGGATATTTGGGAGAGGCTTGACACCAGTTGGGGGTCTACTGGGTCCACTGGTAACAGGGCTGACTTTGACCAATTAATCGTAAGACCTGAGAACTGTTCAAATTCCTCCATTAGTTGCATTACTTTAACTAGCGAGCCTTCAACATCCCCAAGAAAAAATAGGACATCATCTGCAAAAAGTGCAATTTTGTCTTCTCCCTGGTGTCTTCTGAACCCCATTATGTCCGACCTCGCCCTGGCCATGATTGCCAATGGTTCCATTGCGAGGGCGAACAGAAGGGGGGACAGCAGACACCCCTGTCTTGTCCCACGTTCCAATTGGAAGATCTCAGATAGCTCGCCGTTGATTCTGACCTTGATCTTGGTCCACAATATAGCAACTTGACCCATTTTACATAGAGCGGGCCAAATCCGAAGCTATCGAGTACCTTCCAGAGATATGCCCACTCGAGGCTATCAAAAGCCTTGGCAGCGTCGAGCGACAATATGGCTCCAGTCCCTTTGATATCTATCGGGGTAAGTATGTTTAAAAAGGTTCTCCTGATATTGGTACTAGTTGCCCTGCCTGGTATAAAGCCAGACTGGTCTGGATGGATGAGTTTACTAATGCATCTGTTAAGCCTGGCTGCAAGAATTTTAGCTAAGATTTTTATATCAGAGGGTAATAGGGAGATTGGGCGGTACGATGAGGGATCCATGTGGTCCTTCCCCTCCTTATGGATAACAATAATAGTAGCGTCGTTCATTGAGGGGGGAAGTATTCCCTCTCTCATCGCCCCCTCGTAGGTCCTCAGTAGCTCTGGGAGCAAGATCACACCAAATTTCTTATATATCTCTATAGGGAGCCCGTCTGGACCGGGAGATTTCTGATTTGGCATATCACCTATTGCTTGTTTGAGCTCTTTTAAAGTAATTGGTGCGTCTAGTTCCTGCTTATCATTGTCGGACAATGTGGGAATTTTTATTTTCTGGAAGAAGATTTCCATCCCAGCATTCGCCGGTTCCCTTTTGGACTTGTATAGTTCTTTATAGAATAAGAAGAATGTTTTTAAAATTTCCTGGCCATCTGTTGTTATTTCGCCTGACGGTGTCCTGATTACTGAGACGTTTGAAGGGGGAGAATTTGTTCTACTCAAAAGGGCTAGCATACGTCCTACCTTCTCGCCCTCCCCAAATTGTTGTTGCCTTTGTAATGTTCTCTTATTCTCAGCTATTCTTAACATATGTGTTCTATATTCTTCTTGCTTTGCTAGCCATACTGCCCGTTTGGCTGGGGTTGGTTCCTTGATAAAACTTAGCTCTGCTTGGGCAGTCTCATTAGTCAGCCTAATCTCTTCCATCCTCCCTGTCTTTTTGACCCTAGCAACCTGTTGGATTAACAGGCCCCTTGCATAGGCTTTTAGAGAGTCCCAAACCACTCCCGAGGGTGCCGTCCCTCGGTTGATAGTCATGAACTCTGCTAATTGGGATATCAGGGTCTGCGGTTCTCCAATCAGCTCTAGCCAACCTGGGTTGATCTTCCATTCTTTAATAGGGGACTTGTCCCCTATCCTTAGTATTAGGACCAGTGGGGAGTGGTCTGAGACCCCTCTGGGGCCATAGCGTATCGTCTTGACCAAGGACATAACCCCATCGCTACACAGGGCCATATCTATTCGAGCTGGAGCTGGAGTAGTATGAGAACTTTTGATCCTGAGGGAAAGAAGATCTCCAAATATCACTTAGCCCAGCTTCCTGAAAAAAACTGGCCAGACGTCCCCCCTTGGGGCCAGTCCCCGGTGGGAATCTGTCCATACTATTGTCAAGAACTTGATTAAAATCACCAACCACCAAGATGGGGACATCTGGGGCGTCCAGGGTGAATTTAATAAGACTGTATAGGACATCTAGCTTAAAGGGAGGTGGAATATACAAATTAGCTATGACGTATGGCCTGTTCTCGATAGTGCAGAGCAAGAATATAAAGCGGCCTTGATCGTCCACCCACGATTTAGAGCAGGAGAAGGTCACTCCCCTCCCAATCATTGTGCTCACTCCTCTCGAATAGGAGGAGTGTACTGAGTGAAATTGGGCTTGAAATTTGCGGCTATTCAACTGCGGGACTGAATCCTTGGTCAGATGTGTCTCCTGGAGGCAAATTAACCCCGGCATTCCATCCTTCAGGAGTGACATAACTGCCACTCTTTTAATTGGGTCGCCCAGACCTCGTACATTCCAGGAGGTAATAGCCAGCAATTTATCCTGCATCAATAATGATTGAAATGATAATCCGGTTTACAGTGATTTTCGAACCATACCAATGTGGATCCCCCGCCCATTTACCGTGATAGGCGCGAGGGTCGGGCAACCGACCCACTCGTAGGGTCCCTGACACCCCTGACTGTATTGTCACAGCCTGTAATACCCCGAATGCATGCTCACTAATCCCTGGCTTAAAAGCCACCCTCCCTCCCCTAACCCTCCCTCCCTTCCCCCTACCACCTTGCCCTCTTGGGCCAAGGGTAATAGCTTTATTTAACTGAAAAAAAAAATATATATATATAAATAAAAAGTAAAAGGGCATCGGCAAGGCTGTGGTGGCCTCATAGCTATACGTATTTTTATAAATACCATGAGAAACTCTCAGGAGCACCTATGTACCAGGACCCTGTTACATAGTGACCACATATCATGGGATTCAAATACAGCTTGTCCCTACCTGAGGCCCATATTTGGAAAAGGGAAACACAAAAAAAAAATTCTCCTTTTTTTTCTTTCTTCCCCTTTCCTCCTCCCTTTGCAATATAGTTTGCATGTCACTTATATATGTATATATGTGAGCATGATAACCTTTGTGTTGAATATTAAATGGGAACACACCCCCCATCTTGGGATGCCCCTTCGTGACTGTGCATACTTTAAAAATACCATAATTAACTCTCAAGAATACATAAATGAAAGAAAAAAAAAAAAAACACAACATTGCATAATTTGATCATAAGTGACATTGAGATAAAATACAACTTAACAATAATCAAGCCGATTTTAGAATCTCTTAACTTTTCTTTCCCTTCTTCCCCTTCACAAAATTAGTATTGGCAAATAATTAAAAAAAAAACTCAATTGTGAACCCAGGTGCTATGTGTAAGTGATACTATAGGGTGAGGAGGAAGAAAGGAAAAAGAAAATTTTTTTTTTTTAGGATATATATGTGAAGGCATTGTAACCTTAGTGTTAGGCCTAGAATAAGAGCGCATCAACCGCGCTGTAGTGCACTAGATACGTGTGCGTGTTTTTATTAATACCATAAGGAACTCTCAGAAGTAACTATGTACCAAAACCCTGTTACATAGTAACCACATACCGTGGAGTTCAAATACAGCTTGTCCATACCTAAGGCCCATATTAGGAGAAAAAAAGAAAAAAAGAAAAAAAAAAAAAAAGAGAAAAAAAAAAATTCCCTATTCCTTTCCCTTCCCTCCAAGATATAGTTTACGTGCGACTTATATATGTATATATGTGAACATAATGGCCTTAGTGTTGGGCATTGAATAGGAGCACACCCCCAATCCTCGGGTGCCCCTTCGTGACAGTACGTGTTTTCTTTTCTCTTTTTTTTCTCTCTCCCTCCCCCCTCCCCACCGTAAATAACTCTCAAGATTACATAAGTGAAAGAACAACATTGCGTAATGTGATCATAAGTGGCATTAAAATGAAATACAACTTAACAATAATTGAAGCCGAGTTTAAAATCCCTTAAACTCGCAGTAATACCGCCCGCAATGCGCCTCAGTAGAGGCGCATTGCGGGCGGTATTACTGCGGTTTCCCATTGATTTCAATGTGAAGGAGCGGTATAGGAGCGGTAAACACCCTGCTCCTATACCGCTCCAAACATGTGGCTAGCAGGACTTTTGGAGCGGTCCTGCTAGCTCACCGCTTCAGTGTGAAAGCCTTCGGGCTTTCACATTGAAGACTACAGGGCACCATTTTTTTTAGGCGGTATAGCAGCGCTATTTTTAGCGCTGTACCGCCTGAAAAATGCCCCAGTGTGAAAGGGGCCTTATAGAGGGAATATAAAAAACATGGGATTTAAGGTGTGAATCAGGACATCAGAGTGCAACTTTCTTTTTTTTTTCAAAGAGAGTGAGTGCCAGTTCACACTACCGCGACTTGGGACCCGACTTGTGTCGCCCCAAGTCGCGTGACATGAGAAATTACATTAAAGTGAATGAGAGCCATCTTAATGCACACTACTGAAGTCGCTCAGATTTCAGAAAAGTCAAGGTGACTTCTAGGTGACTTGTACCCATTAATTTCAATGGAAGTCGCCTCCAAAGTCGGATCACTGTCTTAACCACTTAAGCCCCGGACCAATATGCAGCTAAAGGCCCAAAGGTGTTTTTACAATTTGGCACTGCGCTGCTTTAACTGGTAATTGCGCGGTCATGCAATGTTGTACCGAAACAAACTTTGCATCCTTTTCTTTCCACAAATAGAGCTTTCTTTTGATGGTATTTGATTGCCTGTGCGATTTTTATTTTTTGCGATATAAACGGAAAAGATCAGAAAATTTTGAAAAAAATGATATTTTCTACTTTTTGTTGTAAGAAAAATCGAATAAACTAAATTTTAGTCAAACATTTTTGATTTCACTTCTCACTACCTATCACAGTTTCGAAGGCCATAAAATGCCAAAATAGTACAACCCCCCCCCAAATGACCCCATTTTGGAAAGTAGACACCTCAAGCTATTTGCTAAGAGGCATGTCAAGTCCATGGAATATTTTATATTTTGACACAAGTTGCGGGAATATGACAAACTGATTTTTTTTTTTCACAAAGTTGTCACTAAATGATATATTGCTCACACATGCCATGATTATATGTGGACTTGCACCCCAAAATATATTCTGCCGCTTCATGGGGATACCACATGTGTGGGACTTTTTGGGAGCCTAGCCGCGTACGGGACCCCGAAAACCAAGCTATTTGCTGAGAGTATTTTACAGCTCTCATTTGTTTTTGAAAATGAAGAAAGAAAAAAATTATTTTTCCCTCAACTTGTGTCAAAATATAAAATATTCCATGGACTCGACATGCCTCTCAGCAAATAGCTTAGGGTGTCTACTTTCCAAAATGGGGTCATTTGGGGGGGGGGGGGGGTTTGAATTGTCCTGGCCTTTTTTTGCACAACATTTAGAAGCTTATATTACACATCACCCACTCTTCTAACCACTCGAAGACAAAGCCCTTTCTGACACTGTTTGTTTACATAAAAACATATTTTTATTTTTGCAAGAAAGTTAAGTTGAACCCCCAAACATTATATATTTTTTTAAAGCAAAGGCCCTACAGATTAAAATGGTGGGTGTTGCAATTTTTTTTCCACACAGTATTTGCGCAGCGATTTTTCAAACGCATCTTTTGGGGAAAAAAATACACTTTTTTTTAATTTTAAAGCACTAAAACACACTATATTGGCCAAATTATTGATGAAATAAAAAAGATGATCTTAGGCCGAGTACATGGATACCAAACACAACATACTTTAAAATTGTGCACAAACGCGCAGTGGCGACAAACTACATACATTTTTAAAAGCCTTTACAGGTTACCACATTAGATTTACAGAGGATGTCTACTGCTAAAATTACTGCCCTCGGTCTGCCCTTCGCGGTGATACCTCACATGCATGGTATAATTTTATATTTACATATGACTCCAGACCGACGCTTGTGTTCGCCTTTGCGCAAGAGCAGGGGGGGGGGGGGCAGGGGTGCTTTTTTTTTTTTTTATATATTTATTTTGCTTTTTTTATTTTATTTGTAGACTGTTCCTTCCATTTTATTTATTTTTTACTATTTTTATTGTTATCTCAGGGAATGTAAATATCCCTTATGATAGCAATAGTTAGTGACAGGTACTCTTTTTAAAAAAAAATTGGGTCTATTAGACCCTAAATCTTTCCTCTGCCCTCAAAGCATCTGACCACACCAAGATCGGTGTGATAAAATGCTTTCCCAATTTCCCAATGGCGCTGTTTATATTCGGGGGGGGGGGGACATAATGTAAAAGCAGTCTAGAGGCTAATTTGACGCTAGGACATGAAAGCCGACCGCTGGCTGAAAAGAATGATACCAAGATAATACCTAAACCCACAGGCATCATTCTGGTATAACCATTCCAGCAACCATACCAGTCCAGCAACAAACCAGTACGTTGATGGTTCTTGTTGGACATGTATTGTAATCTTTTTTTTTTTCATGCAGCCTGTTGGCCGAACGAAAAAAAAAGATTGATCGGTGGGTATGCCCACCATTAGAATACCTCTCTTCATCCACCCACTTCTAATGATGGGCATACATGCACCATTTATATATGCCGAAGCATGGTGGCATCCTCCCGCAAAAAAATTATGCCGCGTACACACGGTCGGACTTTTCCACGGGCAAGCCTCCGTTGGAATTTCGACCGTATGTACGCGGCATAAAAAGTTATGCAGCGTACACACGGTCAGACTTTTCCACGGGAAAGCCTCTGTAGAAATGTCAACCGCATGTACGCGGCATTAGAAGCAAAATCGCTCCTCCCCCCCTAATGCCCCCATGCTTTGGCATATATGCTCCTACAGCATTGGAGTCACGGCTTTATATATCGTGGGAGCAAACGCTGTTGCTGTCAAGATAAATAAGTCCGTGCTGCAACTGAATGGCGTACCTGAAAACAGTAAAGTAAATTACATACCTGAAAAGCAAGCCTGAAAAAACCTAATAACTAGGTCCCGATACCACTTTTTTAGGACCGAGTACAAGTACCGATACTTTTTTTCATGTACTCGCCAATACCGAATACCGATACTTTTTTTAAATGTCATGTGACAGTTTTCAAACCACAATACAGACTAAGGATATTTTCTTTAGAAATATCTAGAACTCTAACTCAAGACATTATAAAAGAATAAAAATTAATAAAAATGTTTTATTTGCTTGTCACGCAGTAGTAAAAAACTCAAAGAATTTTCACAGAACATGTTGATAAATACAAAAAAAGTATTCTATTTAGGTATCGGGAGCATTTGCGCGGGTACAAGTACTCCCGCAAATACTCGGTATCGGTCCCGATACCGATACTAGTATCGGTATCTGGACAACCCTACTAATAACAATAAAACTTTGCAGAATAGAATACAGTAATAAAAAGAGCAGAACAATAGAGAGAGAATAGAGAGGGAGAGAACAATAAAACGACAACTATTTTTGTTTTTTTTATTTTATATTTTTTTGTGTTTTTATTTTTTACTTAGAAAACGCTTCCAAAAAAAACTGTTAGCGATCGCAGGGATCAGGCCTGTCTCTGCGAATGCTGCAGTTATGCGTGTTGTGTTTTGTAAGTGACAGTGATCGATCGATACTGCACTTGGGTGGGTTGGGCTGGGCTGGGCGGAGGGGCAAAACGCAGGTGCTAGCGGGTATCTGGGCTGATTCCGCTAACAATTTTGGGTACCCTAAACTGCTGGGTACGCTAGTATAGATCTGATCAAATCAGGTATCGATCCGCTCAGATACTATACCACTAAGGGGGGTGTATGCTTTGTGCATGGGTGGAAGCGTTACTGGCACTAACCTGGGGCGACGCAAACCCTAACTGACGCTAAAATGTAATTGATATCACCCGATCAGGGGGTTAAACCTTTATTGGGTTATATACGGCGGGTGCCCTGGCTCTGATCGCAGAGCATGTGACCTGGAACCCACCTAGGTGTGTTACAATAGCAAATGAATATTCGCTGTTGAAACACTGATCCTCAATACGGCCAATCATAAGTGGGTGTGAGACCTGTTTTCCGATTGATCAAAAATAGAAGACTCCTGATTGGCCGACGAGGAGGGAGGAAATGAAAGCCGCCGCCGTGGAGAGCAGGAGAACAAGAAACCACCGGTGATGGAGAACGGGAGGCCGCCACTGCCACCAAGCAGGTGGAAATGAGTGGTGACGGGGTAAGTGCTCTTATTATTTGCCGCCACCCCCCCCCCCCCCCAAAAAAAAATGTTCCCACCACCTGCCACTGCCCATCAGTATGTTTGACACACTGTATTTTGGATATTCATAGTAATGCACACTTTACGATTTAATAGATGTATTCTTAAGGAGATAGGGTGCCTCTGCTGGATCTTGAAATACCAATTTTAAAGAAGAAAGTGTTGCAAACAGATTATATAATAAATCTTTCATCTCCCTTGGTTATACCTGCTTGTAGTGACAGCCCATAGTCCCAAGTGCATTTTATATTACAAAATGTTATCTACTGTCAACATTCAACCCTGCAAGCTATCTACAATTTGATGGTAAATTCAACAATTTCTCTTTTATGGAAATTAAATGTGCTCAACAAACAGAAATAAAATCAACAAGCAGAACACTGTTATATTAAAAGCACCGAAGGTTTATATGCATTAGGAGTATTCATAGCAAAAGCTAGAAAAGACCCAACAATAGATGAGGCATTTGTATGTTCTTTGAACATTTGATATTATGATATTTGAAGATTCCCCTACAAGGGAAAGGGTCAAAGATTTTTAAATGCTGATTTGGTTCTAGACTGTGCATGAATGCTGATGTCACTCATTACTGGTACTATTTCTGGGCTGAATAGACAAAAAAGGAAATGGTACCCAGTTTTAGCCAGATTCATTATTTCCTTTCTAATGAGGCATTTCAAAGGAGATTTCTGTTGTTTTTTTATTTTATTTTTTTTATAGGGTTTTTAATTAAAGTTTTACAAACAATAAATACAAAATGACCACTAATAAACATAGGAAGGAAAGAAACAACAAGATATGCTATCTTGTGAAAAACACAAAAAATATATTGCAAACATATTTTATATATAAAATATATCAAATCATAAATTACATCAATGCAATAGCGTTGGATTTGATGTGTGTTTATGTACAGTAAATGTTTAAATATAAATATATACTTAAACATATGCTACCATCAAGGTAATAAGTACACCAAGAGGATTTTTAAGGCACAATGTCCAAAATGTATTTGGCAATTATTTAATTTATACTATAAACAGCAAACTAACTAACCAGCGTCAATCGTAACACTTATACGGTGATAACTGGTGAAAGGGTTACCTAGGGGGCAATCAGGGGGTTAAAACCTTTGTTAGGATGGGAGCTGTGGTGGCTCAACGTGATTGGCACTGCGCTGATAAGCCGCTCACCTCTGCAGCCAAGGGTTCGGATCCCGGCAACATGTGAATTGAGTTTGGTGGTCTCAGCCCGGCTCCCGGTGGGTGTGCTATGCAAGGTAAGCCTGTGCTTAGTACGCCAACCCCCCCCCCCCTCCCACAAAAAAAACCACCAGACTTGCACACACACAAAATTGGTTTAACACACACACACACACTTTGGCCATGCGGTCTCCTAAAAAAAGAGAGGCAAAGGACCTACGGGGCTGGCTGAGCGGGCTAGGCCCCCTCACTTCCTCATAGGTGGAGTCCCTCTGCCCTGTCGGGGTCCCGTTGGGACTCGTTGGGCTCCCAAGCGGAGCAGGTAGGGCGGGGTGAGGGGGAGGCCCCCCCTCACACCCGCCATTGCCACCGGGGGCATGGAGAAGGATGGCAGATTGCCTCCGGGGGGAGGGTCTGTCTACTCCCAACTCCTGCAGTCCGGCTCCTCTCTCGAGTTCACGCACAAAAATGCACTTTAAAAAAAAAAAACCTTTGTTAGGTAATAACGCTTTATAAAAACCTGGCGGAAAACCTAAATAACTAACTGGCTAACCAGCGTCACCAGTGACACTTATACGGTGATCACTGGTGAAAGGGTTAACTCTAGGGGCAATCAGGGGTTAATAACTGTATTTAAAAAATGTATGGGGGTACCTAAAGCTATAAAAACCTGGCGGGCGAACCTCAAAAAATAACTAGCGGCACCAGCGACACTAATACAGCGATCAGCAAAACGATCGCTTAGTGGCGCTGGCAATAGGGGGTGAAAGGGTTAACTAGGGCAGTGATCAAGGGGTTAAACCTTTATTAGGGGGGTAGGGGGCTACTCTGGACCTAACACTAACTGCCTGTCACACTAACTGTCACACTGACACTAAATGCAGTGATCAGTAAATAAATGATCACTGCTATTAGTGACATTGTGACAGGGGGCTGGGGGGTGACTGGGGGGGATTTGTATGCCTATGTGTCACTGGTGTCAGTGTAGTGTTGGCAACTTACTGTGTGATGTCTCCTCTCCTCTCGCCGGACGAAAATACTGCCGAGAGGAGAGATGACATCACTTCCTCTGCCTGTGTTTACATTACACAGGCAGAGGAAGTCACACGGCGCAAGGGGATTGGCTGGGAGCGATCGCGAGGGGGTGGCTAGAAATGAATAGCCGTCCCCTCATCCCGGATCCCTCCCAGAGGCTTACTGACCACCGCATGTAGCGACCATCGTCTAGGCAGGGACGTACGGGCACATTTATCTGTCTGTACGTGCCATTCTGCCGACGTATATTTACATGCGGCGGTCGTTAAGTGGTTAACAGAAGCAACTTTACAGGAAGAGAAACTAGTTTTCTCAGGCAAATGCCTCACTCCCACAGAGCTTATTATTGTTTTATTGGCCACAGCCAAAGTTGCCTGTCCTGGAGGCGACTTGAAGATGCCTCGAAGTTGCCTAGAAGTTGCCTCATGTTTCCTGAAAAGTCATGCCGACTTTCATGTCTCTGTAGTGTGAACCGACACAGAGGGGGGCTTTATTTTGACATTTCGGGTCCAGTTTTAACAAGGTTTAGGGGTGTATTTGTAAATATCTGTTTTTCCAGCAAATGGTAGGTAATCTAGTTCTTAGCGAACAGGGCGAATGTTTTCCAGCTATATTTCCTGCAGATCAAATGGGTGAATAGTAAAAATACTGCAATGTGGCCACTAGATGGCGCTGACTATGATATGAAATATTGGAAAAAAGGGTGAGGTACAGCGCAAAACCAATATATGTGAAAATTATGATGATGACATCAAAAAATAAAATAAGTGAATGAATAGTGTTAAACCAATCATTGGGGCCAAGATTGGCTGTGTTAAATATAACAAAACTAATGAAAGTGATGTAGAAATATTAAACACGTAAATAATACTAATTGGTGTATACCATGAAGTGGTTAAATTGAAAATAACCTAAATTGGCAATATATGAAATCAGTCCTGCAGACTTTTGGTTTCGGGCCCTCCTTCTGCAAGTGGATAGATATGCTGTACAAATCACCTACAGCACAGGTCAAACTAGGGGGCCTACTGTCTGACCCCTTCCCGGTAGGGAGGGGCACTAGGCAGGCGTGTCGCCTCTCCCCATTCTTATTTGCCCTGGTTATGGAGCCCCTAGCCACGGCCCTCAGGAACTCGTCTTCAGTAGTGGGCATTAAGGTGGGCACTATCACTGAAAAACTTGCTTTGTATGCAGATGACCTCATGCTTTTTCTCAATGATCCGGGAACCTCCCTCAGGGCAGCTCTGGATATCATTTCTGAATTCTCCGGACTATCTGGACTCAGAGTCAATTGGGAAAAATCCCAAGCACTACCTATTGACTCTCAGGCAAAACTACATGCAGACCCCTTTCTCCCACTAACCTGGACCTCCTCTATACGTTATCTGGGCATTACCATTACCCCTAGAGTCTCAGACTTTGCTAAGCTAAATCTTTATCCCTTACTAACCCAACTCAAACTAAAACTCCAGGCATGGAATAACCTGCCGTTATCCCTCAGTGGCAGGATAAACTTACTTAAAATGAAATTCCTCCCAATTTTTCTCTATGTACTGAGACACTCCCCAATTTGGATCCCCAAATCTTTCTTTAAAAAGTTTGACTCCATTATAACTCCTTTCCTATGGAACTCCCGTCCCCCTAGGATAAACAAATCTATACTCAAAAGGCCCTGGACAGAGGGGGGGCTAGCTTGTCCGGACCTTCGGAAATATTTCTTTGCTGCACTGCTGTCACATGCTCATAACTGGTTATTCTCAGATGTAACCAATGCTGCTGTTGTCCTTGAGGCTGCTCATCTTGATTCTTACGAGGCGCTGAGTAATGCTTTGTATAGGGGTGTCAGAGCCCCCTATCCTCTCACACCTTCCATGAGGGCGTTAATCAGAGCTTGGCAACTCTTGGTCTTCACACTTGAAAGGGACCCTCACACTAAATCTCCGGACACCCCCCTGTGGCTCAACCCGCATTTACCAGAGTTCCTGACTATCCCAAACCCAGGGTTTTGGGCAACTAGTGGTATCAAAAATCTGGAGCATATCTGTGTTGGTGGTTCCCTTTTGACCTTCGATTCCTTCAAGGAGAAATTCGGGCTCACTAACCAACAATTCTTTAGATTTCTTCAAATTCGCCATGCCTTCACAGCCCAATTTGGTCCCACTTTGAGGGTTACGTTGAGGGTTACTCCTCTGGTTAAACCCACCTCTACCATTTACAAAGCTCTATTGCCTTCGGTCCACTTTGGTCTGGAGGACTTGCTTTCTAGGTGGCAGGGCGAGGTCCCAGATCTGGATTCGGAGGATTGGGAGGACGTCTGGGAATATCCTTTCTTACAGCTCGTTTCTGTCAGAGATCGATTGATACAATTCAAACTGCTTCATAGAATCTATTTGTCACCCCAAAGATTATCCAAAATCTACTCAAATTCCTCCTCCAATTGTTGGAAGTGCGATATGGCAAATGCCGACTTTACCCATGTGTTGTGGTCCTGTCCCAGAGTCCAGCACTTCTGGGAGGAGGTCACAGCCTTTATTGAAACATTGACCGTGATCCATGTTCCTCTGAATGTGTCGGTCTGTGTGCTCGGTCTGGTGGGCTCCTTGGTCCACCGCCGCGCAACCAGGAAACTAATAGGACTTTTATTGTTTTATGCTAGGAAGGCGCTACTCCTTAAATGGAAACGAACAGAGGCACCTTCTTTGAATACATGGAAAACACTGGTCAACTCGGTTTTTTTATCCATCGGATAGTGACAGCAGATGTCACTTTGCTTTATACCATAATCTCCCACCATTTGAATTCAGCCAAAAGTTTGACACCTGTGTGGTGTCTCAAAGATAGGATGGAGTATGGATAACTAAGGGCTGTCTATATACTTCCCGATCCTTGAGGTAACGGAATCTATACCACTCATAATGGGGCGACCCGGTGGATTTTCCAGATTCTTGTGCACTTTTGGTAGATAATATATAACCGGAACTCTCGGGGCGGATGGAATCAAGTATGTTTTTTCTTTTTTCTTTAGAACCCCCAATGAGAAGCCTTCATCAATCAATTCAGATAGGGCTTTTTTATATTTAACCATAGGGTTACATGCAAGACGACTGTAGGTGGTATCATCAGAGAGAAGTCTCTTCAGTTCAGTGAGGTAGTCATCCTTATTAAGGATGACCACACCACCCCCCTTGTCCGCGGGGCGAATCACTATTTCATTTTGTTTGCAAATAGATTTGACATTACTCTGAAAGTCCTTATTGTTCCTGAAACGTGGCTCCTTTAGAGAGGTAATATCTTTCAAGTACTAACTCCTTGAAGGTCTGAATAGAGGGAGCAGTAAAACCTGGAGGATTAAAAGTAGAGGCATTGGAAAGTTTAGTATGCCTGATGGGAACTGTATTAACTTGATTAGGTAGAGATAAAGTAATGTTTGATGACACATTAGGGGTGTTTATCGGCACTACCATTGGGGAGATTTTGATGTCTCTCCCAATCGGATTTAACATAAAATGTCTCTTAATGTTCATTTTTCTAATACATTTATGGGCGTCAATTAAGGTTTCAAATTTATTCAGCTTTCGTGGTGGTGCAAATTTAAGACCTTGACTCAAAACCGCTTGTTCCCCCCTCAAAAGCTGAACTGAACTCAAATTGAAAACTCCATCAATTTTTATTTCTTCCTTTTTTTTGGCTTGGATCCTCCTGCCCCCTCTGTTACCTCTCCTACGTTTGGTCCTCTTTTGGGTCGAAAGTTGGCCGGAGGAAAAAAACGAGGTTCATCCCTTACATTTGTGTTCCATGGAGAACTTTGTTGTTCTTGTCTATACCGCGTGGCATGTTCAAAACATTGGCTGGGGTGCCTAGAGATGACAGGTTCGATTTCTGGGTGTTCATCTCGATGCTGGGATAGAGGGGCGAATCTGTAAGTGCAATATATTTCTTTTTCATTAAAATTGTATTGCAAAGCTGCACTATGGGCCCCTTTCTCTCTTTCTGTGTTTGAGACATCCATCCGCTCTGGCTGATTGTATTCGATCTGAAGCAGCTCCAGCACATAGTCGTTTGGGTGACTCTAAATAAACCCGTGCTCAGTCTGACCGCTGTTTGTGGTCAGCACGTCTGGTAAGGAGACTACATTTCTGACACTCGGGTGTACCTTTGGTGGAAGGTGGTGCTATTTTTAGAATACTCTCCATTGGAACACTTCTTACAGCTCACTTTTTCATGAATAATTTTCTTATATCTGGAACTACTTTATGGACTTTTCATTTTGAGTTTTAGTCATTGATTTTTTTATTTTGTTCACGGATGTGCTATATCTGCAGGTTATTTTCAATTTAACCACTTCATGGTATACACCAATTAGTATTATTTACGTGTTTAATATTTCTACATCACTTTCATTAGTTTTGTTATATTTAACACAGCCAATCTTGGCCCCAATGATTGGTTTAACACTATTCATTCACTATTTTATTTTTTGATATCATCATCATATTTTTCAAATATATTGGTTTTGCGCTGTACCTCACCCTTTTTTCCAATATCTTCCAATATATGTATCTATATTATTGGTACTAGCAGCATTTCCACCCATCCTGGTTTAGCGCAGTGTTTTTTCCATATGATATGAAATAAGTATGCTCCTTAAGACCATCTAGTGGTCATAATGCATCACTTTCCCCTTTCACATATTCTATCTGCAGGGATATAGCCTGAGAATATCTAATGTTGCCTTATTTGCACACAACAAATTTCATTTTTTTTTTTTTTTTAATAAATGGCTATCCAAATTGCTTTTGAAGAAAACTTGGCCTTTAAATTTCTGGATGGTTATTGTAATGAACATGAATTAGAGGCTAGTGTTTTTTTCTATCCTGGGGTGACTAGTAGTTGTTAGTTACATTCACCTGAGCTTTTAAGAATGCTAAAGACATTTCATCACTCCTCCAAGTGTCTTCCTCAGCTCAGATGTGTATGGGGAATACACCCCAACATTTATACCCACAAGTTGCCTTCAGAATCAATTTAAACCATAGGGAAAGTGAAGCTGCATAAAACACTTGACACATTAATGAAACTGGCAAAGTATGTTTGTTTTTGGCCCTTTGTCTCAACACCCTTTCAAGAAATATGACTTTAGATTATGATTATAAAACATAAAGGAATTTGATTAACAGCAGAAGACATTATTTGGGATGGGCTCTAATTGCACCGTAATAAATTAAATATGAATTGAATAGGAATGGGCTGAATGTTCCGTTGCGATTCATTGTGCAAACCGAGGCTAAATCTACAGAAGCATGTTTCTCATTGCACAGTAACAAACGCACTCACTGTCCAGTCATAGTTTTTGGTTCTGCTACATGAATCACCTCCAAATGTCTTACTGAAGGCAGTGTTTGTTGTCACAGCTTAAGTCACTCCCTATCCACATACCTAGAAATATCCTCAAGCTCAATGGTTTAACTGTAAAGGTGAATTAGTCACTTTATAGACACCTTTATCATATGACCACATATGGAACTTTTCCTTATGTGTTTTATTAGATATCCCATTAGGTTTAAGCACTTTAACCACTTGCCTACTGGGCACTTTCACCTCCTTCCTGCCCAAGCCATTTTTCAGCTTTTAGCGCTGTCACACTTTGAATGACAATTGTACGGTCATGCAACATTGTACCCAAATGACATTTTTATCATTTTTTTCCCACAAATTTTTTTGGTGGTATTTGATCACCTCTGCGGTTTTTATTTATTGAGCTATAAACAAAAGAAGAGGGGCAAGTTTGAAAAAAAAAAACACAATATTTTTTACTTTTTGCTATAATAAATATCCATTTTTTTTAAACAATTTTTTTCTCAGTTTAGACCGTTACGTATTCTTCTACATATTTTTGGTAAAAAAAAAAACGCAATAAGCATGTATTGATTGGTTTGCGCAAAAATTATAGGGTCTACAAAATAGGGGACAGATTTATAGCATTTTTTTTTTTTTTACTAGTAATGGCGGTGATCAGCGATTTTTATCATGACTGTGATATTGCGGTGGCCACATCTAAGACTTTTGACACATTTTTGGGACCATTCACATTTATACAGCGATCCCTGCTAAAAAAATGCATTGATTACTGTATAAATGTGACTGGCAGAGAAGGGGTTAACACTAGGGGGCGATCAAGGGGTTAATGTATTCCCTAGGGAGTGATTCTTACTGGGATTGACTGGGGGAGGTGACCGATGGTTGTTCCTATGTACAAGGGACACACCATCAGTCCCCTCTCCCTAACAGGACGTGGATCTGTGTGTTTACACACACAGATCCATGGTTCTGCTCAGTTACTGGGCAATCGCGACGCGGCACGTGCCTTAGTGGAATAAAAGGGCGTGACGTCATATGACATCCACCCAGAACAATAGGGTCTGCCTCCCGCTGTCATATGACGGCGGGCGGTGGAAAAAAGGTTAAAGTATATTCAAACCCAGTAGCAAAAAATGATGTATTGCAGCTTACCAGTCCTTAAATGTGATTGCCGCATTCCTTTTCATTTTTTAGCATAATAAATTGTCATTGAGTACAAACAATTGTTGTTGATTTTGCCAGAAATGTAGCTTCCTTGAAACTTTGTGTAAATTGAACAGAAAATTGGTCTAGGAGGAGGGCGGGACATTTGTCACAGCGCGGCCAAACATTTCCGACTGAGCGCTGTGTGTGACATGTAAACGGCCCCAGGGCAGGCAGCCTACCGGGAAATGTCCCGGTATCCTGGTAGGCCAGCCCAGCCTTGCGTGTGCCCACCTTACAGCCTTGTGTTCACCATGCAGCCTTGTGCCCACCAATGCAGCCTTGTGCCCACTAATGCAGTCGTGTGCCCACCAAGCAGCTGTGTGCCCACCATGCAGCCTTGTTTCCTCCATGCAGCAGTGTGCCCACCATGCAGCCTTGTGCTCAACATGCAGCCTTTTGCCCACCATATAGTCTATATCCACTATGCAGCCCACCAGTGGAGGAGAGGAACAGGAGAGCTGCCCAGGTGATCACAGCTCAGCGCAGGGAACACAGCGATAACAACTTTCATTTCAATTGCCGTGTTCCCACCGCTCAACATCATATACAGCCCTGCCCCCCTGGCCAGGAGTGGACGGGTGATTTCTGTCTGTCAGAGTCCAGGAGAGCAAGAGCAATTGAAATTAAAACTGTTATAAATGTGTTCCCTGTGCTGCGCTCTGATCTCTCTACCCTTCCACGATCGCTGGGAGAAGGACTCCCATTCCACCCAGACTGCCGGCAGCGCTCCCTCTCTGAGTATCTGATTTTGTTTGTTTTCCCACTGACAAGGGAATGATCAGTCTATAATTGTAATGGTTTATTTAACCCCTTCCATACAGGGCATTTTCACCCCCTTCCTGCCCAAACCAATTTTTAGTTTTCAGTGCTGTTGCAATTTGAAGGACAATTGCGCGGTCATGCAACTCTGTACCCAAATTAAATCTTTGTTCTTTTCCCCCACAAATAGAGCTTTGGTTTGGTGGTATTTGATCACCTCTGCAGGGTTTTTTTGCGCTATAAACAAAAGAAGAGCGACAATTTTTTTTTTTTAAAACACAATATTTTTTACTTTTTTATTTAATAAATATCAAAAAAATAAATTCCTCAGTTTAGGCCGATATGTATTTTTCTACATATTTTTGGTAAAAAACAAATCGCAATAATCTTATATTGATTGGTTTGCGCAAAGGTTATAGCGTCTACAAAATAGGTGATAGATTTATGTCATTTTTATTTTATAATTATTTTTTACTAGTAATTGCGGCGATCTGCATTTTTTCTATTGTGATCGTGACATTGCGGGGAACACATCGGACACTTTTGACAAATTTTTGGGACCATTCACATTTATACAGCGATTAGTGCTATAAATATGCACTAATTACTGTGTAAATGTGACTGGCAGGGAAGGGGGTAATGCTTGGGGGCGCTGAAGGGGTTAAAATGTTACCTGAAGTGTGTTTTAACTGTAGGGGGAGGGGACTCACAAGGGGAGGAAACCAATGTGTGTTCCTCTGTACTGGGAACACAGCATTGGTCTCCTCACCTCTGACAGGAGGTGGATCTGTGTGTTTACACACACAGATCCACAGTCCTGCCGTGATCACCGGATATCGCGGGTGCCCGACGGTAATCGTGTCATATGACGTCCTCCCGGCGCGAGGAAGGGTTCCTGCCGGCGTCATTTTACAATGTGCCGGTAAGGAAGTGGTTAAACAGGGAGAGACAGAATAACAACAATATCCAGAAAAACGTATTCCAAAAAAACTATAAATTAATTTGCATTTTAATAAGTGAAATAAGTATTTGATAACCTATCAATCAGCAAGATTTCTGTCTCCCAGGTGTCTTCTATATGGGTAACGAGCTGGGATTTGGAGCACTCTCTTAACGGGAGTGCTTCTAATCTCAGCTTTTTACCTGTATAAAAGACAGTTGTCCACAGAAGCAATCAATCAATCAGATTCCAAACTCACCACCATGGTCAAGACCAAAGAGCTGTCCAAGGAAGTCAGAGACTAGATTGTAGACCTACACAGGGCTGGAAAGGGCTACAAGACCATTGCCAAGCAGCTTGGTGAGAGGGTGAAGAAACACAAAATAACTATCAATCTCCCTCGGTCTGGGGCTCCATGCAAGATCTCACCTCAAGGAGTTTTAATGATCATAAGAAACTTGTCAATGATCTCAAGGCAGCTGGGACCATAGTCACCGAGAAAACAATTGGTAACACACTACGCCATGAAGAACTGAACTCCTGCAGTGCCAGCAAAAAAATCCCTGTGCTCAAGAAAGTTCATTAGCTCATGTTAATTTATGTTTCTGGTTACAGGTGTATTGTTAGAGTAATATGAGCAGGGAGGGGGGGAACCTCCTCTTCAACTGTATATAAGACTGTATTTTTGCTTTAATAAACAGTTCATGGTGAACAACCAAACAAGTATTTCCTTGTTCATGGTTGTCAGAGGTTGGAATATCTGATATCTTTATTCAGACTAGGAGGAAGCCGTATATGACGAAAGCACTCAAGCGGAGTGTTGGACATTTCATTACATTGGTGGCAACCAGTGGGACGCTTTCTGCAGTCTGGGAGATCCAAACCCCCACCTGAATCCAAGGTCCAGATAGCAGGAGAGGAGAGGAGAGGTACAGATACCAGCCGTTATGGAAGAGAAATTCGAAAGGAGGTTGCAAGAGATGCAGATACAGCACAGAGAACCAGTGTCAGAGGAGTGTCAGATCAGGTCCTGCTGGGATGGTATGAATTTATCTCCCCTCCAACTTGGAAAGGTACTGGTCGCAGTATGGATTGTGGGAGCTGTTTTTGGGAGAAAAACTGCACAAGGAGCAGACAGCTAACAGCTAACAGACCGTTAAGCAGGCTGGTTTGGGCAGAAATTTGTCTGAATGAGAGCTACAGAGCCCTCCGGTAGTATGTATCCCAAGCATATCCCTGGATAGCGGATGGCAGCCCAACGGAAGGCTTTGGCTATGGAGGCCTGGGACTGTTGTACGTGAAGCTGACAGGGGACCATAACTTTGGGAGTGATCTGGAGTGATGATTGGACTAAATCAGGGATTTCATAGAGGAGATACTGAATGTCTCGGAAGTGCACTGGGCACTGGAAGATATAGAGTTTCTGGCCATGCCGGAATGGGAGCTGGAGATCGTCTACAGATGGCTGCTAGACTCTGGTCAGCGGTAGGGCTGGGCTCCCTTTGCCTGGGACTATCCAGAAGTACCAGCACACAGCTCTGAAATCCTGGTTGAAGAGTCAGCAATGTGGCAGAGTAACAGTGTGCTTTTCCCACCTGCACCCACAGCTATGGCCTCGGAGGTCTTATGGCAGATGCAGCAAGTGCTGACTGCCCTTGACGATTAGATGGAGGAATGCGTCTGTTTAGCTGCCAGATGAGGATACAGGAGATGGAGCAATCGGCCAGTCTCCAGCCACAGACTACAGAATGTATGGACTTAATGGACTGTTCATCGGAGGATGTTATAGATTATGCATCACCTGCTCAAGTGCTGGCACTAGGCCCAAGTGTCACCAGCCCATGCCCTGGATTTTCAGCAATTACAGAGACTAGTGATTTAATCGACTTTTCTGTAGAGGAGGAACCAAAGAACCCCCAGCAGAAGTACTGGCAGCAGGATAGAATACTGCAGACCCCTGCTCCACACCAGTTTCGAAGGCCCAAGGTGAGAAGGTGATGGTTCCTCTTCTCCAATGGATTTCAGAGATGCAGGGAGGGGAAGCAGCCATTCCACCTCCCCAACAAGGGTTTGTGCACCTGTGAGATAATACCAGTAAAATGATGTTCCAGCAGCAAACGGCACCCCAAAATGATGACACCAACCCAGCTGAAGCGCTGGCAACCAAACAGAGGGTCCAAGACCTCTGCCCCACACCTGCGGCAGTTCTGGAGGTGCAGGGTGGGGAGGTGGCAGTCACTCCTGAGCAGCAGATCAGGTTCCAAGGAGAGAATGCTATCGGCACCTCACAACTGCAGCTTGATCTGGTGTAGTTGAATGGGTCTGCGGTCTCCACTGTCATAAAGCCAGTAGAATTCCTGCAACTAATAGAGTGCTACCAACCCCTGCCCAGCACCGGCAACAACTACAGAGTTCCAGGAAGCTGGGGCAGTCAGCCTCCCTCCCCAACAGTTAGCCGGAGCAGATGGTGTGGGGTTCCCAGCAGAAGTGCTGGCAACAGGGCAGTGTGCTGCTGGCCTCTGCCCTCAACTAACAGAGGATGGATTTCCTGTAAAGGTGGATGGGACTTCAGTCTCCACCTGTATACCCCAGGGATGCTGGGCAGTTGGCCCAGATGCCAAACAGCATGACGGACTGAGCCCAACCTGTCTTCTCTGCTTTGGCTGAAGGGACTCCAGGGGAAAGGACCAGTCCGCACTTCCCCTCGCCGCGGGTATGTTTCATGAGAGAAGCAGAGGTTGGCTGGGTGATGCTCTGTTTGGAACAATTTGTTTGGGGTACTGTGTGAGTACAGGCATTAGGGGACTGAAACTATGGACTAACTTTGGTGTCAACCCATCTGGGGTCTCCTCTTGTGTTAGTCTTCTGCTGAAAGGGGAGAGATGTGATGTGAGGGCCCGTGAAACTCAGAATCCCTTGGAAAGGTTGGGAAACCCTTGTTTCAGCTCCACATGCACCTATTTTGTTTAAGCCACCCTGTGTAGGGGCACAGGGTAACTGAGAAAATATGGCTTGGATTACTTAAAATTGGACAGTTATATTTATCCATAATATCTCCCAGGATATTCTTGGTTTGTTTTATTCTGAACTCAACATGTTAGTTAAGAGAGCTCATCACATTGGCCTCTGTACAATGTAGGAGATGGGCCGACTCCTACTGGTGCTCCTGTTGTTGTGTGAAGGCATCCTGTGTTTATACTTATGATAATGTATAATCTACTGTGTAAAGCTTGGTGACAACAAGTCTGACCTGTAGTGAAATCCTGATTAATCACAACATGCTTTTTTCTGGATTGTTTTGTCATTATTCTGTCTATCACTGTTAAAATAAACCTACCATTAAAATTATAGACTGATCATTTCTTTGTCAGTAGGCAAACGTACAAAACCAGCAGAGGATCAAAATAAGATTTTTTAAACAGCTTACCTGTAAAATAATTTTCTTGGAGTACATCGTGGGACACAGAGCTCTGTTAATTACTTAGTGGGTTATATGTCACCATTAGGTGATTGGACACTGGTACACCCTAATTTCAAGAGAAGTTCCCCTCTATATAACCCCTCCCATATGTCAGTTTTTGTAGCAAAGCAATAAGTATCCCAAGAACTCTACCAACGACATACTTTCGAGAATGCCAACCCCTGGATTCACACCAGGAAACATATGCCTTCCAGATTTTGTAATAGATGAGCTTGGAGGCCAGCTTCCTAGCATTAACCAGAGTGGAGAGAACTGGACCCAAGAGTCTATGACCCTCCAAGATGTAGGTCTCAACAGCCAAACCGTCAAATTTAGACTTAGTAAGGAAGGATGGAATACTGGTCCCTGCGAGAGCAGGTCTGGGTGTAGTGGAAGAAGCCATGGGTTTCCTACCACCATCTTTAAAATATCGGTATACCAGGATCTTCTGAGCCAAGCTGGGCTCACCAGAATTACTTTTTTTTTTCTTCTTGACCCTGCGAATCAGTCGTGGTAGGAAATGCATAGATCAAAGAGGACTGATCTCAAGGAATTACCAACACATCCATTCCGGATGCTAATGGATAGGACAGCCCTGTAACCTGTATGTCTAGGCCCTGAGAGCCAAACGTACTGCCCGTATCTCCAGAATATTGATAGGCAGAATCCTTTTCGCTTTGGACCATTTTCCTTGGACCGTAGCTACTTCTAGAACTGCTCCCCAGCCTATAAGACTGGCATCCATAGTTAACATCTTCCAGGTAACTGGGACAAAGGATTTTCCCTTCTGCAGATTTTTGGTTAGCAACCACCAACTGAAGCTTTGGCGCACTTCTGATGCCAGTCGCATCGTCAAGTCCAAGGCTTGGACTCTCCCGTTCCAAGCAGACAGTATGCTGCTTTGCAACGGTCTTAAATGAAACTGGGCGTAGGGAATGAGGCTACCTTCTTCCTCAACAACCTCATGCAAAGATGAACAGAAGGTGTCTTCCTTGCTTTAACCACATGGGCCAATTCATGGGTCTCAGAAAGAATTAGATTATCAATCCATCACTGCGTATTATCACTGTGTAGCTGGGCCTTAAAGTGGTTGTAAAGGCTTTTTTTTAAATAACAAACATGTCATACAATGAAAAGGGGGTATCTGGTGTGTATAGGGGGTATCAATGATTGCAGTAGCTTGGGTGGCTATAGTGCTAGAGATATCAGGGAAACAGAGAGGCCACAGTGTAGGGGGTATCAGGGATGTAGTGGGGCCACAATACAAGGGGGATCTTATTGTATATTGTATATGGTTGCAGTGCTTGGGGGAATATCTAGGGTGTAGAGGGGTCAGAGTGCAGCGGGGATATCTAGGGTGTAGAGTGGTCAGAGTGCTGGCTCCTACCAACTTGATGTGTTTTTACCTGCACTCCATTGTAGGGGCCCCAGAGCATTACTTTGCCCAGGGGCCCATTATGCTATTAAGACGGCCCTGCATGGAAGGTTTGAAAACCCAGGAATTCAAGTAAATTGATCTAACGACCAATAGAGTCCCTGAAATATAAGGAAAGTGACAAGTGGCTTATCTCTCCATCATTAACCAGATAGCTAAGAAACCAGCATTTTCAGGAAATGAACAGCTGCGTCAGCCTCTGTATCTCTCTTGATATGTCAACTTCCACTGGATAATGGCTTCATATCTGCAGTGAATTTAACCAAGTTATAACTGGAGTAGCTCAATTTTAATCACATGCACTGAGTACAGCCCACAACCAACATGTGAATAGTGTTAACATGGAAAACAAAACCAGAAAAACTTTCATATTTTTTATTTTATCAAATATGTGCAAAGGTTAGGTTTACCAGGAAATCAAAGCTCATGCAAGTAATTCTGTGCTATTAAACGATTTTAAGTGCAAATTTATAAACCTTTATAAACTTAAGATTAACCAAAACATGCCGATTAAAAAGTGCTTGTACAGCACATCTTATAGAAAATGATTTAGACCATGTGATAGGAGAGGTCTAAATAGGACATAGCTAAAGAAACAAGGTAATAAAGATATAAAACTGTCAAGGATCACAAAACAGGAATGAGATTCGAGGCTAAAAAATCCATATTTAGACGTTAAGCACTCTGCTGATAAGTACAGAACACATTCATATTCATTCATATGGTGCCCAGGATTAAATACAACAGTCTGCATACAGCATGCCTCATTTTGCATCATCTTCATACTCTTCAATATACCCTCCAGTTGTTTACATTCCATAGGAAGACCTCCTATGAGGAAGACAGGAATCTTCAAATGTTCAAAGTGTAAGCACACTTTGAACTAACACTGTACACACTCTTCACCCCCCATTGCCCACAGCCAGGCCGCCATCAGGAATTATGGGGCCCCTTACACAGCTTCAAGCATGGGCCACCTGGAGCTGGGAGCATGGGCTGCCATCCAGGGCCCTGGGGACCTCTGGACCCTTTAATAAAAAATAAAATATATAAAAAAAATAAAAAATATATTTTTATATAAAAAAAAGGGGGGGGGGTTGCCATTCAGGGCCCTGGGGACCTCTGGGCAGTTTAATAAAAAAATAAAAAGTATAAAAAAAAAGGGGGAAGGGGGTTTCCAATCCGGCGCCCTGGGGGCCTCTGGGCATTTTAATAATAATAATAATAATAATAATAAAAAAAAAATATATATATATATATATATATATATATATATAAATATATATATTAGGGTTGTCCCAATACCAATACCAGTACTTGTACTCCCGCAAATACCCCTGATACCTAAATAGAATACTTGTCCCGCCGCCGCACATGCCGCAATGAAAGCTGCCGCACACGCCGCAATAAAAGGGGCCGCACACGCCGCATGGTTAAAGCGTGCGGGAACATCACAGCTTTCATTTGAATAGCTGTAGTGTTCCCGCGCGTATAGACACTCCCCCTTGCTCGGGATTGGATGGGTGATCGTGATCTGTCCAATCCTGAGCAAGGGGGAGTGTCTATATGCGTGGGAACACTACAGCTATTCAAATGAAAGCTGTGATGTTCCCCGGGCGGCTACTAGGTATGGGGGAAATGGCTGAAGGGACATGGCTGAAGGGACATGGCTGAAGGGACATGGCTGGAGGGACATGGCTGAAGGGACATGGCTGAAGGGACATGGCTGGAGGGACATGGCTGGAGGGACATGGCTGCATATGCGGGGGACATGGCTGGAGGGACATGGCTGAAGGGACATGGCTGAAGGGACATGGCTGGGGGGACATGGCTGCATATGTGGGGGACATGGCTGGGGGGACATGGCTGCATATGTGGGGGACATGGCTGGAGGGACATGGCTACATATGTGGGGGACATGGCTGGGGGGACATGGCTGCATATGTGGGGGACATGGCTGGGGGGACATGGCTACATATGTGGGGGACATGGCTGGAGGGACATGGCTGCATATGTGGGGGACATGGCTGGAGGGACATGGCTGCATATGTGGGGGACATGGCTGCGGGGACATGGCTGCATATGTGGGGGACATGGCTGGAGGGACATGGCTGCATATGTGGGGGACATGGCTGGGGGGACATGGCTGCATATGTGGGGGACATGGCTGGAGGGACATGGCTACATATGTGGGGGACATGGCTGGGGGGACATGGCTGCATTTGTGGGGGACATGGCTGCATATGTGGTGAACATGGCTGCATATGTGGGGGACATGGCTGCGGGGACATGGCTGCATATGTGGGGGACATGGCTGGAGGGACATGGCTGCATATGTGGAGGACATGACTGCATATGTGGGGGACATGGCTGCATATGTGGGGGACATGGCTGCATATGTGGGGGACATGGCTGCATTTGGGCACACATTTAAAAAAAGTATCGGTATTCGGTATCGGCGACTACTTGAAAAAAAAAGTATCGGTACTTGTACTTGGTCCTAAAAAAGTGGTATCGGGACAACCCTAATATATATATATATATATATATATATATATATATATATATATATATATATGGATACCCATACGGATCTTTATTAACCACTACATTAACGAGCCTATTTCTGAGATTTGGTGTTTACAAGTTAAAAACTGTTTTTTTTACTAGAAAATTACTTAGAACCCTCAAACATTATATATATATATATATATATATATATATATATATATATATATATATATATATATATATATATATTTATAACACCCTAGAGAAGAAAATGGCGGTTGTTGCAATACTGTCTGTCAGACCGCATTTGCGCAGCGGTCTTACAAGCACACTTTTTTTGGAAAAAATAGACTTTTTTGAATAAAAAAATAAGACAACAGTAAATTTCGCCCAATTTTTTTATATATTGTAAAAGATAATGTTATGCCGAGTAAAATGATACCCAACATGTCACGCTTCAAAATTGCACCCGGCTTGTGGAATGGCGACACATTTTTACCCTTTAAAATCTCCATAGGCGACGTTTAAAAAATTCTACAGGTTGCATTTTTGAGTTACAGAGGAGGTCTAGGGCTAGAATTGCTTTTGTTCTACCTATCGCAGCGATACCTCACATATGTGGTTTAAACATCATTTTCATATGCAGGCGCTACTCACGTATGCGTTTGCTTCTGCATATGAGCTTGGCGGGACGGGTGCTTAAAATTTATTTATTTTTCCTTATTTATTTTACCTTTTATTAAAAAAAAATTCACTGTTCTTTAAAAAAAAAATAGTGTCACTTTTATTCCTATTACATGTAAACATCCCTCATAATAGAAAAAGACATGATAGGTCCTCTTAAATATGAGATCTGGGGTCCAAAAGATCTCAGATCTCATATTTACACTAAAATAGAATAAAAAAAATGTATTTGAAAAAAATAAAATAAAATGTCCCTTTAAGAGCTATGGGCGGAAGTGACGTTTTGACGTCGCTTCCGCCCTGCATTGACTTGGAGACGGGTGGGGGCCATCGTCCCCTCACTCATCTTCATGTCAGGCTAGGGACAGGTCCGGATTGCCTACGCCGTTACTAAGATGTATTAGCGTACCTGTATCACAGGTGATTGTTACCCTGAATGGGTTATTGGATACTAATGTTCCCGGTTGAACCACTTATATATCTATTGGGATACTGTGATACATCTATTTTTACACTTTTGGTAACACTTTTTGTTGACCGTAGACAGATTGCTCTTAAGTGGACCTCTCCCTACCCGCCGAACATATCTGAGTGGATTTTAGATCTCAATAGGATTCTTCTTTTTGAAAAACGTATATACTCCCTAAGGAATTCCATGAGTAAGTTTGAAGCTACCTGGTCAAGATGGCTTCAATTCATGACCTAGGTATCATGTAAACTAATAGGTACTATATACTTTGTAATATCGGATGCTGTTTTCCTGTCCTTCTTTTTTCTCTTACATACATACTCCAAGAGCAGGGTGGGGGGTTTGGGCTGTGTTTAATGTGATTTTTTTGTATAATTTGACTGTATTGTCTTAATGTTGTTTGCATTAAAAAAAAAAAAAAAAGGATCTGATTTAACCACCCCACCCCACCCCAGGTCGGCATTACCCCCTCCATTGGTCATAGCGCCACGGCTTCCCCTCCGGCTAACCTGCCTCCTCTTTCAAGCCAATTAGAGCCTCATGTGTTTGAAAAAAAGACAGACCTCATAGAATGGCATTCGTTTGTCGCCCCACATGCAAACTAGGAGGGCGGCGCCCCTGCACCTCCTATGAACTGGCTGCCAATGCATGCAGGTAAGGTCAGGGGAACAATTGGGTTTGTGCGGAGGGTGTATTGTGTAAGTGTTGGCCATGAAATTGTCTTGCATACAAACGGCACACAATTGTCAGCCAACAGACACGAAACTATGTTTTTTTCAGCTCTTTAGTGCCACCTTTTAGGCACCTTCTGCTAATGTTGTGTTTGGAGAGCATTTCTTCCAAGCATGTGTGTTTGTACTTTAGGGTTTTGTCCAATAGACTTGTGCACACATGCTCGGAAGATCGGACAACAGACAAATGTTCGCAGAGAATATTAAAGCCTGCCAATCCAACATTTGACCCCAGAAAATCCAACAATAAATTGTCCGATGGAGCATACAAACGGTTGGATTTTCCACCAACAGCCTGTCATCACACAATTCCCATCTTTAAGCCAGATATACACACATCCCCTGACCAGGTAACAAGCCATGATAGCAGAAGTTTCTTCAAAACACTGAAATGGCCCCAACAACACTTCACAAAGCACGATACACAAAATATAGAAACGAAAAATGTAGCGCTAATATGAAAATTACATTTGTATACGGTGAGTATATAAGAGCCACTAGCACTGAACAGGGAGTGGCCCAAATGGAGTGCTCAAAGTAAATAGAGTTCCAAAGTCTATATGTAGACAGGTGGGTGATCATCCAATGAGGGGAAGACAAGCAAATTTCTATAGGTCACAATCTCATCGTGATCAGAGGAAAACGTAAATGCGCTTACCAGATGGGTTGGACTCAGGTACTGTACAGTAGTGAGTCAGACAGGCACTGTGGTATTTGGGAACCGGGACCACTGGAAACCGGAAGGCAGGATCACAACAGATGACTGGAATTGAGGCTGGGAATCCACATCAGACCCAGGTGTACCTTGAATGGTGTGGAACGTCAGGTTGTAGATTCCAGGTGGGATCCTTGAGCCAAAAATCAAAGGTTGGAGGCCTAGAATATGGCTGGGGCTCACCAAAGCCGCAAGGTGGATGTGGCATGCCCCTGTTGAAGGCTTATTCAGCCGAAACGCGTCGGGTTACCGCTATCTAGCACCCCATATTGCCAATCTGTGATCACTTTTTAATATATGTCATATTTTTGTTTTTATGACTTTTATCAATAAACCTTGATTGGTTGTACTCATCTGCACTATTGGAGCTTCCTGTTCTTCCTCTTTCCACATAACATCCACCTTGCGGCTTTGGTGAGCCCCAGCCATATTCTAGGCCTCCAACCTTTGATTTTTGGCTCAAGGATCCCACCTGGAATCTACAACCTGACGTTCCACACCATTCAAGGTACACCTGGGTCTGATGTGGATTCCCAGCCTCAATTCCAGTCATCTGTTGTGATCCTGCCTTCCGGTTTCCAGTGGTCCCGGTTCCCAAATACCACAGTGCCTGTCTGACTCACTACTGTATAGTACCTGAGTCCAACCCATCTGGTAAGCGCATTTACGTTTTCCTCTGATCACGATGAGATTGTGACCTATAGAAATTCGCTTGTCTTCCCCTCATTGGATGATCACCCACCTGTCTACATATAGACTTTGGAACTCTATTTACTTTGAGCACTCCATTTGGGCCACTCCCTGTTCAGTGCTAGTGGCTCTTATATACTCACCGTATACAAATGTGATTTTCATATTAGCGCTACATTTTTCGTTTCTATATTTTGTTGACTTTGTTTGTTTGTATGTGGCAGCTTTTTTACCTTTACCAATATTAGCGCAGTTTTTCCTTTATTTCCACGATACACAAAAGACAAAAATTATTTATACAAAACACACAAAAATAATATGTGTGCTACAATGAGCACTTCTAATACTTGCCATTGGTCTTCTATTAGCCCTTTACATGGCCAAATGTTGTGGGCAATTCTCAAATATCATGTTTGAATATCTAATCCCTTACAGTGTACTGTATAGTCATCTTTTCTTCCAGGTGTGCTGTGTGTATTTTAACTCCCAATAGCTTGGCATCGTGTACCAGAATTGTATAAGTATTCATTCATACTAGGGTTGTCCAGATACTAGTATCGGCATCGGTGTCGGGACCGATACCAAGTATTTGTGGGAGTACTTGTACTCGCCCAAATGCTCCCGATACCTAAATAGAATACTTTTTTTGTATTTATCAACATGTTCTGTGAAAATTCTTTGAGTTTTTTACTACTGCGTGACAAGCAAATAAAACATTTTTATTAATTTTTATTCTTTTATAATGTCTTGAGTTAGAGTTCTAGATATTTCTAAAGAAAATATCCTTAGTCTGTATTGTGGTTTGAAAACTGTCACATGACATTTAAAAAAAGTATCGGTATTCGGTATCGGCGAGTACATGAAAAAAAGTATCGGTACTTGTACTCAGTCCTAAAAAAGTGGTATCGGGACAACCCTAATTCATACAATAAAAACCACTGCAGGATTAACAAAGCTGCTTATTTTCATATTAACTGTAGGTTTTCGGAAGAAGTAAAAGCTACACATTGGAGCACTACAATTTTTGTAATAGCAGTAGAATTTAATAACCATTTGTGCTGTTTTTGTACTGGTATTTGGAAAGTGTAAATAAAGACATTAGGAAGTATATTAGGTAAGTAGTTGTAGTTTGTCAACACTGTTCCATTTCATAGTGGTGATGCATGAGCTAAGTTTTTGGACAATGCTTGTGATTTGTGGATCAATTGAAGTTCAGGTCCTCACCTATGGTCATAAATTATAGGCAGTGGAAGATACGGACATTAAAGGGCACCTTTCTAGGCACTTGCCGACTGCAGCACGCCGATTAACGTAGGCAGAATGGCACAAGAAGGCAAAAGGGCATACCCGTACGTCCCTTTGAATTACTAGCCTAGCGCACCATGGTAGTGTGCCCATGGGTCCCGCAAACATGATGTTTGCCGGAGGCACGCAATTGTGGCGTATTTAAACAAGGCATTTCCACCCACGTTCAAATACCTGGGGATACATGTTAACACAGATTTGTCCTCTTATGAACGTCTTAACGTTACCCTGATTGTATCGCATATGGAGACCAGGTTGAAAACCCGGGCCTCTTTACCGCTCAACCTCATAGGTCAAGTGAATATTTTTAAGATGATATATCTACCCAAATTTTTATATGTGTTTCGGGCATCTCCAATTTTTTTTTTGAAAAAACTTTAAAAAAAATTTTTACTCAATACTCTTTGCTTTTCTATGGCAGGGGTCGAACCCAAGAATTGCTAGGGCCTCTCTTCAGGCAGCTACGCTGGCTGGAGGGTTGGCCTGTCCAAATTTACGACGGTATTTTATAGCGTCGCAACTCGCGTATGTGTATGATTGGTTCCTGGAGACCTCCCTGTCCTGTTCCACTGCCCTATTGATTGCTCTGCTGGGCTCTAGGGAGACGACCTGCATAGGTCTGCTCCCGGACGCTGCTTCCCGTAGCTCCCCGATAGAGGTTAGCTGGCTGGCTTCGCATGAAGGTAATGGGTTGTCTCCCGGTGCTCCCTTGTGGCAAAACTCTAACTTCCCTGAGCTCCTGGGTCACCCATATTCTAGGTGGTGGACCCAAATGCGAGTCACACGAGTATCCCACGTCTTTGTTAATGACAAGTTTATTTCTTTTTATGATTTAAAAGTGAGAAGTGGGGTAGCGGATACATTTCTGTTCAAATACATGCTACTGCGTCACACGGTGCGGGCACAATTTGGGGGTCTGACCCAGGAGCTCACTGAATCACCTCTCGAGGAGCTTATGTCCTGCTCAGATATTGGGAAGCTGGTCACAACGGTTTACTGCCGCCTGCAGTCAGCGGGGGTTATGCCATTTCAGACTGCCCAGCGGAAGTGGGAGGTAGACATTCCGGGGCTGTCCAAAGAGGGGTAGGAGGAGGCCTCGGAGGTCTGCTTTCTTGATCTTATTGGGTCAAATGACCGATACGTCCAATGTTAATTTATTCACCAGCTGCACTATACGCCGGCTAGGCTGGCCCGTATGCGTCTAGTTTCTACAGTTTCCTGCCCTAGGTGCAGCTCATCGGAGGCCGATTATATACATATGTTTTGGTCATGCCCTGTTTTGACTACGTATTGGAAGGACTTGTTTTCTTTTTTTAGGGATACCCTGCACCTGTCTGTTCCTTTTGCTCCGGAAGTTGGGTTGCTGGGAGTGATCAATGACTCCATACCTACGATACCTGCTCGGACTATGATACGTATGATCTTGTTCTATGCCAGAAAAATGATTCTGTTACATTGGAAAAATGCCTCTGCTCCCACTATTCAAATGCTGTTCCGTATGATAAATAAGGTCTTACCGATGTATAAGTGCATATATAGGGATAGGGAGTGTCCTCAAAAGTTCACCAAGATATGGCAGCCATGGCTTGACATTGTGGACTACTTTTGGAGGGACACACCGCTCTCTCAGCCGTAAGTGGCTGGGGGGGGGGGTGGGTATGGGGGGGGGGGGGATTTGGACGGATGGTCGGGGCTGTTGTATGGTAGTGAGTGTCTGTGTGTGAGTGTGCTTGGCTTGTTTGTTTTGAGTCTGGAGTGATTCGTTACTGGTTCAGATGAATATAAGGTGTGGATCCCTAGTGATCCGCGGCAATTTTATCTGGGTCACTTGTTGTTATGGTCCCTCCGTTGGGGGCCTGGGGAAAAAATCTGAATGCTACGATGACTTCTGCCATGTATGATGCTGTCTCTGTGGTAATTTCTCTGTGAATTGTTACCGATTTTGTGCCTTTGCTCAATATACCTCTGTATATGCAGAAAACCAAATAAACAAAGTTTAAAAAAAACAAGGCATTTCCCTGTTCTACTGTCATCGGGGGCAGTGATCTCTGTCATGTTGTAGTGAGCCCATGACCCCATTCAGTTAGAACACATCCAGGGAACACACTTAACCCCTTGACCGCCCCCTCATGTCATTTATATAGTAATCAGTGGCTATTTGTAGCTATAACTTTTCCCTAAACTAATCAATATACACTTATTGTGATTTTTTAACCAAAAATATGTAGAAGAATACATATCGGCCTAAACTGTTGAAGACGTTTTTTTATATATTTTTTTTTTTGTATATTTTTGGGGGTATATTTATTATAGCAAAAAGTTAAAAATATTGTTTTTTCAAAATTGGCTGTCTTTTTTTTGTTTATAGCTCAAAAAATTTAACTACTTGAGATCCGCGCTATAGCTGAATGACGGCTTTAGCGCGGATCTAAATTACCAACAAGCCGTCAATTGACGGCTTGTCATTGGCAGCTTCCCTGCGCGCGCTCCAGAGTGCGCTGCGGGGAAACACTGTGTTGGCCGTGTCCCTTGGACACAGCCAATCACAGATCGCCGCGAACGGCCAATCAGAGTGGCCGTTTGCGATGCGATCTGTGCGGCCAATGAGAGATGATCTCATATGTAAACATATGAGATCATCTCTCATTGCCGTTTTACACAGAGACAGCGTCCGTGCTGTCTCTGGAGAGAAGGAGAGCGATCTGTGTCTCTTGTACATAGGGACACAGATCGGTCACCCCCCCAGTCACCCTCCCTCCCCCCACAGTTAGAACACTATACAGGGAATACATTTAACCCCTTCCTCACCCTCTAGTGTTAACCCCTTCAATGCCAATCACATTTATACAGTAATTAGTGCATTTTTATAGCACTGATCGCAGTATAAATGTGAATGACGCCAAAAATGTGTCAAAAGTGTCCGATGTGTCCGCCATAACGTCGCAGTCCCAATAAAAATCGCAGATCGCCGCCATTTCTAGTAAAAAAATAAATAAAAAAAAATAATTCTGTCCCCTATTTTGTAGGCACTATACATTTTGCGCAAACCAGACGCTTATTGCGATAATTTTTTTATTTTTTTTTACCAAAAATATGTAGAAGAATATGTATCGCCCTAAACTGAGAAAAAAAAAGTCTTTTTTTTTTTTTTTAAATTGGCATATTTATTATAGCAACAAGTAAAAAATATTGTATTTTTTTTCAAAATTGTCGCTCTTTTTTGTTTATAGCGCAAAAAATAAAAATCGCAGAGGTGACCAAATACCACCAAAATAAAGCTCTACTTGTGGGGAAAAAAGGACGTAAATTTTGTTTGGGAGCCATATCGCACGACCGCGCAATTGTCAGTTAAAGCGACGCAGTGCCGGAAGGGGGGTATAAGTGCCCAGTAAGCAAGTGGTTAAAAAACAGAGGTGATCAAATACCACCAAAACAAATCTCTACTTGTGGGGAAAAAAAGGACATCAATTTTGTTTTGGTACAAAGTTGCACGATTGCAATTGTCAGCTAAAGCGACGCAGTGCCAAATCGCAAAAAAATGCTCTGGTCAGGAAAATGGTTTCGGGGCTGAAATGGCTAGGATGCATTATCTTGTGCCAAAAAGGTGTCTCAGGGCATCATCCAAAGCTGGGAGATGGAAGAGCCCAAAAGAGGGCACATGGATGTAAGTTTGGTATTGGTTTTGTGAGATATCATACTTGTGTTAGTGACTAGCTGTTGTCTCTCTTTGTCTACAGATTTGATTAGCAGGATTGTAATTATTTTTATAAATTCTACTATGTTACAATAGTGAGATAAGGCCTCTCTAAAAAGCTAAACAAAACTTGCTTAAAAACAGTTGAATTAACCTGCCATTTGCTCATTATTTATTGTAGGTGTCCCACATTGGAAGGTGGAATGCTTTGGCATGGAAATTTGTGTGATAGGCATTGAGCCAGTAAGATTGTGCTGCAATCATTCAGTAATTACAGATCTACGTTTTGAAGAAATGTGTTCTTTCCAATGAATGAATATTCACCCAGTGATATATTTCACATGTATTAGCCCGTTTAGCAGAACAGATCATTGACAGTACATCAGATTTTTTATTTTTTTATTTTTAATTCTACATTTAAGTGCTTTTGGGGACATACTGTCTTTTTCACTGAGGGCACAGAATAAAAACAGGAAATGCAATTTGTATGGTTGTTTGACAAACACTTGCATTTCTAAAATTACCAGTGATCATCACAGGTGATATCATTTGCTGCTCAGTGATTGCAGTATTCTAGTCTGCATCTCCCCAAAGTAATACATAAAACCTGGCCTGTTAGTGGGCCCTGAGGAGTTGATGACCACTGGGCTAAACGAAAGGATGCATTTCAGTGATACAACATTTGATAGTTGAGGACTTTCCAGGTCGCAGTGAGACAGAAAGGTGATGACCCAGGACATGATTTAGACAATTCCAACCTACCCCCAAGGAAAATACAAGAACAAAATGGAATGGCTAAAATTTGCAAACTTCCACAAGGTCCATTTCTCAACACAAACCTTTTTCTGCTTAGGCATCTTGCTCAATATTTGGTGGTAAAAACAAGATATGAGTTCTAGCTGGGTTGAAAAGGCCACATTAGGAGTAGAGGAGGACGATGATACAACAAAGGAGGTATTCGAAAGAGGGGTAAACACCTCATTGTTTTTCCTCTTATACTGGCCAAACACTCATACTTTCGAATGACATTCATGAAGTTATTTAATCAAATGTTCATCCAAAAATCTTCTCGCTTTGGATACCTTTAGATTCAGTTACTGAAATCATTAACTATAACCAATTTGTCCTCTTATGTCCATTATGGGTCAACTAGCCAAAAGCAAAAAAATCCCTGTTAGACTTACCGGTAACTCTATTTCCAGGACAGCTACTTGAGAGATGATTGGCTCCACCCTCCACATGAAACACAAATCGGATACAATTTAAAAGGCCCCTCCCTTTCCTCTGACCCTCAGTTGTTAGAAGATCAAGTAAACCTCCACCAAAAGTGCACTCGGCAAAGGAAAAAAAACAGAAACTCATATAAAATCACCACCACCAGGTTAACAAGTTTGACCAGTGAAAAAACAGAATAGGGAATATAGACGCTCTCCTGGAAGGTTCCTGGAAATACTGTTACCGGTAAGTCTAACTGGGTTTTCCCCTCTCACCTTCCAGGACAGCTACTCGAGAGGATAAGCAAGATTCTATACCTTAGGGAGGGACACTAGCCTGAAGCCCTTTCCTACCAAAGGAGAGGTCCTGGCTGGAAAACATCCAAATTCTATAATGATTGACAAATGCATGAGAGGACCAGCTTTAGAAATTTCTTCCCATGATTCCAAAAGTTGTGAGGAACTCCTAAAACCACTGGACTTTTCTAGATAAAAGCAGAAGACATCTTTTCACATCTAAAAGACTAAACCTTCCCTCCTCAACATTCAAGGGAGAGGTACAGAAACTAGGAAGAACTACCTCCTGGGACCAATGAAAGTTTGAAGATACTTTAGGTAAATAGAAATGATCAGGCCTAAACACTACCCTGTCCTCCGGAAACTGCAGGATGGGGTCTCTACAGGAAAGAGACTCAAGATCAGAAATCTTTCTCCCTGACGTAATAGCCAAAAGGAAGGAAATCTTCAAAGAAATAGATTTCAGGGAAACCTCATGCAAAGGCTCAAAAGGAGCCCCTGTAAGAGCATTTAATACTAATGACAGATCCCAAGGAGGAATATATTTGACAACCTTGGGAGCATGTCTAGATCTAGCTTAAAGGAAACCTCCAGACTAAAGGATCTTCCAATAGTCTTCTTACTATAAAACAAAGATAGGGCAGTAATCTGAACCTTAAGGGTGCTGACAGAAAGTCCTTTTTCTACTCCCCTTTGCAAAAAAATCCAATATACAGGGAGTCGAAAAAAAATCTAAACTGGTTTTCTTTTGCCAGGAAAAAAGTTTTCCAAACTTTCCCATAGATTCTTCTTGTGACTAACTTATGGCTGTTCAAGATAGTTTGAATAACCCTCTCTGAACACCCCCTCAACTGAAGGATGCGCCACTCAGCCTCCAGGCTGTGAAATGGAAGGTCTGAGGGTTTGGATGCAACACCGGACCCTGATGGAGGGCCCTGAGAAAGGAAAACCAACTCCACCTGGGCCACCAGGTGGCAATCAGAATAAACTTCTGCCCAGTCCTAAATATTTGTCCGAACTACTAGAGGTAAGAGAGAAAAAGGAGGGAAGGCATAGGCCAGAGCGACATCCCATGGGAAGGAGAGAGTATCCGTCCCCAAGGACTCCGTCTCTCTCTCCAGTGAGAAGAACAAAGGCAGTTTTCTGTTGAGACTGGAGGCAAAAAGATCCACTGTAGGGAGACCCCATCTTATCACAACCCCCCGGAATGTGCCTTGATGTAGTTCCCACCCGCTGGAACTGATACTCACCCTGATCAGATCAAAAAATCTTCTAGTTATGGGAAAATCGATAAACTATGTACCAGAAAAAAGGCCATCACTTCGGCCATGATTTTTGTACAAAATACTTGGTGCTGCTGAGAGACCAAATAAAAGGGCATAGAACTGCCAATGACTTCCCCCCCCCCCCCCCCGACTTCAGACTCAACCGACCATGAGACCTGCTCACAGTAAAATTGCTTATGACGTCTCTGTTTAGGTTTCGCATCATTTGTGGTTTTTTTTTTCCCCCATACACATAAAGGAGAAAACAAGTATATATTTTGTTTGCTTTTACTGATTTTAATCTCCTATGTAGTCACTTAGTTATTGTTCCCTTATACCCGATCTCTTCCCTCCCCCCCTCCCCGCCCCACGGACCTCCAGTTACCTTTCTGTCTCTTCTAATCCGACTTGTTTTCTATCTAGTTACTTTATTATGTTATATTCAACCCTTAGTGAACTAAAAGGTCTTATAAGGTCCTATGCACCCATTAACTCCGCAAATTTCATTGAATGTTTAAACTCTGTCCACTTAGACCAAATCTCTTCATATTCCTCTAACCCGTCTACGTCACTTAACCTTAAGAATTCTAAGTTTTGAATATAATTTATTTTGTTACACCATTCTCTAATAGAAGGACTTACCGTATCTTGCCAGTGACTGGCTATCAAACTTTTAGCTGCTGTTAACAAATAGGGTACTAGACTTTTCTGATATTGTTTAGATGGTAATCTGATCCTCTGATGTAAACCTCCCCATGGATCATCTGGGATTTCTATGTCCGTTATTTCGGTTGTTAAATTTCTAATCCTTCTCCAGTACCCTTTTATTTTTGGGCATGTCCATCATATATGTGCCATATCTCCGATCTGTCTCCGCGCCAGCAGAGTTCTGAGACTTCTTTCTTAGATTTGTGTGCCTTGTCTGGGGTGATGTACCACCTCGTCAGACATTTGTAGTTTAGTTAAGTTATTTTACTATTTGCTGACGAGGTATGCACTCTTCTCCAGATTTGTTTTAAATCTAAGTTACTCAAAGAGGACTCCAATTCTTCCTCCCATTTTTTAATATATGGTGGAATGTCCAATAGCTCTACTTCTATTAAACTTTTGTATATCTTAGAGGTTACTCCTTTCCCTTCTTTCCCTTCGCTGATTTTCTCGAGGGGACGTAGATTTTCCGTAGATCTACACGGCTGGGGGAGGGCTTCAAAAAAATGTTTTAACTGACTATATCGCCATTCGTTTATCTCTATTACTTCTCCTCTGCCTTGTAATTCCTCATAGGTACTGTTATAGGTATGTCTCGCGTCATAACATCTCTCAGCTGAGCATTTTTTTTTTCGTATCCAGTTCTGCCAATGACTTGGTCCGTTTTCCATGAGATCCGCAAATCTTAGGAACCTTCGGTGACTCTGGCAGATTGGTACAAGCTAAGAGTCCTGAAGATAAAGGCTTATCATTAAGACTCCTGGCAACAACAGACTCCTACAGAATAAATGTTCTCCACCCGAAACGTCTGTTGACTATGAATTTGTTCAGGACGCTTAAATTGATGACCATACGAAAGCCACCGGATGCTTTCTTTTGAATTTCCAGAACAGGAGAATAACTTCCTCTGTTTACCACACAGAAATTAGATTCATCATGGCTTTTTGTCTCTCTTGGTCTCTCGGCAGATGGGTAAGACTTTTGAATTCCAATCTGTAACCCTTTCCCAATGATTGGAGAATAAAGGAATTGTTGGAAATCTCTGCCCATTGTCTGATGAAATGGGACAACCTTACCCCTACACCTATCCATGTACATAAAAAAGATGCAAACATAGTTACATAGAAGAATGTCATCTCATAACTCTGAGTACATTTTCATCACTGGGGATTTTTGGAATGAGCTGAAGGAGCAAGGAGAGCCCCCCCTTTTTGCTTGTCTTTGTTAAAAGACCACTTCTTCTTTGCCTGTTGCCTGTGGGTTTTAAAATTAACCTTGTTTTGAAAGCCACAAAAAGGCCTCTTATTCTAAGGCTTATTTATTTGGGAAGAAGGGAACCGTTTACTCTTATCAGAGGAACAAACTAGGACTTCCACTAAGGAGGAACTGAATAAGAGCTTGCCTTCAAAGGGTATGCCAGAGAGTTTATTCTTGGAGGTAAGATCCCCTTCCCAAGATTTAAGCCAGATAGCTCGCCTAGCTGAATTAATGAGAGCAGAAGACCTGGCTGCAGATTTTACAGAATCTGCTGCTGCATCAGCTAAAAAGGCAACTGACCTGGCAATGAGTGAGAGACTCCCTAATCTCCTCTTTGGGGGTGTCAGGTGAAAGAAGATCATCCGGACTCTGAACTTTAACCTCTTGGATACCTGGGACATAGGGGCCATAGGTGTGCGCAAGGGGGGTGCCAGGTGTGCCTGGGCACACCCTAATTATAGAATTGGCAACCCATCAATGGCAATCTCCCCAGTGATCATGGGTGACAGGTAAACTGCAACCCTTCCTTGCTGCCCCCAAGAACCTGGACAGGAGGTGGAATTTAGTAGAACCAATCTGTATTTTCCACCTGCAGCAGCTGAAGTAGGCTTCTCCTCCTCTCTCTCTCTCTCGCCGACATTCAGCTGCCACAAAAGGAAAATACCAATACCATACCCATTTATGCCCCCCCCAGTCCCTGTTCTTTCTACTGCCTGGGTCCCCCTGTGAGCTCCCTTGCTCCTCGTCCCCCATTGCTTCAGTATGGAGAGCTGGGAAGAGGCCGGTATATATCTCACACACGCATGTGTGTTGGAACTTTGAGGTGCACACCCTAATGCAATAGGCTGCGCAAACCTATGATAGGGGCATCTAATCTAGGAAACTTAAAGAAAACGTCCTTGAACGCAGACTCAAAAGGAAACCTTCTTTTGTGTCCTCTGGACTGAAACAACCTTTTTCAGGTTCTTTCCACTTAGAAATAATCATGTCCTTAAGTGACTGGTGTATCAGAAAAGCTCTCGACTTCCACCCCTGTAGACCCCTATACATTCTATCCTGTACAGATTGGGCTTGCTGTGGCATCACAATCTGCTCTGAGATATATATTGACTTTAGTAGTTTGTCAATATCTTCGACTGGAAAAAGATACTTAGTTGAGCTACCCATATCTTCCTCTGATGCAGACTCCTCATCACATGAAGAAACCGGATTACCACCTTCTTCCAGATCAGAAGCACTGTGTGAACTAATGGTCTCAGATACTAACAGAGGAAGGGATTTAGCCGAGGCTGAAGGCTCTTGAGCTATGGCTCTAGATGAGGAAGGTCCTAGTCCAGCTACCCTGTCATTAAAGGACCGAAAGGAGGCCACTACCTCCTTCATAGAAGACATTAACCACATAAAAAGAGGAAGTCTCTGAACTAGCTCTGGGTGGAATACAATCCTCACAAAATAGTTTATTATAACTATCAGAAAGCCTGGCCCTACAGTTCCCACATTTCTTCTTCACCGGTTTGGCCTAAAAAAAAAGCAAAAACAAGAACCATAAACAAAAAAAGTCCATACAAAAAAGACCCCTGCTGTGAAAGCTATCCAAAGACAAGGGCTTACCGTGGTGGCAGTATGGGACCTGAATGCTGCCGCTGGTTCAATCTGAGCGGGCGCTCCATCCTCAGTCCTGTCCCCAAGCTCCATTAAGCAAGAGGAGATTGGCCAGACTAATAGACTGCTGCTCTACTGCTAAATGCACCTGTCCGGCCTTCAGCAGACTGTTCCCCAAGCAGCATGTCCTCAGTGTATCCACGCCATGCTTCCTTACAGAAAAAACAGCCGCCTGGACATGCGCCATGTGACCTCCAGTTCCGGCGCCATCTTGCTGTGCCCCCGAAAGTCCTCAGATACCATCTTGGTATACCGGCGGTGAAGCACGAGGAGGACACAGTTCCACAAAGCCAGAGCGAGGGGAAAAATGGAAGGGAGTTGCCACCACTCACACCACCAGGTAGGCAAGTTACCTTAAAAATAGGGAACCCTTCTGGTCAGAAAGTACAGGACTATCACCAAGGACTTGGCCACAACTAGTCCTGGATGATACCGGAGAAGGGGGGTCCACCAACCACAGTTACCAGACCTAAGAAAACAAAAAATATGCTCCTGGATGGTCTGGAAACACAAAACAACTGACTGTCAGAGGAAAGGGAGGGGCCTTTTAAATTGTATCTGATTTGTGTTTTCTGTGGAGGGCGGAACCAATCATCTCTCAAGTAGCTGTCCTGGAAGGTGAGAGGGGAAAAAATTAAGAATTTTCATTAATACATTTGGCCAATCTAATATTCTATTAGATCCTTTTAGACCCAATCTAATATCCTGTTAGATTGTAAGTTCACAGGAGCAGGACCCTCCTACCCCTCTTTTATCGAATTGTATTGTTGTATTGTCTCTCTTTATATTGTAAGCACTGCACAAACTGTTAGCGCTATATAAATCCTATATTAAAATAATATCCAAAGTAGATATACACAGTTCTGTACAACTGCCAATTTTTTTAATCTTGCAGTTGGATTGAATGATGGCAAAGACTAGCCAAGATAGCGGCTTCAGATAGTAATGGTGGTTGCAGGTGATACACTTTATTTCAGAGGGGAGGTTTGAACCCAGCTACTCCTGTATTTGAACCAACAGCCCAAAACGTTGTGCCTACAGTTCCATGGAAGGAGGTTTGCTAGAGACCTCTATTGTTGCATTGCCCCTTAATATAGAAATTAGGGGTGAATTGGTCTGCTTGTTTATTACTGAGTCACACATTATTTTGTAACTGTTTCCATATACTTGTTAAAATGTTTCTTATTGCTTTTCTATCTGTTGGCTGCTGATTTAGGCCCCTTCACATGAGCGGACCGTTCGTCCGCTAATTACAAGTCCATTTACGGACTTGTAATTGGCCCCTATGGGATCGCGTCCGTTAGCAGATGATGCATCCGCTTACGTCCGCAACGATCCGCGTCCGTTAAGGTCCAGTTTTTCGGATGGAAGAAAACACTATTTTTCTTCCGTCCGGCGGATCGGATCGGATGAAAACGGATAGATGGTCCGTTTTCATCCGATTCCCCATAGGCCGAAGCCGAAGCCGACGAACACACATGGAGCGGACCGAAAAATGGACCGCTCCGTGTGAAAGAGGCCTTATTGTGTGTTCTTACAATAAATATTCACCCTTCAGCCATGGTGTGTCGGGGGGCATGGCATTGCCAGGGAGGTTGTTGAACTCCAGAGTCAGGTGACCTAAACATCAGTGGCTCCTTCAAGGGGTCAGCACTACATGTTTTCATCTAATTCATGATTAATGTTACAATATTTCACCCATGAATCAGTAAATATACCAAAAGACATGGCTGGCCGAATATGGGAGATCAATGCCAGATAGGGGGAGTCTGCATCCTTTTATAAAACGCACTAGTGAAATGATCCTGGAAGAGGAATCAATCTTCTGGGGGGGAAGTAGCCATTCCCTACTGTTCCCCCCAAGATAAAGCTAGGGCCAGGATTTTCTGCATAGCATTGTAATGAAATTGTGCATGTTTATGTCATAGCTATTAAAAAAAGACTGCTTGGTGGCCAGACCTTTCAAATGACATTCCATGTCTACAGATATGTTTGTGTTGGCGTCTAGTGATGTCACATAAATACACAGTGCAATCATTTGTTTTATGATACATTTCTGTGAATTACTTGCTGTAAGCTCTCAGTTGTCTGCAAGGACATATATATCGTCACAGAAAAGCTTTAAGTATTAACTGATTGTTATGGTACAATATAGTATATCCAGTGGTTTTATTTGTATGTATACATATGAACAACTACATCTATAATTATACTGTTACAACATTATAGAGATTATACTAATCCATAGTCAAATGCTTTTGCAAGCAACTGATTCATGCAAACCAAACATTGTCTTTGGTTTATACTGATTCTTAAGATTCTTTAAAAATTACTGGGATACAAATAATATTACACATGTGATGTTAGTATATGGTAAATGAAGCTTTTGAAAAACAGGGGAATTTTTCCATGGCAAATTGGACTGTAAGTAAGAGACATAGCAGTTTATTTACTAAACGCAAATAGACTGTGCAGTTTTAAAGTCCCCAGACTTCCCTAGAGCTTACTGAATGTGGTGAAGCTTCACATTGTAAAGAATAATCAGGGGGAAAAAAACAAAAAAATTGCATTTTTGCTTAACTACTTGCTTACTGGGCACATAAACCGCCCTCCTGCCCAGGTGAAATTTCAGCTTCCGGCACTGCGTCGCTTTAACTGACAATTGCGCGGTCATGCGACGTGGCTTCCAAACAAAATTGACGCCTTTTTTTGCCCACAAATAGAGCTTTCTTTTGGTGGTATTTGATCACCTCTGCGGTTTTTATTTTTTGCGCTATAAAGAAAAAAAGCAACAATTTTGAAAAAAAAATTCAATATTTTTTACTTGTTGCTATAATAAATAGCTAAATTTAAAGAAAAAAAAAATTCTCAGTTTAGGTCGATACGTATTCTTCTACATATTTTTGGTAAAAAGAAAAAAATCGCAATAAGCGACTGGTTTGCACAAAAGTTATAGCGCTTACAAAATATGGGACAGAATTATTATTATTATTTTTTTTACTAGTAATGGCGGCGATCTGCGATTTTTATTGGGACTGCGTCATTATGGCGGACACTTTTGACACATTTTTGGCGCCATTTACATTAATACAGCGATCAGTGCTATAAATTTGCACTAATTACTGTATAAATGTGACTGGCATTGAAGGGGTTAACACTAGGGGGTGAGGTAGGGGTTAAATGTCTACCTGTATAGTGTTCTAACTGTGGGGGGAGGGGGGTGACTGGGGGAGGTGATCGATGCTGTGTCCCTATGTATAAGGGACACAGATCAGTCTCCTCTCTCCCTGACAGGACGTGGAGCTCTGTGTTTACACACAGAGCTCCACGTCCCTGCTCTGTCATTGTCGATTGCGTGTACCTGGCGGACATCGCGACCGCCAGGCACGTGCATCGGCATCTTGGGGACGCGCCTGGTGCACGCGTGCCGCCGCTAGGAGCGTGCGTGCCGCCGCCGGCGCTCTCGCGCGCCCCCCCAGTGGCCGGAGGAATCCAGGACGTCAATTGACGTCCTGTTGGATTTTCAGAGCCACCGTGAGGCCGTCTTTTGACAATGGCCCGGGGGTCAAGTGGTTAAACATGATTGGATGATGGAAATCAGCAGAGTTTCACCACATTCACTTAGCTCTGGGGAAAATTAGTGCAACTGCACTTGTAAAGTGTACAGTCTATTCGTTTAATCAAAAAAGATGAAAAGCCCCCAACATAACATCACCCCTCATATAATGCATGTACTTGAAAAAATGGATCAATAAGCATAAAGTGAATGGCACTGCACCGTCTCCGCATCAAAGGGAAGCTGCTACAACCACAAGATGTAAAAGAGGATAGCGGGATAAAAGTACAATAGAGCAGGATAGGAGCTTGGGATAAGGGGGCCTTTTACACACTTTCAATTAAGGTTGGTAAAGAAAATATGTTGAGACTGGATTTTAAAAGGGGTAGGGAAATGAAATGTATGTATTTGAAGGGTTATACTATTATGTATTTAAGAAGAATGTTTTGTAATGAACTGAAATTAAAATTAATAAAGAGATTTTAGAAAAAATATATAAAAAAGTGGGTTTAGGTGCAAAGTAATGAGCACACTTGTAGTATACACCAAGTGGGTTTAGGTGCAAAGTAATGAGCACACTTGTAGTATACACCAAGTGGGTTTAGGTGCAAAGTAATGCGCACACTTGCACTATACACCAAGAGGGTTTATGTGCAAAGTAATGAGCAGTGCACACTTGTAGTATACACCAAGTGGGTTTAGGTGCAAAGTAATTAGCACACTTGCAGTATACACCAAGTGGGTTTAGGTGCAAAGTAATGAGAAGAGAAAAATGGGTTTCAATTCACCACTAATGCCACTTAAAGATTCAAAATACTTTGTACCAGGGATGGAGAAGGTATCTGGGAACTGGATAAAAAAAAAAATGCTCAGCTGAAAGATATCATGACGCGAGACAAGTTAAGTACTTATGAGGAATTAAAAGCCAGAGGGGAAGTATTGGAAATAAATGAATGGTGATATGGTCAGCTAAAACATTTTTTTGAAGCTCTTTCCCAGCCGTATAGAGCGATGGAAAACCTTCGCCCCCTCGAGAAAATTAGCGTTGGGAAAAGAGGAAAGGGAGTAACTTCTAAGATATACAAAAGTTTAATAGAATTAGAGCAGTTGGACATTCCACCATATATTAAAAAATGGGAGGAAGATTTGGGGTCCCCCCTGAGTAATCTAGACTTAAAACAAATCTGGAGAAGAGTGTATACCTCCTCCAGGGGCGGACTGACAACTCATGGGGCCCCCGGGCAATAGAAGATTATGGGGCCCCCGGGCTTACAGATGGCCACCATGCCAGGAGGCAGTACAGAGGCGGGGCAGCTAAAATCTCTGGATTTTCACATCAAAAGCATGTCAGTTTCGGACATATCAGGGACAGATGTAAAAAAAACACAGATTTTTACATACTGTCCCTGGTTTTACTGAGACTGGCAACCCTAATGGGGCCCCCTAGTGGCATGGGGCCCTCGGGCAGTGCAATAACTGAATTAAACTATAAATGCCTGACGAGGTGGTATATCACTCCAGACAAGGCGCACAAATATAAGACAGAAGTTTCAGAACTTTGTTGGCGCGGATGTAGACAGATCGGAGATATGGTACATATATGGTGGACATGTCCAAAAATAAAAGAGTACTGGAGAAGGATTAGAGATTTAATAACTAAAATAACGGGCATAAAAATCCTAGACGATCCTTGGGGATGTTTACATCAGAGGATCAGACTATCATCTAAATTATACCAGAAAAGCCTAGTACCCCATATGCAGGGCTTTTTTTCAGGGGGAACTTGGGGGAACTCAGTTCCACCACCTCTGGCTCAGAGCCTTTGGTGCCTGCTCATCACAAACACTTGTAAACACAGAAGTCTGGTTTCTGTGTTTACAAGTGACAGCCCTGCACTCTGTGTGTAACACCCTGAACTCTGTATGGAATGCAATCCTGGTATTTAATGCCCCTTTAAGACCCCTCTACTGTTTGTGAAATATGAGAGGGGTCGTGGTTGAGTTCCTGCACCTATTTTCTGAGAAAAAAAGCTCTGCCCATATGTTAACCGTAGCCAAAAGTCTGATAGCCAGTCACTGGCAAGACATGGAAAGTCCCTCTATTAGAAAGTGGTGCAACAAAATAAACTACACTCAAAACTTAGAATTCTTAAGGTTAAGTGATGCAGATGGTTTAGAGCAGGGGTCTCCAAAGTACGGCCCGCGGGCCACATCCGGCCCGCCAGGCCATTTCCTCCGGCCCGCAGCTGGAGTCCCTGGTCCACCTGTTAGTTGTTGAACCTGCGCTGAATATTCGTCCCTAGCAATATGCAGCGCAGGTCCTGCAATCTCTCCCGGCGTCTCACTGTGTTTGTGTTGGCTGCTGGGTCCACGGGCATCCTAGCAGCCAATGATTTGTTTTAGACCCGTTGCCACACCTCCCTGCTCCGCCTCCCGCCTCGCTGTTAACCAGTAACGAGTGTGTATTAAGGCGGGGCGGGAGTCGGGAAGTGCAGCAGGTCTGAACAGCCAGTGTGTGTAATGTCTGACGCGCTGGTAAAGTACACATGCATGGAGGAGGGAGGGGGGCTGATGCGAGATGATTACTGTACACTACTGTGGAGGGTGGCTGAATGGCTCCGATATGGCACAAACATCCGGGTGCTGATAATTCTGATGGGGACACAAGTGGGAGGTGCTCTAATGGGGATACAAGTGACAAGTAGGGGGGGGTGCTCTTATGGGGACACCAGTGGGGGGGTGCTCTAATGGGGACACCAGTGGGGGGGGTGCTCTAATGGGGACACCAGTGGGGGGGTGCTTTTGTGGGGACACCAGTGGGGGGGTGCTTTTGTGGGGACACCAGTGGGGGGGTGCTCTTGTGGGGACACCAGTGGGGGGGTGCTCTTGTGGGGACACCAGTGGGGGGGTGCTCTTGTGGGGACACCAGTGGGGGGGGGTTTAATGGGGACACCAGTAGGGGGTGCCCTAATGGGGACACAGATGTGTGGGGACACAGATGTGTGGGGAGACTATTGGGGCCACAGATGTATGGGGACACCAATGTGGGGACACAGATGTATGAGGAGACTGGTGGGGAAACCAATGTGGGGACACAGATGTATGAGGAGACTGGTAGGGAAACAGATGTGTGGGGACACAGATGTGTGGGGACCCAGATGTGTGGGGACACCAGTGTGGGGACCCAGATGTGTGGGGATACCAGTGTGTGGACACAAGTGTTGGGACACTGATTTATGGGGAGACTGGTGGAGTCACAGATGTGTGGGGACATAGATGTATGAGGAGACTGGTGGGGTGAAGATGTATGAGGAGACTGGTGGGGATCACAGATGCATGGGGACACGAATGTGGGGACACAGATGTATGAGGACACTGGTGGGGTCACAGATGTGTGGGGACACAAGTGTGGGGGACACTGATTTGTGGGGAGACTGGTGTCCCCATACATCTGTGTCCCCATACATCTGTGTCCCCACCAGTCTCCCCACAAATCAGTGTCCCCACACTTGTGTCTCCACACATCTGTGTCCCCACCAGTCTCCTCATACATCTGTGTCCCCACATTAGTGTCCCCATACATCTGTATCCCCAACAGTCTCCCCACAAATCAGTGTCCCCACACTTGTGTCCCCACACTTGTGTCCCCACACTTGTGTCCCCACACATCGGTGTCCCCAACAGTCTCCTCATACATCTGTGTCCCCAGCAGTCTCCTCATACATCTGTGTCCCCACATCGGTGTCCCCACAGATCTGTGTCCCCACCAGTCTCCCCACACATCTATGTCCCCACACTTGTGTCCTCACACATCTGGGTCCCCACACTGGTGTCCCCACACATCTGTGACCCCCACCAGTCTCCTCATACATCTGTGTCCCCAGCAGTCTCCTCATACATCTGTGTCCCCACATCGGTGTCCCCACACATCTGTGTCCCCACCAGTCTCCCCACACATCTATGTCCCCACACTTGTGTCCTCACACATCTGGGTCCCCACACTGGTGTCCCCACACATCTGTGACCCCGCACTGGTGTCCCCGCACATCTGTGTCCCCACCAGTCTCCTCATACATCTGTGACCCCACATTGGTGTCCCCATACATCTGTGTCCCCACCAATGTGGGGGCACAGATGTATGAGGAGACTGGTGGGGACACAGATGTGTGGGGACACCAGTGTGGCGACCCAGATGTGTGGCGACCCAGATGTGTGGGGACATAGATGTGTGGGGACACAGATGTGTGGGGAGACTGGTGGGGACACAGATGTATGGGGACACCAATGTGGGGACACAGATGTATGAGGAGACTGGTGGGGTAACAGATGTGTGGGACACAGAATTGTGGGGACACCAGTGTGGGGGCACAGATGTATGAGGACACTGGTGGGGACACAGATGTGTGGGGACACAAGTGTGGGAACACAGATTTGTGGGGAGACTGGTGTCCCCATACATCTGTGTCCCCACCAGTCTCCTCATACATCTGTGACCCCACATTGGTGTCTCCATACAACTGTGTCCCAACCAGTCTCCTTATACAACTGTGTCCCCACCAGTCTCCCCACACATCTGTGTCCCCAACAGTCTCCTCATACATCTGTGTCCCCACATCGGTGTCCCCACACATCTGTGTCCCCACCAGTCTCCCCACACATCTATGTCCCCACACTTGTGTCCTCACACATCTGGGTCCCCACACTGGTGTCCCCACACATCTGTGACCCCGCACTGGTGTCCCCGCACATCTGTGTCCCCACCAGTCTCCTCATACATCTGTGACCCCACATTGGTGTCCCCATACATCTGTGTCCCCACCAATGTGGGGGCACAGATGTATGAGGAGACTGGTGGGGCCACAGATGTGTGGGGACACCAGTGTGGCGACCCAGATGTGTGGCGACCCAGATGTGTGGGGACATAGATGTGTGGGGACACAGATGTGTGGGGAGACTGGTGGGGACACAGATGTATGGGGACACCAATGTGGGGACACAGATGTATGAGGAGACTGGTGGGGTAACAGATGTGTGGGGACACAGAATTGTGGGGACACCAGTGTGGGGGCACAGATGTATGAGGACACTGGTGGGGACACAGATGTGTGGGGACACAAGTGTGGGAACACAGATTTGTGGGGAGACTGGTGTCCCCATACATCTGTGTCCCCACCAGTCTCCTCATACATCTGTGACCCCACATTGGTGTCCCCATACAACTGTGTCCCCACCAGTCTCCTTATACAACTGTGTCCCCACCAGTCTCCCCACACATCTGTGTCCCCAACAGTCTCCTCATACATCTGTGTCCCCACATCGGTGTCCCCACACATCTGTGTCCCCACCAATCTCCCCACACGTCTGTGTCCCCACACTGGTGTCCCCACACATCTGTGTCCTCACCAGTCTCCTCATACATCTGTGTTCCCACCAATGTGGGGACACAGATGTATGAGGAGACTGGTGGGGACACAGATGTGTGGGGACACCAATGTGGGGACATAGATGTATGAGTAGACTGGTGGGGTAACAGATGTGTGGGGACATAGATGTATGAGGAGACTGGTGGGGTCACAGATGTATGAGGAGACTGGTGGGGACACAAATGTGTGGGGACACCAATGTGGGGACACAGATGTATGAGGAGACTGGTGGGGACAAATATGTGTGGGGACACCAGTGTGGGGACACAAGTGTGGGGACACCAGTGTGGGGACACCAGTGTGGGGACACAAGTGTGGGGACACAAGTGTGGGGACACTGATTTGTGGGGAGACTGGTGGGGACACATGTATGGGGACACCAATGTGGGGACACAGATGTATGAGGAGACTGGTGGGGACACAGATGTGTGGGGACACCAATGTGGGGACATAGATGTATGAGTAGACTGGTGGGGTAACAGATGTGTGGGGACATAGATGTATGAGGAGACTGGTGGGGTCACAGATGTATGAGGAGACTGGTGGGGACACAAATGTGTGGGGACACCAATGTGGGGACACAGATGTATGAGGAGACTGGTGGGGACAAATATGTGTGGGGACACCAGTGTGGGGACACAAGTGTGGGGACACAAGTGTGGGGACACTGATTTGTGGGGACACTGATTTGTGGGGAGACATGTATGGGGACACCAATGTGGGGACACAGATGTATGAGGAGACTGGTGGGGACACAGATGTGTGGGGACACCAGTGTGGGGACACAGATGTGTGGGGACCCAGATGTGTGGGGACATAAATGTATGAGGAGACTGGTGGGGTCACAGATGTATGAGGAGACTGGTGGGGGTCACAGATGTGTGGGGACACCAATTTGGGGACACAGATGTATGAGGAGACTGGTGGGGGTCACAGATGTGTGGGGACACCAATGTGGGGGCACAGATGTATGGGGACACCAATGTGGGGGCACAGATGTATGGGGACACCAATGTGGGGACACCAATGTGGGGACACAGATGTGTGGGGACACCAATGTGGGGACATAGATGTATGAGTAGACTGGTGGGGTAACAGATGTGTGGGGACATAGATGTATGAGGAGACTGGTGGGGTCACAGATGTATGAGGAGACTGGTGGGGACACAAATGTGTGGGGACACCAATGTGGGGACACAGATGTATGAGGAGACTGGTGGGGACAAATATGTGTGAGGAGACTGGTGGGGACACCAATGTGGGGACACAAGTGTGGGGACACTGATTTGTGGGGAGACTGGTGGGGACACATGTATGGGGACACCAATGTGGGGACACAGATGTATGAGTAGACTGGTGGGGTAACAGATGTGTGGGGACAACAGTGTGGGGACACAGAATTGTGGGGACACCAGTGTGGGGGCACAGATGTATGAGTAGACTGGTGGGGTAACAGATGTGTGGGGACAACAGTGTGGGGACACAGAATTGTGGGGACACCAGTGTGGGGGCACAGATGTATGAGGAGACTGATGGGGACACAGATGTGTGGGGACACCAATGTCGGGACACAGATGTATGAGGAGACTGGTGGGGACAAATATGTGTGAGGAGACTGGTGGGGACACCAATGTGGGGACACTGATTTGTGGGGACACTGATTTGTGGGGACACATGTATGGGGACACCAATGTGGGGACACAGATGTATGAGGAGACTGGTGGGGTAACAGATGTGTGGGGACAACAGTGTGGGGACACAGAATTGTGGGGACACCAGTGTGGGGGCACAGATGTATGAGGAGACTGGTGGGGACACAGATGTATGAGTAGACTGGTGGGGTAACAGATGTGTGGGGACATAGATGTATGAGGAGACTGGTGGGGTCACAGATGTATGAGGAGACTGGTGGGGACACAAATGTGTGGGGACACCAATGTGGGGACACAGATGTATGAGGAGACTGGTGGGGACAAATATGTGTGGGGACACCAGTGTGGGGACACAAGTGTGGGGACACAAGTGTGGGGACACTGATTTGTGGGGACACTGATTTGTGGGGAGACATGTATGGGGACACCAATGTAGGGACACAGATGTATGAGGAGACTGGTGGGGACACAGATGTGTGGGGACACCAGTGTGGGGACACAGATGTGTGGGGACCCAGATGTGTGGGGACATAAATGTATGAGGAGACTGGTGGGGTCACAGATGTATGAGGAGACTGGTGGGGGTCACAGATGTGTGGGGACACCAATTTGGGGACACAGATGTATGAGGAGACTGGTGGGGGTCACAGATGTGTGGGGACACCAATGTGGGGGCACAGATGTATGGGGACACCAATGTGGGGGCACAGATGTATGGGGACACCAATGTGGGGACACAGATGTATGGGGACACCAATGTGGGGACACAGATGTGTGGGGACACCAATGTGGGGACATAGATGTATGAGTAGACTGGTGGGGTAACAGATGTGTGGGGACATAGATGTATGAGGAGACTGGTGGGGTCACAGATGTATGAGGAGACTGGTGGGGACACAAATGTGTGGGGACACCAATGTGGGGACACAGATGTATGAGGAGACTGGTGGGGACAAATATGTGTGAGGAGACTGGTGGGGACACCAATGTGGGGACACAAGTGTGGGGACACTGATTTGTGGGGAGACTGGTGGGGACACATGTATGGGGACACCAATGTGGGGACACAGATGTATGAGTAGACTGGTGGGGTAACAGATGTGTGGGGACAACAGTGTGGGGACACAGAATTGTGGGGACACCAGTGTGGGGGCACAAATGTATGAGTAGACTGGTGGGGTAACAGATGTGGGGACAACAGTGTGGGGACACAGAATTGTGGGGACACCAGTGTGGGGGCACAGATGTATGAGGAGACTGATGGGGACACAGATGTGTGGGGACACCAATGTCGGGACACAGATGTATGAGGAGACTGGTGGGGACAAATATGTGTGAGGAGACTGGTGGGGACACCAATGTGGGGACACTGATTTGTGGGGACACTGATTTGTGGGGACACATGTATGGGGACACCAATGTGGGGACACAGATGTATGAGGAGACTGGTGGGGTAACAGATGTGTGGGGACAACAGTGTGGGGACACAGAATTGTGGGGACACCAGTGTGGGGGCACAGATGTATGAGGAGACTGGTGGGGACACAGATGTGTTGGGACACCAGTGTGGGGACACAGATGTGTGGGGACACAGATGTGTGGGGACATAAATGTATGAGGAGACTGGTGGGGTCACAGATGTATGAGGAGACTGGTGGGGACACAAATGTGTGGGGACACCAATGTGGGGACACAGATGTATGAGGAGACTGGTGGGGACAAATATGTGTGAGGAGACTGGTGGGGACACAAGTGTGGGGACACTGATTTGTGGGGACACATGTATGGGGACACCAATGTGGGGTCACAGATGTATGAGGAGACTGGTGGGGACCCAGATGTGTGGGGACACCAATGTGGGGACACAGATGTATGAGGAGACTGGTGTGGACACAGATGTATGAGGAGACTGGTGGGGGTCACAGATGTGTGGGGACACCAATGTGGGGACACAGATGTATGGGGACACCAATGTGGGGACACAGATGTATGGGGACACCAATGTGGGGACACCAATGTGGGGACACAGATGTATGGGGACACCAATGTGGGGACACAGATGTATGGGGACACCAATGTGGGGACACAAATGTATGGGGACACCAATGTGGGGACACAGATGTATGGGGACACCAATGTGGGGACACAGATGTATGGGGACACCAATGTGGGGACACAGATGTGGGGTAGACTGGTGAGGACACGGATGTAAAACCTCATGCACGCTGGTAGTTTAACCCGCTGAATGATGCTCCAGCGTTTTATGCGACGACAGGACCATCATCCAGTTCTGCTGTCAACAGTAAGTAAAATTCTATTCTTCTACTGTGGATTTTTTTACTTTAATTATTTTTCCGGCCCGCGGATATGAGTAAAATATAGAATGTGGCCCTCGAAGTAAAAAGTTTGGAGACCCCTGGTTTAGAGGAATATGAGGAGATCTGGTGTAAGTGGACAGAATTCAAACAATCAATGAAATTTGCGGAGTTGATGGGTGCATAGGATCTTAACATATAATATATGATATAATAAAGTAAATAGAGAGAAAATAAGTAGATAGAATAGGTAACTGGAGGTTCAGGGGGAGAGGAGGGGTGGAGGGGGGGAGGGGTGGAGGGGGGGAGGGAAGAGACGGGGTTTAAGGGATATAATAATTAAGGGAATATATAGGAGAGTAAAATCAGTAAAAGTATATAAAATACATACTTGTCTTCTCCTTCTCGTGAATGGGAAAATAAATAAATAATAATATTATGTATTTAAGAAGAATGTTTTGTAATGAACTGAAATGAAAATAAATAGAGATTTTAGAAAAAAAAAAGTGGGTTTAGGTGCAAAGTAATGAGCACACTTGTAGTATACACCAAGTGGGTTTAGGTGCATGCAAAGTAATAAACACACTTGCACTATACACCAAGTGTGTTTAGGTGTAAAGTAATGAGCACACTTGCACTATACACCAAGTGGGTTTAGGTGCAAAGTAATGAGCACACTTGTAGTATACACCAAGTGGGTTTAGGTGCAAAGTAATGAGCACACTTGCACTATACACCAAGAGGGTTTAGGTGCAAAGTAATGAGCAGTGCACACTTGTAGTATACACCAAGTGGGTTTAGGTGCAAAGTAATTAGCACACTTGCAGTATACACCAAGTGGGTTTAGGTGCAAAATAATGAGCACACTTGCACTATTCACCAGGTGTGTTTAGGTGCAAAGTAATGAGCACACTTGCAGTATACACCAAGTGTGTTTATGTGCAAAGTAATGAGCACACTTGAACTATACACCAAGTGGGTTTAGGGGCAAAGTAATGAGCACACTTGCACTATACACCAAGTGGGTTTAGGTGAAAAGTAATGAGCACACTTGTAGTATACACCAAGTGTGTTTAGGTGCAAAGTAATAAGCACACTTGCAGTATACACCAAGTGTGTTTATGTGCAAAGTAATGAGCACACTTGAACTATACACCAAGTGGGTTTAGGGGCAAAGTAATGAGCACACTTGCACTATACACCAAGTGGGTTTAGGTGAAAAGTAATGAGCACACTTGTAGTATACACCAAGTGTGTTTAGGTGCAAAGTAATAAGCACACTTGCAGTATACACCAAGTGTGTTTATGTGCAAAGTAATGAGCACACTTGAACTATACACCAAGTGGGTTTAGGGGCAAAGTAATGAGCACACTTGCACTATACACCAAGTGGGTTTAGGTGAAAAGTAATGAGCACACTTGTAGTATACACCAAGTGTGTTTAGGTGCAAAGTAATAAGCACACTTGCAGTACACACCAAGTGGGTTTAGGGCAATACACCACGTGAAAACACTGCAGCTAGCACAATTAACTGCCTGACAGATTAGGAAGAACTAATCTAACAAAACTATACAGTGTATAAATATATGTACAACTCCTGGGATGTATATGTGATTGGCCAAGTATGCGGGTCATAGAGCATGCTTGGCCAATCATCAGCGCGGAATGCTGTAGTGAATTATGGGCCATGGCGCGTCACTCAAATTTGGCACGAACGACCCGTTTTGTTCGTATTTCGACGAACGATCAAAAATACGATGTTCGAGACGAACATACGTTCGACTCAAACACGAAGCTCATCCCTACTGTCACACTCTGAACAGTTTATGCCCACTTTGCAGTTCTTTGCCAGGTGCAAAGTTGATGCACAGCACCTGAAACAAATTCTATTTTCTTTGAGGAAGGTTTTTCGATCTTGGAGAGTCTTTTCTCTAAAACCTCTGCACTTTAGCAATGGGTGGGGCTTCTTGTGAAGAGGACACTCTCTGCTTGGGTTCTGCTTGAGACGTACACCGGGATTGCCGTGATACCAGCGCGGTGCCGCTGTTGTGCATGCTCGTTTTACTTATTTTTCTGTAAGTGCATTTTTTTTCTATTAAACTCCTTTTTATCAACGATAATGCACTATTCCTGTTTTATGCCCTTCCTCTGAGACTTAGGTCATACTCATCCATACTGTGGACACCAGGAACACCAGGGGGATTACCAGCAGTGGATCTGTTTATTGAGGTCTCTGTTTATCCGCTTGGAGGTGAGAGTTCTGGGAGACTAGAATGTGTGTGTGGTGAAGTGCACATCTTTCACAGAACTAGTGGGCATCCTGGAACACTTTTTACAAGATTGTGGACTTTGTTTGCACTTTCTACTATTTTGGCACTATTGATTTCACGTCACTTGCATCACTCTGCTAACCAATATCCAACATTTGTTTGGTCTTATGCACTTTGCGCAATTACTTTCCTTTTCAGTTTTTCATTTTCAGGTGTTGTGTTTGCACTTTTTGCTGCATTGCTTTTTTCTGTGTGTTTAGAGCGACCTTGATTTTAGCGCAGAAGCCCTTTTCTACATTGATGTTCCTGATTCTTCTTGCATGCTCTGCTGACTCAGTCCCCAGCCATTTGACTTAGAGTTGGCCTCCTCACTTGCAGGTAGATCTACATCTTTTATTGCATTTCTGAAGGACGATCGCCATGCTCTATAGCCTTCAGGACGGTCATAAAACCTTGTGAGTCCTTTTGTCAACAGTTCACACCGTGCAAAGGACTTGAGAAAATCCAACATACCTTTGTCTCTGTGTGAGTAGTCTGGAGGTGCTCTGCTGTGTGGGGGACTTGGTGGGTATTTGCAGTCGTCGGAAATGCTGTCGCTGTGATTTCTACCCCATGACCAGAGGTGTATTTAGGTTTTGTGTTGCCCTAGGCCCAGGGCCGGACTGGCCTACCGGGATACCGGGAAAATTCCCGGTAGGCCGGCTGCCTGTCAGTCAAATCAATCAATTAGGCCGCAGACGCGGCCGCAATCGCGGCCGCGGCGGCCGCACTTTGCAATATTGTATACTGCATTGGTGGACGCCTGGCTGCTGCCCTATGCCTCTAGTCAGTCAGTTTTGTGTACAGACAGTGTGTGTCGCCTGTCGCGGTAAAAGCAGCGGCGGGCCGGCCGCCGGCGGGGG